>CM039481.1:10888669-10911415 GCA_022433065.1 Begonia loranthoides | reverse complement strand
CCGCGGCGGCGTGGCGACTAGTCGCGACTCCAGTCAACACTTGAGTGTCATTTTTCGCAACGCGGGGCGCCGCCGCGGCGCGGTGGGACACCGTTGCGGCGCGGTAATTAACGGCGACCGTCACTGCGATGGTTGATTTGTCATTTAGACGTACGTTAGTGTTTACCTTGTTAACACTTAAACCACAATGGTTGACTTGTCATTGACCTGAAACCACAATGGTTGATTTGTCATTTTCCCATAATAATATTCATTTACAACACGTGCTTTAGATAGGTAGATTTGACAAGAATTCTCAACGACTTTAATTTATTCTTCAGCAAACGAAATAAAAAACAAGGAAAATTTACGCGGCAATGTCTATTCGCAATTTTGCTTTCTCATTATAAAATGTAAGGAAAACTGGAAAAGTCCAAATTTTCTCATAAAAGCTAAAAAAAAAAATAAAAGGAAAGGCGTCCCCACATAGAAATTTAATTTCCAGGCGAAGGATTCGATTCTTTGGTTCCTCAACCTCTATATATAGAACTGGTTCTTGTTTAGAAGCAAGCAAAATATTCCAACTCTCTCCCACAATCTTCGGTAGATTTCGTTTCTGGGTTTTAGGGTTTGAAGAAGATGCAGTTGGAGGAAGGAAAAAGATATGCCCTTCTGCTAGCAGCAAGGGATTCTGACTACGTGAAGAAGGTTTATGGAGGGTATTTTAATGTCTTCGTTGCAGCTTTTGGAGAAGAAGGAGAGAGATGGGACCTGTTTAGGGTTGTGGAGGGAGAGTTTCCTGAGATGGATCAGCTCGATAACTATGAAGGGTTTGTTGTTAGTGGAAGCCCTTATGACGCCTATGCAAATGATTGTTGGATTTTGAAACTTTGTTTTCTCTTGCAAGCTTTGGATGCCATGGAAAAGAAAGTTCTTGGCATTTGCTTTGGCCATCAGGTACTTTATTTGATACTGGATTGTGCTTGATTTTCTGTAAAAATGGAATTAAGAACTCAGTATGGAGTGAGTTACAAAACGAATTATGCTTTATTTATCGTTTATTTTCCTTAAGTTAATGGGGAAAAAATGATGTCTTTTATCAGATGAGTGACTTAGAAGCAACAGTTACGTAGAGAAGGTTGATTGGTGGGTTCTTAAGAGCCATGTGAATGTCCAATCATTATCCTCAGAATAGAGTGAGTGACGAGTAATAGTTGCTTTAAAATACTGACAGCTAAGATTTTTTGAATGATTTAATTTGAAAGATAATTAATTTAAACTTAAATTATCAACCATTTCAAACAGTTTGAGCCATTGGATTAAAACTAGGGAAAATGGTAAATCAACCATCGTGATTTTTGGTCAATGACAAGTCAAGTATTGTGGTATATTTGTTAATAAGTTAACCACTAACGTATGAAAAATGGATAAATCCAACATCGCACTCAAGTTAACTATTAACAAAACGGACCTGGACGCCGCGGCGTCCAATAAAATAAGCGTAGACGTCGTCCCGCCATGCATGAGAAATAGAGAGTTTCAGAGAAGCCGCGGTGTCCAGGCCTTTTTGCCTGGACGCCGCGCTTGGATGCTGCGGCGTCTAAGTTTGTATGCCTGGACGCTACCTGGACGCTGCAACGTCCAGACTTGTTTTAAGCCTGGACGCCACGGCGTCCAGATCCATTTTGTTAGTGGTTAACTTGAATGCGATGTTGGATTTGTCAATTTCTCATACGTTAGTAGTTAACTTATTAACAAATATACTACAGTGGTTAACTTGTTATTGACAAAAAACCACGATGGTTGATTTGTCATTTTCCCTTAAAACTAATTTAGTGAGTGAAATGATGTCAAAACCATTATGGACTTATGATTGTTTCACATGTTCTAATTGAGGCCCGTTTTTATGGCTTACCATTACTTTTTCTTGATATATATTTTTCAAAACCCTTTCGCTTTCTCTGTCTGTTTTGACCAATTTCTCAAAATTATTTTTACTCATAATTATTATTATCATTGCAGGTGCTGTGTAGAGCACTGGGAGGGAAGGTCGGAAAGTCTTACAGTGGGTGGGATATAGGGCTAAGGAAAGTGAAAATAGTGAAATCTGCTACACGAGGAAACTTTATTGATGAGGTGGATGAAATCCCGCCGTCCCTTTCGATCATAGAATGCCATCAAGATGAGGTTTGGGAGGTCCCCATTGGAGCTGAGGTGGTAGCTTACTCAGACAAAACTGGGGTGGAGATGTTCGCCATTGGAACCCATATCTTGGGTATTCAAGGTCATCCAGAATACACAAAAGACATTCTCTTTAACCTCATTGATCGTCTTCTTAACAGTAACTGCATAGAGGTACGGTTTGTTCATTTATTCATTCTTTTTTTTTTATTGGTTCTTCGTTTTTCTTTTTGTTGAATTCAACTTGTTGAGCTTATAATAGTGTGAATATTAATCATAATTTTTGGAATCTCTGCAGAAAGATTTTGCAGAAAATGCAAAGATGGAACTGGAGACATCAGAGCCAAGTAGAAAATGGTGGGAAAGGATTTGCAAGAAGTTCCTTGAGAGTAGATCGTGAATTCCTTTTTTTTTTTTTTGTATATTAATTATGTTAGATTATTTTAACAAGGGTAAATGACAAATTAATCATCGTAGTTTGCGATCAATGACAAGTCAACTACTATCCTTTATTTTTTAACAAATTAACCGCTGACGTATGGAAAAATGACAAAGTCAACACCGCGGTGCTGCGGACCCCGAGCCCGCAGTCTCTAAGAGCACAGAGACCGCTGTCTCACTTGGTCTCTCAGAGACCAAAGACCACGGTCTCTGAGAGACCTCAGAGACCGAGAGATTGCGGTCTCACTCGGTCTCTCAGAGACTCGGTCTCTGGTCTCTGAGAGAATGCCACTGCTGAAGGCGTTGCGGAGGGTGATTATGAGGCAGTGAGGAGCCTAAAACAGGCGAGGGAGATGTTTTAGGCAGAGACGGTGAAGCTATGGAGGATTGGAGGTCCTATTGCTATCACTATGCTTTGTCAATTCGGAACCAACACTCTCACTACTATTTTCGTCGACCATATCGGAGATATTGAGCTCTCTTCCGTCTCCATTTCTCTCTCCGTCATCGGAACTTTCTCCTTTGGCTTCCTGGTTCTGTACCCTTTTACTCTCTCTCTCTCATTTCTGCAATTTTTATACGTATAAATGGATATGGCTATAAATATGGGTTATGCTTATTTGATCTTCTCTGTCTGGAGAGCTTGGTTTTTTGTTCGGCTATGGAGTTTAGAGAGAGAAAGAGAGGGGGAGGAGATGATCTTCTATAAATTTTTTGACCCTGTATAAAGATGACTACTGAACATTTCTATTTCCAAAGGAGTTTTATTCATTCTCCACTGCTGTCTCTCGGTCTCTGAGGTCTCTGAGAGACGGAGTGAGATGGCGGTCTCTAAGAGACCGAGTGAGACCACAGTCTCTCGGTCTCTAAGGTCTCTCAGAGACCACGGTCTCTGGTCTCTGAGAGACCGAGTGAGACCGCGATCTCTGTGCTATCAGAGATCGCGGGCTTGCGGTCTGTGGAGCCACAGTGTTGACTTTGTCCTTTTTTTCATACGTCAGTAGTTAATTTGTTAGAAAATAAAGGATAGTGGTTGACTTGTCATTGATCGCAAACCACGATGGTTAATTTGTCATTTACCCTTTTAACAATAATCAATTAATATGGTTCATGTTAATTAAAATAACATTGACTTAATATTAAAGTGTTTAATGTGATGATTTTTAAGCGTAAAAGACATTAAGTTAATTAGATTTTAATTCTCTCTCCTTAATCTTATTAAAAGTGTATAAAGTATAGTTGAAGAGATACGAATGAATATATGATTGAAATGACATGTATGGAGAGATGTCTTTTGGAATGTTGTTTTCTTCATTCTCTAGAGAAAATGACAGAATACTCTCATTCTCTAATCAAGTGAATATTCTCTGAAAATTACGGTAAACTATACGGGTGTTTCTTGATCATCAAAGAGATGATTAAAGGAAAAAGATTAATGCGATAAACGATATCAACATCAAAGTCTATTTCAAAAGCTATTATCATGGACCAAGGTTGGTATTATCAATCATTTATTCGCGTATTATAAAAAATGAAATGGTTAAATCAACAACGTTAAATATGGGATATAAGGATTGTTTGTATGAAAGTTATACTAACAAATTATAGTTAATCGACACTAACACGTATGGTGGTTAGCTGGTAATTATTTTTTAATATTGCTCTACGCATAAATCTTTTTTTTTTTCTAGTAAATATCAATATAAATTCCAAACTATAACCATCTATGCCACTAATACCTTATAAATTTTTTTTGGGCAATCAACACTTTAAAATTAGATGTGTCATCAATGTACACACCTTGCATTAATGGTGGTTTAAATTTTTCGTTGAAGTCAGTTAATTCTCTCTTCTTATTCTCTCCCTCTTTCTCTCTATCCTCAGATTTCCCACCACCCCATGCAGTTCCACCACCGAATCGCATGTACCAGAAGCATTGCCCTCGCTAGCCAAATGAACTACTTGTTGAATCCCTCATTCATGATGACTGATCTGACATGTGCTTACCACATTTAATGTAGTAGGTACATAATGAAGAAAAAAAAGAAGGCAACACCTGCCTTCTTTTGTCATCTACACGTCTATGCCATGCACAGAAGACGTTTGTCTTCATGTAGGGCTCTCTCCCTATAAATAGAGAATCCCTACAAAGGAAGATGATATCAAAAAGTTCAAGAAGAGAAAGAAAAAGAGGCAGTGAAAAAGTGAAGATTATTTTGAGGGAGAGAAAAGAAAGAGTGAGGAAAAAATAAGTGGGGTGCTTTGTGCACATTGTCAAATCTAAAAGTGATGATTTTCTCTTAGTGAAAATCTTCTAGAATATTTTATTTCTAGAAAAATATTGTAAATCTTATTTTTCATATTGAGATCTTTCTGAACTCGGTACTCGTGGTTTTTTCCCGATTTGGGTTTCCACGTAAAAATTCTTGGTGTATATTTTTAATGTTATTTCTCTTACTTCTTGACTGTTAAATTATAACAGTGCGTGCAAAATATTCTTGATATTTTTGGATCACATTTGCTATTATTTTTCGTATCGGTTAGTGGGGTAATTGTACTGTGTAAGTAAGCTCTGTCTAGGAGACTGGATTTTAAGTGGGACCATTTGTGACCCCTCCATCCTTTCTTGGGAAGATAAATTCTGTCTAAGGAGATTGCCAAGAGCATTCTTTCATAGGAGTTATCCTAATTAGTACTATCCACGTTTATCTTTCAACTCTCCATATTATCCATATTTTTTTTCCCAATTAGTGATTTTAGAGCTTGATTATTATGGCTGGTAGAGTTGAAATCGAGAAATACAATGATAATAATTTCTCATTGTGAAAATTAAAAATGAAGGCATTTAGTGGAAAGATAGTTGTGCTATAGCTATCGACGAAAGACCGGCAATCATTGAAGATGAAAAATGGATCAAAGCAGACAAGAATGCTATCGCCAATTTGCATCTTGCTCTAGCAGATGGAATTTTGTCAACTGTCTCAAAGAGGATAACTGCTAAGCAAATCTAGGATACGTTGAAAAAATTATATAAGGTAAAATCGTTGTACACTAAAATTTTCTTGAAAAAAAAATTATATACTCTTCGGATGTTAGAGTTGACATAGGTGATGGACCACATCAATACTCTCAACACGTTATTTTCTCAGTTTACAGCAATGAAGCACAAATTTGACGAAAATGAATGATCAAAACTTTTACTTCAAAGTTTGTCTTATTCGTATGATCACCTTATTATAAATTGGGCTAATGGTGTTGCAAAGACAAAATTGATATTCAATGATATTGCAGTTGCAGTCTTGAAGAAGAAAGTAGACGGAAGAACAAAGAGCACTTTTTCGTGGAGGCCTTGTCTGTAATGAGAGGGAGATCAAATAAACGTGGGCTTCTAGAGCTAGCACGTCGGGAAGGTCAACATCAAGATGTAAAAGAAGCATCAAGTGCTATTACTGTGGCAAATTGGGCCACATAAAAAAGGATTGTTGGGAGTTGAAAAAGGAACAAAGCATAGAGAGTGTCAAAGTGGCAACAATGTAATACCCCAAATTTTTATATTGGAATTTGTTAAAGATAATTGAAAAGTAATTGAGGCTATTTGGATTAATTGGATAATTATTGATGTATTACCAAAGACGTAATCGGCAATCATTATCATCGAGCGACATTTGGAATAAATCGAGAATTGAAATTGGGTTGAGAATAATTTAATTAAACGAATGATTTAATTAAATTATTAAAGAGGATTCAATTGGGTAAAAAGATGATTTAAATTAAAAAGAAATGATGAGATTAATTAGAATTGGTTGGAATTAAGAATTAGGAAGATGATTAAATAAAGGAAAAATTAGAAGAATAAAGAAGAGGCTAAACCGGTTCACTGGTCCGGTTTGGCAGTTCGGTTCGCTGTTGGTTAAGTGACATGGTTTGCTAAAGATTTTTAAACAAAAGAAATTAGACAGAGTGGGAGAGAGAGAGATCGATAGAGTGAGAGGGTGAGATATCAAGAGAGAGAGAGCAACGGAGAGGGAGATCGCAACGATGAGCGGGAGACGACGGAAGGGCGACGTCCGATGAATAGGCAACGCTGTTCGTGGCATGCGCGGCATCCAGGAGAGGCGGAGCAACGTCGCGGTTCGCGGGCTAGGGCTCGGTTATACTCGAACTACTGGGATGAAGAACGAGTTGCGTCTTCCTCTGCAATTGACCGAGGTAAGCACGTAGTTTTTTGGTTATCTGACGATTCGATGACTTATTGGGGAAAATCAGTGGTGAATTGCAGAGATGAAGATGGCAAGGGTGACGGTTTGCGTTGGACCGACTAGGGGCTTGTGGTCTGACTCGCAGTTTGGTCCAATTCGGTCCGTTCCTCTGATTTCTTGCTTGGCGGTTTAGATGGAAGCTGAGAGGCAGAGGCGAAGGAGAGCCTAATCCGAAAAATCTGCTATTGCCGAAAATCGTGGGATAAACTACCATGGGTTGTTATGCGTTTCAAATTACCATCTATGTTTATATTCAGCGAGAGTTAGAGATTTTACTGAAGGGAGGGTGGAAAGGCTGAGAAGCTCCTGGAGAAACTGTTGCCTGCTCTTGGGTATTCACCAGCCGTGGGTGCTCTCTGGAGTCTGGAGCTGGAAGCTGAGGGAGTCTGCTCTTATTCTCGGATGCCCTGTTTTTCTTGTGAGAATATGTCGACATTTTTGGTTAAGATATACGTTAATTTGATTAGTAGAAATTGATGAAGAAATGATAATCTCCTGATGGGTTGGATTCTGTTTTTGAGTATTGTCTTGATGTGTTGTTGGCCGATTCCAGTTCAATGTTATCTATGATTCTGTAATTGTGAATATTGGTCTGCTAATGATATCCTCCAGTGGTGTGTGTGTCCGTTGGTTGTACACTGTTGGGTTTTATGCTATGTAGGAATGATTAACTGGTTGGATTGACCTGTTGGAAATAACATTGGTTGCTTTTGTGTTGGTTGATTTTGTGATGATCTTCCTCTGTAGGTTCTGTTAGTTACGTTGGGTTATATTCTGCAAGTCCTTTGTTGATTGTCTCCGAAAGCAAAAAATGTTGGGTTTAGCCTCACTGCCATGTGGTTGATAATCTGTTATGTTTTGTGAAATAAAAATGTTACGTAAGTTAGATTAAAATTGAATTAATATTATGTAAAGTTGCTCCTTTGGTTATTGTCTGGATGAAATATTAAAGAGATGAATTGCAAGAACTAGTTATTACTTTGTGAAGCATGTTGGTTGGCTAGTTGTTCTACATTCAAAGTAATGTTATTGAAGGATAGAAAATATATATGCTCTCTAGAAAAGAAGGTTGTTTTGTTAAAGTAAAGATGCTATGTACATTGGATTGAAATCTGGATCGATACTCTATTGCTCAAATTCATAGTCTGAAATGTTTAGTTGATAATTATATGTTGTTGTTGGATGATGTTATTGGATGTGATAAGCTGTTGGTTATCGTCTAGATAAGATATAAAGCATATACTCTGTACGTTTGGATATATTGTGATAACCTGTCCTTGTCCTGTGAAATAAGTTGTTGTTTGGTTATAGCTTGATTGACAGGGTTGAGTTTATTGTTCTGTTACTTGATTCAGTGGTGTGAATTATTGGGTTATCAGTTGGTTTTGGATTTGGGTCACTAATTGGAGTGATATAGTTTTATGCCTCGATTCAGATATGAATATTGAACGTTGATTTATGGGTTGATAATTCATAGATGAAATTATATTTGTTTTCGCTATATGTTAAACTTAGTTTCTAGACGTTATCAATCGATATTAATTAATTAAGCTAAGTTGCAATTAATGAAATAGTTTCGTTTAAGAAACTCTAGTAAGCGACATATATGGATTAAGGATAGAAAAATGATTAGATTAATAATTAAATGTTGTTAAATTGTGAAGGTACTAAAAAGAAGAAAGGTAGCAATTAAGTGAGAACGCAACGCATTGAGGTAAGTGATACGTTTGTGATTTGGTCTTCAGGCCCTACATTGCAATAATAGGATATACACGTTTCGTTGTTTACAGTTTTAATAGCACGTTTTGTTGTTTATAGCTTTATTAGTAGATTATTGAGCGTGTCTATAGTATTTAATAGCACGTTTTGATGTTTACAGTTATTAATAGCATGTTTCGTTGTTTACAGTTTTAAATAGCATGTTTCGTTGTTTACTGTTTTTTTAGCATGTCTATGTTGAATGTGTAATTAGCTTCCTTATTTAAACGTTAGAAGTTGTATGCATTCATGAGCATCAAGCATCATGATTTTCAAAACAATACGAAAAATGATTTTATGCACGGTTTTGAAAAGGAAAGACAGAAAATGAAAAGAAGTACGAACGAACAGAAAGCGAAAAGAAAATACAAAGGAATGATTAAGAAAGATAAAAAAGAAGATTCTTGTGGACCGGTAGGCCAAGCCCGACGCAGGAACAAAAGAAAAGAAAAGAAAAAGAAGAAGATTCTTGTGGACTGGCAGGCCAAGCCCGGAGCAGGAACAAAAGAAAACAAAAGAAAAGATAAGTAAAGAAAAGAAAATAAAAGATAAATAAAGCGAAGAAAATAAGAAGAGAAACATATAAGGATACGGAAATAGAAACGAAAATGGATACGGAAACGGTATGAGCACAGATATCGAAACAAAAACAAGAACAGAAGCAGAAACGGAAACGGAAACGAGTTTCCATAAATGGAAACAGATACAGATATAGATACGGATATGAATACGGATACAGAAACAGACACGGGAACAGATACGGAAATGCATACGATCATGGATACAGAAACGGAGACAAAAAATGGAACAGAAATAGAAACAGAAAGAAAATACGTAAATGTGAAAAGATAAAAGATAAAAAGAAAGATAACGAAAAGAGAAACTGCATATGGTTTTAAATGGCACAACATGTGCATGTAGCATATTAGGTATTATCACTTACTGAGCATTAGGCTCATAGTTTATGACTTACGATGTAGGTACAAACACAAGAGAAAAAGACGAACAGATTAAGGAGCAGTTGATGAAGGATTTGCACGGGGGAGACTTGTGGCTTGCTAAGTTAATCGTATTGAAGAGAAAATAATTTGTAAATGTAAATTAAATAAATTATTTATTGTACTTCAAATGCTTCCGCTATTAAACAATTTAAAGTCTTCCACTGTAAAATGAGAAAAATGATTTTATAATAAAAGTATTCTGCTGTTTATAACGATTTTAAGTAACGAGTTAAAGTAAAAGGATTTTAAAGGTTCGGTTTTAGAAAAAAACTCTGATATTGATTTAAAATGTTTTCCGATATTATTTTATAAAAGAAAAAGAAAAATTTTTAAATTTCACGTATTTTGAAAAGTTTATGAAAAATCGGGTCGTTACAGACGAAGAGTACGATTGCAACTATCTTTGATGGTGAAGATGTAATTATATGTGAAGATGCTATCAGCCTCATGACTCATGAATCATGTTGGGTGTGTGACTCCGGTGCATCTTATCATATTACCTCAAAGGAGGAGTATTTTACATCTTACACTAGTGGCGATTTTGGCATCATTAAAATGGGAAACAATCATGTTTCCAATGTACTTGGAAAAGGTGACATTTTTATCCAGACCAACACAGGCTTTGAGTTAATGCTTAGAGATATCAGATATGTTCTAGATATTAGACTAAATCTAATATCAATTTGTGTTCTTGATAATGTCGGATACAAGAGCTAATTTGCTGGCCGTAAATAGAAGCTCAGCAAAGACTCGCTAGTTGTAGTGGTAGAAAACAAAGAATCTATTTTGTACATGACTCAAGTGACTATGAAAGAAGTATCAGTAAATACTGTTCAAGATAACTCATACATTAAGTTATGGCACAAACAACTCGGTCATATGAGCGAGAAAGGACTTCAACTGCTTGGCAAGAGAGAAAGTTTGTTACATCTCAGACATGAAGCTCTGCCAAGTTGTATTCATTGTTTGGCGGGAAAACAACACAGTTTCCTTTCAGAAGAATCATGCATTAAGGAAATCAGATGTGTTAGAAGTCATCTATTCAGGTGTTTGCGGTTCCATGTCAATGAAAATGTTAGGTGGTGCCTAATACATGGTCACATTCATTTATGATCATTCAAGAAAAGTTTGTGCTTATACACTCAAGTCAAAAGATGAGGTGTTTAACATTTTCAAAGAGTTTCATGCTTTCACAGAGCAAGAAACTTGAAAGAAGTTAAAATGCATTCGCATAGACAATGGTGGTGAATACATGAGATCCTTCGATGAATACTGCAAGATGTATGGAATCAGACACGAAATGTTGGTTTCAAAGACTTTACAATAAAATGGAGTTGCAGAAAGAATGAACAGAACAATTGTGGAGAAAATAAGGTGTATATTAACACATTCAAAACTTCCCAAAACATCCTGGGGAGAAGTAATGAAGACTGCAGTAAATATCATCAACTTGTCTCCACTATCACCATTGAGTGGAGAAGTGCCAAACAGACTATGGACAGGAAAAGACGTCTCTTATAAGCATCTAAAGGTGTTTGGATGTAACGACCCGGATTTTTGTAAATCGTTAAAATGTGTAAAATTTTGAAATTTCTTTCTTTTAAAATAAATCGTATTAGAGTTCGTCTAACCGGATCGCTACTGACTCTTTCTTTAAACTCGTTATGAACCAATTCATAAAGATGCAGAAGCGTTATAATAAAATTATTGATATAAGACGTTGCGGAAGCGTAAATAATGCATTGAGAATGAAAACTAAACTATTGAGTAAAACCAAAGTACTAGGCCATTAAATACAATTTAAAATACTTAATTTAATTACATCTGTTTCTCTTTATACCCTTAGCCTGGCCAGTTCGAGTCACGTGCATAAGAGATCTTTCATCCCTGCTTCATTATTTGTTTATCATCTTTTCATTATCTGTTCATCGTTGTACCTACACCATAAGTATGGACATGAGCTTTCGCTCAGTAAGGAAATGGGGAAAACAAAATGCATATGTCTCTCTTTTAGTTCCTTTGGAATGGGGGCCACCCAAACTAATTCTTTCTTTACGTTTTCTTTCTTTCTTTCTTTACTCATACTTCGAGTTGGAGATTAGAAGACCCGTATGGGATGGTATAGTGGGTCGGACCTAACCTCCTATGGGCAACTAGGTCCCGTTCCCGATAAGGTAGGGGTATTTCCTAATTGTCAGGCTAGAACTTCTACCCATCTGCCTCCTAACTTCCTTAATCCTTTCCTTTGGTCTTTTCTTTATCATTTTACTTTCCTCACTATGCATGTGAATACCACCCCATGGGGGTACTACCTACTTGGTTTCTATCATATGAATGTATGAGCATACTTCTATTTAACTAGCATATACATGAACACCAAACAATAATATCTTCAAGAGTCTAAGATGAAATAGCATCGTTCTAACATATGAGGGAAAACAAGGTGTTCTAACTAAGCAATTTAAACAATGGAAATGATTTGCATGCTAACTTATCGACTCCAAATAAGAAACTAACAGTGTACATACTATTAAACATAATGAAATTGTACATTAGCAAGCTAAACATTGGAATGAGCATGGCGACATATAGTAACGTGTGATTCTCGAAGAAAAGTAATGAAAACATGCTTCTTAAGGTGGAAATAAACAGTAGTACACGACAAGCAATACAACAAAACATGACACTTAAACTATTCCACACAGCAGTGAATAATAATCGAATTGAGATAGCGCGATACACTTCTTAAATAAAAATGAATAGTAGCAAAGTGTTGAATATTGGAACAATGAAGCATGTTTCTAATGATGACACAATAGCAGAGACCATGACGAATCATACTTGAAGGCAATTATTAATATAGCGGAAAAGGGATACTCATCATGCATTAAATTGACTAATAAACAGCGATGATATACGACTACAACACTACAAGTCATGCTCTTGAATAATAGATAGCGCTGAAGATAATAATAACAAAAAAGACAACGAATTATGCATACGAGTCATGTTCCTTAACGATCATAAATAGTAGTAACGAATTGAAATGAAATGTCAATTCATGCTTCTCAAATTCAATAGATCACAGTGAGTAATTCGAAAATAATTTAGCAGATCATGTTTCAAAGAAAAACAACCATGTTTAATGACAAAATGGAGTAATGGAACATGCTCTTAAATCGACAATAACAACAGTGAGAAATATTAAAACAGAACAGTGAAAACATGTTTTTAACAACTAACGAAACAACAGCATAATATGAATAATTGAACATGCCTTTAATCAACGAATAGTACAGCCACAAATAAATACTAACATGCCTTTCTAACGATTTTAAGTAGCAGTGAACAACATTGAATAGAATAATAAAATGAGCTTTGTAACATTCATAGTCGACAGTAACTAATAACAACTGAAATGGCAGAAGTCATACTCCTCAATAACTGCAATATAGAGCAACAATATTGATCAACGCTGTATAAGGTGCTCATGAATAATTAAGGAATCAATAGCAACAATAATATTTAACAGAACATGCTTGATAACAGTGAACAATATGGGCAAATCTGATGACAACACAGTGAAGATCATATTAAATGGAATAGTGGCAGAATAGTACAACTAATATGCTTGTTATTGAGGTAACAAATATTGTATCAGTGAACATAACGACAATGGAAGTAACATAGCTGACATGTGTAATATTGAAAATAAATCGTGTACAACAGAGGAGGATTCACATTTTTAAACAGAAATGAATTCCAGAACAAAATACTATAAATGAACAATCTCAAGTAACATGTTGAGTTTTGATCATTCATTGTTACAACTCATTAAGAAGTCCTTAGTTCTTAGTCCTATATCATTAATCTTATCAATAACCAGGGCCTAATACTTACCAGACTTCATATTCCATAATCATAACTCTCACAATAACTATAGGAAACTAAACTAATAGTGAGATATACCAAGAGTAATTACCCGCTAGAAACATCTAAAAGAAAAACAGTGAGGAAGTTTATTAGAATAACGAACTAGTAATACCACAAAGAAAACTACAGGAAATGGAACACTAAGAAATCTTCCAAATTTAACTTCAACCAAAAGAAATCAACACACACACACATGCATTACTTGGGTGTAGGGCTTCCTCAAGCCAAGACAACCCATTCCTTACCCTTTGAGACTTTCTTTTCTCATGGACAGCTGCTCTCTGATACTCTTCCATGTAGAACTCCCAATCTTGTCGGATGAACAGAACAAAACAGAGGAAGAGAGAGTAGGGATTGAATAAATAGATTTGCTCTCTCTGGAATGGCCCTATGTGAGGATAAGCAACGCTCTCAATGTCTGAGGGTCGTGGGTGAGTGGCATCGTGTAACAACTCCTCGACCCATGTCTCTCTTTTATTCTGATTTCGTTTGATTTATCGCTGAACTGATACGATTCGGACTTGTGCAGATGACTTTATCGCGTCCGCCATCATCCGCAAGACCATAAATCAGAAGGCTAGAATTTGACTTTGGATGGCAGACAGCGTCCCCAGCTTAGTCCGTACCGTTTGCAGGCAACTTGCGGATGCAATATGGCCTCCGCATGTGTTGTCCGCGTCGTCCGAATTGTACCTAAAATGGACATATTCGATGCGGACGATACCCCTACTCGTCCACGTGCATCCAGACTTATCCAAATGTGTCCAGACTTGGATAGATTTGTTGCGGACGAGGCAAACCCTCGTCCTCACTACGTCTGCATGCATCCGCAACACCAAAATTCCCTCTTTCTTCATCTTTCCACACTTAACTCTCATCCTTTAACATTTCCCCCATAATACACGTCATACAATGACACGTATAATTATGCAACGTAATACCTTAACCACTCTGACTTCTAATTACATTGCGTAAACGGAAAAAACATAACAAAGTTACTCCTAGCTTAATGCTCTAGAACGTCTTTGGTAATACCCCGATAATTACCCAACTTAAAAATATCGGGGTGTTAGATTGGATGTAATGCGTTCGCCCATATTCCCAAAGATAAGAGGTCTAACCTAGATAGCAAAGTTAAAGAATGCATATTCCTTGGATACAAAAGTGATGTATTCGGATATAGGCTTTAGGGTCTGGTTGACAAGAAGATTGTTAGAAGTCGAGATGTTGTCTTCTTTGAAAGTTAGACCATTAAAGACTTAAAGAAAGATGTCGAGATCACTGATAAGCATCTAGTAAGAGTTGATCCTATGAAATCAACTTTTGACGGGGAAGATGCTAGAGGATCTAGTGATAAAGCAACTTATAGTGTTGACAAAGGATAGGTGAAGACTTTCCCTAAATCAGTTGCAGAAAATGAACCAAGAAGGTTAACAAGAGATCATTGACCATTGAAAAGAAAATGAGTATGTAATGATCATTGATGGTGATGAACCCGAGTGCTATGAGGAAGCTATGGAGCATCCACATAAGAGAAACTAGTTGGATGCGATGCAAGATGAGATGATATCATTGCATGAGAACCACACATACGAACTGATTTAGCTTTCAAAGGGGAGAACAAATGGGTATACATAGTTCACAACAAAGGTATAAGGCATGACTGGTCGTGAAAGGCTTTGGTCAGAAGAAAGACATTGACTTTGAGGAAATTTTTTCACATGTCGTGAAAATTTCATCCATACGAGTGGTACTTGGATTAGTCTCAAGTCCAAACTTAGAGATCGAACAACTCGATGTTAAGACTGTCTTCTTGCATCATGAACTAGAATAAGATATCTACATGGAGCAACTAGAAGGATTCGCCATTGAAGGAAAGGAATATCTGGCATATAGATTGAAGAAGAGCTTGTATGAATTAAAGCAAGTTACACGACAATGGTACAAAAAGTTTGATTCCTTCATGATCAATCATTGATACAAGAAAAATTCCTCAAACCATTGTGTGTTCGTGAAAAGATTCACAGATGGTACATCAATAATCCTCCTATTTTATGTCGATGACATGCTGATTATGGGCCCAGATAAAGAAATGATTGCTAAGTTAAAGAAAGAACTTAGCAAGTCTTTTGCCATGAAAGACTTAGGACCGGTAAAATAGATACATGGGATGAGTATTGCTCGCAATAGGAAAAATGAAAAGTTATGGCTATCATAGGAGAAATATATCAAGAAAATTCTCAGCTGATTCTATATGGATAAGGCAAAGTCAGTTAGTACTCCACTTGCCAAACATTTCAAACTTAATCCTAAACAAAGTCCTTCTACTGAAGAAGGAAAAACGAAAATGCAGAAAATTCCATATGCCTCTACAGTCGGTAGCTTTATGTATGCTATGGTTTGTACAAGACCTGATATTTCATATTTTGTTGGAATATTTGAGAGCATTGGAATGCAGTGAAGTGGATTCTTAAGTATCTTAGAGATACTTCTAAATTAAATTTGTGTTTCGGGAGTAAAGAGTCTTCGTTAGTAGGTTATACTGATGCAAACATGGCTGGGGACATTGACTCCAGAAAATAAATATTAGGGTATTTGGTTACATTTTTTTGCATTATCGACAACGAAAGCTGAGTTTGTAGCAACTATAGAGGTCTGCAAAGAAATTTTGTGAATGCAAAAATTTTTAATGGAGATTGGTCATAAACAAGACAATTACATCTGGTATTGTGATAGTCAAAGTGCTATTCATTTGAGCAAGAATCCGAGCTTTCATTTAAAATCAAAACACATAGAAATCAAGTGTAAAACCCAAAAATTTTCAAGATCATAAAATTTGATGTGTAAATTTTTCGTGTTAAAATCGGTCATAACGTTGAAAAGTTAACTAGAAATAAGTTGAATTAGTCAAATCAGTGGAATTGAGAATTGAGAAATTCCTAACGAAAAATTCTCAATTAGTCAAATCAGTGGAATTGAGAATTTCCTAACGAAAAATTTATTTAAGAAACGGAATCTATGAATTTGTTTGGATCAGTAAATATCGTTGGGTGATGTTCGAAATAAGTTGAATGTTGGAGATGAAATAATTAACATATGATAAGTAAATTTGTAATTTGTATATATTTGGATATTAAAGGATGAGTTGGATAAATGAAGAGGGAAGATTTTAAGTGATTAAAGTAAGAAGAGAGGAAAAAGGGGGAAAGGAGAATCTTGGCGGTTAAGGAAAAGAAAATAAGAGAGAAGAAAGATAATTGAATAAATGAAGGTAATATTAGAATAGAAGAATGATTTGAAATAGGAAAGAAAAGAAATAAAGGGGAAAAGGACAAAGTTAGAATAAAGAGAAATGATAAAAGTTGATAAAATAAAAAGTAAAGGCTTAAAATTTAAAACTGAAGGTGGAAAGAAATGGAAACCTTCTGGAGAATAAAAATAAGGAAGTAAAGTGGGAAATGGATTGAAATAAAAAGAAAAAAGTAGGGGAGTTGCAGGAGAAACTTCAGAAGAGGAAATAGGGTTTTGTTTCTTCCCATTTTATTTTCTTCCGCGAGATAGAGAGGGTCTTCACGAAGCCAGAAAGCGGTAGTAAGCAATCGGCTGAGCATTTCGTTCGAGTGCACCGCTGGTGAGAGTGGCTAAGACAGGGATGGAAGACTCTACATTCCGAATGGACCACTGTCGATCGCAGGAGAATGAAACCAAGACAGTGAAGGTTTTTGGGAGCATTCCAGCCGATAGTAGCTGGATATTTCTCCGGTTAAAGTGAGGATATCATGAGTTTTGCCTCTGTTTCATTATGATTCTGTTACTGGATGTTACTGGGATTTTTGGACTGCTATTTTGGATGAAAAGAAAGGCTCGATTCTGGTTTATTTGGATTCCTATTTTAATGATGGATAGAAAAGACGATGGTACATTTTGCTTCTGCTGTTGTGTTGGTTTGAGATTTGTTCTGTGTTTTTGTTCACTGTCAATGTATATTTTTGAAAGTTGTGAACCGAGAATAATAGATAAATTCATGCCTATTTTTCCTGATTTTGAGTTGATGAATATGGGTTCTGTATTCAAGATTGTTGGTTTGGTTTTGGTTGATAAATTATGAGGGCTTTACCCTATTCTACTACGGTTTTCACTTATGGAATTGTTGTGGGTTCACCTGCTGTTTTAGTTAAAAGACTCCTAAAGAGTGTACACTGGTTATTGTGAAAATTAGAGGATTTTTTTTACTATTGGTTTAAATATTGCTAACTGATTTAAGGACCAATTCCCTAGGTTATTTGCATTTTGTGAAACCTTCTCGAATGTGTTATTTGAAACTATTAGTGAACTCTGAAGGTGAAGTTTGGCTGTGGTTCATTTTTATGAATTGAGGATGTGATGATACTTGTGATGTTAGTTTGATGGGTGATAAAATTTAAGAATTTATGGGGATGTCACTGTTTTGTATTGCATAAGGATACATGTTAAGATTGTCCTCGTATATGATTACTCCACTAAATCCTCGAGATTTATTTATGAGTTCCTATTTTGGCATATTTTTAGGCTCAAAAGAGTTTGAGGACTTTGAGCAGGTACTCGAGGTTACCGCTCCTTCGTATAAGAGGAAGGATAGCCAATGAGGTAGGGGTTTTATACTGAGTTGTTTTGCACTGCACTGCATAGTTTTCAAAACCGTATATTATGGGATACCACATATGAAAGACTTGATGAGGACTGTTTGACAGCAAGTCAGCCTTTTATACTATGTATGTACGAGAGTTTTACACGTTTACTTTTGTGCAATTGATTTCATGTTTTGGTATGCTATAGTTTTGATTCGGGAGTGATGAATCCTCTTGATACTTTGGACGATTTCGGTATCAAAGTATCAGGAGGCCATCCCGGGTACATCTCCTACTGCGTGCAGATGTTTTTTTTTTTGTGTGCTGTGTGAAAGATAAGATTAGGAAGGTAATGACGCTTCCTTGGGTTTTGAATCCCTAAAACTGATCAGGGTGTGTATTACGGGCTGTCGTCGCAGAGCATGCTCGCAGGCAACCTGGGTGATGGGCCGGGTGTATGGACCGCCGTCATTTGTCTTCCTCCAGGCTCATGAGGTGTTGTCCGCGTTGATGGCCACCTTTCTGTAAAATTGTTCGGAGGAGTACTTGAGTGACCTTCCTTTTTCATGGACCACGATTTCGGTATAAAACACGACGAGATTATTTTAAACTTATAGTTGTCTATGTATACAACCCTGTTTTCTTAATATCTCGTCAGAGGCCTTTGGGCCAGATTTCCTTGAGATAAAAAGGATTTTCATATGTTTTGAAAAACATGCTTATTTTTAGAAACTCATGGTTTTCATGAAAATAGTAAAACAAGTTTTATAGGCACTTAGCATTTAGTATAAGTTCCTTACTGAGCTAGTCACTTACTCCTTCGATTATTTTTTTCCTAGGTTAGGGTTTTGATTGAGGACTCTACTGTTATTTATTTTATTTCATTTCCTTAGTTGAACTTTTATTTCCAGGTAATCAAGCTGTTGGATGACTGTAAATTACTTAAATCTGGTTTACTAAGAAACTTGAATTGTATGCATAGTATCATTTGGACTCTTTTAATCTATTATTCTGCATTATAAATTATTCTTGCAATCACTATATAAACCATGACGCATCACAAGTGGGATACGACTGGGTATTTATATAGGTCTTCCGCAATAATTTAACAAGCCTTTGGTTGGGCGAGCGATTAGGTCCTCTACGAGGACCGGGTCGTTTGGCCCGACGTTTCTGTCCGGCCCGCCTTCAGGTCATGACAGAAATTTTTGGTATCAAATTTCATGGTCCCGCGATTTCCAAATAGTGATTGCTTGAGAAGATTTTTGAAGTGAAAAATTTGGACGAAGTTTACTGTGCATAGAAAGTTTCTAATCAAGTGTATTTCTCTTCTCAAAATTTTGAGAATTCCACCGGGAATGACATCTCGTGGTTGACTGCAAGAGGTTAGTTCGGATCCCATTTGCAATAATGGTGGAAGGTTTGAGGAACCTGGTCAGTAATAGTTCAATATAAGAACTCGGTATGACGAGAAGGACGTAATTCAAGGAGTTTTTTAGATTGAACCCACTCGTGTTTATGAGTGGGGCGAACCCAATGGGAGCGGAGAATTGGCTCTAGAAAATGGAGAAGAGTTTTGAGGCACTTCAAGGTCTAGAAAAGTTCCAAGTGGGGATTGTCACTCATTACCTAGAGAAGTTGGCATCCAGCTTGTGGAACGCTGTGAGGTCCAGTTATAATGTTCAATTGATGGAGTGGAAAGATTTTACTAAGGTATTTAAGAGGCACAATAGTAGTTGTAGCCATTATGAGCCTATGGCCTGAGCCTTTTATGAGTTGACTTAGGGTCAATGTCAACGGTCAATGGAGGAGATGGAATCTCCGTTGATGCTCAGTACTCCTCTAGGTGTCTAGAGTGGAGTAGCATCTATGTGCAGAGCATTCTGTGTGGTGATCGATGACTGCAAGTTTTCTGCAAACTTACTTATGTTACTGATGTATCAGTTCGATGTGATTCTAAGTATGGACTGGCTAAAGAAGTATCAAGCGATTGTAGAGTGCCATTTGAAAAAAGTTAATGTTGTTGTGAAGGATGGATGGGTTGTTGTGTACCGAGGTGGTGCTAGTACGGTGACAACTAAGCCTATCTTGCGGGTTTGTCTTGGTGGGCATAGTGGACTGGGGCAGTATGAGAATCTCTGGTTGGTTGACGGTGATGGCAAGACCTCTGGGTAGGATATGGATATCTCGGTAGTGAGAGAGTTTCCAGACATGTTTCTTGATGAGTTACCAGAGTTACCTCTGGACCGAGAGGTTGAATTATGCATAGGCTTAGCTCCAGGAGCTATATTTGTTTCAACTCTAGCTTATAGAATGGCTTAAGCGGAGTTGAGTGAAATGAGGAAACAGTTGAAAGAATTAAGAGAAGATTCATCCAGGAAAGTGTGTCCCCTTGGGGTGCTCCTGTGTTATTTGCAAAGAAAGCCAATGGGAATTTGAGGCTTTGTATCGACTACCAAAAGATGAACAAGGTTATCGTGAAGAACAAGTATCCTTTGCCTAGGATTGATGACTTGTTTGACTAGTTTGGTGGTTCACTGTATTTTTCTAAAATTGATTTGATGTCCGGATATCATCAAATGAGAATCCGTGAAGAAGATATCCCAAAAATAGCTTTTCGAACATGGTACAGACATTTTGAGTTTCTGGTCCTACCTTTCGGTTTGACTAATGCCCCAGTAGCATTTATGGATTTAATGAACCTAGCTTTCGAGCCGTATTTGGATCAATTCGTCGTGGTTTTCATTGACGACATTTTGGTGTATTTAAAATCTCGGAGTGAGCATAAGAAGCATCTCAGAGTCGTGTTACAGAATCTCAGAGATCACCAATTATACGCTAAGAGGGGCAAGCTTTTGGATGTCAAAGGTCAAATCTTTAGGACACGAAGTTTCGCGTGACGGAATTTTGGTTAATCTAGCAAAATTTGAGGTAGTTTTGAAGTGATAGCCTCTGAAGAATGTGATCGAGATCCATAATTTCTTTGGTCTTGTGGGTTACTATCAGCGGTTTGTCGAGAGTTTTTCCTCATTAGCCGTACAATTGACTCAATTGACTAGGAAAAATGTATAATTATAGTGGAATGACAAGTGTTAGAATGCCTTTGAGGAATTGAAAAGTAGATTGACAACTGCACCGATTCTGATAGTGCTTAACAACAGAAATCCCTATACAGTATGCACTGATGGATCAGAAGATGGCTTTGGATGCGTACTTATGCAACAAGGGAAAGTAGTTGCTTATGCATCATGGCACTTGTAGCCCCACGAGCAGAATTATCTAACCTATAACTTGGAGTTGGCAGTCAAAATATTTGCTCTGAAGATTTGAAAGAGCTACTTGTACAGCGTGAATTTCCAAGTGTATTCCGACCATAAAAGTTTGAAGTATCTATTCACTCAGCAAGACTTGAATTTGAGTCAGCGCATGTGGATGTAGTATTTGAAGGATTATGATTTCAACTTAGAGTATCATTCGCGAAAGATGAATGTAGCGGCTGATGCTTTGAGTTGATATCCTCAGGGATTCATGGCTTGTCTGGTTCTCGATGAGTGGAAGCAGTCTATAGTTGTTGGAGACTATAACCTGCAGTATTACGAGACAGACAATATCGCGTGCACGTATAACATAATTGCTACACCATCCTTACTTCAAACAACCAAGCAGTTACAGTGACAACCCAATGAGGTCAGTTGTAGAGCTGAACAGTTGAATAATAGTGAACAATTTGATGGTTGAGATGTCAACATTGAGGGAATTATACTTTATCAGGGTAGGGTGGCAGTTCTCGATATATAGGATTTGAGGCTGACTATTTTTGCTAAAGCTCACAAGTCTAGATTCACTATCGACCCCGAGAGTGCAAAGATGTACCATGATTTGAAGTGTTAATACTGGTGGGTGGGTTTGAAGCGTGAGGTGGTAGACTTTGTGGCCATGTGTTTGACTTGTTAGCAAGTGAAGGTGGAACATCAGAGGCTAGTAGGATTATTGCAGCCCTTGCCTATTTCAGAGTTGAAATGGGATAGGATTACAATGGGTTTTGTCATTGGTCTACCCAGAACTCCTCAACAGTTGGATGCAATGTGGATTATTGGGGATCATTTGACCAAGTCCACTCACTTTATTCCGATATGATGTTCTGTCCACTACCATTGATGAATTTGGTTTCTAATTTTTGAATTCCTATTTTTATAATGGATTTTGTTTCGATAATGAGATTTGTTTGGGTTGCTGCTTGACGTTGTTATTTGTAAAAATGATAAATTGTTGTTTGATGGAAAATTTTGGAGACTTGTTCATTGTTGTTTGAGATCCGATGAGTGGTCTGTTATGCTTCGATTGTATAGAGTGTTGTGCTAAGTTGATTTTGGTTCTCATTTTGGTTATAGTTTCACTAGTGAAACGGTTGGGGATTCGTTGTTGTCTTCATTGATGAATTTGAGAATTTTAGTTTGGTCACTGTTTGTGTTGTTGATGTTTAGATAAAATTATGAAGATTGTACTATTTAGACAGTGCCTGTTTGTACTCTAGGTTGTTGAAGAAACTTGAAAATTTTAATATGCTTACTATTGATTTGTTAGGAT
>CM039481.1:10761980-10888307 GCA_022433065.1 Begonia loranthoides | reverse complement strand
ACGGAGAGTTGCGCACAGAAAGTCTTCCCATTTCATTCTTTAGAGAGAGAGAGAGAGAGAGAGAGAGAGAGAGAGAGAGAGAGAGAGAGAGAGAGAGAGAGGATCTTCACGAAGGTAGAAAGCGGCGGTTAGGCAATCGACTTAGAATTTCATTCGAGAGTAGCGCGGGTGAGGGTGGCCGAGACAGGGACGGAAGACTCTGCATTCCAAATGGACCACTGTCAATCGCGGGAGAACAAAACCGAGATGGTGAAGGTTTTCGGGAGCATTCCAGCCGACAGTAGTTGGACATTTCTTCGGTTAAGGTGAGGACATTTCACGAAGGAGATTGCTAAGAGCATTTTTTTCTTAGAATTATCCAGATCAATACTAACCACGTTTATCTTTCAACTCTCCATAGAGAGCACAACTCCACCTCTACCAGGAGAGAGCACAACTCCTCCTCCACCTACAAAGAGAGCACAGCTCCTCCTCAACGGGGAGAGAGCACAACTCCTCAACATGCAGAAACTCTCCTCAACCTGCAGAAGCTCCACCTTCACTGCTCAATAGAGCTCCTCCACCTCTACAGAGAGGAAGCTCAACATCGTATCAGAGCCATCGATGCCGAAACACGCATTTATCTTCATCCCCTCCTCCCTTCCTCTCATTCTTCTTCCTACGCCGCATTCCTCTTTCTCTTCCCCTCCAACAAAAAAACAAACCAAAGCCTCTAAGCTCTGTTTTGCCGCCCATGAAGGACTTCCTCTCTCTCTCTCTCTCTCTCTCTCTAAACAAGAGAATCTCTACAACTTCTTTTGCTGTCTCTATTCCCTTCCTCCTCTGAACACCAAGTTCTCTCCCTACTTCTATACCTATTTCCATTCATCTCACTCTATCGCCACTTTTCGTCTACTGCCGTCAATATCTTTCCTCTGTCACAAGCTCTATGTCTGGCTACCTTGAGCTTGAGGGGGGATGTTAGTGGGAACACCTGCCAATGTTCCCCACTACCTCCAATGCTCCCCACGCGTCCTCAATCCTGGCATTCCTCTTCCCTTTCATTTTCTACAAAACGCCTCTCTGCACTTTATCATAAAGAGGAGAGGGCTCTCCTCCTCTCCTCAGCAGAAGCACTCCTTCATGCTCAACAGAGAAAGCACAACTCCTCCTCCACCAGGACAGAGCACCGCTCCTCCTGCACCAACAGAGAGAGCATAGCTCCTCCTCCACCGGGAGAGAGCACAGCTCCAGAACACCGCTCCTCCTCCACCAACAGAGAGAGCACAACTCCTCCATTGGGAGAGAGCACAGCTCCTCCTCCACCTATAGAGAGAGCACAGCTCCTCCTCAACAGGGAGAGAGTATATCTCCTCAACCTGCAGAAGCTCTCCTCAACCTGCAGAAGCTCCACCTCAACTGCTCAACAGAGCTCCTCCACCTCTACAGAGAGGAAGCTCAACATCCAAATTATCCGTATTTTTTCCCAACATTACTTCAGCAACAACTTAAGCGGCTCCCATCCCTGCCGCGTCAGCAATGGCGTGCTTATTCACGACCGAAGGCTCCACATATGGCTGAAATTCTTCCGACCTGACTGGAGTAGGGCAACTCAATGAAACTCCACTTCTTGTTCTTATTCTTCTAATCGGAGGCGAAGTCAGAGGAATAGAGCTTGGATTTTCTTCTGCAGAAGAGTCGCCGAAAAAATCCCATTTTTTTAACAGTATTTCGGATAGAAAAAGTTAAGCTTGGAAACTGGGTTTGATGGAGTTCTGGGCTATAAGATCATGGTTTTGATAGCAGAGCAATGAGAGACCGAGAGTGAAAAAAAAGAAATTTTGATTTTGTTCCTGAAATGATAAGTGAGAGAAAGATGAGACACAGTTAAAAGGACTTCAATCGAGTTGTTAACGCTAGTTCTCTGCCGCTAACACCACTTATGTTAACGAGTAACCACCACCATTATACTTTTGTGTGTTACTTAAAGAAAGTTAAGGAGGTAAGAATATATTGGTCCATATCACAACTATGAAGAATAAGTTAATTAGCTAAATAAAACTAAATTTAATTTATCAAACTTTTTCTCACGTGTATAAAATGATAATGTTACACATACCGTTCTCATCTATCTTTCATTCATAAATAAGATGTTTGTAATAAATTATAGGGGATTGAAATACTTGATCATTCACTATGATGAATGAACAACAAATTACTTAGTAATTTAAAGAGCTTAAAAGAATGTGAATCGCCCAGAATTATCTATAAGGATCAACCATATTGTTCAAATGACTAAAAATATAAAAGAAACATTAAGTAGCAACAAAACTTGAACAAATCATTTTCAGGTACACATCAGAAAAAATATATTATAAATATACAAATGAGAATATAGTTTTAATATTTCCATCAACTTGATCAATTATGGAACAAAGAAATATGAAAATTGCTGGAGTTCCACTACGTAGAATGAACTTAGTGCTCAAAGATCTCGTTGGTAAAAATAACTACATCCACTTGCACAGAATATGTGAATCCTATTCTTTAAAATAAAGCACAAATTTGCTTTACAAAACTTCATTTGTAATTTAAAATCATTACATATACGTCAGCTGCTCATAATTTAAATAGTTTTGAATATTTGAAGTCACCAAAATCAAGTCACTACTAATCTCGCAAACTAATAGATATTGTTGTCACATCTCGGAGGGAACCCGAGACACAACGGAGAGTGTCGGGTCGAAATCAAACCGAACCGCCCGACTCTTTAGGATTTTTTTTATTTACTTATTTATTTATGCATTGGAAGACTTTAGTGACTAATAATAATTGTCAGGGTCTGACCAAATAGGCTATACCGGAGGTCCAATAGTGACATTGAGATAAAATGATAATATATGTTTAAAATAAAAATGCCAACAATTTCTGAAAATTAATATAAATATTATTACAAATTTTAAATAAAAGAGTTTAACATCATGAAGACTCTCGAAATAAAATACTAAAATATTAAGAAAAATGTCGGCTCAATCTTACGACGGCAACTGGTGATCGTCCAAATTAATACCTGAATGTATGTCATTTGGGGTGAGTCAACTAAACTTAATAGGGGAAGTATTTTACATTCAACAATAAAAATTTTATAAATTAAATGAGGGAGCATGCCATGAATAAAACATTTAATTAAAATTGAGTCAAATCGACTAGTTAGGCAAAATGTGAAAAACGTCCACTATTGTAACGACCCGGATTTTCGTAAATCCTTTAAAATGCGTGATTTTTTTTTTGAAAATTTCTTTTTAAAACAAAACGTATCAGAGTGCGTCTAACCGGATCATTATTGACTCTTTCGTAAAACTCGTTATAAAAATCCAGTTAATAAAACTATGCGGAAGGGTAAATAAAATTATCGTTTTGTAAAACGTAGTGGAAGCATAATTTAATCGTTTAGAAACTTAGCGGAAGCATTAATCATTTGAATGAAAGGACTATCTAATTTAAATACATTTTAAATAAAACGTATGTTAATTACAACTTAGAAAACTTAGTTAAATCTTTACTGATTATTCTTTACCCTCATTATGCCTGGCTAGCGACGATCTCCCTCGCGCGTGCAAATTCATCATCTCTGCTTACTATTGTTTGTTCTTTATCTTTCGTTACTCCTAGTCTGTGCGTTCATCATAGCGTATGAAATGCGTATGAAATGCATATGTTTCATATGCATATGAAATGCATATGAAATGTCACTCTTTAGTCCATTTGGGAATGGGGGCCACCCAAACCAATCCTTTCATTAGCTATTTACTAGTTTATTACTTTACTTTAAGCCGTTCATTCGTTACTCGTACTTTGAGCTAGAATTGAAGGATTTCCTTTGGAATAGAATAGTGCTCGGGTCTAACCTTTTACTTGTAACTAGAACTCCTGTACCTTATAAGGGCCGCTACCCATCCACCCTCCAATTCCCTTTCATCATTTTCTTATCCAGTTTCTGTGCAGGGCTAAGTTGACGGTTCCACAGAAACCTTCATTATCTTTTATGTGTTTATCCATTTTCATCATTTATCCTCACTCATGCATGTGTGCGTACCACCACGTGGCACTCCTTATTAGTCTCTATTATCATGATGAATGCTCATACATTCTTAACCTAACATGATGCATGATGCTTCACAATAATATATCCTTCATAGAAATGGAAGTGCGCATAACATAAAAGTAAAGCAGTAACTGTAATTGAAAACGCGTATAATAAATGAAAGCGCATATAATGAACAGCTATAACTGAAAACACACAACAAAGAACAATTATAATAGAGCACATCTTAACAGCGAAGGAATAATAACTAAACATGCTCACTTATTTTAGTTCTTTAATCCTTTAGCCTAGTTAACTTTCTAGTCCGTTTACATGCTTCCTACATTTATCATTCATTTTAGGCAATTATTTGCTTAGTTATCCTAGGTGATTTACATGTTTTTATTCTTCTTAACAATTCATAACATGGTACCAGGGAGACAATAACGAAAACACTTACAAAACATACACTCACATAATTAATCCTAATTCATTACATGCTTTCTACGTTGATTTCATGCTTTTATTTTACTTAACTATCGTAAGCAATACAAAAAAACAATAACAAAAGCATTCATAAAACATTCATTCGTTTAGTAAGTGAAACCCTTCTCTTTTCATCATCTTTATCATTCTACTCTTTAAAAAAGTAAAGCATCGATTACGTAATTGAAGTGTGCATAAAGAAAGCAACTGAAATTGAAAACGCATATAAAGAATAATAGAAATTAAAGCACATTGAACATGAAGAGTAACAACCAACAATTGAATAACGCACTCAGTAGAGCAGAGCAAGGTACATAAAATTTAAACAAGGGAAGCATGCTTGAACACAATACTAATGATTGACATGCTAATTCCTCTAGTTAATTTCCTAATCCATTTTCATGTTTTCTCTATTTATAGTCTAGGAGATTATTCTACATAGTTACTCTAGGTGGCTTACATGCTCAAGTTTGATTACTTTAGTTACTCTCACTAAACTCCATAGTTAATTATCATGCTCTTACAATATTAATTATCATTTAATCATGCTGGACCTAGCTAAGTTAACATGCTGGTTAATTAACATGCTCTAATCAATTACATTAATTAATTATGCTAGTCTGTTAACATCTAATTACTTAGTCTGGTTAATCAACTACCTTATTAATTATCAATCAATTACATGCTTAGATTAGTTAATTACTTACATACTTAACTAGATAGTTAATTAAGCATACTCGGGTTAATTACAATTATTACCATTTACATGCTCGAGAGTTGATTTCTCGATGATTCTAGTAAGTTTCATGCTCATACAAATTCTTCACTAGTTGGTTAGTTAATATGCTTCACTTATTTAGTAGAGCTAGTTAATTGAACCTCCTTAACAAATCAATTAACATGCTAGACAAATTATTATCATGCTTGTTAATTATAATTAACATGCTTACTAGTTTATCATGCTAGTTAAGTATAGTATGAATATACAATTTGATTAGTCAATTACATGTTGCGGTTATTATTCTGAGTTCAGTTTGCATGCTTGAGTTCCTATATTAGTTATTATAATCCTAATTAACATGCTTACTATTTCTAACAACTCCATTTGATTAACCTAGTTAACTCATCTGTTTTCTGTGATTACTATTAACATACTAGTTGATTAACATGCTTAGGTTTCAAGTTAATTTAATCGTACTAGTTTGTTACAAACACTGAACAATTAACATGCTTAACAACTAACAGTAAACATTCTAAGTCAACCTTAACAGTTAGCAGTAAACATTTCAAGGCAATGAACCTACTTGTCATTAACACTTACCAAAACACTAAGCATTTCTCATTCACTAGTTAACACCCATCGCCCTTAAGTCTTAACCTTTATCATCCAACTAAACATTTATATCACATAATGGGCAGTAAAACAAAGCATAACAATAAGAAGAAAGCATCACATATTCAACACTATCGACACTATCAAGGCAACAACATACCAACATACTAACAACTAGCAGTAAACAAGGCGATTAAACATGCTTAAACACTAACATTCTTCATTCTAAGTCAAGCTACATCTCAACATACTAGTAAAACATACTAACAAAACATACAACTGGCAGTAAACTTTATTAACATTAAGCATTTAACTAACAAGATTAAACTAACATTAACACTAACTCACACACCCATACTTGTGATGTAAGGCCTCAATGGCCAAAAAACCTTAAATCCTTACCTAAATCGATGAACTCACTCGCGGTTGGCACTCCTCAGTGGTGATTCTAGCAGCTCTTGGATGGCAGAAGGTAGCACACAGTAGCTCCTCTACCCAGTTTCACCCCACACAATAGCTAACCCCCAAACTCTCCCTCTCAGAGCTTTCCCTCTCTGTCACACTCCCAGAAATACTCTCCTCACAGGGACAGGGCTCCCTCACTCACAAGAAGAAAAATGAAGGTTGAAGAGGGAGGGAGATGGCTTAACTTACCTGGAGGGGGGGAACAAATCACTGGCTGGAGGACAAAGCTGGTCGATTGGGAAGGGGAGAAATCAGCTCCTCGTGGGTTTGGGGGCGATTTCTTGTCAGGGGATCCGTTTCCTATTGGCTAAGCGTCATTTTTATTCTGATTTTAAGTCCTTATTGTCCCAGGTATGCTATGATTTGGACGGATGAGGACGGTATCTTCGCGTCCACATTCGTCCGCAAGACCAGATCTTCCAGGGTAAAAGCCGAGTTCAGACGAAAATTGGTGTCCTTACCCCTTGTCCGTACCGTCCGCAGGCAACTTGTGGAAGTGATATGGCGTCCGCATGTGTCGTCCGCGTCGTCTGAATTGTTCCTAAAATGGACAGATTCGATGCTAACACCTCCTCTCCTCGTCCGCGTGCATCTGGACTCGTCTGAATGTGTCTAGACTTGGACAGATTCATTACGAACGATACCTGTTCTCATCCGTGTGCATCCGGACTCGTCTGAATGTGTCCAGACTTGGACAGATTCGTTGCAGATGAGGCTAACTCTTGTCCTCACCACGTCCGCATGCATTCGTAACACCAAAATTCCCTCTTTTCTTCGTCTTTTCTCATTTAACTCCTATCCCATAATGTCTACCCATACGTACACGTGAAAAAAATGACACGTATAATTATGCAACATAATATCTTAACCACTCCACTTCTAATTACATTGCGCAAACAGGGAAAAACATAACGGAAATACCTCTAGACTTAACGCTCAAGAACACCGTTGGTAATATCCCGATAGTTATCCAACTTAAAATATCAGGATGTTACAACTATGGTGTGGTAAGTACGTAAAATAGGCCCCACAGAAATCTCAGTGAAAATGGTGTCACTCACGGCTTTGAGCACATAGAGCCATAGACACATAGAACAAAGTGATAATCGGTGATCGCAAAAGCCACAATAATAAATCATGATTAGGTTTTGGATTTTGCGCCTAGAGACACGGAATAGTCAACTGCCCCATTACTGTAATTAACACAACAAACATATTCTCTAATGGTCGAATATGTGTTTATAAAACAAGACCTCGTCATGGGTCAATCAATTGATATGCATGCTCGAAATAAAACATATATAGCGAAAATCGTATATATAATATTGTAAAAATAGACGGTAATAACAGACTCATCATTTTATATGAGATAATGTCTCAAAATAATCATTTGGAAAACGATGCAATGCAGGATATAAAATAAAACTCATACCTCAATCGACCTACCAATAATCGGGAAATGCTCAAATACACGAAAAAATAATAGGTCTGAATCCCATGTTAATCTAATAAACCTATCAAGATATATGGATTACCAATTAATTTTCTTATCAAAATACTCTTTAAAATGTGTTGGAACCCATAACCGAGAATTTCAAAATTTTCACCAAATTTTTCGTTTTTCTGGAAAAACTTCAAATTACTTTATTAAAACATTACAAATAATAAACTAGACTTATTTTCGTGCAAAATTACAATATTCTCATTCATTTATCCAAACCTTAAATTCAAAAGAATTAAAATTCTAATACAGCGTGAATAAAAAATTGAGCTCGGAGTTACCCCACTGGGATATAAATCCAAAATCAACACTTTAAACCATCTAATTAAGTTTTAATATCAATCCAACAATTCAATCTTCAATAATGGAAAAGTCCAAAAATCACCCTCCATCCATTTGTTAACAATTACTACACTATAGAAGTCCAAAATCTATAGCTTTCGACAATCAATTTAACCCCAACATCAAATTGAAAATCAACAAAATCTCAAAACTCTTCAAAATTTGATTGTAAACCCAACATTAACTCATTGAGAAGTCCAAAATTTCTCTCCTTCCAGACGTCGTCCGACAGCTCGACGATTTTCATAGAATTCCAATCTCTCAAAATTTCTTCTTCTCCCTATGTATTCTCTCTATGCATAAATTTGAAGAAAGAGTGGTTCTTTATAAAGACAAAATAAGTGGTTGCAGAAAGGGATAAGAAGGAGACACATGTTTCCTTCTTTTGAAAAGTAATAACTACCCTCTACCCCACATTAATTAGAGCTAGAACAATTGTTTTATCAAAGTTTGGCTGAATTTGTAGCGGCTTAGGCTGTAAAACTCGCTATTTTATTAATAATAAATTTTACATGTAAAATTTTTCACCTAATGTGTGATCAATGAGTTGAAAGATTGATTGTAAAATTTTTCATGTAATGTGTGGTAAATGTGTTGAAAGATTGACTGGCTTTGTTGCGTTGTGGCCATATTGGAATTTTCAATCAAATGGTCAAAATTGGTAAATGTTGATGTTACAAAGTGATAAATAATTAGAAAAAACAAAGTTTGATAAATGAAATTAGCCCAAAAATCGTTATCGAGTATCATTTAGAACGAATTAAAATTTAGAATTGATTTATTTAATATATAAAATATATTTTATTTATTAAATACATTAGAAAGAAAATAATAGATAATAGAAAAGAGGAAATGAGGGATTCAACCCTCACTTTTCTGTTATTGTAGCCTTAGAAAGGAACCTGAGGGAGAGGAGAGAATCGAATTGGCGAGTTGAGAGATTTAAACGACGGATTTGTATTCACAATGTTCAGGCCATCAACGTTTGTGAAGGTAATTGGCAAATAAGTTTGTTTCTCTTTTCCGATTTGGAAATTTAAGTTTGAAATTTCTGTTGGCTTTGGATTCGAGCTTGGAAAAGCGAATCTGAAGGAAATTTCTTGTTTATATTGGTAGAATTTGAGTTTGTGTAGGATTATTTGTCTATGAAAGGCGAAAAACTAGAGAAAACAGCGTGTTTTCCGTCCAAAAATAGCGTCCTGATAAACCACTATGCGAGCCTGATCGACCACATTTAATCTTGCTCATGTTGGTAACACACTGGTCGAGTCATGATTGACCAAAAGCTGCGTTGGTCTCTACACAGATGTAGGTGCTGTCACAACCAGGAGGCGGGCCTAACAGATTTGCTGAGTTAGGCAACCCGATCCTTGGAGATAGCCTAATCGCTCAGCCCAAGACTAGGGAGAAACGGAAGTCTTAACATAAAAATAAGCCCAAAACCCAAGTCACATGGGCTAGGATCCACAGTGTAACATCCTGTGTTCCATTTTAACTTTTCTTTAACCCTTATAAAATTTTGCTTTGAAAACATGTGGAGGGAAACTCAGAGTTAACGAAAGCAAAAGTCTTTTATAAAATAAAACATACAACAATAATTTAAAATGGTTTTAAGCAAAAAATTTTAATACTTAAAACTACATGAAAGAAATGTTTTGTTGCAATTAAAAACCTCAATAAGTCTTTAAAATACTTAACACTTAATCCATTTCCTGAGCCATAACCCACTAGGTCAATCCGCCAACAATACAAAAGGTCCAACATGGCCATACTCCATCAGTTGTGCCCTCGACGAGTTTTATCCAATCATAGGCTCTTTATGTAACATCTCGTTTTAAAAACCTTTTATTTTTAATCATAAATAAATATTTTCTTTTATTCATTTAAAAACGTGTATTAATTAAATAATTCCGAGTTTAAGCGGAATATAACATAATTAATTTAAAGCATAGTTTTCACATAAGTTTAAACATAGTTCATATTTACAAAATCTTTATTGAAATTAAAGACATTATTAAACCATAATTTTATTGGTCTTGAGCCATAACTTTAGTAGGTGGAATCTAATTGATAACCCAAGGTTTCAACTGACAATGCTTCCTCCTCCACATTTGTAACACTTATATCATTTCCCGCATCACAGGCAATACAATGAGATAGAGGCTCAGCAAGAAATAAGATTTATGCAATGCTTATGATCATGTACATGCAATCTGTCATAGAGAAGAACCAATCTCCTCTTTCATGCATCTTTAGTTTCACTTATTAGTCCAGGTGCATGAGATTTATCAGTCTTAGAATTCATTCTACAGTCTTGTGGCTTAACCGTCAAGGTTGTCACCACCATTATCAGTCTATCTCATACACCTATTTAGGTTTATTGGTTCATTTTCATTTCTCATGTCATGCATATGTCAGCAATTTCATAAATTCTATCATGATGCTTGAATGCCACAGTTTATAACAGTATATTAAAACAGTTTATGGAATATAACAGAGAATATAAAAGTAATCACTATTGTCATTATAACTTCATGCATTATAATAATAATTTCGATCATAACAATTCTGATAATAATTTCAATAATAATTAACAAAATTTAAAGCATAGAAATAGTCTCGTGATGTAGGGCCTCCACTGGCTATCGTATCCTATTTCTTACCTCTTGAAGACTTTTCTTTGCTAATTGCACATTCCAAAAATTTCCTCTCGAACTGCTCGTAAAAACTGCACCTACTTTCCTTGTAAATTCTCCAACAATTTTCCTTAATATTTTCTCTCTCTCTCTCTCTCTTGTTAGTGAGTTTCAAAGGAGAAGGACTCCCTCTATTTATAGCTGAAGGAGGGAAGAAATGAATGTTAAGATTGTTGTCATCTGCTGAGAGTTAGGCAGATTAACAATTGGCACGGAAGTTTGGCCATTTTGATGAATTTTTAAAAAATCACACGAGTCCAATGTGGCAATTCGTGTTCCTTCTTCCATTCTTCATATGCCGTTGTTTCTTCATAAATTATAATCTTTATTATAATTTTATTAAATCTTAAACCAATTCTTAACCAAAAATTCCACTTCATCAACTTTTAAAATTTTCTATAAATCTAAATAATCTTTTATACGAATTTACCTTAAATAAATGCCCTGATTATTTTTACTAAATTTATTACAAAAAATCGGGGTATTACATTCTTTCCTCCTTATATAAATTTCATCCTCGAAATTTGTTAAACGAATAACTCAAGATATTTGGCTTTCATTTCATCTTCACTTTCCTATGTAGCTTCCTCAATTGAATGATTCTGCCATAATATTTTTACTAATGGAATTTGCTTGTGACGAAGCTCCTTAATTCTTGAGTCTTAGATCTGCACTGATCTTTCTTCATAACTGAGGTTCTTTTGGATTTGCACATCTTCAGGAAGCAATACAAGAGTTGAATTGCCCAGACATTTCTTCAACATTGAAACATAGAACCCATTATGCACGCCATCCATAGAAGCTGGTAATTGAAATTGATAAGCTACAACTCCCATTCTTTTAGTGATTGCAAAAGGACCAATGTATCTATGACTTAACTTTTCTTTCTTTCCGAAACACATAATTTGTCACTACCCGAAGGGGGGCTGGACAGAAACGCCGAGCCAAGCGACCTGGTCTTCATAGAAGACCCGATCGCCCAGCCCAAGGCTAGTTAAATTATTGCGGAAGACTTATATAAATATCTAGTCGCAACCCATTTGTGATGGGCCACATTCCATTTAGTGATTGCGAGGATAATTAATAATGCGAAAATAATAATCTTAAAAGTCCAAATAATACTGTGCATACAATCCAGGCGATCCAACAACCAAGTTAAATATTTTTACAGTCATCCATACAATCATCCAAAATTATGCTTACCGATAAATAAATGCTTAACTAGTTAACAAAGAACAATTGTGAACAAGATCTCCAATCTGATTCCCGCTCAAGCTTACTTAATCTTCTCTTTACATGGGGTGGTGGGAGTCGTGGGGTGAGTGACTAGCTCAATATGGAATTAAACTAAATATTATGCATGTGTAAAACTTATTTTACCTTTTTTTTAAAAAAACCATGAGTTTCGGGAAATATGCATGTTTTTAAAAAACATTTGAAAATCATTTTCTCATTTGGGAAATTCGGGCCCAAAGCCCCTCGACGAGGTATTTAGAAAGCATGGCTGTATACATAGACAACTATATGTTAAAAATACCCTCGTCGTGTTTTGTCACAGAAATTGTAACCCGTGAAAAAGGAGGAACACTCATAGAATCCTCCGAACAAACGCATAGAAAGGCGGCGACCGTTTCCGGGCAGCACCTCATGAGCCTAGAGGAAAGAGAAGAAAAATGATGGCAGTTCGTAGACCAGCCCGTCACCCAGGTTGTCGTGCAAATTCCGCTACGACACACCCACAATATATACAGATAAAAACACCCTGATCAAGTTTAGGGATTTGCAACCCACGGAAGCAGTCATCACCTTCCCAAAGTCTCCTATTTTCACACAGCGCGCAAACAAAACATCTCCACGCAGTAGAAGATGTATCGGGGATGGCCTTCCGATACTCTGACGCCGAGACCGTCCAGAGTGCTAAGAGGATCCATCAATTCCGTAACAGTATCCTGTATATCACACCATGAAATCAGATGCACGAAAGTAAACATGTAAAACCTTCATACATACATAATATCAAAAGCTGACGTGCTGTCGAACCGTCCCCGTCAGGTTTTTCATATGTGGTATCACACAAAATACAGTTTTGAAATGCAGTGCAAAACAACTCAGTATAAAACCCCAACCTCGTTGGCAGTCCTTCCTTGTATACGAAGGAGTGGTAACCTCGGGTGTCAGCTAGAAGTTCAAAAACTCGTCTGAGCCTAAAACATGTTAAACATGGAAAAATCTCATAAATATGTCTCGAGAAAAAATGAGGATATCCTATGTCGGGACTAAGTTTAAAGTCCATCTCTATGTTACTATAGACTATAACTCAACATGCCCAATTGATCTGTGAATAACCTCACAGATATCGTCATATCCTTAATTCATATAAATTAATCATTTGTCAACTTCACCTTAAGAGTCCACTAACAATTCCAGTTAACATCTCACAAACAACACTTTAGCAGAGTTTAACAATTCCAATAACAGCCGACAAAATGAGTTAAGCAATTCCTACATCCCTTTCCACACAAGGCATCAACATTTCTTTACAATTTCCTCTTCCAAACATAACCAACTCCCAACCGTGTCTATCAAAACAAATCTAAATCCAATCAATAGGAGTAACAGTTTCAACATCCATGGCATAAACGAATACTAAACCAGTTGGGCAATCTTTCTCATAATTTATATCGAGCACAAACAAGATGAGGAACATAACCTAGAGTCAACAAAACATTATATTCAATTATGTCCAATAAGCAAGAACCAAAATGAAGAACAAGACTCATTAAATGGAGCAAAATCTTCAACAACATCAACCAAGCAGTAACTTAAATGAAGGATCGCAACCGAATCAACAGAACCATATTTTATCACTCTCAAAATGGAAGTCCAACCAACACAGCAGCAAAATGAAACTCATAGCCCAAGCTAAGTCAGAGTAATATCATCAGCATTTTCATCAATCGTCCCGCAACGAAACGGAGTCCAAATCAGCAAGAAAACTTACCGAAAAATGAGAATCGGAGGAAGGAAATGCGTGTTGTTGGCTGGAGCTCCAAATGCGCCGACAGACGGGTTGCTCTCGCCCGAATCGTCCGTTCGTAGGTTGCCGAAAGGACCGCTTCTCGTCTGACCGAAATGTCCTCGGACGGACTACACAACTGCCGCGTTCGACAATGCCAAACCCACCCGACCTGTCCTCGGCCGGAATTGATGATTTCAGCTCTGCCGTCGCGGCTTTTCTCACGATTCGTCTCTCGGCTGAAGGCTCTCTTGCAATTTCTCTCCCTCTCAATTTCGTGTCTGCCGGCGGAAGAAGAACAGGGATTGTGAATGAAAACCTATTTCCCCCTTGTCAAGAACTAATGCGTACTTTTCCTTCTAATTTTTTCCCATTTCATCCTTTTCTTTTATTTATTTCCAACTCCTTAGTTTTTCTTCCAATCAGAGGCTTCCGAAGACCCCTCTCTTTTAATTATTCTCTCCTTTATTTTTAATCACATCTCCCACCATCCACTACCACTTTACTTCTTTTTAATTAATTCTTAATCCTTTTGCCCATCACGTGTCTCCTTTCTTCTATTCTCTTTTATATGTATTTTAATCTCCTTATTTACTTTTTCTTGGGTTTTTTTCAAGTTCGCCAGACTTCTCCCTTTCATGTTAACTCTTTTCTTTATTTCCTTCCATCTTTTATTTTTATTAATTACATTTTCATCCCTTTTTCATATATTTAAAATAAATTTCCTCTTATCCAATTTAACACACATACCATATATCAAATGATTTACTCTTTACCCCGACTTATTCTGAACGTCACCTAATAACGTTTATAACTCTAATTTAATCTTTAATTCAATTTCTTAATTTAATTGTTCATTCGGAAATTTTCAATCCCCGACTTAAATCCTAATTCGCTTCAAACGCAAATTGACAGTGATCCTTTAATTTTTTAACTTTCGTTCTTAATTTATTTGATCGCTCGTAATATCTAATTTTATCGATTTGACTAATTAATCAAAATTTTGTACGTGACCGCTAACACAACAATTCAAGTGAATTTTCCAACGTTATGACCAAATATTAATGCGAAAAATTTACACGTAGAATTTTCATCTTGAAAAATTCTCAGGTTTCACATAATTCCTTTAAAAGACGATACTTTTAGATAAACTAAATCTCCCTCGTCAAATTCTTTATCTCTTCGTCTATGATTTGCATAGCTATTCTGGGGACTTTGTGCTGAAAAAATTCGTTGACGAATCAAAGCAACAGATTCTGCAGTTTGCTAAACAATATCAGGGCAATAAAATTTAACTTCTCCAACCTCGCTTCAATATAACGAAGATTTGTACTTTCTACCATATAATACCTCGTAAGGTGTCATCCCAATTGTGATATGAAAACTATTGTTATATGCAAATCAACTAATGGTAACATCTTTCCCCAACCAATCTGGAAATCAAGAACACAAGCTCGCAACATATCTTCAAGTATCTGGATTTTTCTTTCACTCTGTCCATCTGTTTGGGGATGAAAGGCAGTACTGAATTTTAATTCGGTACCCATAGCCTTATTCAAGCTCTTCCAGAATGCCAAGGTGAATCGTGAATCCCGATCAGAGACAATGGAGATCGGAAGACCGTGTAATCGTACGATCTCTTTAATATATAGATCGACAAATTGATTCAACTTGTAAGTCATTTGTACAGGTAAGAAGTGGACGACTTTGGTCAATCTGTCAACAATTACCTAGATCGCATCATGTCCTTTGACGGTCCTCGGTAAACCAGTAACAAAGTTCATTGTAATATGTTCTCATTTCCATTCAAGTATCGTCAATGGCTGAAGTATTCCACTGGGTCTTTGATGTTCAGCTTTAACTTGTTGACACACCTGGAATAATCCCACATATTCCCAATATCATACTTCATAGCCAGCCAAAAATAATGTGTTTTGAGGTCTTTGTACATCTTATTACACCTGGGTGAATGGAAAAACTCGAGGAGTGAGCCTCTTTTAAGATTACTATTCGTAGTTGCGAGTCACTGGGTGCAAACCATCAATCTTTACACTTTACTATTCCATCAGCAGACATAGAATAGTCTTTATTCTTTGTTAGCATTGGATTTAGCTTAAAATCCTTGCATAAGTTATCATTTTTTTGGGCTTCTTTAATCTGCTCCAAAATTGAAGGCTTCAGGGTTAAATGTGACAACATAACATCTAATTGAGCAGGAACCAATTGCACATCCAAATCCCGAACATCTTTCAGAAGTCTCGATTGCATTTCATCGCACATTAGACTCATGAAAGAAACCTTTCGGCTTAGAGCATTTGCGACAACATTGGCCTTACCTGGATGGTATTTGATCTCGCAATCATAATCTTTTACGAACTCCAACCATCGTCGTTGTCTCATATTTAACTCCTTGTGCGTAAAAATGTATTTCAAACTCTTATGGTCAGTATAAATTTCACACCGTTGTCCATACAAGTAATGTCTCCAAAATTTGAGCGTAAATACTACTGCAGCGAGTTCTAGGTCGTGAGTGGGATAATTAGCTTCATGTGGTTTAAGCTGCCTTGATGCATAAGCAATCACTTTTCCATTCTGCATGAGTACACCACTAAGGCCGTATTTAGATGCATCACAATAATATAAGATTTGCCTTCTTCTATAGGTAATGGCAGAATAGGAGCAGTAGTTAATAGACGTTTTAGTTTTTGGAAGCTTTCCTCACAGTCATTTGTCCACAAAAACCATGCATTCTTCTTTGTCAAACTTGTCAAGGGCAGCGCAATCCGTGAGAATCCATTGATAAAATGTCTATAATAGCCTGCCAATCCAATAAAACTTCTCACTTCACCTACGTTCTTTGGTTGGGACCAATTGATTACCGCTTGGATCTTTGTTGGGTCAACCTCAATCCCTTCTTTAGAAATTACATGGCCAAGAAAACTTACCTTGTTCAGCCAAAATTTGCATTTGGAGAATTTTGCGTATAATTTATGTTTAGCCAACATAGAAAAGGAAATTCTCAAATGCTCTCAATGTTCTTCCTCTGAGCGTGAATAGATGAGAATATCATCAATGAATACTATGACGAATTTGTCCAAAAATTCCTTAAAAATTTGATTCATTAGGTCCATAAATGCTGCTGGAGCATTAGTTAATCCAAACGACATTACGAGAAATTCATAATGGCCGTATCTTGTGCGAAATACTGTATTTGGAATATCCTCAGGTTTAACCTTTAGTTGATAATATCCCGAATGAAGATCAATTTTTGAAAAGACACTTGCACTTTGAAATTGATCAAATAAATCATCAATTAGGGGCAAAGGATATTTGTTCTTAATTGTAATCTTGTTTAACTCCCGATAATCGATGCACATTCTTAATGATCCATCCTTCTTCCTTACAAATAGGACCAGAGCTCCCCATAGTGAGAAACTTGGACGGATGAAGCCATTTTTTTATCAATTCTTCCAGTTGTATCTTCAATTCACGTAGCTCCACTGGCGCCATTCTCTCTCTCTCTCTCTCTCTCTCTCTCTCTCTCTCTCTCTCTCTCTGGTGAGTCTCAAGGGAGAAGGACTCCCTTTATTTATAGCTGAAGGAGGGAAGAAATAAACGTCAAGATTGCTGCCATCTACTGAGAGTTAGGCAGATTAACAGAGGGCACAGAAGTTTGGCCATTTTGATGGATTTTCAAAAAATCACACGAGTCCAACGTCGCAATTCATGCTCCTTCTTCAATTCTTCATACGCCGTTGTTTCTTTATAAGTTATAATCTTTATTTTATTAAATCTTAAACCAATTCTTAATCAAAATTTCCACTTCATCAACTTTTAAAACTTTCTATAAATCAAAATAATCTTTTATACGAATTTACCTTAAATAAATGCCCTTATTATTTTTACTAAATTTATTACAAAAAATTGGTGTATTACACCTTATCTATATCACAAGACTTAAATTATGAGCCCAAAGCTTAGTAAGCAATATAAATAATAAAATGCTCATGCTTTGTTTTTTTATAAAAACACATGTAGTTTTCATTTTTATCATCCATTACCTTTACCGTTACTGATGTTGGAGATGTCAACTTGACAAGGTAAAACTCACACCTTACAACATCTTTTACATTCACGTGTATTCCATTTTCATTTAGTTCCAGTTACCCATATAAGTGTTAGAGATGTCAACTTGACAAGGTAGAGTAACATCTAATGACCCATGCGGGGAGCTAACTCAAGAACCCACATCTCTTACACTTATTTACGTTTATTTAATTTGTTCTATTTACAAAACAGTGCATAAAACCATTTTTGTACATTTTAGAAAAACAATGATGAATGAATGCACATATACAAGTCCATCATACATGTGTTTCTAGCATATCCTCTAAGCATGATCAATCCTTAACCTAAGGCATTAAACTTAGTCTAATAAATACAACATTAGCACCAAGTAATCAACAAAACATACTCGATCAACAGTTATATCAATAACCTAAGCATCTAGTAAACACAGTCAGCATACAAACTCTAATTTCCTATTATGTAGCCTCAAGGGAAAAACGCATGCAATATCACTTACTTGGAGTCCTTTGCGGGTTAGTACTTAAATTATCCTTCTCAAAACCTATTCATCAGTAGTATGAAATCATCAATAATAATTTTCCAATAACCAATCACAGAGTTTCACAAACCCTAATACTTAACAGTTCCACAAAACTTAATAAACAACAATTGAGTTAAGCAACAAGTGGACATTCAATCCTTCTACATCTAGACAATATGCTGCCATTACCCATTTAAATAGTTTATCAAAACAGATCTTCGAACAAACATAACTTCCAACAACATAAATTCCCTTAAACAACTGAGTCTATTAGACCAGAGACTAAACCAATTCAACCGAGCATAAATTCTCAATTTAATATCTTATTGAACCTCAACATTAAGTATAACAGGAAACTAAAACCAATAGAGTATAACCTTTACCAATCTAATAGTTTCTAGAATGCCAATGAATAGCATAATATATGTAACTTCCCATTTCTGTTTATACATTTCTATTGATCCATTTCACATTAATATCAATTTTGATTATTTTAAAACCCATTTAAAAATACTTAAAAGAAAATATCATAGTAACTTTACGCGGAATAATTAAAACATTTAAATTGTTTTCTAAAAACAACAAAATTTAGAATATTTGAAAACCATAACGTAGAGTCTTTAAGCAATTTAAACAACTTTTATTCTTTTATGAGCCATAACCCCTGAGGTCGATCAGCGCATTGTAACACAAGCTTGCATCACATCACATTTCTTCCACGTTACCTTCACTTGGATCACAAAAAATACCTACATCATAGGAGGAATAATGAGTCTATTGCCCAATAAGAGATATAAATGAAATGCAAATGCAATGCCTATGACAACTCTATATTCATATTGAAGGATCGATATACGCCTATAGAAGGGGGGGGGGGGGGGTGGAGAACTTTTTTCGTGCGATATTTGTTTTACTATCCCTAAGTGATTTATTACAAATAAATCAGACAATTTAAAAACAATAATGTAAAGAGTAAGGGATAGAGAATTGCACACAAGATTTGTTTATGCGGTTTGGAAAACTCGCCTATGTTCGTATTCCAAGTTCCACTTTGAGATCTACTAAACAATTGGTTTATGGGTGCCAATAAAACCGTTTACAAAGACTAATTCTAAGGGCATCACCCTTTGACTATTACAGGGAGTCACCTTAAATTTGATTATTGCTGGGAGTCACCAATTGATAGAACTTTCAGGCGTTCAATTGAGCTTATGACTATTGTGGGGCGTCACCCTTGTGTGATGAATTCTTAGGGAAGCACCCTTTACAATTAAGCACAATAATAGAATCGGAAAAATAAAGCTCTAAACACTAATCTGAATTCCCCCAAATATTAACTCACAAGTTTATGGGTGGGGAGAATTGGATTTATAATAAGCTCACAGTGATTAGAATCTAGTCTTGAATTTGGCAGGGCTTCTCCTCGATTATCCGTCCGTTGTGGTGAGCTTTGGAGTGTCTTCAATATATAGACACTGCCCAAGCGGTCGACCTTATTCCCTAAACGGTTGACCCTTTGACTAGCTGTTGAAATCCGTCCATTGGAAATCTGTCTGTTGGCAAAATCGAGACTTTTCGGTCGACATTCCTCGTCCGCACTTCGTCCAAAAAGTCGCCAAAAAATTATAGATTCAAAAGCTTGTCAACATGTATCGTCCTCGCCTCGTCCACTATCATCCGAAAAGTCTTCCCAGATTTACAGATTCAAAAGTTCGTCGACCTCTATCGTCCTCAAGTCGTCCGAACACGCAAAAGATAGTTTTGGCCGACTTCCTTCGTCTACAGTCGTCCAGAAGGCAACTCCAGATTTAACCTTGAATTATACTAAGTCCTAAAATGATATGCAACACTACATAGACTCAAATAAACTTGTTAGCACATTAATAATACCCATTTTGAGGGTATTTTCAATAAACATGGATATAAATATTATTATAAAACGTTAAGAATAATATTCAGAAAATACACAACACAACTTATTGAATTATTAAATAATATAACATTTTAGCCATCATTAAAATAAAACTTAGCCCAACAAAAAAGCTAATAATCTCCTCCTTTTTGATGATGACAAAATCCAATAAGTTGGTTACCCTAAAAACTAAGCATGTGCATTTAGTATTGCATATTTGATCTATCTTTTTCAAGTTATGCAATATATCTACATTTAATTTCATGCATACATGCTACACCAATTTTTATTTCATAATAATTGTCACTTCCCCATAATCAACTTATATATATCTCTACCCTTTTTTTCATAATCAAAAAGAAATTTCCAAGGGAAGGGGAGTTCTAAAACAATCTAAAAAAAATTCAGTAACAAATAATTCTACCTCTTATAAATCATTTAAATCCAAGAAATAGATACCAAATTGAAATTCAAACTATCAAACCAATTATCCAAAAAAACGATACTAATTGTAAATAAAATTTCTAAGAGAGATACCAAAGGTTTAAAATCAAAGTTAATTCAATTATCTCTCCTCCTTTGTCAAACACAAAAATAATTAATTGAGGATATAATTTAATTTAAAAACTTTGCTCTCTCTCTTAGAGCAATTAATAGAACAACTCAAAAAAAATTTATCTCCCCCTTTCAAATTATCACCCAACATAAGAGAGGGGATTCAAAAATCAAGAGTACCATCCATTTACTACACCAAATAGTATACCAATTTCAAATTCAATGGATGAAATCAAGTTGAACCAAAAAAAAGCTTTCTCCCCCTATCATTATGGACAAAATTAAATAGTTTGGGAATCAACAATTTGAATCGAAACAAATTTAATTTCTCCCCCTAAATCAATGATTAATACAAAGTCAATGGGGATATATCAAAGTTAAAGCCATAAGCAGAAGCATAATCATTAAAATCAAAACAAGTGTATTTTTCTCCCCCTAAATCAATTAACACAATTTCAATTCAAGGAGAATTATCAAAGTTTAACCTAGCGAAAGCAAATTTATCAAAACTAAAATTAAAATTCACATTTCAAAGAAAGTTAGTAAACTTTATTTAAATTTATCTTCTCCCCCTATATAGATAACTAAATGTAATTCATGAGAAACACATTCACAAATCAAGAAGAACATTCAACAATTCAATGTATGTGATTTAGAAATCCAATTGATGGAACCAAATCATCAAAATACGAGTGGAAGGAATAAAGCAAATTTTAACCTATATATACAAAAAGGTCAAAGCTAACAATGAATCCAATAAAATATTCAACTAATTAAAGTCAATCCAAATCAAGAATAAAAAATTAAATTAAATAAATTCAAGTAAGATACCAAACATTTAATCCAATAAAAAATAACTAACAAGTCCAAATGACAAAAATGTGCACCTCCATGAGTTTTAATTCCATTTTACCGTATAGGAGGCATATTATTGAAGCTTCTCCCCTTTTCACTTTTGGATACTCCATCATCCAAATCCATTAAGCTCATTGAGAGAATCTTCCACCTACAAAACCATCAGTTTCCATATTTTGGTACCCAAATCATTTTGGGTCAATTGGTTAGAGGTTTGATTCCTTTAGGAACCCACACAAATTTAGAATTGGAATTTGATTTAACTTTAGAATTTAAATTCAAAGGATAAACAAATTTAGAACTAATATTTGATTTTACATTAGCATTCAATTTTAATGGACAACAAAATGATTTATGTCCCACACAATTGCAAGAATTACAAGTAGAAGATCTAACAAATAAATTATTGTAATTCTTTTTCTTTGCAAAGGGTTTATATCCAATTCTGGCTTTATCAAATGTAACCCTTTGCGAATTCAATAACATATTTAAATTTTTGCTATCATTAGTAAATTTCAAAACAATATCATTCAAATCACTATTTTTAGCATTTAATGAGCTAATTTTATTTTCATGTGATTTGATAGTTCTATTCAATTCATCATTCAACAATTTCAAATCACTACAATCATGCTCATGACATTTAATAGAAGTATTCAAATCATTGTTCATGCTCTTCAACTCAACAATTTGATTCTCAAAAGATTTATTCAAAATAGCATGCTTTTTGATCAAATTGTCGTTTTCCTTTTTTAATGATTTATATTTTCTTTTAAGCTCATTGAACTTTCTAGCAATTCAATGAAAACATCATTATCATCATCGAAATTGGAATTGCTAGAAGAGTTTGCTACTTTCCTCATTAGCCATAAAGCAAGTGTTGACTATTTCCTATTTTTTGGAAGATGTGCTTTCATCTTTTTGACTTGTACCTACATGTGTAAGCTCAATAATTCTCAAAATATCATTAGCGCAAACACATGTTTGTACTCTATCAAATTCATTTCTACTTAAAGCACCAAATAAAACATTCATGGCTTGAGCATTTAAATTCCAATTTCGTTTATCTAAATCATTGAATTCGCAAGATAGTCTAGGAAGATTTATTCTGATTTCAATGATTTTCCATAAAGCATAATCTAACGATTGTACAAATACTTTCATCCTACACTTCCAATATAAATAATTGCAACCATCAAATAGAGAATGTGTAGATGTGCATTGACCTTAAATAAACATATTGCAATCCATAATCAATTATACTATCTAGAAATTTAATCAAAGTTATGCACAATAAATTTCAACAAGAAATTTAATCCAATTTGAGATTTCAAACAAATTTATCAAATAATTTCTAGCCAGAAATTTATCCCAAAAATTCAATCAAATTTATTCAAATAAATTTCTATAAGAGAATTTACAATATGCACAAAAATCGTACAAAAATTTAAATACCCATTCTGATACCAATTGAAGCATCGATATACGCCTATAGAGAGAGAGAGAGAGAGAGAGAGAGAGAGAGAGAGGGGGGAGAGGGGTTGAGTGAATATAGCGTTTTAACTTTTTCTTGCGATATTTGTTTTACTACCCATAAGTGATTTATTACAAATAAATCATACAATTTAAAAACAAAAATGTAAAGAGTAAGGGATAGAGAATTGTACACAAGATTTGTTTACGCGGTTTGACAAACTCGCCTACATCCGCACTACAAGTTCCACTTGAAGATCCACTAAATAATTTGCTTAGGGGTGGTAATAAAATCGTTTACAAAGACTAACTATAAGGGTGTCACCCTTTGACTATTACGGGGCGTCACCCTAAATTTGACTATTGCAGAGAGTCACCCGTTGATTGAACTTTCGGGCGTTCAATCGAGCGTATGACTGTTGTGGGAGGTCACCCTTGTGTGATGAATTCTTAGGAAATCACCCTTTACAATTAAGCACAATAATAGAATCGAAAAAATAAAGCTCTAAACACTAATCCGAATTCTCCCAATATTAACTCTCAAGTTTAAGGGTGGGGAGAATTGGATTTACAATAAGCTCACAATGATTAGAATCTAGTCTTGAATTGGGCTTCACCTCGATGCTCCTTTCGTTGGGTGAGCTTTGGAGTGTTTTCAATATATAGACACTGCCCAAGCAGTCGACCATATTTCCTAAACGGTCGACCTTTGACTAGCCATTGGAATCCGTCCTTTGGAAATCTGTCTGTTGGCAAAATCTAGACTTTTCGGTCGACAGTCCTCATTCGCGCTCCTCCGAAAAGTCACCAGAAAATTATAGATTCAAAAGTTTTTTGACCTATATCGTCCTCGCCTCGTCCGCTATCGCCTTCGTCCACAGTCATCCAGAAGGCAACTCTAAATTTAACCCTGAATTATACTAAGTCCCAAAATGATATGCAACACTACATAGACTTAGATAAACTTGTTAGCACATTAATAATACCCATTTTAAAGGTATTTTCAATAAACACGGATATAAATATTATTATAAAATGTTAAGAATAATATCCAAAAAATACACAACACAACTTATTGAATTATTAAATAATACAACATTTTAGTCATCATCAAAATAAAATTTGGCCTAACAAAAAGGTTAACACATATGTCTTTTAGATTTATACGTTGAGTGAGAGCAACCTCTTCAATCTCCGAACTCACCACACAGATTCGTTTTCACGTGAGAGCAACTTCTTCAGTCTCCGAACTCACGTAAAAATGAATCCATTTATGTTTGCGTTTATTTAAAATTGGGTGAGAGCAACCTCTTCAATCTTTGACCTCACCCACCCATTGAGTTAGAGCAACTTCTTCAGTCTTCTAACTCACCCAAATGAGTTTTTTCTACATGAGAGCAACCTCTTCAGACTCCGAACTCACGTAGAAAATGCCAATTAAGTTCATTATTATTCTATGCTATGCATGATATGCAACCCTACTAACATCCCTATATGAATCACACAACAATTCATATATCACAAGAAATAATATAACAAGTAACAAACAATAAGCAGGAATCATGCGTCAAATATAATCTAACAGTAAGCATGCTTCGACTAACAATAATATCAATTACTTTAGCAATAATACAACACACTTTTAATTCTTTGATCTTTCACATGTCATTATCAACATACTGTCCACCATTTATTAACATACTATTCACAATTGTGTTTCCTGAAAGTGTTAACATATTATTCACAATTTGTCCATTAATGAAATACTAACAATTAACAGTAATGATTACACAACAAATTCCTACCATGCATTAAGAACACAAAACGATACTATCGAAAGGAATTACACTGTGAATTTCATCTACAAATATTCTAGCAGTCATACTAATAGGTTCCATCTATCTAAACTTTTAACAAAGAACACACAGGGAGTATTCATCCAATTGGAACATTCACTAGGGTTTAATTGTCATAGGGACATATACTTTCTAAAAGATTACCCAACACTCATTTCTTCATGAATATACCACTAACAGATTTTTTTATCAAGGAAGACAGATTCACTACGAGGTTCATACCGAAGAAAGACAACTTGTATGTATTGAAGTAAATCGACAGAGGCATAATACCCAAAGAATAAATCAAGAAATCTAACAAACATGCAGAATTCTATTCCTCACAGACAATCCTATCAGTAAGGAAGAAAAATCATAGAAAAATTGGTTATCAATCATGTAAACTTATTTCCTCTTCACAATTAATTACTAACAGATTATCTCTTATCATTTAGCATATGAAACCTAATCAAACAGAGAGCATAAGAACAACGAAACCATCGATGAAACAATAACTTGCAGAGAATAACCAGGAAATCATACAGCAAAAACCCCTACTTCCGTGAGGTAGGTCCTTACGGACAAAGAACATGCATAATCCTCTACCTCACGTTGCGATTTCCTTTCCTGTCGTAGATTTGTTTTGCACCAATCCACCATCAGAGTTTCCCAGAATATCGTTTCCTCCATAGTCACCGACGTGTTCTTATAGAAACTCACAAACTCCAAAAAGAAGCAAAAGAAGGTTGAGAGAGTTTTTCCAGCCACATCCCTTCTGATTTCCCAATTAACCTCCTCTAAATACACCCTAAACCGTTCAGTAGACGTCGAGGAGACGCGACCTATTGTTTTCCATCAACTCCGCCAACTCCCAAGCATCAGTTATAAGTTTTCAGATGGACAATTGATGCACTGGACGATCAATTAAATGCCCACGAGCGACCGCCAGCTTCCACTGATCAGTTGGGAATTCCATTCTCTAATTTACCGGTCGACTGTCGTCGACCACCAAATCCAACGGCCAAAATCATCCAACTTAATTATTATTTTTTTAGGAAAATGGTCACATAGTTCATTTCCCTACTTCCTTCGTTGATCCTTCATAACTTATCCACAAAAAGTAACTCACATTTTACTTCACAAATTCACATCATTCCAGATGATTATCGACCCAGTCATCTTACACTTCATGATTGATCATAATGCTATTTAATTTCCTGTTCTCCAATAAGGTATCCAGTGGTTGATCATATCTTAATTGATTATTTCAAACTATGGAATTCTCCTAATTCACACAATTAACCCATCACGCTAGTATTATCAAATACTCATACACTTATTGGTAGTAAAACTCAGAGTATTGCATTCCTATTGCATTCCAATATTCAACATCATTTTTATAATTTCCAAAAATCTTCAAGTATAATTACTTAGGATTTCCATGCAAAATATCTCGAAAGATTCGGGATATTACAATATAAAATTCAAATCCAAGCATATAGTAGTAACCGAATCTCATACTTCATAAACATCTACTTTCCTTAAAACCCAGATTCAAGTAAAAACATATAATATCCTTGATTTCCAACTTCAAATAAAACACAGAGAGCATAAAACCAAAACACCCTTCAATAAAATCCAATTTAACAGCTATGCATATTCATAGCATTTTCCAAAGAGTATGAAAATCATAGTAGAACAATATTTACCAAAAGCACCCGAAAGACCTTCCTCCAGAATTTCTCTCCTTTCCTTTTCTCTAGAATTCCTCTAGAATTCCAGTAGCTCTCTCTCTCTCTCTCTCTCTCTCTCTCTCTCTCTCTCTCTCTCTCGTTCTTTCTCTAAAATAATACAACTTCTCTTGTGGTCTCTATTTATAGACCACGAGTTCAACCCCTTCAATACTAAAGATGAAAGAGCTAAGGAGGGACACTTTGAGCATCCATGAAGCATCAAATGACTTTCCCTTCATTTTTCAGTCGACAATTATCATTTTCTAGCGACTTTTCAGGTTTCCGGTCAATCATCCTATTCACATGATCGACTGCAAAACCATCAGAGTCAACAATTTTCTTCAATGCCGGTCAATCGCCTTCCTTCACGTGATTGACCAAAAATCCTTGATTTTTAAAATTCTGAGAATTACCGATCGATTATACCCCTTTGGATGATCAACCGCCATCAACCAACACTAATTCTTCATATAATTTACTAATTCTCCAGCTTATTTTTCTATCACACAAGCTCTACATCAAAACCAACACTAAATCCAATATACCCTTAAACATGAACAACCTTATCAATAATTCGGGTAATATTATTCACTATATCCAAATACATTTTTATTGACTAACACCTTAATCATCCTATTCAATTCCTATTATCCCCAAAAACATCACTTAATTAGTATGCTTAGCATTGAGAAAATCTGGGATATTACACATAGAGTGTGTAACACCCCGACTTTTTTAGTTGGACAATTATCGGGGTATTACCACGGACATTTCGGAGCGTTAGTCTAGAGGTGTTTCCGTTATATTTTTTCCCGTGTATGCGATGTAATTAAGGGATGGGGTAATTGGGACACTAAATTACGTATTGATACGTGTTATTTTATGACGCGTATTTATGGGAAAAGTGTTATGGGGTAGGAGCTTAGTGAGAAAACGTGAGGAATAGCTGTATAGCTGTCCAGGGTGTTTTCGGACGCTTGCGGACGAGTTGTATCATTCGCAAACGCATTGCACACATGAGGAATAGGTTGGGATGACTCAGGACAAGATTCTGCATCTTGACTGCACTATGTCACGGACTTTCAGACGAGTCCGAACGAGTGCGGACGTGGACTAGCTATGTCTAGTTTGAAACTGTCCAAATCTTGGACAGTTTCAGATGACTGCGGACATTGAGTAGCTTCGTCCGATTTGCCTCCATCTGATTTTGGGACACTTTTGGATGCATGTAGACACCATATTGCGTTCGAACATCGTCTGCGGACAGTACCGACAGGACAAGGATGCTAGTTCTCGTCTGGGGACGCGATTTAGCCTGTGAGATTTTATCCTTGCGGACGAATGCGAAAGAGACCAATGCGTCCACACTCGTCCGAAATAGCTCAGACCTACGATAAATTAGGGGTTAAAATATTAGAAATCGAAAGAGTAGCAATAATTCAAACAATGAATGACCTCTCCCCCCACCCTCTTTGTAGGACGCCGCCCTCCCCCTGCTAGAGCCGACCTCCTCCCTGCCCTCCAGCTTCGTTGTCCCCTCCTCTCCAGGTAATATCCCCCTCCCTCTCTCTTTCAGTTGGCATTTTCCTCTTTCTGTGTGAGGCTTCTCTTCCTGTGAGGAGTGCTCCTGCGTGAGAGAGTTCCAATGAGTGAGGGAAATCCGTGAGAGTGAGTCTTAGATTAAGTGAAGTGTGGGTTAGTTATTATGGGATGAGTGTCTGCGTGAGTGAGATGTTGTCGTGTGTGGTGTGTGATGTGAGCTGGAGTTGCCATCTGTGTGAGCTTGGAACCATGAGTTGTGGAATTGTTGTCCCTACGTGAGTTTAGTTCATCAATTTAGGTAAAGAATTGGGTGAGTCTTGACCATTTGGAGGCCATACCCGCAAGTAGGTGTGCGTGAGTTTATGCTTGGTTTCTGTTTTGTTTAGTCCTGCCGATTCCTTTAGTGGTTGTTAGTTGATATTGTTAGTTGATAGATTATGGATCAATGTACTGCACTGCTATTATCCCTTGTTCTATGATTGACATTCTTTGTTAATTTAGTATGTTTTTCCTAACTGCGATAAATGCTTTACTTGGATAATTTGGTAGTCTATGGATTTCCTTGTCATTTCCTCATTATTTTCTCTGTTCTTTGTTATAACTCTGTTATAAATGCTTAGACATAGACAGTTAACGAACGAGAACTGCTTAGATGAATGGGTTAAGTTGGAAATGTTAGACCAATGAGTGACGACTTAATTCTTGCAGTTTGACTTTTGTTTAGTTATTAATTATAAACTGATATTTCCGTCATTATTGTTTTATTACCATTTGGTTGTCTTACTTTATATCTAGCATGTTGACTCGTCAACCAACTTAGCTAAATGATAATTAATTGAGCATGTTAACTAATTTAGTTAATTCAAGCATGTAAACAATTTAATTAGTCTAAACATGTGAACTAACTTGTCTAATTAAAATATGCTTAGGTAAGTGTTGTTATTTCTTGAGCATGTCAAATAACTAATTGTAATTAATGATAAATTGTAATTAATCATTGGAGTATGTTTAATAGCATGTTCATTAACTATAACTAGAATAACATTAGCATGTTAACTAACTAACTCGACTAATTAACTTAACCAACTACAATAATTAACTACAATAATTAACTACACTCAAGCATGATAATTAATTTAGATAATAATGACAGATAACTTAATTGTATATTACGTGAGTATTTGATTTATTAGAATAATAGAAGCATGTTATTTAACTTAACTTAGAATAATATAGCATGTTAATTAACTTAACTAGAATAAGTAATTAACTTGAGTAATCAACTAATTAAACTTGAACATGTTAATTAGTCTAATTAACCGTTAAATAACTAATTCGAGCATGTTAACTAGTTATTTAATTAGTAACTAATACTTGAGCATGTAAATTAATTAGTTGAGCATGATTAATTGACTTAATTGAATTGATCGTTTCTTGGTGCATGTCAATCATTAACTTAACTAGAGTTATCTAGAATAATTAACTAGACGTAAACATGTAATCAACAAGAGTAATCAACTAGTAATTAAACTAAACTAAACTTGAATATGTAATTAATTAGAATAATATTAGCTTATTAACCAACCTAGTTATGTCATACTTAATTAACTAGAATAGATGCATCTAATTAACTAGGATAATTAACTCGAATAATAATTGTAATTCATTCTTGAACTTGTGAATTAATTAGGATAACCAACTAGATTAATGTAATTTGACATTGAGCATGTTAATTATCATTCTCTCTTGAGCATGTAACTCACCTAGGATAACTAATCAAAATGATCACCTAGAATAATGAATGTAGGAAGCATGTAAATGGAATAAGAAGTTAACTAGGTTAAAGAACTAAAATAATTATCTTATCTTCTTGAGCATGCAAATTAATTAGGACAACTAACTAAAATGATAATTCTACTAGAGCATACTTAGTCTAGCTTAGTTTAACGAGCATTTTTAGTTTATTGTTCATTCGCTTTTTAAATTCCATATTATACTTGCTTTCTGTGATGCACATTTAATTATAATTGTTTTCTGTTGTATGCAGTTATTTACTTATATTATATGCTTTACTTTCTTTATATGCGCTTTCAACTATAGTTTTACTTTCAATTACTTATATGCGCACTTCAATTTCTAATAATGTTATGTTAAATGGATCATGCATCATGGTAGGATAAGAATGTATGATCATGCATCATGTTAATAGAAATTAATAGGGAGTGCCATTTGGTGGTACTTACACATGCATAATGTGAGGTAAAATGTTAAGAAAATGAAGGAAATTGGGAGATGGAGGGCGGATGGGTAGTGGGTCTAGTCTGCAACTAGGCAAAGCCCCTCCCTGATTGGGTACGGGAGTTCTAGTTGCAAGTAAAAGCTTAAATTCGATCCACTACACCATTGCACGAGAAAATCCCCTAATCTTCCGCTCAAAGTACGAGTAGTGAATGAATGGATTAAAGTAAAGTAAAGGATAAAATGAACAAATGGTTTAATGAAAGGATTGGTTTGGGTGGCCCCCATTCCAAAAAGGACTAAAGAGAGACATATCATGATTGCATTAAACCATTTTCCTTATTGGGCCATTAGGCTCACGTATTACTTGTGGTATAGGTACAAACGATGAACATATAATAAGTAGATAATAAACAGATAATGAAGCCGAGATGAGGGATTTGCACGAGTGAGATTGGGGCTAGCTAGGCTAGAGCGAGAAGAGTGTATTTATTATTTAGTTCTTTCATTAAATTATTTACGCTTCCACAGTGTCGACATACCTAGAGCATAGAACAATTGGTTCGATTACCTGGCTCATCTCCTCGGGTTTGTTGACGAGCTTGGTTGGGCACCGACATACCCAGAGCATACAACAACCAGTCCAAAGACCCAACTGAACATCTCAGGTTTGCCAATGAGCTAGGCTCGTTGCCGACATACTGAAGCATAGAACAACTGGTCCGAAGACCCGACTCATCTCCTCGAGTTTGCTAACAAACTAGGTTTGACGCCGACAAAACAACTGGTCCGAAGACCCAACTCAGTATCTTGGGTTTACCAACGAACTAGGCTCGACGCCGCCATACCTAGAACATTAAACACCCAGATCATGTTTGCAAGTGTGGTATCCCACAAAATATCCATTTATAAAACATGATGCAATACAGTGTAAAAAGTATACAAATCCCTACCTCAATGACGATCACGACAACTTACTGACTAGGCAGCTCCACGTGCTATTGGAAGTGAGGATCGAAACCAGCAACATCTCCAAAACCTATAAAAAGGCCGATATCAATATCCTAATAATTACATATGGGAAACAGATAAGTCTCAATCAAAACTAAGAATCCAAAACGGTCTCTAGGGATAACCACTAGTCCCAAATCGTCAAATCTAGGAATACCACAAGAGTCCTGGACCAAAAAAAGAAACCAGACCAAAAACCAAGTATGGTTGGTGAAGCTAATTGGAGTTCGCCAAGCCAAACTCTGATAAAAAAACAGTGCAATCGACAAAAAACATAACTACGGTCGACCCAAAACTTCAGCAAACAACCAATTGTGCCACTTGTGCTTGAAGTGTTCTAATTTGGTCCGCCATGATTAGCTTAGTTTGTGATGATGAGGGTGGCTCGGGGTTTGGAATGATATTGACCTCATCTTTGTGTGCCACTTTGAATGCTCCTCGTGTCATCATGGAGAATTTTTTTTTTATTAGGATATGTTTTAGCTCTGATACTAAATGATGCTCTAGCGGAAGGGGATTAAAATATAACCTGAAAATATAGTGTTGAATTGTGTCTCAACCTTCATATGCTTACTTTTGTACTAGCGGTCGTAGTGTGGTTAAGACTTTCAGTCATGGGAAGTGTCCGCAAAATAGCAGAATTTGACAGATTCATTTCGGTCAAATCGCGGTCGCAGGATTCGATTGCGTTAGGAGACCTAATCTCCACTTTCCTTAAATTGGCAGAATTTCAGTTTTGGAAAATTAACTTTGAATGAGCATAACTTCTTCGTCTTAGATCCTTTTAAGCTGAAATTTAGACCACATCTTCTTGCATGAACAAGGAGAAGAACCTTCAAGAACTTTGGAAATATCCTTTTAGAATTATGAGATATGCTAAAAACACTCCAGGTGGTCAGATTTGGAAAGTAGAACAGCTTGCACTCCCTTTTGATGACTTTGCGAATGGATGCTTGATGGATGGTTGGACATCACTTCACATAACCTTTCCTTATAGAGTAGGTCTGTGGATGTCACTAAAGAAACCCACTTAAGCCTAAGCGAGATCCCACCTTGTGATATGACTCACACAAGAAGAACTTTGGATGTAACTCACCAAAGTGTTTGAAAAAGGAATCACTCAAATTTCGAAAATAGGAAAAGCTATTTTGTATTCAAACTTCAATGTCCAAAACATACGCATTAGGTGGCTTTATATAGCCAATTGCAAAGCATAAAATAGGAAACAACAAAATAAGAAACACACTAAATATTCTGTCCTAATTGGCTGATTAGTAAACTATAGTTTTAGTAACTTTCTAAAGCTATTATTTTGGATACTCCTTGCTGGCTTAAGCGCCATGAAATGGTGACTAGGATAGCAGCATTTTTTCTTCAAAAATTTTCCACTTGGATGGATGCCAAATTAGTTGAACTTTGACCACTTGCTTGGTCGATTTTAGTAGGTTTCCATAACTCCTTTTCCATTGGTCTTTCTTGCCCTTGAAGTGAGTCTTCTTGGGCTCCTTTCCATGGCTTTAAAGGCATGGGCCCTCTTTGACTTCCTTAAGTTAATTGCTCCTTTATTTGGGCCTTTGATGAGTTATCTTTCAAATGAATAGAAAGACATGAATTGATAAGGCATTGGTCCTTTATCTTTGTGAATAGACCTAGTTGTCCATCAACAAGGTACTAAGAGATGGTGGAATTGTTTGGTGTTGTGGATATGTATTGTGAAGGGGCTAGTTAGTGATATGATAAGACTATATGTAATTTGATTCAAGTTAAGGAAAGGATATTATATTTGTATATAGTTGTATGCTTGTTGATGTGTTATAATATTGATTGTTGTGGTTACATATATGAGGATAGTATTGATCCTTATTAGAGACTTTATACTTGAATATTGGTTGTGGACATGCTATAGTATGATTGATGTGATGGTATGCACATGAGGATAATATTGATCATTAGGATGAAATATGCATATGTGAATATGAGAACAATAGTTATCAATATACAATATATGAATGATGTTAGAGAGTTCATTGAAGAAATAATGATATATGCATAATTCATTTGTATTCTTCATGCATCATGAAAATGTTTTCTAAGAAATGGCAAGAAACAATTTCTGTGCATATGTTTCCATACCAAATATGTAATCAATATACGTAAGTAGGTGTTGTAGGGAGGGATTCGAGTTGGTTGTCTTGCATGAGGTGGAGCAAATAGTGTCACTATCCCCTAGACTAAATTATCCCTAATGACTGGATTGTTAAGTAAAAGAAAGAAAGAGAGAAAAATTGAGAAGAAAATGTTTTGTCAAAAGTGCATATCATGTTCATATCATTTAACATTTCTTACTGAGAATTATGCTCATAGGTGAATCTTGTGATACAGGTGAAGAAGACAATATTTATAAGACTTATAAGTATTGATTTGACAAGAAAATGAGCAGTTGAGGAGGCATATTCACTTAGGGAGCATGAGTTGTTAACGAACTTGATCTGTGGGTTATGACACACTAAAATATATGTAAATATAAAGCAGTTTGGGTTCTACTTTTATACAACATGTGTATAAATTTTTTTGATGAAGAATGTTTTCTTTATGATCCAGTTATATGTATGTTATGAATAGATTTGGGATTTAAGATAAGAAACGAGTTATAATACGATGTTTTGAAAAGGAAAAGCTTTTCGCTATGCAAATTGTTTTAAACATGTTTCAATCACAATTTTAAGAAGTTTTTAAAAAATAAAAGATCCATGCATTTTAAAAAATATATATTTCAAATTTGGGAAGTTAGGCAATCGTTTTTCGAAAATTTTGTGAAAAGTTGTATTTTTAAACCTGAAAGCACGATTTTGTTTTGAAAAGTCAGACTTATGCGAAGCTGAGTTGAAATGGGTTTTTGCTTCAATGGAGTTTTAAGTGAAATTTTTGAAATGTGAATTATATAGTTTTTATTGTGTAGATTTGTGGTTGTAGAGATTCAATTTAAATATGATTTTCTCGATGGTTTTGCGTAAGGAAGATGATTTAGTAAATATTTGGTAATTTCATATTTGTCATTTGATCATTTCAGAAGAGACTATTTTGAAGGGCATAGACTTTCTTTATTTTTGAGTTTGAATGGCCATGGGAATTAGTTTTGAAAAAAATAATAATAAAAAATAATTAAAATATCAGTTAATTGTCTGGTTACATTATGGGCTAGTTTTTGGTTTTTGACTCGTTTGGCTCTTGAGTCAAATTCTACCTTAATTATAGGTTTCAAAATTTATGCTAAGAATTGTGAAATTTTTCTGATGAGAATATTAATTAAGCTAGAAAGTGACCCTTGACTCATTGTTTGATTTCTTGGATTTTTGAACTTCGGCACTATTAGCCTCGGTTGAGGTAGAAATTTATTTTTATGTCCAACATCACATCGTTTTCTAAAACTTTATTTTGAAACGTGTTGTCATATAAAATATCATGTCTATTTTTATAACTCATTGATTTTTGTATTATTTATGTATTTTCACTAGACATATTTTTCTTCAAGCAGACACTTATTTATGTTGATCATTTTGGTTGTGTGAACCAAATTTCATCTACTCATGTGTGGGTCATATTTTCATTACGTACGTTCAACTGTGGGAGGTTATGTTTGTTTGTTGTTAACTAGTGTAATAGGAAATCTATATGTGTCCTGTTTCTGAGTGCAAAACCATAAACTTTATTAGGGTTATTCGTGGCTTTGTGATCGCCAAATATCGTCATTAATATTATATGTCTATGACATGGTATGTATAGAGTCGGCAAATGACTCCATTTTCATTAGTATTTTCATATTATTTAGTGGAGGTCTATTTTAAGTATGTTTCACACTATAGTGAAATGTTTTGTGACTTGTTACACTTAATGTTTTCTACTTTGATTTTTATACTATGATTTTCACTTGGCATGCTTATTTTCTTTCTCTCATTTATAGGTGAATGTAAGACTTCATCCCTACTGAGTTTAGTTGACTCACTTCAAACGACTCTCGTCTTTCATGTATTAGTTAGGGAGATATTCAGCAGCCGACATAGGACTGATCAATGTTCTTTATTTTTAGTAATTTTCTTCATTTAATTGTTTTTATTAGTGAGATGAGACTCTTGTAGTTTGCTTAATTTTTTGTTAGATTTCTTTGTTATTTAACTACTTTGCACAGCTTATTAGACTTTTATTATTACACTATCTTGGTGCCATTGTTGGATAAGTGTTAGCCCAAATATTTTAGGCCCTAGATTTTATTCTTATTTTAAGTTTTTGTTATCATTTGAGATAATTGATATTTAGGGTTGGGTGGTGCAGTTCGTTATTGGGCTGAGTTGTTTCTCATTTTGTCTCGAGTCCCTTGCGAGTTGTGACAAAATTTTTGATATTATAGTTAGGTTTAGTATCTTGAAGGTGACGTCACTAAGATATGTAGTGTAATAGCATATAAGAGATTCCTAGTCTTCTGTGAATAAGGATGTTTATCTCAATATTTGATAAGATTTTATACATAATCAAAGTGTCAAGAACGAGAGTTCCTAAGACATATATTTAAATTGATAAGTCATAGTCTGTAGGTTTAAATTGTAGCTTCGAGAGTAGCACTACGAAATTTATTCTGAGAGGATAAAGTGAAGAACCTTGAGTCATATTTCATGAAGTTATTAAAATATTTGAAATTGGTAGTATTAGAGGATGAACTAGATTCATCAGATTATGGGTGGTGACATTAAGTAGTAATCAAGGCATTGTATGCAAATGGTTGCTAGCAAAGTAAAAGATTCGCTCTATCACATTTTATTTTAGGAAAGTGATTAAAAGTTTTAACAATGTGATACCCGGAGGTTTTGTTATATCTATTGAGATTATGATTAGTACGTTTTACAATTTTGATTAGGATAACTTTACAATTGAGATGTATCCCTCAAAATTTGTAATGTTTTGAAAATTTCATGGAGATTGAATCAAAAGTTAGAATGGTAAAGTTTAAAAGGAATCTAAGGACAAGACTTGCTTTTTGGATGGCGAGTGTAGAGCTCAGTTTTGTTTATAGGGTTAGATACTACTCAATGTGTTGAGGCTTAATTGTTGGTTATTGATGAAAGAGATTCACTAATTGATAAGAAGTAACTTTAAGTGCTAGTTAGGAATTTAGATTCCATGGGCATATTGGTATCACATTTTAAATTGGGAAGATGATTAAGCTTTTTGAGAGATTGATTACCTAGTTGAGGGTATGGACTGTGAACAATTGAAGAGAAGATTCCATGGAAATTAATGTAACATAGAGCATAAATAGAAAAAGATTGGTGTGTATTATGACTTAGTCTATAAGAAACTCAATTTTTTAAAACCAATCCAAGTTCGTAGAATTGACACAGTTCAAATATAGCGTTTGGTCACGATTGATGGTATAGCAAGTTTAGAAATCACTTGTTTGTTAAGATTTGCATTAGATTGAAACTTCTAAAATTTAGCTCTATCTTCAAATTTTGGTTATTATTTATCACATTGAGACTAATTTTGATGAGTGCTTTGGTGAGCATAGTAAAGTATTGGGAAAGAACAACCTAGTGAGAGTAAGCGAACCAGAAAGAACTAACAGAAAAGTTCCTTACGCATGCATATGTGGTTGAGATTTTAATGTCTATGATGGGGTTGGAAAAGATGTCATTTTCTTATGACTTTCATTTTATTAGTTACTTATTGTTGGAAATTATGACAACATTCTTTGTTCCCCTCTGTTTATTATTTCTTGGTGTTAGTGTTAGAAGCATTTCCATCACATTGTGCACACAACATCTATATACGAGAAAAAGTGAAGTATTTCTTGATAGTTGTTATCCTTGTGTGATATTAGATAATTTGATATGCCTGTAAATCTAACTCTTTTACAAATGGACTAATTAGATGTAACCTTAGGTATGGACTTGTTGAGTGAGTATGTGTGAGAGTTGAAGGTTATGCAAAAAATGTGACTATTTAGTTAGTAAGTGTACAAGATTTTGTATTATGTAGTAATTTAAACATAACTCATGTTAAGTTTGCTTTGTGGGCTTGTTTGAGTGGACGTTGAAGATTGCAGCACTTGTGTGAGTGCTTTTACAATTAGCAATGACGATGTGTCAATTAGGGAGAATCCAATTTGGTTGATTGAGATTGAGTATTCTGATATTTTCTTGAGGATCTACAAAGTTTTCCACCCAACCACGTGATTTATTTTAGTGTTCACTTATTTTGATTCCCTACATTCCTCGAATTTGTATGGCTCTGTATGTGACGGTTTAGACTGAGTTAAGTGACCTTCTTACCCAGTCGAATGAGTTAATGCGTAATGATTATATTTTTCATAGTGAGAGATATTAGTATAAATTGCTAGAAAGCATGATGATTTGCTTCGCTTGTGTGTTTAATTAATAGAGATTAGATCAAATGACAATCAATATTAATTATCCGCTACTGAGGATAAATGAAATGTTTGATCAATTGGGCATATCGATGTATTTTACCATGAATATTTAAGATTAGATTATTCATGGTAAAATACAATCAATATTAATTAACAGAGATTAGATCGAGTGACGATCAATATTAATTATCCACTGTTGAGGATAAAAGAAATGTTTGATCAATTGGGTATATCGATGTATTTTAACATGAATAATTTAAGATTAGATTATCATCCTTTAAAGATTCATAGGGTGAATATTCATACGATTGCCTTTTGGGTTTGTTATGGACGTTTTGAGCTTACTCTTTGACATTTGCTTTGACCGATGTCCTGGTTTCTTTTAGTAGTTGATGAAGCAAGTTTTCAGATCCCATTGGGTTATGTTGTGAAAATATCCATTGATAAAATATTGGTCATGTTAATACTCATGATAAATATATGGAACATCTAAAAATTTTGTTGTAGACTTTAAAAGATCATCAGTTGTATGCTAAAAGTAGTTAGATACAACTTTTGAATGATAAGTTAAATTTTTTAGACATACAAATTCTAGAGAAGATATTTCATTGGATCCAGCTAGGATTGTGGCTATGTTAAATTGAAAGTCATCAAGGAACATTATTGAAGTCAAGAATTTCTTTAGTTTAGATAGATGTGTTGTCGGTTCATCGCTAGTATTTCTTCTATTTTCGAATTGTTAAAGAAGTCACAAAAAGGAATGGTTGTATGTCGATTATACTAATGCAACTGAAGCAAAATTTGGATGTATAATTATGTAACATGATGAAGTTACTAATGGTACGTCTTGATAGTCGAAGACAGATCAGCCTGACTCATTAGCTCGAGTTAGCAACAAATATTTTTAATTTGAAAACTTGGAGTTATTTCTATGGTACAATGTTTAAAATTTTCTTAAGAGTTTGAAATAATTATTTGCGAAATGTGATTCAAATTTCAAGTAGAGGAGATCAATGAAATATATGGAGGATTAAGATTTTACTTGGACAATCATCCTAGTAGGCCAATGTTATAGTAGATGCTTCAAGTCGATATCTTGAAATCTTTATTTTATTATTTGGTGATAGAGGTTGGAACAGATATTTAACTGTTAATGGCTATGATATGTAATATCATGATCGTGGTATGACAGTTTATGAATATAATTTAATAGTGAAATTTATCCTTATGTAGTAGGTTAAGGCAAAGCAAATGCTTGTTGATGAATTTGAGGAGAGATTTGAACATGACGATTGAGAGGTCAGTGTGGATGAACTTTCTTTATTTAAAGGCACAGTTGTAATGCCTAGTAATTTAGATTTGAAACAAAAAATTTTAGTTGAAAACGTTGAGATTTGAAATTCATCATAATAGCACTAATAGAAACATGTTTCGAATAATCAGTATGGGTGAACTGGCATAAAGCATAATGTGTGGTAATATATGGTTAGATTTTTGACTTATCAACAAATTAAAGCAGAGCATTAGAGACTTGTGAGTTATTGCAACCTTTACATATTACTAGGATAGGATTACATGAGAATTTGAAGATTTTGAAAGACTGTGCAGACTTATGGTATTGCTTAAACTGCTGTTGACAATTTGACTAATCTACATATTTTATTTCAGTGAAAATGAATTACTACTACCTTATGAGACCCCTTTATAAAAAGTCGTGTAGATCGCCTTTGTATTGGATTGAGGCTTGGAAGCAAGTTACCTTTCTATCGGATTTAATCCAAGTGACTATTGAGGAAATTCAAATTATTAAAGAAAAGTTGAAAACTATTTCAGTTGACAAAAGAGTTATGCATAGCTCTAGAAAGACGTTGAGATTAACATTGATGACTTCATTTTCCTAAAAGTTTGACCATAGTGTGGTGTCAATTGTTTGGTGTGAAGCAAGTTGGTCGTGAGGTGTAAGAAACTATTGAGTAGGTTGGTGATTGCGGCATTTAGATTGGATTTTTTTCATAGTTGTGTTATGTGCATCATATATTTCATGGTTCTATATTGAGGAAACACATCTCTAATCAAGTGCACATCATTTTTTGGACTAATGTTCCTATTCAAGAAAATATTTCTAGTGAACAAGAGTTTGACAAAATATTGGGATGTGAGACTCAAGTTATCAGCCATCTTATGGTCCCTTTAGTTAAAATGTAGTTGAAAAACTATAGTGAGCAAGAAGAGAATTAAGAGATGGAGGTGTAGTATTCTTGAAGTTGCTCTAAATTTTGAGGATTAAATTTTTTAAGTAGGAAAAAATATGATAACTGTCCTTTTATTCAAAATTTAAAATGAGAAGTTACCAAATTGTTTTAAAATTAATTCTTTTAAAGATTTTAAGATGCCTTTTCTGAAGTGGTGGCTTGGATTTTTCCATATAAGTCACCGTTCTCCTCTACCACCTAGTTTACCAAATTGAAGAAAAAGAAACAAGAGAATGAGTTAGGTGGTGAACTAAAAGAGGAAGGAGGTGTTTTGTGAAGTGGGTGTCAACTATTTTGCATAGAAAATCAAAGGTACGTTGAGGATCGTAATTCTGTACGTTATGATTCATTCAAAACTCAGATAATTGATTTGTATTTTCTAATTCAATTTGGCTTGGAAAATAAAATTTCAGTCAAGGAGATGTTGGATTGGTATTGTAAGAGTCCTAATCTTTGAAAGGAATCAAGAAACCTCTAAGAGGTAGTTGGATTCAGTCAATTTTTGAAATTTTTGTTCAAAGTTGTATTTCTAAGCCTAAAAGCACAATTTAGCTTTGAAATGTCAGATTTATGTAAAGTTGGATTGAAATGGGTTTTTGCTTCAAAGGAGTTTAAGGGAAACTTTTGAAATGGGTATTATTATATAGTTTTTTTCCGTGTGGATTTGACGTTGTAGATTCAATTTAAATATGATTTTCTTGATGGTTTTGTCTAAGGAAAAGGATTTAGTAAATATTTTGTAATTTCATTCTTTTCATTTGATCAATTTCAGATGCAGACTATTTTGAAGGACATCGACTTTTTTTATTTTTGAGTTTAAATGGCTATGGGAATTAGTTTTGAAAAAATCAATAATAATAAAAAAATAAAAATACCCAAGTTTATTGTTTGGTTACATTATGGGCCATTATTTGGTTTTTGTCTTGATTGGCTCCTGAGTTAATTTCTACCTTAATTATGGATTTCAAAAATTATGCTGAGAATTTAGAAATATTACTGATGAGAATATCAAAGTTAATTGTTTGGTTATATTATAGGCTAGTTTTTTGTTGGGAAAATGACAAATCAACCATCGTGATTTTAGGTCAATGACAAGTCAACCACTGTGGTTTAAGTCTTAACAAATTAACCACTAACGTATGAGAAAATGACAAATTTAACATCGCAGTGACGTTCGCTGTTAAAAATTAGTCAGGACGCCGCTGCGGTGTCCTAGTGTGTTGAGAAGGAAAACACAAAGTTTTGTCTGGACGCCGCAGGGGTGTCGTGAGGACGCCCCTGCGGTGTCCCGGGAGGCCCCTGCGGTGTCCTCACGACACCTCTGCGGTCTCTTTCAAAATCAATGTTTTTATTAGATTTTCGACTTCTTCAACTTCAAACGACCATAACTTTAGCTACGAGTGTCCGAATTGGACGCAGAAGGTATCAAATCGAAGCTCTCTCAGAGATTTACATTATTACATGGTTTACTCCATGACCCCCCCTGTTTTGACCCCTAAATCCATCGTCTAAGCCCTCAAATATGCAATTTAACATATTTAACCTTAAACTATGTAATACGCTGCGGCGGCGTCCCGGGACACCGCTGAGGCATCCTAGGATGCCGCTGCGGCGTCCCGGGACACTGCCAAGGCATCCTAGGACGCCGCTGCGGCGTCTCGGGACACCGCAGCGGCGTCTTGGGAAACACCGGTGGCGTCCCAACTACGTTTTAACGGCGAATGTAACTAAGATGGTTGATTTGTCATTTACACATATGTTAGTGGTTAACTTGTTAAAACCTATACCACAGTGGTTGACTTGTCATTGACTTGAAATCACGATGGTTGATTTGTCATTTTCCCTTTTTGGTTTTTGGTTCGTTTGACTCCTAAGTCTATTTCTGCCTAATTATAGGTTTCAAAAATTATGATTAGAAGTTAGAAATATTACTAATGAGAATATTACGGCTAGAGACTGACCCTTGATTTGTTGTTTGACTTTTTTAGATTTTTAGACTTTATAAGTATTAGGCCAGATTGAGGTAAATATTTATGTTTATGTACAACATAACATCATTTTCTAAAATTTTATTTTAAAATGTGTCCTCATATAAAATAATGTATCTATTTTTATGTCTAGTTGATTTTTGTATTATATATGTATTTTTACTGGACATATTTTTATTCGAGTATGCACATTTATTCATATTGATTATCTTGGTTATGTGAATCAAGTTTGATTGACATGTGTGGGGGTCTTGTTTTTGATACACACCTTCGAGCATTGGAGGTTATGTTTATTTGTTGTTAACTAGAGTAATGAGACAGTTTTATGTATCGTGTCCCTATACGCAAAACTCTAAACATTATCATGCATTTGTGGCTTTGTCATTGTCAAGTATCGCCATTATTATTATATATGTCTATGATATGGTGTAGCCAAAATCAGTAAGTGATTCTATTTTCCCTAAAATTTTTATATTATTCTGTGAAAGTCTATTTTCAGTATCTATCATGTTAGAGTTGGGTGTTTTATAACTTATCACATTTAATGTTTTCTACTCTGATTTTTATACTATAGTTTTCACTTGGCATGCTTATTCTTTTTCTCTCATTTATTGTCGAAGGTAAAACTTCTGACAAATCTAGTCAACTCATCCCTAATGATTCCCCTCTTTTCACGTATTAGTTAGGGAGATCCTCAGCAGTCAACACAGGACTAATCGACATTCTATATATTTTATTATTTCCTTCATTTAGCTATTTTTATTGGTGAGATGAGACTCATGTAGTTTATTTAACTTTTTGTTAGATTTCTTTGTTATTTAATTACTTTCCACAATTTATTGGAATTTTATTATTATGTTATCTTGATATCATTGTTGAACCTAAGTGTTAGCCCACATATTTTGGGTCATGCCTTTTATTCTTAATTAGGTATTCCACTGTCATTTGAGATAATTGATGTTTAGGGTTGAACGGTTCGGTCCGTTATCAAGCAAAGTTGTTTCTCATTCTGTCTTGAGTTCCTCGCAAGTCGTGACCAAAACTAGCTAGCAGTTGACCTTAACTAAACATTCAATCTAGATGTCGACATATTGAAATTAAATTAGATTTAAAAGGTGCTCAACTAGACATAAAGGGGCAATCAACCAAAACATGTCTAGAAAGGTTCGATTGAACTGCCAGCCTACCGATCGTGATTATCAATCTATTGGTATAACATTCCATTTCCGTTTAGGAATTTTTCGTAAAATTTTGAAGATTTTAAAAAACATTAAAATATACTTAATTGAAAAACATCAGAGTACGTTATGCGAAATAAAAATATTTAACTGTCTTACAGAAATAACATAATTAAAATTCTTAAAATCCATAATAGTCTTTATGCCATTAAAATAACTTTTATTCATTAGAACCATAAACCCCGATGTCGTTTCGGGCATAGTAACACAAGCTTGCATCGCATCACACTTCTCCAATGTTCACCTCAATCGGATCACAATCCATACCTACATCACAGGAGAAATAATGAATCTATTGCCCAGTAAGGAATATAAAATGAAATGCAACTGTAACCTTTGTGACAACTCTACATGTATAAGTCTAATATATCCCTAAGTTGGGTGAGAGCAACCTCTTCAGTTTCCGAACCCACCACTTTGATTCATTTTTACGTGAGAGCAATCTCTTTAGTTTCCAAACTTACTAAAAACAAGCCCACTTACATTTAAATTCATTTACTCTTGAGTGAGAGCAACCTCTTCAGTTTTCGAACTCACCCTCCGTTGAGTAAGTGCAACCTCTTCAGTTTCCGAACTTACTCAAACGAGCTGTTTTCTGCATATTCCAGATGATCATCGACCTAATCACCCTTGACATAACGATTGATCAAATCGTTCCTCAACTTTTGGTGCTCCAACAAGTATCCAATAATTGATCATAACCAATTGATTCTTTCGACAATAAAACTCCCCCAATTTCACACGTTTAACTCATAACACCAGTGTTATCAAATAATTATACACTTATTGATAGTAAAATTTGAAGTATTATATTCCAATATTCAACTTCGTTTTTATGATTTCCAAAAATCCTCAATCATCATAACAATGATTTCAACGCAGGATATCCAGAGAGATTCGGGATATTACAATTGGGTTTTCATAAAAACTCAAAATTTCTCCAATTTCTCAATATTTGTAAGTATTGAACCCAAGCAAAATTAGTTTAATCCATATTTATACATCAAATCAATCGTTAATCCAAAATTTCAAACAATGGGAAGCAATTAAATTTGGCTAACCTTTGTAGTCTTTTAATAGTTGTCGAAGATTATTGAGTCCAAAATGCCAATATGAAATTTGATCTCGTCAAAAATCAAATTCTATAAATCATTAACAAGGTTTCAATAAATTCTAATACAGTCAAAATTCTCCAATTTATGATACTTATACGCGTATTAGGTTCTTATTTGCAAATCTTTCTAGCAATACTTATTGCAGGACCCATATTGTTTCTATAGAATTTCGAATATGAATAAGATTTCCACATTAGATTTATGTATTTTGTGAAAGATAGAGGAAGTATTAGAAAGTTCAACTTACCTGTGTAGGTCTTTTGACGCATCTCATATGTTTGTGCCTTGTCACACCCAATTTACCGCTATCTCGACGAAGTTCCCTTTTACTTTCTTAATTCTCTCTTGACAGCTGTTACCAACTCTTTCGCAAAATGAGGCAAAATAGCTTTTGGTGAGTAAGTGATGCAATTTTATAGGAAAACTTGGGCCCACCAAGGTGACAATCCATCAATTATAGCCATGTCACCATCTTTTGACCTCAAGTTAAATATTAATGACCTTCATTAATTTAAATCAAATTTGTAAGAAATGGGGCTTGACATATTTACCTCTAGCCTTCTTTGCGCGTAGACTTTGTTCAGTGATGATTTAATTTGTGAACTTTTGTTCTAATACAATATCGAAGTTCCATTCAAAATTATTTCTCGATGGTTATAGTTCATAATATATTATAACTATACGAACAATCTTGAAAGACAAATATTGATATAATTAAATGTCAGCATTGCAAGTATAGAGCCATATTATCATCTTCTAGTATCCCATACAAAGCTGGGATTCCCTCTCTCTAAGTAATAATTGGATAAATATGACAGCGACTTGAAGTATAAAATCGAAAAAATTCCTAGAATTTCATCAACGTCCCTCTTTTAGTTGCTGCCTCACAAAATCCTGTGGTGTGTTCTCACGGCATGTTTAGAAGAGAATCAAAATCTCAATTATGTGTTTTATGCCATTCCCTCATCTTGTTTCTCTCAGCATAATTTGAATTCAGCAAAGAGTATTTTAGTGTCTGTTACTTTATTTCCGATATTCCCACTCCCTCACATCTATTCATTAAGATACTTCATCACATCTATTCATTCGAAATTTTGAAGTCTTATTCTAGTAATTGTCACTACTTGAAAAGGAGCCGCAACAAAAATAAGGATCGATTCGACTGATTGGAGAATCTGACTGTCTATTCGTGGGTAGAATAAAGATTGGAAGTTGATGACTTTGAAACCAAATAATATATTAGGGAAGCCAAACCCCACAACATTGGTTTATCATATTGGGCCAAAAGTTAATGTAAGATTAATGTCCAAAATAAAAGTCTATACAATAAATGTAATATCGCGAATTTTCGTTGAGATAAGCACAATGCTTATGTGATAAATTGGGACGATAGAAGTGGAATTAGACTGTTTGAAAATATTGGTCAATGTATTTTTGAATAAGTGAATTATGATACCCGTTATGTTCATAATTAGCTTAAGGAAATGGATAGGATTATTAGATAATGGGTGATGATACTTAGATTTAGAAAAGATGATATCAAAATTGAGTCAATGACTGGCAGTCAGTGGATTAGTATGAGAAAATGCACTTGGATATAATAAAGTTGAAATTATGAGATCTATTATATTTTGGAGTATATTGGATTTATTAAAAGAATAAGGTGGAAGAGGAGTTATAGAACATATACTTTGAGTATTAAGGGATAAATTATGGATAGTTGGATAATTCAAGTGTTGGCCAGAGAGAATATATTTGAATGTAATTGGACGTATTTAGATATTGTAAGAATACTGTAGGGAATGGAAGTTTGGATATAATTGGGCTTGAAAATGTGGAAGTAGATGATATAAATGTTTATATATATATATATATATATATATGGTTTTGATGCATAAGGATTTGGAGAAGACGAAGTGGTACAGAGGTTATTTCAATTAAGACATTAGGTGAGGGTTAGATATATATATATATATATATATATATATATATATATATATAATGTTTATGCATGCATTTGTCAAGTTAAAGGAAGTAACATGTACATGCACGGTCTAGAGAAAAATGTGTGTGGCATCTATTTGGAAGCTGCGGTCGATCGATGAGCGTTGAACGACCGACATCACTCGATTAGAAGGAAAAAAAATGTTTTCTGAAGGAATTGGCGGGCGTTTGACAGAAGGGCAGTCAGTCGTCCTTCATAAAAGTCAATCTGCCGCCAGTTTTAACCGTCGTCTGAAGATGTAAACTGTCACTGGAATTGGAAGATCTTCAACTTCAATACTTCACTGATGCATGGAACGATATTAATGTCACCTCTTCATCTCCAGTGGACGTCTGGAAGGATGCTAATGTAGTGGTCATTTATGTAAACCTTCTGTTAATGATTTTCAACGTATGACTGAATGGATGAGTGTCCCCATAGGTCAGCGTTAATAGCTCTACAAGCCTCAATTCATAACGACAACCCAGCGGAAGAAGTTGTCGAAGAGAAGGCCACAGAAGTTGCAAAAGTGGGAACAATGACATTCTTATCAGCTGTTCAACAACAGATGGAAGAACTGAAAAATACCCCCACTAAAGGCCTCTTGTATGTAGAGACCTTTGTCAATAATAAAGTCGTCAAAAGCACTATAATTGACTCAGGAGCTACCCACAACTTCATAACAGAAAAGGAGGCACGCTGCTTAGGCCTTAAGCTAGAGAAAACCACTGGCAAGATAAAGACTGTTAATGCAAAAGCAATGTCAGTAGTTGGGGTTGTGAGAAGGGCTCAACTAAAGCTCAACTCGTGGAAGGGATCAATCGATTTTGTCGTGGCTCAGATGGATGACTTTGATATTATACTCGGGATGGAATTCTTGATGGAACACAGAGTCATCCCCATTCCATCTGCCAAATGTTTGGTGATAACATGAAACAATCCAACAGTAGTTCTTGCAATCCTTAAGCAACCAAGCACCAATAACATAAATATGATCTCAGTGATGCAGTTAAAAAAGGGATTGAAGAACCAGGATCCGACCTATGTCCTTGTCCCTTCGATCATGGAGAAAGGCAAAGAAGAAGTAGTGCCATAAAAAACTATGGAAGTAATGGAAAAATACCAAAGTATTATGCCAGAATGCTTACTAAGGTCACTACTCTATGCAGGGACATCAATCATCAGATTGAGCTAATCCCAGGAACTAAGCCTCCAGCAAAAGCACCTTACCGAATGGCCCCACCAGAACTTGTGGAATTGCGGAAACAGCTAGATGAATTACTGGAGGCAAGGTTCATAAGACCAGTAAAAGCACCATTTGGAGCACCGGTGTTGTTCCAAAAGAAGAAGGACGGTAGTTTACGAGTGTGTATTGACCACCGGGCTCTTAACAAGGTCATTGTATGTAACAAGTACCCAATCCCACTCATCACAGATCTTTTTGATCAACTATACAAAGCAAAATACTTCACGAAACTTGACTTGCGTTCAGGGTACTATCAAGTCAGAATTGCTGAAGGTGATGAGCAAAAGACGACTTATGTAACTAGATATGGAACTTTTGAATTCTTGGTGATGCCCTTTGGACTGACAAATGCTCCCGCAACTTTTTTCACTTTAATGAACCAAGTAATCCATGAATTCCTTGATGAATTTGTGGTGGTATTCCTGGACGACATCGTGGTCTATAGCGAGAGCCTAGAAGATCATCAAGTTCATCTCCATCTAGTCTCCGAGAAACTGAGACAAAATCAGCTATATGTAAAGAGAGAAAAGTGTTCATTCTCTCAGAAAAGCATTGGGTTCCTTGGCCACATCATTGAACAAGGCCAGCTTCACATGGATGTTGACAAGATCAAGACAATCCAAGAATGGAGAAACCCCACTTCAATTACAGAATTGCATTCTTTTTTCGGTCTCACAAATTATTATAGGCATTTTGTGGAAGGATTCTCCAAGAAGGCAACCCCGCTCACCGAGCTGTTAAATAAAGGAGTCTCATGGGAGTGGAACCAAGAATGTCAGACAACCTTCGCTAAGTTAAAAGAAGCTATGATGATCACAGCTCTGATACCAATTTTCTAAATGGAATATTTAATTTCTTGTATTAATATTATTTCTAGGATCATCTAATAGAATTAAATGATTAAATCTAGCAGTTGCTAGAGATTCTGGACATTCAGATAATTGTTGTTGTAATAATTGTTTAAATCGATTTAAAAATCGTTCGAAGGCTAGAAATTCCTCTCTAGTATATTCTTGTGATTCTGGTGTAGGATCTATATCATCAAGTAATCATTTTTCAAATTCTTCAGGATAGTCTTTTAAATAATTATTAATATAATTAATAACATCTTGTATTTTTTTTTTTATCAAGCCAATTTATATATTCAAAATATTCTATAATTATTTCGAATGACATATCTATAATTTTATTTAGAGATATTTGATAGAGTTAACTAAATTTTCACTTTTTATCATGAGTTTTACATTTATTGGATATATCGTTTGAATTCATATAATGAGTAATATGTTTTTCTAAAATTAATTTAAATTGATATAATATTTGTTCTAGAGCTGATAATTCTAATCGTGTATACTCAATCCTTTCTGTGGGTAGATTTGTTTCTGTTACTTCTTTTATTCTATTTTCTATTTCTTGAGGAAATTGTTCTAAGTATTTGTTTAAATAAGTTTTCATTCCGTTTACGTCATTGATATCATAAAAATTGATAAAATGTAGTTTTTCAATAACTTTTGCATAATTTCTTTTCATATTTGAATTGATTAAAAATTCTTTTTATAATTGTGGTTAACGATATAATTCAAGTATGATTGTTTTTTGTCAATTTCAAACATTAGTTTATTTAGAGAAACATAAAATGTTAAAATATCAAAGTTATGTTTTTTAGTTAGATTTAAATCTGATTTTCTAATTTGTTTATTAATATTATGATTAGAAATAATTCCATCGAACATATATCCTAAATTTTCTTGTTCTTCATAAGATTCAAACATTGAATTAATTAAAAATGAAGAAGATGTTAAATTATCGGACATTAATAAATATTACCTGATTGATAATACCTGATAAAGTTGGCGATTGTAGAGATATTAGACAGAGATAGAAGCTTTCGATCCCTCCAGAGTATTACCTCAAGGATCTTAACATTCAGCCGAAGCTGAATGGAGAGGAAACGCAGGCAAGACTTACACCAACTGCTCTGTTGCTTTCAACTTTCATGATGAAACATCATCATGATTACACACACTAATTATACATATGCGTCATATGTATCCTATATGCTAATTATACATATGCATCATACACACTAGTTATGCATACTAAGGCATCATACTAATGATGCATACCATTTACATATCTTACTACATATGTATCTTTCGAGACTACATTTTTTCAAGTCGTCTTGAAAGTCTTGATAGTGTGTGGTTGTTTGATGAGACATGAGTGGCAAGATTGTAGATATTGTCCACAGGAATCATTGATTTCAAAAGTAGCTTTGTTGTTGATATATTGTCTGATAGCTTCAATAATAATTCCTCTATGTGCCCACTTATTGTCTCTTTGAATGGTAGTGATTAGAATATAGATATAAAGACGAGGATTGTTGAGATATTTTGTCTCTAAATGATCATATTTTGAGATAAGGATATCTTGAACTTGTCTTCTTTCCTTAGAATTGAGATAATGACTAGTCGTCGTATTTTTGTCTGCTAAGAAGATAATCTCAGAATAATTTCTTTTGTAATTCACTATGTGCTTGATAGTAGATGATAAGATCATGAGGTTCTGATAATAATGATAATCTTCCTTCAATATCTAGAATAGAGAAAGTTGTTGAGCTAGATTGATCGTAGTTGAACACGATACGATTCTTGATACGATTCTTGATAGACTGCTTCTTCTTGCTGATAGATATTTGATAGAAATGATTAGATATGCACCATTCAGAGTGTAACCTCAAGGTGCTGCACCATCCAGAGTATGACCTCAAGGTGCTACTCAGCAGAGCGCGAGGATGCTGAGGAGAGGAAGCGTTAGAGACTTATGCCACCTGCTGCTCTGCTTTCAACTCTGAGTATTCCCAACTGAGAATACCCTTATATATAGGAGAGGGTCAAGCTCCCTACAGACCCTTAGGGGTATATTCCCCGACAGACTATTACATGAACATTGACATAAAGAAAAAAGAATATATTCCTTGTCAGGGAATATATTCTTTTTTCTTTATGTCAATGTTCATGTAATAGTCTGTCGGGGAATATACCCCTAAGGGTCTGTAGGGAGCTTGACCCTCTCCTATATATAAGGGTATTCTCAGTTGGGAATACTCAGAGTTGAAAGCAGAGCAGCAGGTGGCATAAGTCTCTAACGCTTCCTCTCCTCAGCATCCTCGCGCTCTGCTGAGTAGCACCTTGAGGTCATACTCTGGATGGTGCAGCACCTTGAGGTTACACTCTGAATGGTGCATATCTAATCATTTCTATCAAATATCTATCAGCAAGAAGAAGCAGTCTATCAAGAATCGTATCAAGAATCGTATCGTGTTCAACTACGATCAATCTAGCTCAACAACTTTCTCTATTCTAGATATTGAAGGAAGATTATCATTATTATCAGAACCTCATGATCTTATCATCTACTATCAAGCACATAGTGAATTACAAAAGAAATTATTCTGAGATTATCTTCTTAGCAGACAAAAATACGACGACTAGTCATTATCTCAATTCTAAGGAAAGAAGACAAGTTCAAGATATCCTTATCTCAAAATATGATCATTTAGAGACAAAATATCTCAACAATCCTCGTCTTTATATCTATATTCTAATCACTACCATTCAAAGAGACAATAAGTGGGCACATAGAGGAATTATTATTGAAGCTATCAGACAATATATCAACAACAAAGCTACTTTTGAAATCAATGATTCCTGTGGACAATATCTACAATCTTGCCACTCATGTCTCATCAAACAACCACACACTATCAAGACTTTCAAGACGACTTGAAAAAATGTAGTCTCGAAAGATACATATGTAGTAAGATATGTAAATGGTATGCATCATTAGTATGATGCCTTAGTATGCATAACTAGTGTGTATGATGCATATGTATAATTAGCATATAGGATACATATGACGCATATGTATAATTAGTGTGTGTAATCATGATGATGTTTCATCATGAAAGTTGAAAGCAACAGAGCAGTTGGTGTAAGTCTTGCCTGCGTTTCCTCTCCATTCAGCTTCGGCTGAATGTTAAGATCCTTGAGGTAATACTCTGGAGGGATCGAAAGCTTCTATCTCTGTCTAATATCTCTACAATCGCCAGCTTTATCAGGTATTATCAATCAGGTAATATTTATTAGTGTCCGATAATTTAACATCTTCTTCATTTTTAATTAATTCAATGTTTGAATCTTATGAAGAACAAGAAAATTTAGTATATATGTTCGATGAAATTATTTCTAATCATAATATTAATAAAAAAATTAGAAAATCAGATTTAAATCTAACTAAAAAACATAACTTTGATATTTTAACATTTTATGTTTCTCTAAATAAACTAATGTTTGAAATTCACAAAAAACAATCATACTTGAATTATAACGTTAACCACAATTATAAAAAGAATTTTTAATCAATTTAAATATGAAAAGAAATTATGCAAAAGTTATTGAAAAACTACATTTTATCAATTTTTATGATATCAATGACGTAAATGGAATGAAAATTTATTTAAACAAATACTTAGAACAATTTCCTCAAGAAATAGAAAATAGAATAAAAGAAATAACGGAAACAGATCTACCCACAGAAATGATTGAGTATACACGATTAGAATTATCAGCTCTAAAAAAAATATTATATCAATTTAAATTAATTTTAGAAAAACATATTACTCATTATATGAATTCAAACGATATATCCAATAAATGTAAAACTCATAATAAAAAGAGAAAATTTAGTTAACTCTATCAAATATCTCTGAATAAAATTATAGATATGTCATTCGAAATAATTATAGAACATTTTGAATTTATAAATTGGCTTGATAAAAAAGAAATACAAGATGTTATTAATTATATTAATGATTATTTAAAAGACTATCCTGAAGAATTAGAAAAACGATTACTTGATGATATAGATCCTACACCAGAATCACAAGAATATACTAGAGAGGAATATCTAGCCTTTGAACGATTTTTAAATCGATTTAAACAATTATTACAACAACAATTATCTGAATGTCCAGAATCTCTAGCAACTGCTAGATTTAATCATTTAATTCCATTAGATGATCCTAGAAATAATATTAATACAAGAAATTAAATATTCCGTTTAGAAAATTGGTATCAGAGCTGTGATCAGTTTTGGTATCATATCAGTTTATATTCCGCTTAGAATCCCTTATAGAAATTTGGTATCAGAGCCTAGTTTCTTTTCCACGGGGGAGAATGTGTAAAAAAATTAGTAACCAACTATCCAACTCTTATGATGATCATATTAGCAAATTCATTGAACAATTATCCAAATTAAATTTACACTAAAATTCTCTAATGCTATCACACACATGCTAAATAATGTCTACTTCACTTAGTACACAATTAAATTCTATTCACATTAATTATTACAATTTTATGACATTTTAATACGTAAAAATCTTTACACATCATATTCATCAATAGTTAACTTTCAATTCAAATCCATTGCAAATAGTAATTATTACTTTTAATAATAAAAGTACAAGTTCAAATGCAATATAATCAAAACTTTGAATTCTCATCAACTTCTAAAAATCGTTTATGAATTATAGATTTACTATTTTAGTAATCGTAACTTTATTACTTCTTATTTTACTTTGTCTTTTAGTTTTCTTTATTATTAAGTGTTTAATCCAAAAACCAGTATTTACAAATAGAACATTTAATGTCTATCCACCCACTTCATTAGAACAATATATGGATAACATTAATAATGAATAATATAGATGAAGTAACAAAATTACAAATTCATAATTTACATATTAAATATTTAACTTCTGAATTTAGTAATTTACCAGGAATTTTATTCCAAGAAAAAATTATAATATTACCAAAAAATCTTCCTACAGGAACTCAGTATTCAATCGGAACTTCTAATTCATCCTTAGAAATATCTGATAATTCCAAAATTCAATCTCTTTTAAACAATGTTATGGAAATTTTGTCATACCTTATTATTCAGAAGATTTACAAGAAATACAAAATAATGTGATTAACACAAATGAATATATAATAGAATACTACTATAAAAATAAATCAAGAATTAACACTATAACTAAAGAAAATCAAGACAGATTAGAAAAAATTGAACAAAACATTTCTGAATTAAAAGAAAAAATCAATAATATTCAAATTATACTAATAACTCTTGATTCCTATATACGAAAATACTTAGGTTAAATATAACCATGAATCTCACACCTCAACCATTAGCTTTAAGTAAACGATTAACATTAAAAAATTCTAATGCTACTTTTATTAAAACAATTATTCACAATAAATCTTATTTTGCTTATATTGATACTGGCTCTACTTTATGTTTTGCAAAACGACATATACTTGAATCATGGATTAAACTAGATAAACCCCTTAAGATTATTGTAGCAAATAAATCTGTTCATTTAATATGGTATGTTGGTCATTATATTCCTATTTTTATTCAAGGTTATCCTTTTATTACTAAAACTCTCTACCTTCATGACTCTGGAGTTGATCTTATTCTCGGCAATAATTTCTTAAAATTATATCAACCTTTTATTTAACGACTTCACAATATTTCTCTATTCTTTCCAGGGAGGAAGGGACCTCTCTAAATAACAACACCAATTATTTCTCAAACTGAAATGGTAAAACTTATAGCACATGAAACATTAAATACTATTCACTTTTTATATACATCTCAACAAATTCTTGAAAACACCCTTCAAACTATATGTAGTGAAAATCCATTAGATCAATTAAAAACACAAATACAGAAGAAATTATTATTCAACTTAAATATCCACTTGATGAAATTAATGTTCCTAATAGAATTCCCTATAGTATTCGAGATGTTGAAGAATTTAAACAAGAATGTCAACAACTCTTAAATCTAGGTATTATCAGAGAAAGTCATAGTCCGCATAGTGCACCCGCTTTTTATGTCGAAAACAGAAATGAAATTAAAAGAGGAAAACGAAGAATGGTAATCAATTATAAAAAAATGAATGATGCTACTATTGGAGATAGTTATAAATTACCAAGAAAAAACTACATTCTAGAAAGACTTAAAGGAAATACTTATTTCAGTACATTAGACGCTAAATCAGGATATTGGCAGTTACGACTGCATGAAAACACTAAACCATTAACAGCCTTTAGTTGTCCACCTCAAAAACAATTTGAATGGAATGTTTTACCTTTTGGATTAAAACAAGCACCTTCAATATATCAGAGATTTATGGATCAAAATTTAGAAGGACTAGATGATATTTGCCTAGCATACATTGACGATATTATCATTTTCACATCAGGAAATTCAAGAAGATCATATCACGAAGGAAATTTAAGAATATCATGGAATCATCTACAAATTTATTACTTCGAATTGAACAGCAGAGATTGAGACAAAAGAGAAGAATTATATTCAATTTACAAAGGCAGATTCAGAGACTTCAAAATACATTAGCTATCTTAGTATCCGAGCAGAACGAGATTGAAGCAATCATAAGGACTTCAGTTCACTCTTCTAATCAGAACCGTATGGTTCAAACTCCTAATCAGAGCTCTTGCTCAACAAATCTCTAAAAATTCTATTTATCATCAACTTTTATCATGGAAATAGCCATTCGAGCTTTACAAGAACAATAGAAATAGAAAGAAGAAGAAGTTCAGTGAGCTTGAATTCAGGTTCAAGAAAAACAAGGTATTTTAGACAAATTATTAGCAGAATATGAAGCATTAAACTCTTCTATAAAGACTTTATCAGCTTTAATGCCTCAGCCACAATCATCAACTGTATCAGCATCTACAGCATTCCCATCTACGACTATTAAGGATAAAGTATCATGGACAGATATTGTAGATCAGGAAAAAATTGATTTAGCAGAAAGAGACAGAAGAGTTCAAAAAGAAGAAGAAAATCTTCTAATAAAAAAATACTATGTAATTTTTACTGGACCCTTTCGAGGAATTTATAACGACTGGAGTATAGCATCTCAGCATATCACTAGAAAGAATGTCATTCATAAATCCTATAAGAACAAAGCAGAAGCTCAGAAGGCATTATCAGAATCATATCGAGCCATCGCTCAGAAAAATCTAGCATCATCTATTGATCCAGAATTATTACATAAGAGAATGAATATTATTGGACGAATTCCTACTACCAAAGAATCAGAAAAATTCAGTAAGATTACCCTAGCAAAATTTCAAAATTGTTGGAATACAATTATTGATTACAAGGACATCCATACCACGATGAATTTTTATCCAAAGGTTCTAGGACCTGGACCAAAAATTATCTTTTTATCAGGAGCAGACCCTACACTCATCTATGAATATTATCAACTTGGTCTTATAGACACTGTCTATTCTACAAACATGAAGGATTTCGAAACTTTCCCCATCAAAATCAAACAAGTCATCCGAACTTATTTTGAAAAAGTTTGAACCAAGTACTTCGATTGCCAATTGAGGGTTTTTTGCATCTGGGCAACAACAAAGGTTGTAGCATATTGCTCACAAGAAGATGGGTCAAGCTCCTGGTCGGGCTCCATGGAAGGCAGAGAAGGCATCGGCTCCTCGTGTTCCTCGAGAGGAGGAATGTCCGTAAAGGTGGAAGTGGAGGGAGCAGAGATGGGTTTCACAATCCAATTGCCATTGTCATCCATCCTAAAACCCATAGGCCTTAAAGTTTGGATAGAATAGATATCCACATTGCGAATATCCAATTTTTGTGCGGAGGAGGGGATAGGAATTTCCATTTCATAGAATAGGTTTGACAGGAGAATATTGAATGGCAAAGATTGAGTTAGACTATCTGTCGCCTCAACCATTTGATATAAAATAAGATATCCTAAGTTAAACGGAGTCTCACTATAAATACGTTGGAGAATATACATGTCCATATAACTTATGTGGTCTCAATGACCAGCACGTGGAAGCACATTGTAGGTAAGAGTGTGATGGATGAGTCTAGCATGAATATTGAGATCCTTCATTTTGGGTCTCAATTTGAAATTGTTGTTGGGTCTTTAAGAATTTGATGAAGGAAATGATTACCACGCTCCATGTTATGGAAGTCGAGTACTACATTTCCGTTGAAGAATGGCTCACACAAATCGCCATCTTCACATTCTAAGAAAACATTAGGAGATGGGGAGTGAGTTCAATATCCTTCCCATAGAGAAAACTTTTAAAGGACAATGGATATGTCGAGTATAACACATTTGCATAAAACATTCAAATGAATTTCTCAGTGTAGGGACCATCAAGATAAAACAACTTGTGCAAGCCTACTTTGTTATAGACGTCTTCCAATTCAAGGCAACATAAACTAGTAAAGCTAATTTTTTGCGAAAAAATCAAAGGAGCGTTCCTTGAATTCCTCTTCATACCTTTGCCAACATTGATCATTGGTAAACAGCTTGGACCTATTGACTGAAGGAACAATTGGAAGATTAGGGTTTTGAGTTGAGCTACGTTTCCTACTAGGTATATTGGCCATTGAATGAAAAATGATGAAAACCCTAGGAAAACTTCTAGTAAACCAAAGGAAAGAGAAAATTTACCAAAGAGATAAGCTAGAAGTGTAATACCCCGAAAATATATTTTCTTTTTGATAATGTATTATATATGGATGATTTTAATATGTGAATAGTGTATCGCATTATGCGATAGTACGTGTGAATTATGCTCACAAAAGTATAGTGTTATTATTGGAAAATAAGTTAAGTGTGGAAATTAAGGAAAAATGCATAACAGTGGAGTTTCGGACTCCTATGCGGACAACGCGGACGAAGAGAGCTCGCGTCCGCATTGAATCTATACAATTTTGGGACAATTCGGACGGTAGCAAATGAACGCGGACGAAGAAGACCATCGTCCGATTTGAATCTGTAATAATTTTGGACAATTTGGACAACTGCGAACGCTACATGCGGACGATATTTCTCGTCCGAAAGACACTTGCGGATGATACGGACAGAGGCTGGGGACGCATTTTCTCGTCCCAAATTGACTTTCGGACGGTGCAGACGAGGACTGTGGACGACTCGACTCGTCTGAATATTTGGAAATTTTTGAGAAACCCATTTTAAAATCTTCTATCTCTTCCGATTTCTGCAAAACTCACCAAACCTTCTCTCTTCAGAGTGCTGGGGTGACGTCCCCTCCTTCCCTAGGGTATGGAAGCTTTTCCACGTGTCTCTTCTTCATTGGACCTCCCCTCCATTGAATTGTGTAATGGGCAGCTTCCTGCAGCTTATCTCCTGCAGGTGAATAACTGCTCTCTTTCATCCGTCTATAAGAGTAGAGTCCCTATAAGTTACTCTGGCTCTGGGAGAAATTGTGAGGTGTGAGAACATTTCTTTACTTTGAGGAAATTAGTGTGTGTGGTGTGTGAAGGATTTCCCTGTTGTCCATCCGTGACCTAAGGCAAAAGTAAGATTTTTGGTTTAATCATGAACCTTCCATAGTTTGGGATCAAGGTTATGAATATGGAATTTATCCTTTGATGCCATAATTGCTTAGGAATTTGGGAGTGGGGAGGTTTGAGGCTACTGTTGAGCTGTTGTTTGCTCGGGTTGGTCGGTTAAACTTCTGGAGAATTGAGGTAAGAATTGGAATTGTTTTTGGCCTAAGGAGGCCCTACATTACGGGTTGAAATTGTTTTATATTATTGGAATTGCTTTAAATTGCTAAATTTCTGTTGATTTGCTAGATTGAGTTGAATTGCCTGCTAGATTGAGTTGAATTACCCATAGAGAATATCACCTTCTTGTTGCTATCTACGTTTTGATATTGTCAAGACTGGATAGAAAGAAATGTTAAACTGAATATCAATAAGTTTGGATTTGAATAACATGAAGTTTGGATTTGAATAGGACTTCTACCATATTGGTTAAACTGTCATGGATATTGTAAAGTATGGAACTAAGCTATACTGTCAACATAATGTTCTACGTATTGGGAAGTATGTTTAAACTGTTGTGAGAAATTGGAAAACATGGAAATCGAGTCCTATTATTGAGATATAGTCCCTGCAACAAGTTAAATTCTATATATAGGAGACTGCCTGTTATTCATTGCTAGGAGATATACACTCCTAAGTATAGGAAGCTGTCCTTATGCTTATTATGATTATCATCAAGTTTAACATACACTTATCATGTCAATTGGCTTAAATTGAATCTTGAGAAATGCTATGACGGATAGTTGGATAGATTTGAAGTTGAACCCTATATCTTGTTGGATTAGGACACGTTATTCTTGTTCGCATCGTCAATGAACAATTCAATTGTTTGTCTGAAATCTGGGAATTTGATAAATTCACATAGTTACCTTAAATTGAGTTTCCGATTTCAATTGTACTTACTTAAATTGGTTGTGTTTCCATTGTATGTTACTTTCTATCATTTACTTTATGGCATTCATACATCACCCTAGGATTTATGAAACTGTTCACATGCTGTATGTCATCATAATATACGTAAATAGACATGTGGGAGTTCGGGAGGATTGAGAATGGTTGTTGTGGTCACACCCCTATTGGAGTGCCTACTCCCAATTAGGGAGCGTGAGGTACGGTTAAGCCAAGGGAATCTTAAGATTCTAAATTCTCTTGTACTGAAATTCCCAATACCTTCAACAAAACGACTGGGTATGGCTCGTGGTGACACCCCAATTGGCGTGGTTCCTAGTCAGAAACACAAGTTAAGCCACGAGATCAATTGACTTACCCATCGCCCCAAACTAATAGATGAGATACGGATCTTCTCTGTAATGCATTGTGTGATCATGCATCATATACATTGCATTTAAATTCTGATTCTTGTTGGGCATTAGGCTCATTGTTTTTCCCGTAATGTAGATGATTATTATAATGAAGATTTTGTACTAGTGGAAGAGGAGGCGTTCTAGGATGACCCCTCGTGTTATCAACCGATTTGACCTGCTGGGTGCAAATTACGTGTTTTAAGAGTTGTTGGTAGTTTGAGTGAGGGGTATTTTGGTAATTTCTACTATCATTGTTTTGACTATTTTAAACATTGTAATAAGGACTTTGGGACTTTTGTTACGAACGTTACAAAACTACGTTTTAATTTCCATTATTATTCCGCAATGTTTACTCTGATTTCCTTTCCTTTTAAAAATGAATTTCAAATGTTAATTAAATTAAGCGAAAAATTTTATGACGTATTTCTAAAATGAGAAAAATAGTTTTTAAATTAACGGGGCATTACAAGAAGATGCGAAGAATGGCCGAAAATAGCGAAGGAGGCATCGGGTCTCGAGGTAGAATTGGGAGGAATTGTTTTTTGGATGAAAGAGATTAGGGCACGGATCGTCCTAATCTATTTTTAAAGCGCAATTCGTATGACCTGCAGATGAGAGGCATCATCCGAATATCTCTTAAAGTAGTTCGAAAATGACAAAAAAAGAGACAGAGTTGATTTTCAGCGCTTTTGGACGAAAGGAGAAGAAATAGGTTGCCCGAAAAATCCAATTTGGGACTGTTTTTGAAGATTTTAATGTCCAACAATTATCTAACCTAAATTGACTTCAAAAATATTTAAAATTGAATTGATCTAAGGAAATTTTAAGGAGATTGATTAAGAAACATTAAACCTAAATGAATTTATATTCCACAAAAGGTCTTTTCGTCCACAGGTTTGGTGAAAATATCTGTTAATTGATTTTTGGTAGAAATGAATTCTAGAGAAACGTCCCCTTTAGACACATGATCACAGATCAAATAATGTTGAATTTCAATGTGTTTTGTCCGTGAGTGAAGAATGGGATTTTTCAAAATATTGATGGCACTCATGTTGTCACACTTAATTGGAATATTCTTAAGAAATTGTTCATAATCTTCCAAGGTTTGCTTCATCCAAAGCAATTGAGCACAACAACTTCCGGCTACAATATATTCAATTTCGGCGGTAGAAAGTGCAACTGAATTTTGTTTCTTAGAGAATCAAGAAATGAATGATTCTCCAAGAAATTGACAAGTACCACTTGTGCTCTTCCTATCTACAAAACTACTCGCATAGTCCGAATCGGTGTATCCAATCAAATCAAAAATTGTACACTTGGGATACCACAATCCAAGGCTAGTAGTCCCACTTAAATATTTGAATATCCTTTTTACGACATTTAAGTGTGACTCTTTGGGTGAAGATTGAAACCTAGTACATAACCATACACTAAAGAGAATATCGGGTCTACTAGCGGTTAAGTATAGAAGTGATCCAATCATACCACGATATTTCTTTATATCCACATCTTTTCCCTTTTCATCCTTGTCCAATTTTGTGGATGTGCTCATGGGCATTCTTGAAGGTTTGGATGTCTCCATACCATACCACTTGATTAATTCTTCGGCATATTTTTCTTGATTTAAGAAAATCCCATCTTGAGATTGTCTTATTTGCAACCCAAGGAAAAATTCCAAATCTCCCATCATACTCATTTGAAATTCACTTTGCATCAAATTTGAAAATTCTTGGCAAAGTGTCTCATTTGTAGAACCGAATATGATATCATCAACATAGATTTGCACAATCATAATATCATTACCATCTTGATAAATAGAGTGGAATCAACTTTTCCTATCATGAAGTCTCTCTCTCTCTCTCTCTCAAGAATTTGCTTATCCTTTCATACCAAGCACTTAGTGCTTGCTTAAGTCCATAGAGAGCTTTGTGAAGTTTATAAACATGATCTAATTTATTATAAACCTCAAAACCTAGAGGTTGCTCAACATAGACTTCTTCTATGATAAATCCATTAAGAAAAGCACTTTTTACATCCATTTGATAAATAGTGAAATTCTTATAGCAAGCAAAAGCTAAAAGCATTCTAATAGATTCCAATCGAGCAACCGGTGTAAAAGTTTCCTCATAATCGATGCTTTTCTTGATTATATCATTTTGCAACAAGTCTTGCCTTATTCCTCGTCACAATCCCACTTTCATCTAATTTATTCTTAAAAACCCATTTTGTTCAAATGAATGATTGATCTTTAGGCCTAGGAACAAGTTCACATACATTGTTCTTCTCCAATTGGTTTAATTCTTCTTGCATAGCGAACACCCAATTCTCATCAATTTTGGCCTCATCGAAATTCTTAGGCTCTATTTGAAAAATGAATGTCATATTGGCATACATGTTTCTAAGGGATGACCTAGTTTTTACACCTAGACTAAGATCACCTAGAATATCGACCATTGAATGACTCTTAGCATACCTCCAATCCATTGGTAAGTCATCATGGTTTTCTACCTTTGAGGTTCCCTCTAAGAATTGATCTTGAGACTCTTGAGGAGGACTTTCAATAATCTCTTTCCCTTTATCACCTAAACTAAGATTTTCTAAATCATTTTCTAACTCTAGGATAGGTCTCTCAATACTAGGGTTAGGAATAGATTCGTCAAAAGTGACATGCATGGATTCTTCTACGACTAACGTCCTTTTGTTGAAGACCCTATAGGCTTTGCTAGAAGAAGAGTATCCAATAAAGATTCTCACATCCGTCTTGGAATCAAATTTGCCTAAATTGTCCTTAGTATTAAGAATGAAGCATTTGCAACCAAATGCTTTGAAGTAGCTAACGTTGGGAGTCTTACAATTCCAAAGTCGTAAGGAGTCTTTTCTAAGGTAGGATAGATAGAGACATGGTTGAGAACGTAACACGCCGAGGCAACAGCTTCCGCCCAAAAATACCTGGGTAGATCGTTCTTATTGAGCATGGTTCGTGCAAGCTCTTGGAGGGATCGATTTTTCCTCTCAACAACTCCATTTTGTTGAGGGGTTCTAGGAGAAGAGAAATTGTGATCCATGCCATGTATTTGACAAAAAGCCTCGAATTGATCATTTTTGAATTCGCCACCATGATCACTCCTAATAGTGACAATTGTAAGCTCCTTCTCGTTTTGAAATTTCTTCATAAAGCTAAAGAATAGTTCAAAGATTTCGTCCTTTGTTCTTAAGAAAAAAACTCATGTGCAACGTGAGAAATCATCTACAATTACATATGCATAATGTTTTCCTCCTAAGCTAGAAACCTTAGAAGGACCAAAAAAGTCCATGTGAAGTAGTTGGAGTGGCTTAGAGGTAGAGATATATTGTTTGGAAGAGAAAGAGCTTTTCGTTTGCTTTCCCTTTTGGCAAGTCTCACAAACTCTATCTTTTTCAAATGAGATTTTCGAAAGACCCCTAACTAGATTGTTTTTTGAAATCCTAGGTAAGGTATCCATACCTACATGTCCTAATCTCCTATGCCAAGTCTAAGAGTTATAAGAATCACTATCTTTAAAACATTTTTTAACATTGTATGAAATACTAGATAAATCAATAACATAGATATTTTCATGCCTATAACCCATAAATAAAACTTTTCCATTTGAGCTATCAATAATCATACAAGATTTAGCGTCAAATATAACTTTATATCCTCTATCACATAAGTGGCTAATACTCAACAAGTTATGCTTTAATCCATCAACTAGTAATACATCTTCAATAATTGGATTAGAGATATTACCTATGTTGCAAATTCCAATTATTTTACCTTTTTTGCTACCTCCAAATGTCACATTTTCTTTCTTGTCCTTGATGGAGGTAAACTTTGTGAAGTCTCCTGTCATATGCCTTAAACATCCGCTATCCAAATACCATTGATCCTTAGCGGGAGAAGCTTCAACCTAGAAAAATAAGTCACGTTGACTTCTTAGGTACCCAAATCTTTTTGGGTCCTTTAGGGTTGAACTCGGTTCCTTTTGGAACCCAAACAAATTTATCAACATTTCTATTTTTGATACCTTTAGATGGACATGCAAACGATTTAAGACCAATAGAATTGCAAGTAAAGCAAGTGGTCGGTTTCACAAAAAGATTTCTATAACTCTTTTTCTTTTGAAATGGTTGGTAACCTAAACCAGCTTTATCAAACGTCATCCTTTGCTTACCTAGAAGCATATTCAAGTTCTTGCTTCCATTAGTGAAAGTAAGTACCACTTTATTCAATTCGACATTTTTCTCCTTTAGCATGCTATTTTCATTTTCTATTGATTTAACATGCTCATTTAATTTATCATTCTTAGATTTCAAGCAAGCATTTTCTTCTTCAAACAATTTAATACTAATAGCATGCCTCTTAACCATACGTTCATTTTCCTTTTTCAACTTTTTATATTTAAGTGTTAACAAATTGAATTCTTCAAGCAACTCATCAAATTCATCATCATCACAATCACTATCAACAATATTATCATTATCACTATCACTAGAAGGAGAACTACATACCTCATTGTCCTTGGCCATGAAGCACATATTGGCTACTTCTTCCGTATCGGATGAGGGTTCCTCTTCGTTATCAACCCATGTTGCTTTATGAGCTTTCTTCTTGAATCCTTTCAAAGTCTTCTTCTTCTCTAGGTAGCAATCTGCTTTAACATGCCCCGATTTTCCACAAGCACAGCATTTGAGCTCTTTGTCATTGTGAGACTTCTCTCCTTTGTATTTGTTTCTTCCTTGTTGCTTTCTCCATTGAAGGAGCTTGATTTTCTGTGTGAGGAGAGCTATCTTGTTGTCCTCCTCCTCTTCCTTCGATTCCTCTTCTTTGCTTGAGGAGGCTATGAGGGCGATCATTTTCTTCTTTGGATTCTCCTTTTCTTTTTTCTTTTCCTTCTCATTTGCTCTCATCATAATCTCGTGAGTCATCAGAGATCCGATGAGCTCTTCCATTTCTAGTAGCATGAGATCCCAAGCCTAGACAATGGCTGTCACCTTTGGTGTCCAACTTCTTGGAAGACTTCGGAGCACCTTACTAACAAGTTCTTCATTCGGATAAACCCTTCCAAGTACTTTTGAACTATTAGTAATATTAGTAAAACGAGTAAACATTTGAGTAATTGTTTCATCTTTATCCATCATAAACAATTCGTATTCATGCACAACCATACTTAATTTATTTTTCTTAACTTGATTAGTTCCCTCGTGTGTAACTTCAAGTTATTTCCAAATATCATATGCACTTTTACAACTTTGAATTCTATTGAACTCGTCACTACTCAAAGCACAATATAATTGATTTATAGCTTTTGCATTTAAACTCAATTTGTGAAAATCTACATCATTAAATTCATCTTCTAACTTAGGCACTTTCAATCCATCTTCAATTTTAGTTGGGACATAAGGTCTATTCAATACAATCCTCCACATTTCATAATCAATGGATTAAATGTAAATTTTCATTCTATCCTTCCAATGCACATAATTATTACCATCAAAGAAATGTGGTTTAGTTGAAGATTGTCCTTCCATATTTACGCTATTTGAGTTTGATGTCATATCGTTCTAGATTATAAATTCAATAAATTCACAAACAATCACAGCGAAAAAATCTAACTTGCTCTGATAACAATTTAAAGATCGAATTTAACCTAAGAGGGGGGTGAATTACGTTTTTAAACTTTTTCGTGTGATTATAAATTCTCTAATAATAAATTAAATTATCACAATAATAATAAGCAATAAAAGAGAGAGTTAGAGAATTTGACACCGGGTTGTTAACGTGGTTCAGCAAAGCACGCTTATGTCCGCGCTTCAAGGTTCTCACTTGAAAATGTATTCCTCAACCGTTCTGGGTTACAAGTGATTGAACTTTTCAGGAGTCAATCAGACCGTTACAACTTATTTGTAGGGCGTTACCCTTTTCGCTCAATAACAAATTTCTCTCGGAAAATCACAAGCTAACAACAAACCTCACCAAACAAATAATCTCACTACGCTTATTTGGAGGTTGTGTTTAGTACTCAAATATACTCATGCAAGTTGAGTCAAAATTCAGCAGAGTTTCGCTATAATCACATTCGGTGCCTCCATCCTCGGAGTGCCATGTGTTCATAAAGTTTGCAGTGTTCAGACGTCCAAATTCCTTTTTGGTCATCCTCGTCCGACCGTTGAAATATAGCCGTTGTGCAAAATTGTGTGTTTTCGGACACATACCCTCGTCCCAACCTCGTCCGCGTTCGTCTGAAAAATCGCCAGAAAATTACAGATTCAATCTTGTCGTTCACTATCGTCCGCGTGCGCCTAAAAAGTCTTCCTAGACTTATAGATTCAGAAGCTCGTCATCCACTATCGTCCGGGCTCGACCGCTATCGTCCGAAAACTACGGACTGCATTGTTTGCGAGATTTGGGACGCATTCTCCTCGTCCCATCTCGTCCCAAAACCTGAATGACAGTTCATTGGGGTTTTTCGGTCGATCGCCTTCGACCTCACTCATCTGCATGCGTCCGAAAACGTCCTGAAATGTGTTCTTTAATTTCGTATCGCACATCTTGAATTCTCTAAGTCCCACGATACATTCTACTAGTTGCACGGATTTAGCAAAACTCATTAGACAATAATAATACCCTCATTAAGGGTATTTCCAATTTAAGCGAAATATATAAGTATTATAAATTCAACCAATAAACATCTTATAAACTCAATTAATATTGTTCATCATCAAAATATAAATATGCCTAACATACTTAGGCTAACACAAATTTCACATCAAACCTTAAAACCTATCATTGAATATATCTATAAGTACGCTATTCTAAATCCTCAAAAGTCTATTGGAACTTATACCAAATTAAGAATTAACTTGAGGATCTTATAGAAGTAATCTTATAAAAATCAACTTTAAAATACATTCTAGTCGACCCCGAAAGTGTCTGATCAACTTAACTGGTCAACTGGTCCTCGACCGTCAATGATTTTGGCACTTTTTTTGGCACTTTTTGGTCGATTGCTCATTCACTTTGGTTGACCGCTATGTTGAGGAACCGCCTTAGATCTTTGAAAAACTCTGATTTTTATCCACTATCATAATTTTAATTCTTCCAAAATTCTATAAATCCATAAAATGGGAAGGAAATCAGCTTACCTTCTCTAAATCGTTAACAATCTTTCTCCAATTTGCACAGTAAGAACTTGAATCTAACCTTAATTCGCAAATTCTCCTTTGTGTTTTCTGGATTTCTCTTATTAAAACGATTTATTCCAATTAGATACTAATATTCCCAATTTTGGAGAGAACAACGAAGAGCAAGTCCAAAAATTTTCTTTCCTTTGAAATGTTGGTCTAAGCAATGATTTCAGCCCTTTTTTCCCTGTTATTCCAGCAGCGTCCACTGGATCTTTCATACACAAGGATCTTCTGGATTAAAATCAAATTTTTAGATCATTGAACATTCAAGAAAGGAGATTTGACTTATTCTTATGTCTTTGTCTCCCAGTCACCGCTGCTAAATTTTATAATCTCATAGTACCCAATTGACCCAAAGTCAACCCCATCACTAGGCCTTATTATTTTTAATTACCAATTTTAATTAAATCAAAATTAATTATTTAAATTTAAAATTATAATTTTGTGAAAAATTTCGAGCTTCACATAACTGAACCTTCACGTTTGGCTCATGTGATGAATTTAACGATTTTCTATGGTTTATTTTGCCAATGGGTTAAAATTCAATGCACTTCATAGTTAATAAAATGAAGATATCAATTATTTAGACCTTGGAGTTCAAATTCTACTATAGTATTCTGTCCAAAACAACTTTTTTTGTTTGAAAAGACTAGATAATAACTTTTTTTTAAAATAATAGAGGGTACATACCAAAAAAAATGCCACAAATCATCCTTTGAACTATGGGCAACTAACAAAATAGCCATTCTTGTCACTTTCATTATTAAAAAATGTGTTATGGTCACCTGCATCAATAGTGTGGCCGTCCCCTGTGGGTGCCTCACTTAACCACTAGGCAACCTCGGAGTCGCCTATACATACAAGTGGACGACCACATTTAAACAGTGATCGACTATGACAATGCATAATGTGGACGCCCTTACTAAACCACCAAGCACCCACATAGCCGCTTATACATACAAGAGGACTACCTCACTTAAACAGCGGTCGACAGCGACAATGCATATATAAAGCTACGAATGCCCTCTGTAGAAATCTGCACAAACCCTAGGCGATTTTTGGCAAAACCCGATCAAACTTCGTCCAATTTTCATCATTTTCGACTTCCTCAATGCTCAAATCTTCAACTTTTGACTTCAGAAATCAAATCTCTCGTCGGTTTTGCTCTCATCCCTTCACAAATTTCTCAAAAATCCAACCCCAAAATTTTTCTCCTCAAATTTGGTTTATAATGGCAGCAAGGACTCCAAAACTAACACTAAAGTGGAAAGTTGCTCCCTCTCAATCTCAAGGTGATTCATCACGTGACTATCGACCTCCAAACAAATGCTTCTCACCCGAATTCAAGATGGTGTCACTAAAAGGGGAGGTACACTACCAATATTAAACATCGGTCTATTATTTGCTCTAGAAGAGTAGAATTTCAAAAGTTTAAGGACTTAGAAATTGAAATATGATATGCCAACGAAAGCAGGAAGTGGACGTCCAAAATGCAAAGGGGGCTATGCCAATATCCTCAAGGAAGAGTGGAAACCTAGAGCAGATGTCTTCAAGAAGTGTGGATATCTGCAGTGGAAAGCTGATCTCAAAAGCAAGCATCCGCAGATTATAATTGACGCCATGTGCACATTGTAAGATCGAAATAACCTAAGAGAGGGGTGAATTAGGTTTTTAAAACTTTTACCGAGTGATTAATATAGCCAAGTTAATTAAGTTAATTCGAGATATTTAAACACAAATTTAATGGCTCATCAACGTAATAACAAAAAGCAGTAAAAGATAAGGATAAGAGATATGCAACTGAGTTGTTAACACAGTTCGGCAAAGCACACCTACATCTGCGCTTCTAGGAACCTCTTTGAAGATCTTTTCACTTCAACCTCACAGGTTACAACCGATTGAACTTCACGGGTGTTAATCAAACTTTTATAGTGACTTCACCATCACCAACACGGATCACAAGAGTGTTTAATCATACAACCCCACAACACACCTCACTTTTGATGGATATCACCAATATATGCACTCTAGGTGAGGGTTTACAAGTCTTTCAAGAATAAGGCTCTAAAAGCACTAGAAAAATGAAGCACTTTGTTGCAAATAGCTTTTCAAAATGTTGGCAGTCATGTCTCTTCCAACGGAGTCCTCTTATATTTCTAGAGTTTCCAATTCTACAGACAACCAATTGACTACCCTTCATCAGGTCGTCCTGCATCAAACTGTTGCGCTACAATTTTTGAAATCTGGAGTCTGTGAAGTCAACCTCCACCTCTTCAGTCGACTACTTTTCAATCGTTGCATCTATTTTTTAGACAACCTAGTTGACCACTTCTTGGTCTCTGATCAACCACACCGGTCAACCACCTTCAGCCTAGTCGATCCCTTCAAGGTAATCTCCAAAATTAGTTGCTCTCTGTTTGATTTCGGTCCACCAATTCAACATAGGTCAACCACCTTCACATTTTAAAAATTTCTTTAACCAATCTGTTTAAAATTGGTTGATCGCCATTCTTAAACTGGTTGACCTCCCTTCACGTTTTTCACTTGACGAGTTTTGAGCATCCCAAAAACTAAGTCATTAGCTACAAGGACTTGAACAAAGACGTTAGAACAATCAAATACCCATTTTAGAGGGTATTAACAATAAAGATCAATAACTTGTTCAAATAGCGAGTAATTTATGGTTTAAAATCATTTTAGCATAATTACCGTGTAAAAAACAACTTAGCATAATTTAACTCATTCATCATCAAAACAACTTAACTTAACACTCATTAAGTTAGCACACATCACATGCTTGGTAACTTAGGGAGCAAATATTCATAATAAGGAGCAAATATCCACATTAGAAACTTAGTTTGGGGAGCGAGCTTCTGCTGAAAGGCATGGAGTCACCTACGCAGCACAAGCTATTAATTTGAGGAGCTAATATCCAGAGAGGAGTAGATATTCACAGCAGATAGACACCTTGGGAGTGAACTTTTGTAGAAATATGTGGAGTCACATGTGAGGAACACGTTATTAATTCAATGAGCGTGTATTTGGAGAGGAACATGTATCTTAAGAGGAGAGGATATCTACAGTGGAAAGCCACAACTCAAAATTACACAAGAAATGTGAATAGTTACAGTGGATAGCAATTGTGAGGCCTTGATAGTCAAACTAACTTGATCACTTCGGCTTCGCTGGGACGCAAAAAGCAGACCATCTAAAAGATCGAATCTTCAAGTAAAAACTTGGATTGCCTCTCGAATTGATATGAATGGAAATCTTCTCTAATTTTGGGTGATCTAAATTGCGCAATAAATGCAAGCTGGTTTGGAAAGTTGCCTTGATACAACTCCAAGTTTCTACATTGCGCAATAAAATGCAAACTGGTATGAAAGTTGCCTTGATACAACCTCCAAGTTCAACAGTTGCCCTCAACGGAAAGGAGCTCTCCAACTTGCTAAGTCATGAGTTAGTGCAACCTTGATAGGAATTAACCTCAGGGGAAATGAGATGAAAATTATGCAATATGGATAAAGAAGCTTGAGCCAAAACTCACTAACACTCAAACTCTCAAACACACTCAATTGGATTACAAACAATTCAAAATGAAATGTTGTTCTTGCAAGAATTGCAACCACAATCAGCAGCAGCTAAATATAGGTTTTCTTTAATTCAAAATTACCTTACATCATCCCTAAGTGAGGTTTAAATACAACCACAAATTAAGGTTAAAGGTCCTAAGGAACAAAGTGCAAAGATGCCGTTAAAAATAACAACTAGTGAAAACTCCGCGAAAACATTCTCTAGCTTAACAACACTTATAAATCATCATTATATCCCAACTAAACAAAACATAATAAAATGAGTAAAATCCTTCAAACATGACTAAATTCATGAACACCATAAAATGACCTTGTAGAAAATCTTTAGGCACTTCCTACCAATGATGTTCTCTTCAATCTTAGACAACATCTTCCTCCTCCCATTTAATAACAAACGATCACATATAATATGCAAGTAATAGTAAATGTAAAGAGAGTAAGAGATACAGAGATGACACCGATATGTTAATGGGGTTTGGCAACTCCAGCCTGCATCTGCACTCCAAGCTTCCCACTTGTAGATCCTTAATCACTCAACCTCCCCGGTTGGTGATGATTGACTTCACGAGTGTCAACCAAACCTTTACAAGTGACTCTTTCTTAGGGCATCACTCTTTCCACTAGACTATTACAAGGCGTCACCCTTGATGTATCAATTTATAAAATGAGGAAATAGAAAATACAACTTTAGAACTTAACTTTCTAATATAAAATCTCAAGTTGAGGATTGAGAGAGTTAAAGCCTATACACTCATTTGGTTGGTGAGAATATGAGTATAAAATTCGGCAGCATTTCGGTATGATCTCACTTCTTAAATTGAGTTTCGGAGTGCCTTTTTTTTTTTATAAACTCTACGTGACTGGTCGACAACTTCCATTTTGGTCGACCTCTTCCTGATCGTTGGAATGTTACCATTGCATAAAATACAGTCAAACAGTCGACCGCTTTGACCCTCCGATTGACTGCTTCTTCACATTTACAAAAAAAACTACTTGAATCTGTCCATTTTGTGTCATTCATTTTTGGCTTCTATATGCACAAGTGATCGACCACTTGTGCATAGGTTGGCTATTTCCTTCATGCAAAAAGTTTATGCAGTCTACCATTTTTGCGGTCGATCAACCGGTCGACCGTTTCCTTCACTGTAGATTAGTTTGGTCAACTTTTTTGCACTGTTAGTTGACTTCTTCGTCTGTTTTTGCATTTCTTGAATTATCTAAGTCCCAATGATCATACTATAAGGTACATGTGTTATACCCTGATTTTTATAACGCAATAATAAGGGCAATTCAAACATAATTGAGAGTATTTTGATTATTTGGATATTTATCGGGATATTACCAATGACATATTCATTAAATTATTATTTTGAGAATTATCATGTGATAATTAAGAGTCAAACTGGAAGAAGAATAAAATGAGATATAATGGATTAGTTAGGAATAAAATGATAGAGAGTGGTTAAGTGGAGATTAATTGGATATTAAGTGGAAGATTAAATAAAGGAAATTAAAATTGGAATTGAAGAACCGGTTTAGATTTTGTTGGTTGGCCAAACCGATTCGAGATGTGGCTTTGATTTGGCCCGGTTCAGGAAATGAAAGAAGAAAAGGGGAAGGAATTCTAGCCTTCGGCCATTTCCTTCAGACCGGATGAGAGAGCGAGAGAGAGATCGGGAAGGAGACCCAGGGCATGTGATGGGAGTTCACAACGGCGAGGCACGGTCCGCTGTGGCGTGGAGCGAGCATCGACGTGCTTGGGCGATGCTATCTAGTGGTGTGCGCGACGTCTAGGCAAACGGATTGGCAACGGCGAAGGATCAGCGAAAGGCGAGGAGGATGGGCGTCTTGTCCAGCGACAATTTGAGGTACGTCGGATCGGGTTTTCTTCTCCTTTGGGTTCTGATGGTCGAACGCGGGTAGGGACGCATTGGCAATGGCATGGCTGTGACTTTCGGCATCGAGTTGGACGTTGGGTCTGGCTGTGATCGAGTGCTCCTACCCGGGTGGGACCGAGTCCAATTTGACCCAGTTGGAGTTGAACCGTGGGTTCCAGATCACCCTCCACCCACTTTTCCAACCTGGAATCGCACCCCGTGTGGTGGACTACCTCTAAAAAGGTGAATGGAGTAAGAAATATTCTCGGAGATTTGTGTGGAAATGGACAAAGGGGAGGCACAGGCTGTCGGGCGTGAGGGAGTTATACTTTCTACCCTCTATATAGGCAAAGAGTAATCCTCCATTTGGTGCTACATACCAGAGAATGAAGAAAGGCAGAGGAGGATTTCTCCGTCTGAGTTTTATGGAGGCCAAGAGAAGAGAGGATGCAGGGCTCGGGTCTGCCCTATCCAAATGGTGAGTTTCCCTTCTCTATAATTAGTCAATTGGATTACGTTTTGGCCTTTAATTCTTGTTTTAAGATTATGTATAACTCTGATTACTTGAAATGAATATTTGTGATCTGGTTGGATGGAATGGTCTGATGTTTTGGATTTTTGAATGTGTGTTGGATGGAATAACCTGTTAAGGTTGGACTGCTTTCATTTGGTCTGCAAATACACTAATATTAACGTTCTGGATGGATTTTAGATGTTTAATACCTCTGTTAATTACTGCATAGTAGATTGTGAAATATTGATGGAGGTTTGGAATTTATTGAGTAATGATATGTAGGATCAGTATTAGTGGTGGACTTGAGCTATTGGTCTGTCATTTGTTTCCAAAAGTATGAATCTGTAGGATTTCATCCTACTGCATAGTTTTGTTGGTCGTTGAAAAGTTGCTGTGTGATATTATGAGAAGTTCGCTGCCTTTATAAGATTAGAAAATATTGATATTGGTATTAATTTGTGAAGGTATTTGTGAAGGTATTAAAAAGAAGAAGAACAATGACGAAATGCTAAAGCACGTTAAAGCTTCGAGGTAAAGAAATGGGTGTGTCTTGGCCAGTGGTGGCCCTACCCACAAGTAGTGTACGTGAGTTTTATGTCTAGTGCCCTATGTTATGTTTAGTGCTCTGCGATTTCCTTATTGCTACTACTGTTAGTTGATATTATTAGCTGATATTCCCTTGGTTGATATGCTGCTGTTATTCCTTGGATAATATTCTGTTGTTATTTCTTTGTTGATAGTGTGGACTTCTTTACTGTTAGTTGTTAGATAGCGAATGATGACAGAGTTGTGAACGATGGGTGTAGAATGATGGACTAAGGAGTGTGAATGAGCTAAGAGATCCTTTAACTCTTCTGTTGTTTATTAATTACTTGCTGTTTATTGTCATTCTATGGTTCTATGCATATGTTGTTCAGCATATGTCATTCTATAATTCCGTTTCCATAATCTAAATATGTATAGTTAATTAAGGTAACAATTGTATGACCATGTTTAATTATCTAGATTAATAAATTAAATAGTTGTTTAATTAATAGTGGTTAATCACTTCCTTGAGCATGTTAATCAATTTATCGTAGTTTAACAAAACCAACTAGTATGTTCAAGCATGTAATTAGTTAACCCGATTATATGAACTAATTAGTCGGTATATGTTAAATAAATAGAACCATAATTGTATTTCTTTGAGTATGTAAATTAATTAGAGTAACTACCAACTAGAATAATAAGCATAACAGGTTTAATTAACTAGACTAGTTGTTAAATATCTAATCCGAGCATTTTCAACTAGTCGTTTAGTTAACAGTTGTTAGTCATTTCCTTAAGCATGTTTAACCGTTCATCAATTAGTATCTTAAGTGTAATTATTACTTCAGCATGTCAATTAACTAGAGTAATTAACTAGACTTGAGCATGTTAATTCACTATAGTAATTAACTAGACTCACAATCGTAATTCATTTAAGCATAGTCAATTGAGCATGTTTAATTAACTAACTAGAATAGTATGTTAATTAACTATAATAAAAAACATGTTTAATCATTTAGGGTAATGATTGTAATCTATCTTGAGCATGTAAATTATCTAGCATAACTAACTAGAATAATAATTGTAATCCTCCTTGAGCATGTAAATTAATTAAAATAATTAACTAGAATAATATTGGTAATTCCACTTGAGCATGTTAATCAATTTGGATATCTAACTAGAATAACAAATGTAGTTATTTCCTGAGCATGTAAATGAACTAGGATAACTAGCATGTTAATTCATAGTATGTTACGACTTCTGTTTCATTTATTGTTGTGTTTCATATGTTCAAGCATGCTATAATTCATTTTATATTGTTTAGATATGTGCGTTGAAATTCTGAATTCCTTCATGATTCGCTATTTAATTTTCGTAATATTCGTTATTGGAGTTCCTTACGTGTTTCGTTGTTTTCAATTTAATATCATAAGTGTTCTCTGTTATGCACTTTCAATTTCTGCTATTCAATTACTTTCGTTTAAATGCGCAATTCAATTATTGTTATGTTATGTTATAATGCATCATGCATCATGTTAAGATGAGAATGTATAGTCATGCATCATGTTAATAGAAATCAAGTAAGGAGTGCCACCAGGTGGTACTTACACATGCATTATGTGAGGTAAAACATTAACAAAATGTTGAGAAAATGAAGAAAAATGGAGTTGGGGGCGGATGGATAGTGCGGATCTAGCCTGGTAGCTAGGCTATCCCTTCCCTCGTTGGGAACGGGACTAGCTACCCACAGGAGGCTAGAAGCTGACCACGGCTATACCATCCCATAAGGGTCCTCCAATCTGCCGCTCGATGTACAAGTAAAAGAACATAAGAAAATATTGGTTTGAGGTGGTACCCATCCCAAAAAGAATTAAAGAGAGACATATCATATTGCATAAATCATTTTCCTTACTTAGGCTCATGTTTTACTTGTGGTGTAGGTGTAGGTACATGTATGCGAAAACAAATGCATAGAATTAGGAGTCAAGACGAAAGCAATGCACAAATCAAACGCAGGGATGAAGGATTTGTAAACGCGGGAACTTGTGGCTGGCCAGGCTGAAGAGAACCAAAGAGAGCACAATTGTAATAAAAATGTATTTGATTGTTTAGTTTTCATTTCTCAATTGTTTATTTACGCTTTCGCATGTTTTGCTAAACCTGCTATGCTTTCATAAAAGATTTTACAACGCTTCTGCAATGATTTTATAACGGTTTTACTAGCAGGTGGAATGAAAAGAGTTTTAACAGTCCGGTTTGGCACTCTGATACCGTTTCACAAAAAAAGAGTTTTATAAAAGTTTTAAATTTCTCGCATTTTTAAAAGGTTATGAAAAATCGGGTCGTTACAACATGGACTTAGGTAAACACGTTAGTAAGGAATAATACTCGTATTAAGGGTATTTCCAATAATGAATAAACAAATTTACTTAATTCAAACAAATACATAATAAAAAATTTAATTATATAAATAAAATCGTCATCATCAAAACAAATATCCTAATGTCTATTAGGTCAATAATCTCCCCTTTTTTGATGATGGCAAAACATTTTAAGTTGTTTAATTACCTATCTTAAGCATGAGCATAAAACCTATTGCATATTTGATATTTCCCCTTAGTTTCATGTAATTTCTCATTTTTAAATTCATGATAATTATGTTTTTTTTAACAACTTATTCTAACTTCTCCCCCTTTTTGTCATAATAAAAAAGAATTCAATGGGGAGGCACATCAAAGTCTAAAAAGAATTCTCCCTCTTTGTCATTACCTATACATATAAAAATTGAGGAAACACAAGACAATTCAAATAATCAAATAAATTTCTCCCTCTTTGTGAAAATGCATACCAAAAACAAAACATTGGAGGGAAATCTACAATTAACCAACACAATCTATTTTCTTCTCCCCATATTGAACTATCAAAAGGAAATATGGAGGGAAAGCAACTAATCTCAATCAAAACAAATATTATTCTCCATTTTACATTATCCAAACCATAAAACCATTGGATGGAAACAATTTAAGAAAATGATACCAATTGTAATAAAATTTTTCTTCCTCTTTATACAAAATCAAGTCATTGGGGATAGCCAAAACATCAAACCAAAATAATTCAATCAAATTAATTTTCTCCCTGTGACATTAAACAAATGTAATATTTGGGGGTTTACCATCAAAACAAAACAATTAACTCTCCCTCTTAATATATCAATTGTTGGGAGAAAACAAAAAAGTTTGATACCAATGGTAAAAAGAGTGAACACATTTAATCTTTGAAAAAAAATATTCAAGTTAAAACTTCTTCTTCTCCATGTACAAATTCAAAACAATGGGGATTTACCAAGACATTAATATGATACCAATTGTTGGATTAAAAAAATTTAAACTCAAAAATACCAATTGAATTATTAAAAACAATTAAAAGAAATATTTAAACCAACTATTCCAAAAATAATATGCATACATTGCATTCAATTCAATTCAAAAGAATAGATATTAACCTATGTGCATAAAAAACACTCCAAATCAAATCAAGAGTTTATGCAATTCATATAAGCATTTTCATCAATCAATAATGCATATTCTTTATCCATAAGTGAAAAACACCTAAGTTCTTTTCTTAGGCACCCAAATCTTTTTGTGTCCTTTAATCATGCGTTTGATTTCTTTAAGAACCCACACTAATTTAGAAGTTGTCATTTTTTCATTCAATTTCATAGGGCAACTATAAGATTTATGTTCTATAAAATTTGTAATACCCCGATTTTCGTAAACAAAATTAATTAGGGATAATTGGGATTTATTTAATGAAAAATTAGTTTATGAAATAGAATTGAGAAATTTAAATTGGACTTGTTATAATCGTTAATCGATATTTGGAATAAGTTGGGAATAAAAAATTGGGTTAATTAATATACAGTACATATATTTGATAATTATAGATTTATTAAATAAATAAAATGGAATTATAAATTAAAAGAAAAAATAAGGAATTAATTAAATAAGAGAAAATGGATAAGGAAGAGTGAAGAAGGTGAACCGGTTCAGCTTGTGAACCGGTTCAGGGTTTGGTCCACGGCAATTGAAATCAAAATTTGGGGGAAAGAAATTTTAAGACATTTTAATTTTTGGCCATTGGCCTTTCGCGGTGAGCAGAAGCGAATGAGGAGAGGGAGGCCGAGAGGAAGAGGGAGAACGATCGAGAAGGACGACGGCTCGGGCTCGGGCTCGGGCTCGGGCTCGGGCTCGGGCTCGGGCTCGGGCTCGGGCTCGGGCCGTTTCTTGCGACGCGTTGCCGACGTCTGGCGTTCGCACTGTCCAGCGCCAGGTGGGGCTGCGGGTGACGAACGGTGAACGCGGGGCTAGGGCATGGATTTGGATCGTGATATCCGCAGGGCTGCGTTTCTCTTCGCGATTGTCTAAGGTTAGTATTTCAGTTATTGATTGTCAAGTAACTCGTCTCTGTGATGGACGATTCAGGGAACGAATCGGGGACGGCAGTGATGGCAGGCGTGATCGATAGAGGCAGGGAGCGGTTCGAGTCCAGGTCTGTGGTTTCCAAATTGAGCTGGTTTATTCCTCCTTCCGAAACGATAGCAGACTTCCAGCGTGGATATTGGCCATTGAACCACCTCCTTCGAATTGTGTTATCTTCCATCAGCATGGCGTCCATGGGGTCTTCTGTCTATAAATTTGGACAGATTGCTGGCTGGCAGTGAAGAGAAGGAATTGGACAGTGACGGCCGGGTACTCTGGTGGAAGACCAGAGAAGAAGAATATGGAGTGAAGCTACTGGATTGCTCTCGGGTCTGCTCCTGTCTTCAGGTAAGGGAAATGTTCTGGGTTAAGTTTTATGTTCTGCTCTGTTAAATAGGGTTGGAATTACTGTTTGTTCTTTGTCTTTCGGGTTGTTGCTGGATAGACAATGGAGACTTGTAGTGTGCAAGGATTTATACTTCGACTGATGAAATAATCACTGTTGCTTCGGTTGTAAAATGGATGCTTCTGTTGTGAAATGATTGCTTCTGTTGTGAAATGGATTTTATGCTTATACGTTGAGTTGAATTTTTGGAAGATGAAATTATGGAAAGACATTGATGAACCTGTTTCAGCATTTGCATTTTATGAGTGGTTGTCATTTGATGATATGATACCAATACTATGGAGTTAAAGAATTAGCATAGGGTTTGTGAATCTTGCAGTTTTGTTGGTGCGGAAGTTGGAATAAATTACGGTAGATTTTGTCTATGTTAACTACACGTTGGATTATGGATACCATGTGTTGCCGTTTGGTTATGCAATTGGGTATGGGTTGTTAACCTGTTGTGCTATTATGTAAAGTCGGATGGATTACTGATCATGTTTGGCTATCTACGTTGTTGTTAGTCTAAACATGTTAAGTTTAATATTCTGAATGGATTGTTGGACGTGGAAACGTGTTAGATTGATATTCTGGATTAGTTGTTGAATGTTTACTGCTGTGATTGATTTCAGATTAGCTTCTAGTTGTTTTTCTGGATGATTTATCTACGATCTTTCTAATTGGACAAAAAGGATAAATGAATGTATTATGTTGGTTATCTACTCTGTTGTGGAAAATATGGTTTTGTGATAAAATACTATTCGGTTTTTGTAAGGTAAATCCTCTTTAGGGCACATTGATGAAATGAGTAATTATTGTTAGCTATCGTTATCTCGTTGCATATGTTAAGATATTGGAAATTATTAGTGTGGTTGCTAAGTAATTAGGTCAACTAATGAGATTTTCTAAGTATTAGAAATTGTGTTATTAACGAATAAATATCGGTTAAATTGGGAAATTGTGATTTAAAGGAAAAAAAGTATAAATTAAGGTTATTCGTTTATTGACTATGAAATTAATGAAGATAAATTAATAGAAATTCGTTAAGCGATAATTAAATTATTAAATAATAAATGAGGTATAACGATATCAAAGTTAAGGTTTATGATTGATAAAAATATTAATAAATAAATTATAATTATTTTGAAGGTATAAAAGAGAAGAAGGATAGCGTTAATTTCTGAACCGCGCTAGGGACGTCAGGTAAGTGATACGCATGTGCTTTGGTCCTTAGGGCGCTACATCGCAAGAGTAGTAGATGCATGTTTCGGTGTTTATAGTTCTAAATAGCACGTTTCGATGTTTACAGTATTTAATAGCATGTTTCAATGTTTACAGTTATTAATATGCATATTTCGTCGTTTACCGTTTTAATAGCACGTTTCATTGTTTACTGTTTTTATAAATATGTTCTATGAATTGTATGTTGGTTGCGCTATTAAATTCCTAAAGTAGAGAATGTATGCATTCATGAGCATCATGCATCATAGTTTTCAAATGATACGAAAATGGTTTCCATGCATACTTTTGAAAAGGAAACAAAACGATTACAAAATGACAAAAAGAAAACAAAGAAGAAACAAAACGATTACAAAATTACAAGAAGGAAACAAAGAAGAACGAGATGGTTGTGAAACGTAAAGAAATAAATGTAAATGGGTGTGACGAGATGTGAGGTTGGATAGCCGCCCCTCCTCATCAAGTTTAGACATCTCTAACACTTTCAAGATAAAGATAAACATAAACGGGGTCGTCTGGGGATGTGAGGTTGAGTTAGTCGCTCCTCCTCGTCAAGTTTAGACATCTCCAACGCCTTTCAAGATTAAGACACACAACAAACATAAACGGGGTCGTCTGGAAATGTGAGGTTGAATTGACTACTCCTCGTCAAGTTTAAACATTTTCAACGCCTTTCAAGATTACGACAACCATAAACATAAACGGGGTCGTCTGGGGATGTGAGGTTGAGTTGGCTGCTCCTCCTCGTCAAGTTTAGACATCTCCAACGCCTTTCAAGATAAAGTAAAGTAACAATCAAGAAAAGAAAGCAACAGTAAAGTAAAGTCAAGATAAAGTAAAGTTAAGATCAAGATCAAGTAAAGTAACAATCAAGTAAAGAAAGGAAAAGTAAAATCAAGTCAAGATAAAACAAAGTTAAGATCAAGAAAATGGTAAAAGAAAAGAAAGAAAGAAGAGAAACTGAAACAGAAAACGAAAAGAGATTTGAAAGTTGCATGACATGTGCATCATACCTTTTATTTTATATCACTTACTGAGCATTAGGCTCATTAGTTAAGTCTTGCGATGTAGGTACAGGCATTGGTGAACAGACTAAGAGGCAGTCGATGAAGGATTTGCACCAGTGGATCTTGTGGCTGGCTGGGATAATGAGTTAAATGCAAATTATTTGTAAAAGGGTTTATAAATTATTTAATATTCTTTAATACTTGTTTTAATTCCACTGCGTTTCAAAATAAGATTTTATTATTTTCGCTGAAATTGATGAATGTTTTAAGTAAAGAGTTTTAATAATCGGGTTTTATAAAAGGAAAATACTCTGAAGTTTTTATAAAAAGAAAAGTTTTAAATTTACACGATTTTCAAAGTAAATAAAACCGAGTCGTTACACAATTACAAGTATTACAAGTAATAGGACCAACAAAGAAAATATTATAACTCTTTTTCTTAGCAAATGGTTGATAGTCAATTCCGGCTTTGTCTAATGTAAATCTTTGCTTTCCTAAAAGCATGTTAAAATTCTTGATACCATGTGTGAATTTCAAAACAACGGAATTCAAATAACTATTTTTAACATTTAATTCACAAATATCAATCTCAAGTGATTTGTCAGTAGCACTAGAAATCTCAAACATTCTTTCCAATTCAACAATTTGATTTTCAAAAGATTTAATCATCTCAACATGCTTTTCAATCAAATTGTCATTTTTCTTTTTCAAAAAATTATATTTGTGCTTAAGCACATTGAATTTATCAAATTCATTAAAGGCATCCAACAACTCATCACTATCATTACTATCACTATGTAAATCGCTGGATGAGTTGTGTACTTTTTTCCTTTGGCCATGAAGCAAAAGTTGGATACCTCTTCAATCTCGAAAGAAGAATCATCATCGCTATCGTCCATCGTGGCATTTAAAGCTTTATTCTTTGAGGCACTTGACCTCTTCTTTGCTTTTGGGCACTCATAAGTGTTGTGTCTGGGTTTTTCGCACCCAAAGCAAAGTATTACCTCTCCCCTTTTCCTTTCTTCCGTTGAAGATATTTGTTGAACTTTCGAGTTATGAATTTGATTTCTTCATCATAGTCCTCTCCTCTAGAATCCACTTGTGTGCTCGAGGAGGCTTTAAAAACAATATTCCTTTGTTTGAAAATATCTTTTTCTTTATACTCCTCCTTTTCATTGCCCATCATTGTGATTTCGTGTGTCATTAAAGATTCGATGAGCTCCTCCATCTTCAAATTTTTAAGATCACGAGCTTCTTGAACTGCTGTCACTTTTGCTTCTCACGATCTTGGTAGACACCTAAGAATTTTTCTTACCAACTCTTCGTTGGGATAAACTCTACCAAGCACTTTTAAACCATTAGTAAGGTTAGCAAAATGAGTAAACATACAACTAATGGTTTCATCATTATCTATACACAATAATTCATATCATGGATAAGTTTACTCAATTTATTTTCTATAACTTGGTTAGTGCCCTCATGTGTAACTTCAAGCAATTTCCAAATATCAAAGACACTATCACATGTTTGTACTCTATTAAATTCATTTCTATTTAGAGCACAATAGAATATATTTATAGCTTTAGCATTCTCGCATGATATTCGTTTATCAATGTCATTAAATTTAAAATGCAATTTTGGAATGCTTAATCCATTTTCTAATTTAGATGGAACATAAGGTCTATTTTCAACAATGTTCCATAAATCATAATCTAATAATTGCATATATATTATCATCCTAGATTACCAATAAATATAGTCATTATCATCAAAATACGGAGGTCTAACTAATGATTGTCTTTCAATTTGCATATTGAAAGCCATAGTAAATTATGCAATCACAAAATTTAAACAAATTTATCCAAATAATTTATAACAAAAAATTTTTGTCCAATAAGTGCAAATAAAGAAAATTTATATCAATATGCACAATATCACACAAAAAGTTTTATTGACCTTGCACTGGTACCCATTGTTGGATCGTATGCACGCCTATAGACGGGGGTGAATTAGGCGTTCTAATTTTTATGTGCGATATTGATTTTCTATCCATAAGTGACTTATCACAAATATAGTTTCAAACGATCACATGTAATATGTAAGCAATAGTAAATGTAAAGAGAGTAAGGGATAGAGAGATGACACCGATATGTTCTCGCAGTTCGGCAACTCCGGCCTACGTCCGTGCTCCAAGCTTCCCACTTTAAGATTCTTAATCATCCAACCTCCTCAGGTGGTGATGATTGACTACACAGATGTCAATCAAACCTTTACAAGTGACTCTTTCTCAGGGCGTCACCCTTTCCACTTGACTATTACAGGGTGTCACCCTTGATGTATTGATTTACAAAATGCGAAAATTGAAAATACAGCTTTAAAACTTAACTCTCTAATATGAAATCTCAAGTTGAGGATTGAGAGAGTTAAGCCTATGCACTCATTTGATTGGTGAGAATATGAGTATGAAATTCAGCAGCGTTTCGGTGTGATTCTCACTTCTTAAATTGAGCTTCGAAGTGTCTTCTTTTTATAAATCTGTGCGACCAGTCGACTACCTCCATTTTGGTCGACCTCTTCCCAACCGTTGGAATGTTACCGTTGTGTGAAAGACAGTCAAGCAGTCGACCGCTTTAACCCTCTGGTCGACCGTTTTTTCACATTTAAGAAAACTACTCGAATCTGTCCATTTTGTGATCATTCATTTTTGACTTCTGTCTACCAAGCGATCGATCGCTTGTAGATAGGTCGACCATTTCCTTCATGCAAAAAATTTATGCAATCTGCTATTTTTGCAGTCAATCAATAGGTCGACTATTTCCTTCACTGCAAATAAATTTGGTCCACCTTTTTGCACAGTTAGTCGACCTCTTTGTTCCGTTTTTACATTTTTTGAATTCTCTAAGTTCCAATGATCATACTATAAGCTACATGGACTTAGGTAAATACGTTAGTAAGCAACAATACCCGTATTAAGGGTATTTCCACTAAAGAATAAATGAATTTATTTAATTCAAACAAATGCATAATAAACAACTTAATTATACAAATAAAATTGTCATCATCAAAATAAATAACCTAATGTCTATTAGGCCAACATGTTGTCCATACTGTGAGCCCGTTGTCAAGCTATTCTATACAAATTTTACCATGCGTACCCAACTGTTAGTAGTTAAGAGTTATATGTTTGGACGGGAGATAAGATTAACTCCTAATGATATAAACAAGTTAGTTGGATATTCAACGAAGGAGCCAAGCGACGAGTATTTTCATGTATCTCTTGAGCCAGATTTCTTTATACGCAGAGAAGGGCTAACATTGCTTTTACAATTGCACTGCAATCCCAACATAAGAGCATTTTATAAGTCAATATCCCAGGACCTAAATGTCAAAGCTCTAGTTATCTATCACTTGATATCGCACATGATTCTACCTCGCAATGGACATCAAGACAATGTTTGTTGCATGGATATCTATCTAATGGAGACGATGTACAACGGAAAGAGATTCAACTTTGGATATGTTATTTTCAGTCACATGTTTGATATTCTCAATAATTGCACGAAGAACCTATCGTATAATTAGCTTATTCAAAAGATTGTTGATCATAACAGAATAACACTATTTGTGGATGAGTTGACATACAAAGAGAAGGTAGTAGATGTGTACAATCATTTGACCTTAGCTCAGATGGGAATCCGTAAAGTTGAAGACGAATGGTTATTCAAGACCGCACAACTGGCATCCACGTCGACAGCCCTCCTCCAGCACCCTTAAATTTTAGGGATGATGATCATGTTATGCCTCCTTTTCAGTCATCTCACTCTATGTCGATGGTTAGGGAGAGATTGAACATGATGTCCTCTTGCTTACTAAGTTTGACTTCCACGGTTGAAAGAATGGTCAGGAGAATAAAAGAACTCAATGCCACTCAAAAGACAATTATGGATCAATTCCTGGAGGAAGACGAGGATGACACATTTGTCTACGAACCAAGGCATGTGAATGATCTTGTGGTTCCTTCATCTTCCAATGCTAGAGTCGTACCCTCAGCAGCCATTTAGGTTTTTTAGTTAAATTTTATTGTCATACTCTCTAGTCTTGTAATGTAATTAAATTTGATTAGTGTACTTTTAATGTGATATTCTGGTTTGAGATTCTAATTTGAACTTGATTTGATATTATTGATCTTGATATTCTTATTTGAAATTGAAATTTTGTTTGTATGATGGTATTGTGAATGACTCAAGGAAAAGAAAAAATACAAAGATCGCACAGTCCAATTTTTTTATGATGGCATAGAAGGAAAAAATTGTAGAAGAAAATGCAAAATTGGACCTATGACAACATCTGCAAATGCTTGCTCTCGAGGAAGTTTTTTTCTATGAATGCCTATTCTTGTGTGGTGGAAGCCCAGTACTAGGCCGCGGAAGTCTGGGGCTGGGTCACAAACGCATGCGGCCAAAGGGAGTGAATTTTGAAGTTTTCGCATACACCCAGTTCAATGGCATGTCTTTTCCACCAGCATCTGGGACTAAGGGTGGATGCCTAGGGAGTGGACACCTGCAGGCAAATGGCGTGAATTTTTAAGATTTCTTAGATGACCAGTCTCAAGGCATGTCTTTTCCACTGGTGTCCGGGACTAGGCCGCTGGTAGAGGGAGTGAATTTTGAAGATTTCGTGGACGCCCAGTCCCAATGCATGTATTTTCCATGAGAGTCTAGGGCTCGCAGGAGACACCGAACCCTTGTGACCAATAGATGTGATCTTGAAGATTTTATTAATGCCCAATCCCAAGGTGTGTCTTTTTCGCAGGCATCCGGGGCTGGTAGTGGATGCTCGAGGATGGGGGCCGGACGGCCATGGCTAGAGGGAGTGAATTTTGAAGATTTTGTAGACGTCCAGTCCCGAATCATGTTTTTGTTCTGGGTGTCCAAATCGAATGCCCAATCTTGTGTTGTGGACGCCTGTGACCAAAGGCAGTTGTGTTCTTAGTTTTTTCACAAAGGATTTTGTACATACCAATCGCACATGATTACGATAATTGTGTTATTACCAACATTGTTATCAAGATATTGTTATTAATGTAAAATAATGTATAAAACAAATTAATTCATGTCATATAAAATTACAGCTCAAACTGTCACAAGTGCAACAAAGAGATAATTATCAAATTACATCTCAGAAGCTCAAATTACATGCAAGAGAAAAAAGAAATCTTCAAGGAATACATGATCACCAACGATGTGAACCAGGCACGGAAGACTCCTACATAACAAACAATACTGTGTTAAAAAATGTAAATAATTAAAATCATTTATGAAATCGTAAACGTAGTATTGTACTTACTTGCGCCCCAACAATAGATGTAAAGCCCATAAAATCGTAAACGCAATACTCTTCCGCCTCTTCCCTTGACACTACCACTTCTACCTCTTCCCCTGACATTGTCACTGCTAGTGGCAGTGTCAAAAATTACACCATGACAAGTGCGGGTATTGTGGTCCACACCTCGACACCTTTTACATGTCATTGTTTCATTTTTCTTACTCATAATTGTCAAATTTTTAGGCATATTAACATCTCTCACTCTTTGTTATCAAGGCCTACCTAGTTGTCGCTTTATTGTTGGTGGCAGAATTGGATTCTGATCTATTTCAGGGCACATGTGCTGGCAACTAATAGGCTAAACAAAGTGAGAGTACATCCTCATGTATGTTAGAGCGAGCTTTGTGTCTAACGAGCGAGCAGTAAGCGAGCGAGATTAATCGAAAAGAGTGTCATTGAGCATAGTTTGTGTGTAAAAAGCTTGTTCATTGATTGGCAGCAAAATACATGGATCGAGGGGTCAACATGCAGTCATGCCTCTCCCCCTAAAGAGCAATCTGCACCATTTCCACCATGGCAGGAGTAGACATGCTATGGTGGCGAAGAGTCACTTGCCCAAATAGAGAGAAAAAAATACAAAGGAATTGCCATAAATAGAAAAAAATCTACTCTAACAGCATGGGCGGCCATGGACAACACGTCCTGGACAAGCCCGAATTCTTACATTCTCCCCCAACTGAGTTGTTGACGTCCTCTTCAACTTGTTTTTAGCTTGAATTCTTCAATCTTTTGTGCAGCATTCTCCAAGTCCTCTTGTTTCTCCCAAGTAACTTCATCATCTTCAAGTCCTTCCCATCTAACAAGGTACTCTGTTCGTAGGCAACGACCTGTCTTGACGCTGCAATCTGCTAGGATTTCTTCGACTTTCTTCTTCTTCTTTAGGTTGTTGAGGGCGATGTCTGGTCTATTGATGTTGTTCCTCATCTGGACTTCGTCATCTGGATGGTACGGCTTCAGATTGCTGATATGGATTATCGAGTGAATTTTGAGCCACGCAAGCAGATTAACTCTGTAAGATGCCCTCCCTATCTTTTCAATGACTTCAATTGGACCTTCGTATTTTCGGACAAGGCGCATGCCTCTCTTACCTCTGAATCGGAGTTGTTCAAATAATAACTTCACCAATACCAGGTCTCTAGCTTTTAACTCCAGAGGTCGCTGCTTCTGATCTGCCCACTTCTTCATGTGCTTTGAAGCCCATTCTAAATAGGCACGAGCTAACTCAGTCTTTTGCTTCCATTCATTAGAGAAGTTATACTCCTTTGGACACTTCCCTAAGTATGGTTGATCAAGAGTGTGGGGCATAGTTGGCTGTCTTTCGCAAACTATTTCAAAGAGGCTCATTCTAGTTGAAGAACTCTTTTGACAGTTGAAGCTGAATTGTGCCACATCTAGCAAATTTGGCCAATTCTTTTGGTTGGTGTTGATAAAGTGGCACAGATATTCTTCAAGTAAGCTATTGAAGTGTTTTGTTTGACCATCAGTTTGAGGGTGATAGTTGGAAGAGACATTCATGCTTGATCCAAGTAACTTGAACAATTCCACCCAAAAGGATCTAGTGAATCGTGTGTCTCTATCACTGATAATGCTTAAAGGTATCCCCCATAATTTGACAACATGTTTGAAGAAGAGCTATGTCGTTGTTTCAGTAGAACAGTACTTTGTGGCAGCAATGAAAGTTGCATATTTGGAAAAGCGGTCGATGATCACCAAGACTGCTTCAAAGTCGCCCGTGGATGGCAGATTAGAGATGAAGTCTAGAGATATTCTTTCCCAAGGTTTTGTCGGCACCAGTAATGGTTCTAGTAAACCCGCCACTTTGCCTCTTTCCACCTTGTCTTGCTAACATACCAAACAGGTCATAGTATATTGCATCACGTCGTCTTTCATGTGAGGCCAATAATATCCCCTCTTTAGTAGGGCATACGTTCTTTGCCATCCTGGATGACCAGCCCATACGATGTCGTGGCATTCCTTTAATAGGGTTCGCCGTAGATCATTACTCTGTGGCATGTACAGGCGGTTTCTCTTGGTTAATAATAGGTCTTCTTCGATCCAAAATTGTCACATCTTCTTTTCCTTTACTAATTGCATGGCAGCTCAAGCAGCAAGGTCGTCTTGTAAATAATCTCAAATGCGATCTCTCATAGACCCAGTAACTCTACTTGCTTGAAGTTGAGACAAATAGCAAAGCCTAGCACACTTTACTTTTCGACTGAGGGTGTCAGGTACCTGGTTTGATTGGCCTAACTTGTGCTCAAAATGGAAATCAAATTTTGAGATAAGTTCATGCCAACACGCCTGTTTGAGGTCAGCTTTGACTGCTCAAAGAAATGACAGATTACGTTGTTGTCAGTCTTTACTATAAACTTTGATCCAAGCAGGTACTATCTTCATACACGAAGGCAGTGTACTACGGCCAACATTTCCTTCTCTGAGGATATTTACCTTCTTTTAGATTCTTTCAGCTTGCGGCTTTCATAAGCGACAGGATGGACATTCTGTAGTAAAACTCCTCCCAATGCAAAGTCAGATGCATCAATTTCGACTTTAAATGGCAAAGTCACATCGGCTAAAGCCATAACTAGATTTTGCATCATAGCTTCTTTTAAATTAGCAAAGGCTGTCTGGCATTCTTGGTTCCACTCCCAAAGGACTCCCTTCTTTAACAGTTCGGTGAGAGGTGCTGCCTTCTTGGAGAATTCTTCCACAAATCGCTTATAATAATTTGCGAGACCAAGGAAAGAACGTAATTCTGTAACTGAAGTGGGGTTTCTCCATTCTTTGATTGCCTTGACCTTGTCCACATCCATGTGAAGATAGCCTTGTTCAATAATGTGGCCAAGGAACCCAATACTTTTCTGAGCGAAGGAGCACTTTTCTTTCTTTACATATAACTGATTCTGTCTCAGCTTCTCGAAGACTAGACGAAGATGAACTTGATGTCCTTCAATGCTTTCGCTATAGACCATTATGTCGTCCAAGTATACTACCACAAATTTATCAAGGAATTCGTGGAATACTTGGTTCATTAGAGTGCAAAAGTCACGGGAGCATTTGTTAGTCCAAAGGGCATCACCAAGAATTCAAAAGCTCCATATCTGGTCACACAAGGCGTCTTTTGTTCGTCACCTTCTGCAATCCTGACTTGATAAGAACCCGAATGCAAGTCAAGCTTCATGAAATTTTTGCCTTGTATAGTTGATCGAAAAGATCCATGATGAGTGGGATTGGATACTTGTTCCAAACAGTGACTTTCTACAGGGCCCGATAGTCAATACACAAGTGTAAGCTACCATCCTTTTTCTTTTGGAATAACACAAGTGCTCCAAATGGTGCCTTTGTAGGTCTGATGAACCCTGCCTCAAGTAATTCATCTTATTGTTTTCTTAATTCTTCTAGTTCTAGTGGGGCCATTCGATAGGGGGCTTTTGCTGGGGGTTTAGTTCCCGGGGTGAGCTCAATCTGATTATCGATGTCCTTGTGTGGAGGTAGTGACTTCGGTAAGCATTCGGGCTTAGTACTCTTGTATTCTTTAAGTACTTCCATAATTTCCGAAGGCACTACTTCTTCTTTGCCTTTCTCCGTGATCGAAGGGATAAGGACATAGATTGGATCTTGGTTCTTCATTCCTCTTTTAAACTACATACCTATAATCACCAGACATTTTGCATATGAAATGGGGATGACCTTGTGCTCTATCAAGAATTCCATCCCAGGTATAGTATCAAAGTTGTCCATCTTTGTCACGACAAAGTCAACTGGTCCCGACCATGAGTTGAACTTTAACTGAGCTCTTCTTATGACCCCAACCACGGGCATTGCTTTTGCGTTCACAGTCTTCATCTTACCAGTAGTCTTCTCTATCTTAAGGCTTAAACGGTGTGCTTCATTTTCTGTTATGAAGTTGTGGGTAGCTCCCAAGTCAATCATAGTGCTTTTGACGGCTTTATTATTGACAAAGGTCTCCACATACATGAGGCCTTTAGTGGGGGTCTTTCTCAGCTCTTCCATCTGTTGCTGAATAGCAGATAAGAAGGTCATTGTCCCAACTTCTTCAACTTATGTGGGTTCTTCTTCGACAACTTCTCCTACTGGGTTGTCGTTAGTAATCAAAGCTTGTAGAGCTGTTAACGCCGATCTATGGGGACATTCAGCTACTCGATGCGGTCCTTTGCATAAAAAGCAGGACATAGGCCTATTCATTGGTCGCTGGTAATTAGCTCCCCTCGATGTCTCTTGGCCCTTTCTTGGGAAAAATGGCTTTCTTTCAGCAGTGCTCGGGTTCGGTTTATGGGACTTCGTATTGCTTGAATTGTTGGGAGGATTCGTTTTCTGACCAGGATTCTCGTTGGTGTAGTCAAATAATCGTTTAGCAGCAGCAAGAGCACTCAAGAGGGTTTGTACTCTCTGTTCATATATTTTTGTCCTGGCCCATGGTTTTAGTCCTTCAATGAAGGTGAAGATCTTGTCTTTTTCTGACATGTCTCGAATATTTAGCATGAGGCCTAAGAACGTCTTAACATACTCGCAGATGTTGCTAGTCTGTTTCAGTTCTCGCAGCAATCGGCGTGCATTAAACTCAACGTTTTCAAGAAAGAACTAATCCTTCAACTATTTTTTGAGCTCTTCCCAAGTATCGATGACACAATCGCCATTGCAAATGTCATTATATTTTGACCTCCACCAAAGTTTTGCATCTCCAGTAAGATGCATCGTAGCCAAGGTCACCTTTGACTCTTCATCAGTTTTAGTTTCTTTGAAGTATTGTTCCATGTCAAAGATGAAATTTCCTATTTCCTTTTTCCTTGGCATCGCAGGCTCCCCCAAAGGATTTTGACTCTGGGATTTTCACCCGACTACGTTCAACTGAAATTGAAGCTTGAACTTGGTTTCCCATGGCTCTCATAGTGACGTTCAATTTGATGTTCATTTCAGCAATCTCAGCAATGAGGGATTCGAACATCACCTTGAAATCTTCCGTCAGGTCAGTCACAGTGCTTGACAATAGAGTATGAGCATGGTCGATCTCTTCGACGTGCTCCAAGACCTCAACCATAGCACTTGTGGAGCTCTCTCCACTATCTACCCCTTTTCCCTTTTCTTTTAGGGATTCGAGGTTCTCCACTCGATCTATCTGCTCTTGGATCATAATGGAGTCTATCCTGTTATGGATAGTAGCGATCTCGGTAGGAAATTCAGCCATTTCCTTCATTCGTTCCTCTAGGAAATGAACATTATCCGAGATTTCTTGGAGGTACTTCATCTCCTCTTCCAACTAGACTAATCGTTCGAGCTGGTCCATTGACGAGTTTGCCTTCTCTAACGAATTCTTTCTAGGCATGATTTCTTGTGATTTGAGCCAACTAGGCTCTGATACCAACTATCACGGTCCTACTTTCAAGAGACTTAAGATAGACCGTGCGGCACCCGTTGTTAGGGGGAACAACGAGTCAGTCTACGAAGTGTGCCAACGACACCAATTGCCCATGACGTTAAAGCGAGCTTTGTGTCTAACGAGCGAATAGTAAACGAGTGAGCAGTAAATGAGCGAGCAGTAAGCGAGCGAGATTAATCGAAAAGAGTGTCATTGAACAACGTGTAGTCATGCCTCTCCCTCAAAATAGCAATCTGTACCATCTCCACCATGGCAGGAGTAGACATGCTATGGTGATGAGGAGTCACTTGCCCAAAATAGAAAGAAAACAAATACAAAGTAATTGTCATAAATGGAAAGAAACTACTCTAACAGCATGGGCGCCCATGGACAACACGTCCTGGACAAGCCTGTATTCTTACACGGGGCGTCACTCTTGCCTGACGAATTCGTAGAGCGTCACCCTTTGCTTTTGTGTACAATAGCAGAAATGAAAATTACAAACTAAATTCTAACTCTCCCAAATACAACTCTCAAAGTTTAGGGATGGAGAGAGTTAGGTTTGCATGCTCAATAATGATTTGGAATTGAGTATAAAATTCGGTAGGGCTTCGCCTCAATTCCTGGTTGGTTGCAATGAGCTTTTGAGTGTCTTATATTTATAGACACTAGAAATTCGGTCGACCAAATCCTTTTTGGTCAACCACGCCCTTCCGTTGGAAACTAATCTTTGTGTGTTCTGCACATTTTTTGTCGACCAATTTTGTCTTCCTCGACAGCTTACTCGACCTAAAAATCCTGGGAGCAATCTGTGATGTTTTTCGATTGACCTGCTCGACTGCTTGCTCAACCTCTTGCTCGACCTAAAACTCCTGGGAGCAATCTGTTATGTTTTTTGGTTGAGTTGCTCGACCTCCTGCTCTACCTAAAATTCTTGGAAGCAATCTATGATGTTTTTCGGTTGAGCTGCTCGACCTCCAGCTCGACCTAAAACTCATGTTTGTCATTCTTTATAATTGTAAGTCCTAATATGATAGTTATTCACTACATGGACTTAGATAAACATGTTAGCACAACTTAATACCCTTATTGAGGGTATTTTCAAGTAATGTAAATGTAAATATAATGATTAAACATTTAAGCATTATTCTCAATAAACAACTTATAATTTCACTAATTACATTCATCATCAAAACAATTAAGCGTAACACCATTTAGGCTAACAACATCAGTCTCATTACTCTATTTAACAACAAACAAACATATCCTCCCACAGTCATCAAATATGCATAAAGTAAAATAGGACCCCAAATCAAGTCAATAGATCTCGGTTCACACGACTAAGTTGATTTAGTAATTTTTGTATGCATGCTTTAATAAAATATATACAGTGAAAAAACTACATATAATGTAAAAATCCGACGAGCCATAAAATGGACATGTCATTTTATATGAGACACGTCTCAAAATATTACTTTTAGAAAAAATTATGCAATGTTTTGCACAAAATTGCATCTCTACCCCGAAGTGGGTTTCTCACCAACCCAAACCCAATCATCCAAAAAATCCAATTTTAGAGTCCATGATTTAATTAAATTTTTGGGTATTTATCTAAAAATAAAGTCATCAAATTTTTTAGTTAAATTTTATTTTTAAAAAAACCCTAAATTTATCCTTAAAATAATTGACAATTTTTATTGAGTAAGAAATTCTTAAATTGGGCCCAAAACAAGCCCAAAGTTTACATTAGATTGCAGCCCAAAACAGGTTTGGTTTGTTACCCATTCAATCCCAAACCTCAAGGCTTAAATGGACAATCAAACGGCCCGGTCAAGACTTGAACTCGTAGTCTGCAAGGATTTGACCCACGACTGCCGTTTGTCCCTTCCACTCCGATGGAGACAAGTTCGCTAATGGCAAAGCTCACTGTCTCGACCTGCCACTTTACTGGTCGAGGTCGAGGTCGAGGTCAAGGTCGAGGTCATAGTAACTTGTGCCACGAATCAATGTTCCTGAGTCACGGTTTGGCGTTTTCTCACAGACGTTATCTGCGCGACTTCATCGTTGGATGTTGTCTAACCTTTCGGCCATTAACACAGATTTTTCATGTAAAACTTTCGATTTAACCATTTAATTCTCACAATAAAATAATCCATACCAAAACACCATAAAAACAAAGAATCACTAAAGATAAAAATCATGTTTTATACCTTCAGCTCCTTTGACTTTTGACCACTGAAAACCTCTAATGCAACTGAGGTAATCCAAAGCTTTTCTTTAGACAATCTTTTTCCAACCAACTTGTCACGCAGTAATTCTCTTACACGTCACTCACACACGCCCATTAACTGATGAGCGTCACTTTTGATGAATTTTATCTCATACTTATTCTTCAACTCATAATCCACTACTTCTTCTCTAATTGATTTCAACGAATCATACTTCTTTTCCAATCATAGATTTAGGGAACAACATTCCCGTTGAGGCCCACTCTCCCCATCATTGTCTTTGGAGTCGTATAATGAACGAAGCTCTTTATTTAGAGTTGTCGAGATCGAATGAACCTCTATTTCAACACTATCATCTTCATGATCGAATGCAAAAACCTCATCATCCAAAAATGTCGAGATAGGCTCTAACTCCATTTTGCAGTAAACAGATTCTAGATTGTTTGTTTCTTCTATGTCTGAAAAAACAAAGCATTCACACACTAATTATATTGTTGAATCAGTTGCTAAAAATAATTTCTAACAAAAATTACAAAATTACCTCTCCACGATACCATTCGATGTACAAAAATCAATCACTTTGATTTCTTATCTTTGCTTGAACGCCACTAAAGTCCAATTATATGCAAAAAAAAAACCGATGAAACTAAATATCCATGACAACATATAAATTCCCACATACATCAAACTTATTTTACCCAAAAAAAAAAATTAGTGTGTAATTATTATACCAGAAATTTGAGAGGGCAAATAACGGATTAGCTTGGGGAAAACGATTTTAAGGTCGAAAATTTGATAGAAACGCTCAGATGGGGCCAATTTCATCGCCGAAAAGAGAGAAATGTCGTCTGACAATTTAGGGTTCACGCAGAAATAGGCTATGCTTCGTTAAATACACGATACTACTGTCGCGCGGTACTTAAGTGTGGACATATGCCGAAGGCGTCCAATAATAAACTGTGGACACCTACAAATATAAGTGTTGAGTTAGGTCTCGGAAGTAGGCTTCCAGCTGATTACTCGGACATCCCATGCCTAAACAACTTGCGAGGGCACCTGCTACTTAAGTGAGGGTGTGACGAGCATCTATGCTTCTAATGCGAGCAAACAGAACACAACTTTTAACCCAAAAAAATGACCGAATACCTATTTTGTTAATTGTCCATAATTTAAAAGTTAATTTATTAACAAAAATAATTCAAAAATCAATTTGTTACTTGTCTCTATATTTTAAGAGTTTTTTTTTTTTTTTTGTATTTACCCAAAACTAAAACACTACCGAAACTCTAACCAGCGCAATATGTTGAGCTAATTCATGTTTTTCTGTTCCATTTTTCAAAGCAATTATATATAACAATGACAGGCTTTCTGTAAGATTAATGATCTGGCTATCACAAAGCTCCTGAAATGAATCACCAAAAGATATACAGAAGAAGCATGTATTCAAGTGTCTTCTCTCTAAAGAATTATACATTTTTGTCCCGCCAAAAATAAAGTGGAAATTACATCTTACAACAACGTCGTGTGATGGTCTAAACACGAAAATTCTGTCATCGGATGAATGAAATTGCAGAAAAAATTGTCTATTTCTCCCCACCTATGAAGCCAACTTAGCTTTTGTTTTTTGGCAGTGTCAATGGCTTTTAACAATTTTCTTTTGTACAGAATTAAGTGTGATGATTTCTAAGCAAGTAGTTGAGTTCCTTCTGCGTTTTGCACCCCAGCTTAAGTTCAGATTATTAATCTTCCTTTTTGCTCCAAGATAGCCCTGACAATTTGGAGCTCCACAATGGCACTCCACCTCTGCTCCAAATTGCACAAATCTACAAAGTACAAAAGTTAATAAAAATTTGATTTTTATTACTCATGGAACCTTTTTATAGGAGCTAGAAGTTTCTTGATGATGGTTGAATCTCATCACACAATAAAACGATAGTGTTTGCTTGATTCAGTCCTAAAAAGCTTTGCATTATGTTTTGATCAGCTGCAAATTTTCGACCACTAGCAAACATTTAGCATCCATAATGATGAATTGCTCAAAGACTGGCATAGCAGCTGAAGTGTCATTAAAACTGTCCCAAAACTTTCGGATATTGGATAAAAAAGCAGCACTACCCTAAATTTTGAAAATAAAATTTGAATATTAATACATTTTCAGGAAAGGAGAAAATTATCATAGGTGTAAATGTTGAACAAAACAGGTGCAATTAAGTAGTTGCCAATTTTGTGATGAAACCTATATTGGACTGACATTAACAATTATTTTAATATGCAGTACCTGTAATCATATGTTAGGGGCTCTCCATTTTCAATTGATCGTGTAGCAAACAAACCTACTCGTGTTTCCCCCTCAACTTGCCTGCATGAATAAAAAATATTATTTTATCAGGTTCCTATATCTGTAAGAAACATTAAAGCTACAGCCAAACAAAGATTCATTTCAATTGCTAATAATAATTATTGTGAGAAATGAACCTGAACAATACTCAAAGAGAAGAGATACAATGGTACAAATTTTGGCTCAGATAACATATTGCCAAAGTTTTAAACTAATAAGATACTAACCATTTTTCAAGGATGCAATTGGGATTACAGCTGTGGTTTACAAAACGAGAGGCATTTCCTTTGAAACTTGCGTCAATTGTAAAGTCTTTTCGAATCTCACACATGTAAAAATTCTTTACACCTTTATGTTTCATGTCCCAAAGCCTTTGTTCGCATAAGGCGTCATCAATAACTGAAAGCGAAAAAAAATAAGTTAATGAGATTCAAGGCTTGTGAAAACACAAGTTATCACAAACAACTAGGCAATATTAAATTTTAATGAACTTGACTTTTGAGAATTTTGAGTGAAAGTGATCGAATTCATTTATAAATTGAGCAAAAGAAGTGATTGAAGGTAATCGCACACCTTATTAGACCTACAGCATTTCAGAAACAAAATATGACCTAGTATTCATTATAAACTACTCTATTTTGTGATCAAGACATGTTAGTTTTAAGTGTTATTTTGCTCAGCTTCAACTTGAATATTTGGGCCAAATCATTTAGGCAGCAAGAGTGGATGTGGATCAGAGTAAAATTGCATCAATGTTACATAGACCAACTCAACAAACTCTGAAAGAGTTGCGGGGATTTCTTCTTCTAATAGGGTATTATCAGAAGTTTGTTTCAGCAACTCAAAAAATATAATTTTACTAGGAATCTTGCAACTGAGGCCACACATTTCATAATTTAAAGCATGTCATGACTACATAATTGATTTTGGCGCTTCCAAAATTTTTCTAAGCAATTTATTGTCAAAGTTGACGCTTCCAAGAATGGCATAGAAGCCGTGTTAATGCAAGAAGGGCACCATATTGCTTAGTTCGGCCAATTACTTTCTCCTCCAACTCGTATGACTTAAGGCTATCATATTTGCTATTTTAAAATAGTGATCCTTCTTGTTGGGGCAGCACTTCATAGTTTGGACAAATCAAGAGAGTCTAAAGTATTTATTGGAGCAACGCTTAGTAAACCCAGAGCACGAAAATGGCTCATGGGGTTGATTTCAAGATTCAATATTGATCAAGACTACAAAATAAGGGTTGTCGATGCCCTTTCGCGCTAACCTAAGAAGGTTTCTTTTAGAGCTAGACTTACACTTCAATCCTTCTTGGGGATCAAATATAAGACAAGATCCTAGCTGACACAACTTCGTAGAAGATTTATGTGAATTTATGAGCCAGAACAATTGAGTACAAAGATTATTCTTTGCACCAAAACCGATTGCTTTATAATGGCAGGATAGTTCTAGTTGCGTCTTTTACTCTTATTCCCTTGTTACTATAAGAGTTTCATGATGGTTCAATAGGTGGGCATTCAAGTGTTTTGAAAACCTATCAAAGATTAGTTGAATTTTTTGACAAGGGCTAAAAAAGATGTAAAAGCTTATGTTGCTGCATGTGTCATGTGCCAAAAAAAATATATCAAGTTGTCTCTGGCTAGATTATTGCAACATCTTCTTCGGGTGAATTATTGCCACAACTTCCAATTCTGGACTTGGTATGGGATGATATCTTGATGGACTTTATCAAGGGATTGCCACGTTCTAATAGTTTGACTCTATCCAGGTTGTTGTTGACAAATGAGGAAGTATGGTCACTTTGTAACTCTTTGCCACTTATTACAGCTCAATCAGTGATCATTGTTTTTATCAAAGAAATTGTAAGGCTGCATGGGATTCCCCACTCCATTGTCTCTAATCAAAATAAGGTACTTTTAAGCTTATTTTGAAAAGAATTATTCAAAGCACAAAGCTGTCAGTTGGGTAAGCAATACTAATAAGAACCCTCCTATTTGATTCACATACGCTATGCAGAAAAAATTAATTAATTTTAGTAAATTACTTATTAGTTGTTTTTAATGAATATTGTTATATTTTACTTATTTAAAGATTATTTTGAAATTTGTGAAATTGTTTGTCAATATTCTCAAACGAAATATTCTTATTAAGAAGTGTGAAGACTAGAATGAGTGATTATGTAATTTTGGAGTATCTAGTTTTGGGAAAGTTCACAAATTTCTCGAACATTTTGTGTAATCATTTCATTCTCAATAATATTTTGCAATATTTTTTTATTGAATCACATAGTCCATATCATTTAACTACTGATTACATCAAACTAAATAGTAGGGCTAATAATGAGAACCTTAATGTCATAAAGATACCAATTGTTATCTCAAAACTAGATTTGTAAACATAAATGGAAGATGTTTTTGTGTAAATGACATAAAAAGGAATTTTAAACTTGAGTTAGCGGCAATCAAAAGGTTGAATGGTACCCAAGAACAATTCAGGGATAAACAAAATATCTCTACAAATTGCCATGTAAATAGATATAAGTAAATATCCTAAAGATGATATTGACACGCCTAAACAAAAATCCTTTTATCTTTAAAATCTTATGCTTAATAGAGGATTTGTGTCCTCAAATGATGAGGATTACTTGAAAATAAATGCAACAAAAAAACAAAATAAATAGAGATCATGTGAACTAACAGAAGTTTAAAGTACCAACCTTCCCCAATATACTCAATTATGAAATCGCCTTTATCAATACATTCACCTGACTCTACACCCCAACCACAAAGTGCTGTCTGAGAGCAAAGTATGCACATTGTTCAAAAAAGAAACATATAAGATATCAATATCCAGCAAAAAATAAGAACATGACCTCACCAAAAAGAAAATTCATATCTGGGCACAACAATTCGGATCAATTTTTTTTAAAAGACAGCAAAGAATTAAAACACATCTTTTACTCAAATAAAAGTTGTTACCTTGACAATTTTAATCTTCTTATCCTTATGAAAAGGTCTGTTTTTGCAAGATTCATTGCAGTGACAAGCTTTTGAACAACTTATGTATTGAACTCTGTTAAATGACATGGCATTATCATTCACCAAATTGAAACCATATGCAGCAATAACATTATTGTCATGCATATAATAATAACCAGCTCTCACATGCGAGGATTAACTGAAAAATTAAATTTAAAAATGATATTGTGTTTATTACTGTGGTAGGGGTAATATTTACATTCACAAATTGGTGTAAACATAGATTTCTAAGTGAAATATTTACTAATAATCTAACTTTATGTTTGTGCATGATGATGCATCAAAATGGATGAGTCATACTCTTCGCTTACCTAACTAATAACTATTGCCCAAAATTTAGAGAACAAATACACAGTATAACTATTCAAAACCACAAGTAAAATATGTTTTTCTAATCTGAAAGTTGTTTCTTTCTTGTAAGACAAGGGAGGTGTGCGTGTCTATGGGGTAGACAAGTGATTTCAGGAGTGAAACGGTCACTCCTGAAACTTTCCAAGACACAAGATATTCGATATAACCTTTCATCAAAAATTAAAAGATGCTTCTAAAATACCTGCACATACAATCCTTGGAGCATGAGGAACTGCAATTTGTACACCCCATTCCATCACCTATGCCATCGCGCTTCTTCTTGACAAGGTAAATATCTAATTTCAGTGAAGGTTGGATGCATAATAAATTCTAAATTAACTATAATGAATTAGTGACAACCAAAACTATGAAAAATAATGATAATTAATTGAAAATGAAATAAATATTTTTAACTAGTTTACATATATATGTATAAAAAATTCCTATTGTATATAATTTATTGACATGCTCAAATCTATTATAAGCTAAACATAATCAAATTGATAGGATACTGCGCTTAATGTGAGCATACGCCGGTGGCTCTATCTTGTTATCCATGTCTTTCCATGTTACATCAATGTTGAATTCTTCGGAAACATAAGGCAAAGGCAAACGACAAAAGACTTCCTGCAATGTAAGTGAACAAAATTTAGATTGCGAATTTACCAAGACAAATGAAATTTTTTACATTATGAAGGATAACATATTTCGGCATCTCCTATATTTTGGTCCATATAAAGCAAGTAAAGCAATGTAGAACAATCTAGTGATAAGATAAAATCCAATCATTTCCTTTTATTATCCTTGAGAAATATGAGGTTCACATAAAAAAAAAAAACATGCCATATAGCATAATGAATTTCAAGATCATGTTCCATACATTAAGCAAAAGAAAATGAACAATAGTTTAATGTGTCTAAAGATATTCTTCATATGTATTGCATTTCATCACACTTTGCAAATAGCTTTATATATATATATATATATATGAAACTACGTATATGAAACTTCAGGTAGAAAATAATCTCATAAGATTTCATAGCAGGTTCTTTGTGTATCTCACCTTTATGTCACTTGTTGATGTTGCATGCTGCTCATTCAACAAATACATTCCTGTCAGCCAGCCTAATGTGTGAAAAATACAAATGACGAAAAAAAACATTTTTCAACAAAAACCAAAATAAGTGTTTAATAGTGTATTTCATAGTCAGATACATAGATGTCAAACTCTAGATTTTCCAACAAAACAAATGGAAGAAGAGTGTCAAGAATGCAATGAAAATAGCCAAAGTTAACAATTGTTTGATTTTACAAAGTCCCGTCAAGATAGAATGACTTCACAAAGTCCCACCTATACAAGCACATGGATAGCTCTCAATACATGTAAAAAGAGACAAAACTGAGAACAAATCACTGTCCATTATCCATGGCATAAGTATGAGGTGAGAATTAAACCTGGGTTGCTTCATGCATCTAGAAAAGTTGCCCACCACATGCAAAGGAGTGATATATATAGAGCCAGTCTAATTCCATTGAGTTACTTATAAGAACATAACAGTTATTGAATATTATAAAAATTAGAGAACTCAAAGATTAAGAGTTCACTGTTGAAGGAAAGAAGAGATAGACCTCTCCATCCAGACGCCAATCAGTGGGATGTCTCCAACAAATGGATCGTTGATTTTCTAAATGTCTAACTGTATCTGACCATGGAGCACATTTATCATGTGATGCAATTGTGCATCGGATACACCTCCAATGATGTTGTTGATTGCAAATGAAACATCCCTACCAAACAAACAGTCAAATGCCTGACAAAATTCCCAGGAAAAAAGGAAAAAAGGATCAAGTTCTAACGTCTGTGGTCAATCAAAATAGTTATACAAACAAATATGTACCGTATGTAAGATTGTAGCAAGAGTTTTTTTCAGAGCTCAATAAGAGTTCATTTTTATTTCTGAAAGATATAGAGTTCCTGAAAAATTTTACATGATATCTATAATGGACACCGGATTAAATAGTCAACATTTGTTTTTGTAAGTAAACAAGGATGTTAAACAAATGAGGCTGGAAGTTTCACCACAGTATATAAAAGGTGCAACAGCTGAAGAAAGACACTAGGCTACAATAGCATTTCTATTGTTGTCTAATCTGTAAATTCTTCAATTTTAAAACAACAAAAGAACAGAGGAAGAATCGAATAATAACAAAGATGACATGAAAATGAATGAGGCAGATAATGAAGAAGCAAAATAAATGTATGTTTGTGTGGGCATTAATGTACGAAAGAGATCATATATCAAAATCATAAGGTGACACAAGTCGAGAAGATTATATAAAAAAAGAATGTAGCTTTACATGCTGCGGGCACTTGAAATTTTTTAAATTTGAGACCGCAGGACTTCTTTTGGCACAAACAGCATGATAGACTACTTGACAACCATTGACAGAGCACTTCAATTGCTCTTCAGGAAAGGTCATTGTATGGCAAACAACACATTCTACCTGAAACAGAACATGAAAGTAACACATATTGAAGCTGAAGCTTGACAATCAGGACAGAAGGATGATTCCAAAATCATGAATTTAATATGATATAAAAAATTTGGAAAAGTTTCATCAAAATATATTCAGAATAATGATATATATATATATATATATATATGTATGTGTGCTGTTTAGTCTCAGTAAATATAAATAAAATCACTTAAAATAAGTTAAAATAAGAATAATTCCTACCGTGAAAAGGAAAATCTGAACATGAAAAATGATACGGAATCCAAAATTTTACATACGTAAGACATCAAGTGGTATTCAATATGGAATCTCGATCCACCCACTATCGTTGAATTTTTTTTTCCTACAAGCCTATTTTCGCACTTTTAGTGAAAGACCGGTTTCAAGAGATGCTCTAGAGAATAATTAAGATTCCCAGAAATCAAGGACAGAAAAGCATAAATTAAACAGAAATAAAAGGAAAAAAGGTTTCAAGAAAGTGATGATCAAACCGTTAAATTCCTAGTTTGAAATTGTTTTCCAAGTACATATAAACGATAAAACTTTACCATTCCACTTCTAAATACACTACTTTTTTCAAGAAATCAAACTCACTCCATATTCTTTTTTCTCTTAAACACATGTAGAGATAAAACAGAAAGTACCATTTTAGGAGCTCTACTCAGAAAAGGCAGAAAGCATCTGCTTTCCGGAACACCAGACTCCATCTTCTTCCGGACCCAATCTTTCACGTGGTTCTCGAAACCCATACCATTGGCAGGCTTCTTAGATCGGTCGGACGCGCCTTTGGTCCGCTTCACAATACAAGTCCCAACCCCATCGCCGGCCTCAACTTTGTCACAAATTGACGGCTCCAAACTCTGGTAGGTGTCATTAGTCAGGGTTTCAACCTCAGCAGAAAAGGGAGAAACAGAGATCAGATCGGGCCCATCAGCTGTTAGCTTCACATTAGGACAGCGAGTAAACAGAGCTGAGCGAGAGTAATTACCGAGATCTGGCATGGTTGAGAGAGAGAGGGAGGGCGGGAAACCAAATTTTGTAGTTGCAGAGACGGTGGCCAAGTGAAATTACAGAAAGGTATAGGAATTTAACAACGTAAGATTATAATAATAAAAAACATTATTTATATTTTTTTTTGGTAAAATTTTTGTTGAACCCAATTTGAAAAGTTGAGCCAACTAATATTTAAATTTTTTTCGAATAATATGATTTTTGAAAATAAACCCAACATCAAAAATCGTTTAAAAAAACCATGTGAGGGGCAAATAAAAACAGGATTATATTTATTTTTATTTTTAATAATATAAATAAAATTATATTGCAGATCAGATAATCATGAGTGTGGAATGGTTGACTAGTAATTTGATGAATAAAACCCTATTATTATGTAGGGTAAATGATAAATCAACCATCGTGATTTGTGATTAATGATAAGTCAACCACTATGATATTTTTTTTAACAAGCTAACTACTGAAGTTTGAAAAAATAACAAAGCAAACATCGAGCGACGTTTTGAGACTAGAGACCGCGATTTCGCAGTCTCTGAAATCGCGGTCTCACTCCAGAGACCAAAGTGAAACCGCGAAATTCGCGGTCCCTGGAGTGAGACCGTGAATTTCGCGATCTCTGTGATTACCAGAGACAGCGAATTTCACAATCTCTGTGAGTGAGACCGTGAAATGGAGTGAGACCGCGATTTTTGCGGTCTTTGGAGTGAGACAACGATTTCAGAGACCGCGACGATTTCAGAGACCGCGAAATCGCGGTCTCTAGTCTCAAAACGCCGTTTGATGTTCCCTTTGTTATTTTTTCAAACTTCAGTGGTTAACTTGTTAGAAAAAATACCATAGTGGTTGACTTGTCATTGATCGCAAACCACGATGGTTGATTTGTCATTTACCCTATTATGTATTGCATTGTCCTACATATCTATTATTAATGCTTCTCTTGTTATGGTGTAGCCATGAGAACACCATGCACGTCCATGTCATTAGAAAACTGTTGAAATAACGAACGAGAATCAGAAAAGAGAAAGAGAAAATAATAGACACTGAATTTACATGGAAAATCTAAGACGGGTAAAAAACCACGGGCATAGAAGAGAAATGACTAATGAAATCGGTATAATGAGCTTTGCAGCTCAAGCATATTTTTATAGCGTACAAGAATCCCTAGTCACATTGAAATAGGAAACTCTAATCCTACAGGAATTAGGAAACCCCTAATGTGGACCCAACCAGCCTGATCTAATTAGAATCTAGGTCCCATTGAACCACAACAATCTCCACTTTGACATGAATTTCACTCCTTCAAAACTCTAGAAAACCTCATCTTCCACAAAAAGCCCCATAGGGCGAAATCAACAGCTAATACCAACCAAGTTCAAACAATGCTTAAACTTGGGTGTGGGCAAAGTCTTGGTTATCATATCAACAGGATTATCATGAGTACTGATTTTGCTAACTGCAAAATGACCACAAGCAACTACTTTACGAACAAAATGATAACGAATATCGATGTATTTTGTACTCTCGTAAAACATATGATCTTTAGTGAGAAAGATAGCACTCTGACTGTCGCAAATCTTGTGGCAATCTGCAAGTCTTCGCTGAGCTCACCAAACAAACCTTTACCCATATAGTTTCTTTACAAGTCTCTGTAATAGCCATATATTCTGCCTCTGTAGTAGACAACGCAACGGTATCCTATAAGATAGCTCTCCAACTGATAGCGCAACCCTCAACTGTAAAAACATATGCGGTAAGAGATCTTCTCTTATCAATGTCCCCCGCATAATCAAACTCAACATATCCGATAACAGGATCTTGAGTTCTTCCAAATTGAAGACAAACATCACTAGTTCCACGCAGATACCTAAGAATCCACTGAACAGCTTTCCAGTGTTCCTTTCCCATATTTGACATGTACCTACTAACCGCACTAACTGCGTAAGATAAAATTGGACGCGTGCAAACCATAGCATACATGAGAGATCCCACTGCACTAGAATATGGAACTCGTGACATATAATAAATTTCATCATTTGATTGTGGACATAAGTCAAATGAAAGCCCGAAATGAGCTGCTAAAAGAGTACCAACGGGTTTAGACTTATTCATGTTAAACCTGCAGAGAACTTTCTGAATGTACCCCCTTTGACTTAGGTACAATTTCCCAGCTTTTCTATCTCTCTATATCTCCATACCAAGTGTCTTTTTGGCTGCTCCCAAATCTTTCATCTCAAATTCTTTGCTCAACTGTGCTTTGACCCTTTTGATTTCTTCTATATCTTTAGCTGCGATTAACATATCATCGACGTGTAAGAGCAAATAAATCATTAACTTATTCTTACTATTCTTTATGTAGACACAACTATCATAATTGCTCCTTCAGAAATCTTGAGCAAGCATGAATGAATCGAACATCTTATACCACCGTCTAAGTAACTACTTCAGACCATAAAGGGACTTCTTCAAAGAACAAACATAATCTTCTTTTCCTGAGACAATAAAACCTTCAGGTTGCTGCATATAGATATCCTCCTCAAGTTCTCCATGTAAAAATGCAGTTTTCACATCCAACTGCTCAAGCTCAAAGTCGTGCATAGCCACAACACTCAACGAAGCTCAAATCAAACTGTACTTAACCACTGGAGAAACACATCAATGAAATCTACATTTGGAATCTGATTGTACCCCTTAGCAACCAAATGTGATTTGTACCTATCTTCTTCAACACCTGGTGTACCTTCATTTTTCTTAAACACCCATTTGCAATTAACAACTTTCTTTTCTTTTGGCAATTTAACTAAGTCCCATATGTCATTCTTCTGAAGAGATTTCATCTCCTCTTGCATGGCAATCATCCATTTCTCTGAATTTTTTGAACTCAGGACCTCTGAATAAGTAGACGGTTCTTCACTTGAATTTATACTTTTAGCTACACTCAAAGCATAAGCAACTAAATCTGCTTCACCATATTTCTATGGAGGTTAAATCTCTCTTCTTGGTCTATTCTTAACGATGGAATACTCTAGCGAAGCTAATACTAGTGATTGTGCAGAAACGATATCACCTTGATTATCTGAGCTGGTCTGACCAAAAGACTCTGATGTCGACCCTAATTCAACTTCAACCTCAACCTTGCTACTAGATAGATGATTAGTATTATCTGTCAAGCCTTTAGAAGATGAATTAGTAAGCATAACAGTCTTATCAAATACAACATTTCTATTAAATATGACTTTTTTGGATTCAAGACACCATAACTTATATCCCTTAACGCCAGACTAGTGTCCAAGAAATATACATTTCAATGATCTGGGTTCTAATTTGTCATTATCAACATGAGCATACGCAGGGCAACCAAATACTCTCAAAACTTAATAATCAACAAGATTACCAAATTAAACTTCTTCAGCAGCTTTCTTATCAAGAAGCATTCGACGGAGAACAATTCACAATATAACAAGCAATAGCAACAACTTCAACCCAAAATGGACTTAGGTAAACCGAAATCTGAAAGCATACACCGAACCTTTTCCATTAAAGTTCTTTTCATTCGCTCTGCAACTCTATTTTGCTGTGAAGTACCTGGAACTGTCAGATATCTCATAATTCCTGCTGACCTACAAAACAGTTGAACTCTCTTGAACAAAACTCTAACCCATTATTGATGCGTAGATATTTTACCTGCTTTCATGTATGTTTTTCAATTAAAGTTTTCCCTCATTGAACGTAGTGAATATATCACTTTTCTTCTTTAGAAAGAACACCCAAACATTTCTGGAAAATTCATCAATCATGGTCAACATATAATGTGCCCCTCCCTTGGAAGGCACCAGTGCTAGATTCCAAAGATCTGAGTGGATATAATCTGGTATTTCTTTTGTATTGTGAGTGACTATAGTGAATATGACTCTCTTTTGTTTCCCAAAAACACAATGCTCACAAAACTACAATTTACTTGAGCTCTAACCATTCAAAAGTCCTCTTTTGCTAAGCTCATTCATCCCGTTTTCACTCTTATGCCCCAGACGCATATGCCATAATCTGGTAAGATCTTCATCTGACAATGAAGTACTGACTGCAGCATCCCCAACAACTGTAGATCCCTACATAACATATAAATTTCCATATTTTCTTTGCCCTTTCATCATAATAAGAGAACCATGACTAATCTTCAAAACTCCACCTTCACTGGTGTACCTGTACCCTTTCAGATCAAGAGTACTCAACGAGATCAAATTTCTCTTCAAATCGGGAACATGTCGCATGTCACTAAGTGTTCTGACAACTCCACCAGACATTTTAATTCTGATCAAACCAATCCCTACTATCTTGCACGATGAATTATTTTCCATCAATACTGCACCTTTTAACACATGCTCATATGTTGAAAACCAATATTTATTGAGACACATGAAACGTACAGGCTGAATCCAGAATCCACTCCTCGGATGGCTTTGAGTTTCCGTCAGACACTACTAGAAGATCTCCTCCTGATTCATAATCGTTTTCTTCAGCGACAATTGCTTCACCAGAATTCATTGGTTTTTTTCCCTTCTGATCAGCTTCCTCTTTTCTTTTGTTTTGCAATCTATAACACTCAGATTTTATATGCCCTTTTTTCTAGCTTCTAACAGAAAAAACAAAATTTGTTCCTGTTTCTGGACTTTGATCTGCCTTTTGAACCCTTTCTATTACTGTTCCCGTTATCAGACCTTTTTGATGTTCTACCTCGAGTAATCAATCCATTTCCTTGAGTTCCAGATCCAACTACTAGGTGCTTCATCCTTTCTTTTAAAAGCAAAGCACCATAGACTTCTTTCAGAGTCAACGAGTCACGACTGTATAGAATAGTATCCCAAACAATATTGCATGATGCAGGCAGTGAACATAACAAAATCAAACCCAAATCTTCCTCATCATATTTGCATTCCATTGTTTTCAAATCTGAAACAATTTCTTTAAATGTAGTCAATTGTTCTTCAATCTAAGTTCCTTCTCCCATATGATGAAAATATAACCGCTGCTTCAAATGCAACTTACTAGTCAGGGTTTTATGCATGCACAATTCTTCCAATTTTGACCATATTTACTCTTCAGGGTTTTATGCATGCATAATTCTTCCAATTTTGATCATATTTCAGTAGCAGATTTCGCTTTCAACACATCCTCCAAAATTGCATTTGATAAATGAAGACGAATCAAAGATAATGCTTTTCTGTCTCCTAGATATTTTTTTTCCTTGGTCCAAGACGCTGGCATTTTATGAAATCCCAATAATGTATTGTTCAATTCCATCTGAGCAAGAACATCCCACATCTTTACCTGCCATGTCAAAAACCTTGTATTCCGATCTAAAATCAAAATTTCATACTTCATCGAAGCCATCACCCAAAATTCAAAATTTATCCCAAAAATCTGACAAAATATCCGAGTACAAAATTCAGAATCCAAATATTCTAGAAAATACCAACCAAAAATTATCCAAAAAAAAACCAACCAAATGCAGAAAAATCCCTAACCAGAATTTTATTAACCTGCAACCGATATTCACGAAGCCTTGTCTTCATTAGCGGTTATTGATTTCTCTTTCGCTATGGTTTGCGAACGAGTGGGCAGAGACAAAGGCAATCGGTGATGAATTGGAGCAAAGGCACAAGCTTGCGAATTGAAACGACAAACTGCAAACTGTGACGCAATCGATCGATTCTCTAGATGAATTGAAGCTCAAAAACGCCGTGCAAAACTGCGGCAATATTTGGACGTCGATGGACAGTGGTTGGCGACGAACTTTCCTCTCCTCTCTGTTCTGGATTGATCAACAATAGCGCAACGCGAGTTCCTCACTGATTCTGATTTTCCCAGTGTAATAACCCGATTTTTCGTAAATCTGTTAAAATGCGTAAAATTTGAAAATTTTCTTTTTAAAACAAAACGTATCAGAGCGCATCTAACCATATCACTATTGACTCTTTCTTTGAACTCGTTATGAAAACCAATTGATAAAATGTACGGAAGCGTTGTAAAATAAATCCTTGTAAAACATGGCAAAAGCGTAAATGAATCATTTCGAGAAGAAACTAAACAATGGAGTACAATACAATAAAGCTTAATGTGATTACAACTGTTTCTCATTTTACCCTTAGCCTGGCCAGCCCCGATCTTGTTCGTGCAAATCTTTCACCTCTGCTTTATTATTTGTTCGTCGTTCTCGCATATGAGCCTATTATTATTTGTTTGTCATTTGTACCTACACCACAAGTAATACATGAGCCTAATGGCTCAGTAAGGAAAAAGGTTTAATGCATGTGAATGTCACTTTTTAGTCCATCTTGGAATAGGGGCCACCCAAACCAATTCTTTAATTAGCCATTTACCATTTTATTACTTTACTTTAAGTTGTTCGTTTGTTACTCGTACTTCGAGCTGGAGATTGAAGGACCTATATGGAATGGTATAGTTGACTAGACCTAGCCTCTTACTCACAATCTAAAACTCCTGTACCCGGTAAGGGAGGGGCTTCGGCAAGATTGCAAACTAGACCCGACTACCCATCCGCCCCCAACTCCCTTATTCTTTTCTTTGTGTCTGTGCCGGGCTAAGCTACCGGACCACAGAGGCCTTTATTTTCTTACCATTTTACTTATTTTCATTATTTATCCTCACTCATGCATGTGTGCGTACCACCCCGTAGCACTCCCTATTAGTTTCTATTAACATGATCCATGACCATACATTCTCAACCTAACATGATGCATGATGTTTCACAATATAACGTTCATAGAAATTAAAGTGCGGATATAAAAGACAGTAATTGACATTAGCATCGAAATGAAAGCAACTGTAATTGAAAGCAAAAAATTAATTTAAAGGTGCGTATAATAAGGACAGAATTAAAGGCGCACAACGAAGAGCAATTGTATCGAGTTGAAATAGCGAATGAACGATAAGAGACGGTAAACTAAACATAAGATGAATGAAATTGACTAAACATGCTCACAATAAGAATTCAAACATGCTTTAGGAAATAGATAACTAAAATAGGAACTGTGCTTAGGTATTCATCATTCTTATTTTAATTAATTAGCATGCTTTTATTCCAATCCAGTAAACATATTATGATTTATGATTTAGTTTATTACCCTAGGTAATTACATGCTCGATTAATTAGTTAACATGCTCAAAGTTTAGTTATTAATTAATCAACTAATTAATTTACATGCTTTAGTTGCTTAACAATAGCACATAATATAATCATAAGGCCCAAATCCAACTTGATAATTTAATCCACTTGCAGTGATTATTAGGAACTTAACCCATCACGATTTAAACATTGAAGCTGCAACTCATTCCCACTAACACTTTACAGTTTCACTTTTTAACAACATGCAAAATTACTTAACAACCAACAGAAGCTTAACCAACCAATTTAGCCCAGTGGAAAACATGTCCAAGAATAGGGCTAATAGTCAACAACCGTCCACAATTCATCCAACAGGGCATAAACCCATCACAGCAAGATAAATCCAAAGCAACAAGAGAGCACATAATTGAGCTATCTTTATAGAACCATGGCAGATTAACAAAAGCTAATATGAAATTACTCACAGTAGTAAACATTCACAACCAGTCCAGGATATAAATCCAACATGTTATCTTCATCCTCAACCAATAAAACAAAGGAGGAAATTCTCATACCAGGAGACCCGAGAGCCCTCTATCTAGCCATCTCCTTCTCTGCCTCGGTTCTTCTCTCTCGGCCATTCTCTCCCTCACAGAACCAATGAAAGTTAGCAAACCCATTCAAGAACAGAAACCAAAAATCCAACTAGCCGAGAAGAAAACTCACTTGGAGCTCTCGGCTATCCATCCATCTTCACAGATCTTCTCTAGGCTTCACTCACCTGAGAGCTTCTCGGCACAACCAACCTCTTTCTCTTCTCTGTATATCAACAACGAAGAGGGACGCTCTCTGTCAAATCCTTGGGAGGTAGAGAGAGACCTTCTAAGGCATGCCAGACCAGCCACTGCCAAGCTTCAGAGTGTGTTCCGCACGCTCGACACATGTCAATCTCCAACAGAATGGGGACCAGAAGAAATTCGGACCAATAGCTGGACCATGGCCTTCGGCCGGTCTAGCACGCATCACCAACCCGAGGGCCCAAGCCTCGCAGCACCAAGCTTCACCAAGCATTGTCGTCGCCGTGCTGCCACTATCGCCATTCCATCGCCGAGCATCACCAAAAACCGACAAAGCATTGCCGCTCTTCGTGACCCGACGCCCAAAACCGACGACCTGCGAGCCCTAGCTGCTCGCCATTCGCTAGGATGCCGCCACCTCCGTTGCTCGCATGTTCGCCATCGCAGGGAGCTGCCCAAACTGAGCCCAAGCTTCGCCGTCCGTTGCTCCTCTTCGTCGCTCCCGAGCGCTCGATCATCACTCCCTCTCTGGTCTCTCTCTCTCTCTCTCTCTCTCTGCAGGCTTCCTTCGCAGAATGGCCTCTAGCCATTCTATTTTTTCTTCCTATATCTGGTTTGCCCAGCGAACCAATTTAATGGCGTGAACCGATTCATGCCATCCATAACACTCCTCACTATTTTATCCAAATTAATTAAATCCCCTACATTATTAATCTCAATTAATCTTATTTATCCCATAGATCTCACCCCTCTCACTCATTTCGTCTGGCCGAAGGCCATTTGACGAAATGAGGGCAAAGCTGAACTAGTTCAGTTATTTAACAATAAATCTCCACTTTCCTTTAATTCTTTAATTCAATATTATATTTATATCTACGTGTTAAATATTCGTATCGAATATTAACCGATCGAAATTCTAACTCCTTACTTATTCTAAATATCATTAAAAGATTATTAGAGGTCTAATTTAAATTTTTTAATTCCATTTCCTAAATTGATTTCCATCAATTAACCTCCAATAATTCTCTTAAATTATAACCTAACGGTTATGTCCTTGGTAATACCTCGATAAATCCAAATGCCCCTAATTAATTTTCAATTATTCTTAATAAATCCCGATATAAAATTTTGGGGTATTACACCCAGTCTTCGGCAGACTGAAGAGTGACTCTCCCTCTCTGTTTTGCCTTCTTCTTTACTTCAGAATGATCGAAGACCGACAACGTACAGGACTGGTTTGTCGCTGCTGGCTCACTATTGAACAGACTCCCCTATTCTTCGCTTCACGTGGTTCTGTTCTTCACTAGCAAAGAAGCAGATTTTGGGAACTCTTCTTTCGTGAAGAGGAAGAAGCACTCGGGCAACGAGTAGCACCTTTTTTTTTCTTTTCTTATCTTCAATTTCTTTTTCCAAACTCAAATCACAAAACCATTCCACCTCCGATAAATTAAAAATCTTCGATTTTTAGAAACCTTCAACTATGCTTTGATACCAATTGTTGAAATAACGAACGAAAATCAGAAAAGAGAAAGAGAAAATAATGGACACCGAATTTGTGGAAAACCCAAGACAGGTAAAAAACCATAGGTAGAGGAGAGAAATCACTAATGAAATCGGTACAATGAGCTTTGCGGCTCAAGCATATATTTATAGCATACAGGAATCTTTAGTCACATTAAAATAAGAAACCCTAATCCTACAAAAATTAGGAAACCCCTAATGTAGGCCGAACTGGCCTAACCCAATTAGAATTTGGGTCACACTGAACCCTAACAGAAACTATACGTGGACAATGGCAAAAGTACTTTTATTTTCTTAGTATTATGCATATTTAGAAATATTGTCTATATAATTCAGTTTTCTATGTAAAAATAGTTCAATAAGTGGAATTACGATTTGATATATTAATGGGCTTGTAATTGAAGAGATTGTACAAACGGCCTCTTTTGTTGTCTTATTGCTACGGTGAAGAATGTCATCAAAGCAACAAAAACATATTTTTTAATGTTGGCGGAAGAACTTAAATCTAAGGCGGTCGAGAGACCTTTTCTTTATTCTATGGACAAAATTCTATCCAATAAAACTTCAAGCTATGATATTGTAAAGGAACTCACATGAAGCGAAAATGAAAAGTAATTGTTTGTGAAGGTCATTACCTATTTTAACACATGACTAAATAATGACATCCATTTTTGTAAATAATAACATTTAACCACTTAATTTTTTTCTCAAATTTCTTTATTTTTGTATTTCTTCTCATAGCCTTAGTAATCGAATTTGCAAAAATTGAATATTAGAAAGCAGGAAAACAAAACATGACCAATCTTTTCAAACTTTAGGGCCTAGTTCCATATTCGATGGCTTGATAGAAAAAAAAAATCTTCTAATAAGAGTAAAACTATTACAACAAAAGATTTTAAAGTTTCTTAAGAAAATGGTTAGAAATCGAACTATAACCAGAAAAAAGAACAATCAGACACCATAATTTACCCAGAAAATCTCTTTCGAGAAAAAACTATGGGCAGAGGATAATATCACTATTTCAAAATCAAAATATAACAGCAAGTTTTGCGACTCTAGTTTACATGAATTTATAGAGAAAATAATACTCTAATTGAGATCTACAATGCGAGCCCACGTGCATCAGCCCAGTAAAATTTGGTTTACACTGAACTCTAACAATCTTTACATTGATATAAATTTTATGAAGGAGATTCATAGCGCATGCTCGTCAGCTCGACCCAAAAAAACATGAATTCAAAACCCTGAATTGAAAATCTCCATCTTGAAACAAATTCTGGTGCAATGGATCAATTATCAAATCTTCAAATCTTTCACTTCCACAAAACCATTTAAGTAGATCTGCAATAGGGGGCCACATGTCTATCCCAAAGAAAATATAGATCACCAAGTTGTAAAAGTCATTAAGGGTAAATTCACCACTGATACTGACCAAGTTTTAAAATATTTAAACCACGATGATGACATCTTCAAATCCCACAAAGCGTCATTCAAATTTATGCGAGTATATTTTATATCTTGACATGTCATATCAAATTTATTCTTCAAAACTCTTTACAATTTCACTATCGTTATCATTTCATAATGAATTATCAAATCTCATTCTGAAAGTGGAAGATCTACTTCAAAGATCTCATCGCTCCAAAAAAAAAATTGTTCAACAAAATATCTGACCCAAAAATCACTAGCTTCAATAAAATATTTACGCCAAAAATATTGAAGCGGAAAATCACGGATATCACAATATTTTAAAAGATATCTCTAACGATTCAGATATTTTTATGATAACAAATCAGTTCCAAATAAAATCCACCCATAAATTCACAAATCTCCCAAAAAATTTCAAACGATTAAAGTTTAGATTTTTAACCAAAATTCAAACAAAGTTTGCATTTTTAACCGAAAGTAATCTAAAAAATCTCAGATATTCCTAGAAAAATCATAACTTTTATAACAAACTCTTGCATGCAGGACCAAACTATGAATATGAAATTAATGTTAAAAAATCAAAATTTTCGAAACAAAATTATGCTCTAAATCACAGAGGTCGAGCTGATGAGTTTCTTTTCGTCAAGAAAGATAACCTATAGAAAAAGAGCATTAACATGTAACACCCCGATATTTTAAGTTGAATAAATTAACGGGGTATTACCAAGGAAATTCCAGATCGTTACGTCTAAGGGTAAATTTGTTAATATTTCCCATATACGCGATGTAATCAAACTTTGGAGATAAAATTTCATGATACAACTCATCTCTATATACGTTAAGTGGTGACTTGTGATTTCGTGGAAATTAATTCGGATAAAAATCTAGTTGAAAACGTGAAGGAAATGGGATTTTGGTCTTTTCGGATTACTCCGAATGATTTCGGACGAGGCGGACGTTGTGCGTTTGAATCTGTCCAAATTCTGGACGAATTTGGACGACGCGGAAGACATCTCGGACAAGGCGGACGTTGTGTCTTTGAATCTGTCTGAAATCTGAACGAATTCGAACGACGCGGACGACATCTCGGACGTCATTTCTGCGTCCAAATTCTGAATTTGGACGATACAAACAGAGTTCGGATGCACCCTCTCATTCGAGTTCTCCTTGTACAGCGACAAAACTGATTTAAAATCAGATGGAGAGCAACGTCAACCCATAAAAACTCAATTTCTCGATACAAAATCACACGAAATGGCCGACCAACAGGAATTTGCTCCCTGCTCCTCCCTCTGCCTCACGTACGGATGGTTCCCAAGCCTTCTATTTAGTTCTAGCTGAGTTTCCCTCCCCGTATTTTCTTTCTCTCCTCACTGGATTCCTTGCTACTAGTGTATTTGCTGCGTTGAGGGTGTGGAGCTGAAGAGGTGAGGTGCTACTATCTGTGTATCTTCAACAGGGAGGTAAGGAATGTGTTGTCTTGGCTTGAGGAAGCCCTACACCTAAGTAAACGTGTGTGTGTGTATGATTTCCTTATGTTTGATTTCTGTGATTCCTTGGTTGCTCTCAAATCTCTGTAAAACCTTTGATAATGCTCTGTTGGATGTCCAGTTTTGGTAGTTATTTCCTGTATATCTACTGTTAGTTTGCATCAATGTTCGTTTTATTTTCATGGAGGATTCGTTTGCTCTGTTGAGAATGAAGAAAAGTAAAGATAAAGGGAATGTATGATCAATGAACCTGTAAAGAATGAACATGAACCAAATGTAGGAATAATGACCCTAATATGTGATTATATGGTAGTGTATTATACTATGATTTGCTCCTATTCAAGGCATGGGTTTACTCCCTGTTTGTTCACGATTCTTTCGCTGCTTTATTCTGTACTTATTCTAGTTTATGTTATACCGCTGTGTTAGTCAACTAAAAACATGTTGAGGTGCTCCTTATGCTATCATTATGGTCACTTAAAAAGCATGTCTTCGTTGTGTCACTTTCGCTACTTGTACCACTATATCTGTTGTCGTTGTTAAGAAGCATAAATTCGTAGATCTAATTCGATGTATTGCCTTGAGCTTTATTTATTGCTATTAATAATATTCGAGAGCATGAGCTGCGATTTTACGTAGTCGAATATTACTACTGTTTCATTTTGATGGTTGAAGGGCATGTTCCTCGTTGTCCATTTCGACATTTTTCACTGCTTATATATTCCGTTTAAAAACCTGCCTAGCTTTGCATTTCTGCTGTTATGATCAATTAAAAGCATGATTAGTTGTTCGTAATTTCCGTTGTTACATTTCCTTCAAAAGCATGCTTAGTCATTTATGATTTCCACTATTATATTCAATAGAAGCATGCTCAGTCATTTATGATTTCCACTATTATATTCGGGGTGGTACCCTTATGAGTGAGGAAAAACGTTAAGAACAATAATGTTCGGGATGGGCGAGATACGCCCATCACCGAAGAAACCCTACCGGCGGGATACGCTGGGAGGGAAGAAACCCTGAAGGCATGATACGCTGGAAGGGGAGGACCCTTGAAGGCGGGATACACCGAAGAGGGGACGAAAAAGGGAGTTGGGGGGGGGGGTTCGGGGGGGGATGGGTAGTGGAACTAGTTTGTAGTTAGGCGAAGCCCCCAACCTTGACGGGAACGGGGACCTAGCTGCAAGTAAAGGGTGAAGTCCGGTCAACTATTCCATCCCCTAAGAACCCTTCAATATCCAGCTCAATGTACGAGTATAGAACGAATGAAGAATGAATGTAATGAAAAGAATTGGTTTTGGTGGTCCCCATTCCAAGAAGAATTAAAGAGAGAGACATGCATAATTGTTTTCCCCCATTTCCTTTTTGGGCGAAAGCTTACGTCCTTACTTGTGGTGTAGGTAGAAGGATGAATAGATAATAAGTAGATGATGAACACATAATGAAGCAAGGATGAATGATTTTGCACGAGCGAGACTCGGGGCTGGCTAGGCAAGGAAGACGAGTAAATAGTTGTAAATCAACGATGTTTAATTGTCAAGTTTTATTTGTTAGTCGTAGTGTTTAAATTTTTTAGTATTTCCTTCTTGAATGATTTCTTTACGCTTCCGTAAGATTTTAAACAGATGGTTTTATTTTATTATTTACGCTTCCACATCTTGTAATTGGTTTTCATAACGGGTTTAAAAGAGTTAGTAGCGATCTGGTTAGACGCACTCTGATACGTTTTGTTTTAAAAAGAAAGAAATTTCAAATTTTTACGTATTTGAACAAATTTACGAAAATCCGGGTCGTTACATAACCAAAGATGGCGAATAGTTGACGGAGGGACGTCGATCTTCAATGAGCAAATAAGTAGCAGGGCAGATCAAAAAATATTGGCGGCGGCTATTTCTATATGACAAAGAAGAACTAGTCTTAATGAAGAAAACAAATGTAAAGGGGAAACCCTTTCTAGGAAAAACCATGGGGAGAGAAAGAATTCACTAAGATCAAATCAATGTATTATTGAGTTTTGTGAATCAAGGAATAATATATAGAGTAATATGAAAAATCCTAATATTAGATATGAACCTGATGAAAAATGATAGGGTTTTAGAAACAATGTGAAAGCCCACAATTCGAAGTTTCGTAGAATCTCTGTGAAAACTTCAACTGCAACGAAAACAACCCTAATCAACGAATTTCAGCGCGATATTTGACATAATCTCAAGAGATGAGTTATGAAGTAACCCCCAAAATTTCATGGGCAAATCTAAGGGAAGATCGAGTTATGGCCAAAATGGTGCAGGTCAATTAGAAATTGCGTTGACGATGGATGATGGGTGGTCGTTCAATGTGGATATGTTGATCGACCTGTTGGCTTAGGAAAAAGTTGCTAACTTAGCAACTTTTCTATTGCTCCATAAAAATTCCTCCTTGATGAATCAAAAGATAATTCTCACCAACAAGAATAGCGAGTTTGATTGCAATTTTCGAACTCGTTCACCAATCGAAATTGGGTAGAAGAATTGCAAGAATCAAAAGATCAAGTAATCCTCACAACACTTGAACTTTAGTTTTTCAATCACAAGGATTTCAATAATCCAAGAGAAAGAGAGAAATTAGTCAATGCTAAAAAGAGATTTTTATCATGCAAAAATTGAAAAACTTCTAATAAGTTTTGGTAGGGTATAAATAGTCCACCATGAAAACAATTCTACTAGGAAAAAGATTGACTTATAGTTATCTCTAACCAACCTTTATCTATCTATTTGAAACTTAAAATAACTTGAATTTAAATTATCTAGGAAAACTTTAAAATAACTTTAATTTAAACTAAATAAAGATTTAAAAGAATTTGAACTTTATTCAATTTGAATGAATTCAAATTCATGGTCATTCCTCCTCTTTGGTGGAAATCAAATCGCCAAGTAAGCACATGTGTTCCCATCTCTTGATCCACTTCATTAGGTGTGCCTTCATTTTGAATCTTTGAATCTGAAAAAAAAATAAACCAAATAATACTTTGAAAGCTTCTTTGAGATAGGCCATGTAAGAATTCCTTGGGCCACATCATAAGTTGGTCTTCATATGGATTTGGACTATAAATCGGACAAGTGAAATAAGACATCTTAAACAAAAACATAGCTCTCTGTTCACGGACTTTTTGACATAGCAAACAAAATCCAAATTAAACTATCCTCCCTATTCTAGAAAACTTGAGATATCAGCTACAATATTCATGAAAAATGTTTTCTGATATAAAATATTTAAGGTCACTGAAACTGCCAAATAGTCGTCAGATGTCAGATTAACGATTCTGCATTTTACCACAAGTTTCTCAATTTTGTGCTTGATTTTCCATTTATGTTTTATCTTGAAAACACCATAATATATTTGAATGCTGGATGAATGTAGTTCATCTTCTTTCTCCTTTGAATCTCTTCAAAATAATCATAATAAATATCCTTAGAGAATCTCCGTGCTTGGTTGCAAATAGAGGGAATCTGTGGCACATCATCCTCCTAGGGTTGAAAAGGATTTGTCCTCAAATAAAATTTTTCTCCTCCATAGCCTTCTTCGTAGGGATGGAAATGGTGAAGTTCGGTTAGGTTTTGGGCAAAATAGAACCGAACCGACTCTGTTCGATTTTGTAATTTTAAAACCAAAACCGAACAGAGGACAGCAAGAAACTAAGTCGAAAACCGAACCTTGGTTTTGATTTTTATAGGTTTAGTTTTTTGTTCGATTCGATTTTTTTTCTAGACTTCTAAATTTGGGTATCCAGTTTGGGCCCCATTTTGGCGGTTTTTAGGCTTAGTAGAACTGTTTAACAACTCTCATAAAAGTGAAAATAAAATCTTGATCGGCAATTAAAGACGAAAGCCAAAATCGAAACCAATGAATATACAACACCTAGCAAACTTCCAGTATTAATCTCATTTTTACCACTATACCAACTAATCTCATTTTTACAACTTTTAACAAGTCTCCTTGTTATTACGTGTATTATTACAATAAACTATTAATAAAATTCTGATCGGTAATTAAAGACTAAAGCCAAAACCGAAACCAATGAATATACAGTACCAAGCAAACATCCATATTCCTAAGCAAACATTCAATATTAAACACATTCCACAAAAAGCCAAAATTGAGATTGAACATACAGTACCAAGCAAACATCCACATTCCCAAAAGTCCCAACAAATATCCATAAAAGACAATATTAACCTAATGTTCCCAAAACAACATTAGACCAAAAACCTGTTTTTATAATTAATCAATGCAATTGAGTTCCAAACTCTCTTGGCTCTAATTGTGAGCAACTCATTACAATTGAAGATAAACTAAAAGTAGTTGGAGCTATTCTCAGTTTTAACATATCTAGAAACAACCGAATAGCCGTATGTGGTGACCCATTTCTCAAATTGGCAGAAACCAATGAATTCCGTGTAACTACATTTTCTGTGTAGCATTTCATCGAACAGTTTATGGGCATCAGGAATGATTAAATTAGAACTGATAAATTGGAAATCATAAAGTCCCAAGCAAACATCCACAAAATAATTGATTCAAAACTAAACTTCCTAGTTTGCATGAAACTCAAACAGCAACAAAGAGAATCAAACTGGAGGTGGGAAAATCAATGTGAATACCTTTTACCGAGAACCAAAGGAAACGTTCCTGTAAATGTATAATTAGTATTAACAATGAAAAATGAAATGACTAATCAAAGACAAGAATCAATGGAAACACTGTCAATGTCACCTGAGAGAAAGTAGTTTTGAAAATATAACTCTTTGTTTGATGTCATCCTTAAACCATCCAAATCTACAAAAAGTAAACAATTACACTAACGTATAAACAAACTAATAATATTGAATAGAACTAATAATAATGATACCTTTTTCAAATTGCATGACTTCTTCCTATGATTCATAAATATTTGCATGTCTATTGGAATCACAAATCCAACTTTGAAGACAAATAAGACTTTCTACAATTTTTGGAGCCAAGGAACTCCGAAAGGAATCTAATACTCGATCACCATAGCTGAATGTCGATTCTGAGGCAACTGTCAAAATAGGAATAGCAAATACATCTCTTGCTATTTTACTCAAAATTAGATATTATGTAGTGTGCATTCTCCACTAACTCACTATATCCATTTCAGATGAAAAACTCTCAAGTTTTGCAGACAAATAATTTTCAACTTCATTTCCATTGGCAAACTCATATTCATTGTTAATGATGCATGAAATGTAGACTCAAACTCAACGTCATTAAAATCATCATGAATAACTTCAATCACAGACCTGTAAGTAAAAACTTGTTCTATGTTATTTGTTGGTGAATCAATTTTGTACTCACTATACAACCTTTATTGTATGTTCTAATTCCATTATCAACACATTGGTTATCTCCAATCCATGCAATGTCAATAGAAAATATTTCATGAACTTCATTTTATATCGTGGATCAAGCACAACATCGACATACATAAAGTGATTGACTTTACTGAAATCTCCCCAATACTTTTCGTACTTAATTTGCATATTAAATGTCATGATTCTTAGAGATGAATTATCACTTCCAACAAATATCTTGATAACTCTATGAAGTTTACAAATTTCTGAGAAAAATACATTGGTAGTAATACATAAAGTCGATGAAACTTTTAATGTCACATCATAAAATACTTTTCAAGAATACTATGAATTGATAAATGACATACCAATCTTCATCAAAGGGAGGAACTTTTACATTCTCATCTTGAAGAAATTTGTTTATATATTGACTGTTATATTCTTTCAACTTTGTAAAAGCTTTTTCAAACTTTTCAGCACTATCCAACATTAAGTTTGTTGAGTTCCATCGAGTTAGAACATCAAGACATACGTTACTTTTGCATGTAGTTTTGGCATTGTCTACACATGCTTTAAACTTTTGCATCCTAGAAAGAGAAGACCTGTCCTATTTCACAAATTTACGAATCTTCATAATAGAATTATTATACTCTTTTAGGCCATTGCAAACAATCAAATTTACAATATGAGCAAAACATCTTACGTGTATAAACTCTCCATCAAGTACCAAACCATTCCAGTTTTTAATTGTCTTAACCAAATGGTTCAAAACAACTTCATTAGCAGAAGCGTTATCAACTGTGACAGTTAAAACTTTCTCTATCCCCCAATCTAATAAAAAATTTTCCATAATCATAGCAACAGTTTCTTCTCTATGATTAGGAATAACACAAAAATTGATAATCTTTTTTTGTAAAGACCAATTTGCATAAATGAAATGAGCAGTGACAACCATATAATTTATATTCTATATAGAAGTCATCTATCGAGGGTTAAACATACTCTTCAAGGCAATTGAGAAAATAAAGCCTTTAGATTACTCTTTTCTTGTACATAGAGCTTGAAAATATCGGTCACAATGGTTTTGTGATAAGGAACAATAAAATTTTGGCTCCAATTCATTTGAGTACTCTATAAAACCTTTTCCATCAACAATATTAAAAGACAACTAATCAATTACAACCATTCTAGCCAATGTATCTCGACATCTTTCTGCACTAAATGATTTTACTGTTAAAGAACCAACTCTACTTGCTCCTACTACCTCTTTTTTATGAAACAATATTGTCTTTTGTGTCTCGTCTAAACTAGCCAACAATTTCTTACAATTACTAACATGTTTGTTCAAGTTTGATATCCCATTTCTTACTAGATGACATGCATATGAATTTCCACAGTAATTGTAACTTGCTCGAAGGTTATCTGAATCTATTGGTTCTATTTTAGTGAAATAATTCAACGCTTCACATGTTTTGTTTCCTTTCCTACTATTATTCATATCACTTTCCATCTTAACATGAAAAATGTAAAATTAAATCATTACAAATGCAAATATTTCCAATCAACACCAAACAAAACATGCATAATTGTTTCAATATATTAGTAAAAAACATTCATAAATACTAATAAGAACTTCAAGAATAGTTTAAACATCTTAGTTAGAAATATGAAATTAAGATGAAGAACTAATCAATACCTTATCTACTCTCTTTTAAATTTACTACAACTTAAAAATATGGTATTTTTTAGTTTCTTTTTTTTTTAAATACATCTTAATGAGCTTCTAACATATCAATTTTTAATCTTATTGTGTAATATATGCGAAGAGATAAACTTTTTTATGATAAATGATGGCTAGTTTATGATCTAACTTGGTTAATCAATTGACAGAAATACCATAAATGAAGGAAAAATCATTTCAGAAAATAAATGGTGTTTTATCAAAGATAATTTTTTTAATACTATGAAAGGATAAGGTATACTTCAGATTTTTACATCTTGAGGAATAGAACTTTTGTTATTTATCTAATAATGTCTTCTTTGCTACTAAGATATCTAATTGAAGAAAAAAGATTGCAATATTCCAGTGTAATACCCCGAAAATACATTTTCCCATTGTCGATGTATTAAATTGGATAAATAATACATATGTACATTATGTTGCATGATGATACGCGTTAAATTATGCTTGGAAAGTATGGGGTTAATTTTGATAATTTATCTAAGTGTGAAAGTTAAGAAAAAATGTGTATTGTGTGTTTTCAGACGCCCTTGTTTCGTCCGAAATCTGGCGCGGACGTCGTCAATTTGAATCTGTACAATTTTTTGTGTCTTTTCAGACGCCCCTATCTCATCCAAAAATCTGGTGCAGATGACGCGGACATTGTTGATTTGAATCTATACCAAATTTTATGTGTTTTCGGACGACCAAAAATGAATTCGGACGACTGGTCTCGTCCGAAAAGTCAAAAATCAATGAAACCTATTTTATAAATCCTGCTCTCTCTTCTGACTTCTTGACATACACGATGGACTCTCTCTCTCTAGTCTACTCCCTGCAGCCCGTCTCTTCCCTCCCATCAACATGGAAGCTGTCCACGTGGTGTTTGTGAGTGGACCACCTCCTCTTGAATTGGGTAATTTGTTGCAGTTTATCCTCTGCCATTCTCTGCTTGAGAATTTATTGTTGCAGCTGAGTCCTCTTCTTCCCTCACCGTCTGTGTCTATAAGTGGAGGTAAGAGGTGAGTTTCCTATAAGCTTAACTCTGGACTAGTAAATTGTGAACGTGCTTGGTAAAGGTAAGACATTGGAGAGTAGTTGCTGAGTGAAGTGTTGAGTGTTAAAAAGTGAGTGTTGCTTTGTCTTATCGATCATCTGGGAATTGAAGCACCGTGGGTTGAAACAAAGGTAAGAAATTATTCTGAGGAATGTTGAATTGATTTTTGGATTTCTGAGTTGGATCAAGTTGATTATAAGATGTGGAAATGCTGATATTGTTTTTGTCTAGGAACTGTTGGAAAATTTAAGGGTAGAGCATTTGCCTTGGCTGTCGGTTTCACTGCTGGAATTAAGGTAAGAATTAGAATATTGTCTTGGCCAAAGGAATGACCCTACATTACGGGTTTTTGTGTGTTGAATTGTTGATTATATGTTGGTTGAATGAAAAAAAAAACATGAATAGTAGCAAATTTTAGTTATCACCATGAAAATCTGAACTGAGGGAATTGTTGGAAAAAGTGCACTGTCTGTTGTTTGAAATCATTACCAATGTGATATGGAGAATATGAACTGTCCGATTTAAATGCTAGTTGTGGTCCAATGTGAGTAGTTGTAAGTATTACTCTGTCAAGTTTTGGATTTTAGTATTAAGACTTTGTTTGGATTTAACCCTGAGACTTTGAACTGTTGCTCTTATGTTCACCTTAATATCGTTGACTTTAAGCATGTTTAGAAAAATTACTTGTCTGAACTTAAGTCTGGGTAAGACCTGCATAAAATAGTTGAAATGGGAATGAAGTTGAACTGAACATGTCTTTCTTGCTCATAACGATTAATAAACGAATCAAAATTTGTATTGCCTTAATTTATATGCTCACTCTAAACTTGGATATTTTTGAAAATTAATACAATAACTTTAAATCGAATTTCTAATTGAAGTTGTGGTAAAATTTGTTGTGTTTCTATTGTATGATTTATTGTGGCATTCATGCATCATCCTAGGACTTATGAAACTGTTTACATATTGTATGTCATCCTAAAATATATGTAAATAAGCATGTGGGGGTTTGGGAGGATTGAGAATGGTTCACGTGGTGACACCCCTATTGGAGTGCCTACTCCCACTTAGGGAGCGGTGAGATACGGTTAAGCCACGGGAATCGTAAGATTTTCAATTCTCTTGTTCTGAAATCCCCAATGTCTTCAACAAAAGTGAATGGGTATGACTCGTGGTGACACCCCTATTGGTGTGTTTCCTCATTGGAAATATGATTAAGCCACGAGGCCTAGACTTACCCATCACCCCAAACAACAGACGAGATACGGATCTTCCCTGTAATGCATTGCATGATCATATATCATATGCATTGCATTTTATATTCTGATTGTTGCTGGGCGTTAGGCTCATTGTTTTCTCCGTAATGTAGGTGATTATTTTAATGAAGAATTTGTACCAGTGGAGGAGGAAGCGTTCCAGGATGACCCCTCGTGTTATCAACCGATTTGACCTGATGGGTACAGCGCACATATTTTGGGAAATATGGGTGTTTTGAAAAAGGGGTATTTTGGTAATTTACTATTATCAGTATTTTGAATATTATGGACGTTGTACTTGAAGTTTTGGTATTTTGTTGAAAACATTTGGGAACTTCGTTTTGAATATCTATTACCTTTCCGCATTAATTACTCTGATTTTACGTTCTCTCAAAATGGATTTCAAGTAATAATAGTGATGAGTAAATAAAAGCGAAAAATTTTTATGACATATTTTTAAAACAATAAAAACATTTTTAAATTAACGGGGCGTTACATCCAGGGTTTTAGTTTAGTTAGCCAATGAACCTGAGTTGCTGAACTGCGCGAACAAACTTGCTTGCACTCTCTATCCCTTAAGCTGTTTATTATTATTATTGTTTATATGCTTTATATGTGATAAATCATTTAGAGTTTCGAGTTAATTAAATCACACAAAAAAATTTAGGTTGCCTAATTCACCCCCCCTCCCCCCCTCCTCCACCTTCCTCTCTGTAGGCCTGCATACAATCCAATAATTGGTATCAGAGAAGGGTTAATTAACTTTTTTTGTGATTTTGTGCTTATTTGGATAAATTTGCATCTATTGGATTATTTGTCTTATTAAGTTTTGCTTGGATAATTTTGGTTGAATTCTTTGTTGATAAAAATTGCTATGGCCTTCAATATGCAAGTTGAAGGATAATCGTTGATTAGGCCTCCGTATTTTGATGACAATGATTATACCTATTGGAAATCTAGGAAGAGAATATATATTCAATCATTAGATTATGATCTTTGGAACATTATTGAAAATGAGCTTTTCATTCCGCTTAAATTTGAAAATGGTAATGATATGGATAAAAGAAAATTTAATATGAATGCTAAAACATTTAATACTCTTTATTGTGCTTTAAATCGTGATGAATTTAATAGAATTCAAGCATGCGATAGTGCCTTTGAAATTTGAAAATTGCTTGAAATTACGCATGAAGGCACTAATCAAGTAAAAGAAAGTAAACTAATCATGCTTATTCACGAGTATGAATTATTTTCGATGGATAAAGATAAAACCATTAGTTGTATGTTTACTCGGTTTATTAACCTTACTAATAGTTTGAAAGTGCTTGGTAGAGATTATCCCAACAAAGAGTTGGTGAAAAAGATTCTTTGGTGTCTACCGAGAGTTTAGCAACATGAAGTGACCGCTATCCAAGATGCATGTGATCTCAAAGTTTTAAAAATGGAGGAACTCATTGGTTCCCTAATGAAGCACGAGATCACATTGATGAGCAACGAGAAGGAGGAGCAAAAAGAAAAAGGAATTTTTAAACAAAGGAATATTGCTCTCAAAGCCTCCTCAAGCACTCAAATGGAGAAGGTGATCATTTGTTTTGGCTGCGGGAAACCTGGACATACCTCAACCGAATGCCACAAAACAAATAGGAATCAAAAGCCTCAAAGAAGAAGGCATTCAAGGCCATTTTGGACAATAGTGATGAGAGCTCTTCTTTCTAATTTTTGCTTCATGGCCAAAAAGGACAAGGTACACAACTCATCTAGTGATTTATATAATGATATTGGTGATAATGATGAGTTGT
>CM039481.1:10719192-10757059 GCA_022433065.1 Begonia loranthoides | reverse complement strand
ATATATATATATGTTTGTGTGTGTGTGTATGTATGTGTGTGCACACGCGCAGACACACACACATTATATATGTGTGTGTGTATATATATATATATATATATATACACACACACATATATAATGTGTGTGTGTCTGCGCGTGTGCACACACATACATACACACACACACAAACATATATATATATCTATACATATACATATGTGTATATATATATATATATGTATATGTATAGATATATGTACACACACACACACATATATATATATATGTACACATATATAATGTGTGTGTGTGTGCGCGTGTGCACACACATACATACACACACACACACACAAACATATATATATATATATATGTGCGTGTGTACATATATCTATACATATACATATGTATATATCTATCTATATGTATATATATAAATGTATATATCTATCTATACATATGTATATGTATATGTATACACATATATACATATGTGTATATATATACATATATACATATCTAATACACACACACACATATGTGTGTGTACACATATATAATATATATAAATATGTATATATCTATCTATACATATATATACATATGTATATGTATATCTATACATATATATACATATGTGTATATATATACATATATATACATATGTGTATATATATACATATATATACATATGTGTATATATATACATATATATACATATGTACATATCTAACACACACACACACACACACACACACACACACACATATATAACAAAAACTAATGGGGCATATAAATGTACGTCATTTTGTATAAAAACACGTTTTAGAATAAAGTTTTATGCAATGATGCAATGCAGGACATAAAAATAAACTTGTACCCTAAAATTTTAAAGTTTCTTAAGAAAATAATTGGACAGAAAAGAAAATTCTTCTTAGAAAACCACAAGCATTAATTTAGTTTAGTTTATTGATAGAATATGTAGAAAGATATGCATCATGCTTTGGGGATTTTCAATCATAAATGGACATGGTCTTCTTTCTTAGTACATAATCTAACATCTAACAACAACAAAAAAAAATATAGTATATCGCTTGTTAAAAAAGAACAAATCTTTACAGAAGTAAAGGTAAGATACGAGCAAAAACAATCTATAACCCACGACAAGAAAAGTCCTCACCCAAAAGTAGAAAAGTTGAAAGGATAATCCAAAACTTAGATGCATCAAGCATAAATATAAACACAAAGAAAATTATTACAATGAAAGTAGTATTGTAGTAGCATCGAGGAAGAAAAATAAATCAAATCTCTAAAAGCAGTGGATTGTGTTGAATGTAATAAATTGGAAAAAAAATCTCTAAGAAATTTCTTAGTGTGCAAACTGTCATGACCCAAAAAGAAAATTGTGACTGAACGGAGAACGATCCAACCCAATCCAACCCTCAATGATATTTAAATCTATCAGCAGTGAAAGATTAAATAAACTAGATATTAGCCAAGGCCCAAAATGTTGGACTAATCCAATACTACAAGATCCAACAGTGAAATCATATAGTGTAATAATAAAGGTTTAAAATATAATAATATGTTCAGTAATGAAACACACTATAATATAAAATATTAACTCCAAAAATGGAGTACATTGAAGTAAAATAATATTAAGACTCACTCACGAGATTCACTCAAAAGTAAATGAAATAACAACTAAAATAAAGTTGGTCTCAATCCTCAGTCGGTTGTTCCAAATCTTTCTTGACTATCACTTGAAAGGAGAGAGTTATTTTGGATGAGTCGATTAAACTCAGTAGGGATAAACTTCTATATTTAGTGTTGGAGTAAAAAAAAATGTAATGAACATGCCAATATAAAAAATTTATACAATCTGAGTATAAAATATATTATGACAAATTTTTAATATTCTACTATAATTTGGTAAAACATAAAATAAACCACTGCTGTCACGACCCAGAGGCGGGCCGAACAGAACCGTCGAGTCAAGAGACCCGATTCTTGGAGAGAACTCGATTACCTAACCCAAGGCGTGAGTTTTTATGCAGAAAACTTAACAGGATTAATACCAAGCCCAAGCCCAAATAACATGGGTTAGGGTCCACAGAGTGATCAACTAGAGATATGATAGCATAATATAAGAAAATACTGTGTAAGAATTAAATCAGACAACACCAAACAAAAATCCAAACATACCAGGAACGGAGGGATTGAACCAACGAGTCTCCACCCATCCACAGGGAAGTCGAAACACCTATCAGGAAATTATAGCAATGCTCCACTGTCACACATGCTAGACCAACACACGATACCTATATCCTAACCTGGGGAAAAAATTTAGTCTAAGGGGTGAGTGACTAACTCAGTAGGAAAATTTATACTAAATGCAATGCATGCTAAAATTGTTTTCTTCCTCTTTTGAAAACTATTTTATGCTTCTCATTTACCGTAAATAGATTTTTTAAACATTTAAAACATCTATATCATTTTATAAATCAAGACCATGGCCCTTGATGTGGCTTTATTAAAACTCGCTGTATACATAGACTGCTATACTAGAAAAATATGCCAACATCGTTTTTCGTGTGAAAATGTCACCAGTGAAAAGGGATGGTCACTTAGGGGCTCATCTGTCACTCATCGTAGAAAGGTGGTATAATCGCTCGAATGTGCTGACTGGCTGTAGCCACCGCCGATATGATCCGAAGATCTAGCTTAATGCCCGAGTTGCCGATGATTAGCTCAGCAGCGACACAACTCGCGTAACTGCCCGGATGTGCCGACGGGCCGTAGCCAGCGCCAGTAAGATCTGAAGGTTCAGCGCATTACTCGAGTTGCCAGCGATGAGCTCAGCAATGACACAACTTGCGTAACTACCCAGATGTGCCGACGGGCCGTAGCCAGCGCTGGTATGATCCGAAGGTTTAACGCATTACCCGAGTTGCCAGCGATTAGATCAGCAGCGACACAACTCGCATAACTGCCCGGATGTGCCGACGGGCCGTAGGCAGCACTGGTATGATCCGAAGGTTTAGCGCATTACCCAAGTTGTTGGCGATTAGCTCAGCAGCGACACAACTCGAGTAACCGCCCAACACATATCATAGAAAGGTGGCTATCCGCCAATAGTAACACCTCATGAGGCAGGAAAGAATACTAATGATGGCGATTCGATGATCCAGCACGTCACCCGGGTTGCCCGCGATTAGCTTAGCAATGACACAACCTGTTTAATCACAGTAACGGATGAGGGTACCCCACAATAGAGCTCTACTCACTAGGACTTTGGTGTCCCAAATTGACGAGGGTTGCCGATGAGCAAGCTTAAGTTGTCCAGCCAACCTGCCAAATGGAATGGTACTGTTGTAGGCAATATTCATGACTGACAACGCTGCCAACTCCGTGTAACAATACCCTGGCCAGGTTTAGGGGCTTACAACCCAAGGAGGTGTCATCACCCTCCCATTTGAATTTACAACTTTCAGGAGTTTCAACCTGAGGACACATCACCAATGCCCCACCTATATTTTTTCACTTTCAAGAATTTCAACTTGACGACATGTCATGAATGCCCCATCGTATTTCGCACGTAACGACAAATCTTCACGCAACAGAAGATTTCACGGGGATAGCCTCGTGATGCTTTAGGGCTGGAGCGCCTAAAGCATCAAGAGGATTCATCCTCCTGATGTACATATTAAACCTTCATGCAGTAAAAGCTTTCGGGATAGCCTCATGATGCTTTAGCGCTAGAGTGCCTAAAGCATCAAGAGGATTCATCCTCCCAATGTACATAACAAATGCCAAACCTTCTCGTAATCGAAAGTTGATGGAATAGCCTCGTGATGGTTTAGCGCTAGAGTGCCTAAAGCATCAAGAGGATCCATCCCCTAAACAAGTGCACAAAATCACATCATCAATACAGATATATGCACTTATTAGCAATACCATGTACGGAATGTAAACGTGAGAAAACATACTAATAATAAAAACTGACGTGTTGTCTAATAGTCCCCACCAATTTTCAAGTGTGGTAGCCCACAAAATATTAGTTTTGAAAACCATGATGCAAATGCAGTACAAAAAGTATAAAGTTCCCTACCTCGATGGCAACCATGAAACGCTTATCGATAATCCCGCTCCACGCGCTGTCGTAAGCGGAAGGTTGAAGCATCTGACACCTCTTGAACCTACAACAAGGTCGGTGTCAACATCCCATCATACATAACAAGGATAACAGGCAAGTCTTAATCAAGACTAAAGTTCAGGACGTTTTCTATAGGCAATCCTAAGTCCCAAACTGGGAACCGAAACCAGGAATCTCCACAAAATTCCCAACCTTGTCTCTTAACAACCCAACCAAGTTTTTATCATAACCCATTCGCTCTAGTGGACATTACAAGACCATCCTAAGCATAGCATCCTATCCTTAGTTTAATTACCCGATACAAAATCACAGTGTACAAGTCCTCCACAGGCTTAACAACTAAGCAAGGCAACGAAAGAACAGAGGATGATTCATAAACAATAAAAATGTCAGCCCCAATAATTAATCCTCAAAATAGGAGGTATCGTCACAGGGCAATCCAGCCAAAAACTCTGACAATAATCAAAACAGGATTAACAAGACCGATTCCCTTTTAGCAAGACAACAGATTCAACATGTATTTCAAGAAGAAAAATCAATGAAAAATCGCAGCTCAACAAACAAAACAATCTTTCTCCATCGAATACAACCAACTAAAATCTTCAATTCATAAATGTAGACAACAAGGAATCTAGAACAGTTTCTCTAGTGAAACTGTAACAAACATGGAGTATATTATCTACATTTCCTCATCCATAACAAAACGAAAGCCCTGACAGAACAAATTCACAGATTTCATTTTATCAAACAACATAATGAACACAACAACTTTTGTAAACCCCTTACTCACAACAAAAATCTTCAGCAAAATTGAAATACAACGCACAAAATAGAGTCGAATTCCAGGATTCCAAAACAGAAATCTAACCAAACACAACTCCTCAGCTAAATCAATTTAACCAAGCACAACAGGGAACAAACCATCCCAAAATTAGGAACCGGTAAAAAACATAACCGAGTATGCATTTCCTTGAACTAGCAGTGAACATAAAGAGAACTTAAATTCATTAGGCATTAATCTCTGCAAAAAAATGGAAATCCTAACAGAACTCAACGCAGCAGTAGAACCAAGAGCAAGCAGGTTCTTCATTCAAACGGATTCATAGTGCAGGATATTCTTTTATCTACAACCTAATCGAATAGAGCAGAACAAAGTCAAGGAAACCTAACTTGGCTAAAGCCCTAATGGAAATTAGCAATGACAAAGAATCAGAGGCCAAATTCAAAGCAGAAACCAGGATTGAGTAGGAATCCAAACAATCAATCTTAATTCATACATTACTCACCTTGATTTGAAGGAATGGCGAAAAAAAAACGCTCGAACCTAAGAATCAAAGAAATGTCAAATCACTACAAGAATAGGGTGACCGAGAATGATAGAAACAAAATCCAAATTAGCAGAAACCAAAATCAAATCCGGTATTTGAAATTACCTACCCAAAATCGGGAAATGATGGAAGCAACTCGCCAAAGGGTTCGCCATCACCAAAGCATTGGAAAACCCCAGGACGAACCACACAACCCCCGCGAAAATTGAGTCACACACAGAATCCGAGCACACCGTCATCATCAATAACCGTAATAATAGCGATACTCGGTGATCGCAAAAGCTACAAACAATCCTAATTTGGTTTAGGATTTTGTATTTAGAGATACAACACATACAACTGTCTCATTACTCTAGTTAACAACAAACAAACACTTCCTCCAACAATCGAAAGTGCGTAAATATAATAGGACCCCACATGGATTGATCAAATTTGGTTCACATGACCAAAATGATTAATAAAATAAATATGCATGCACAAATAAAAAATATCTATATATTAGAAAAACTAATGAGCTATCGAAATGGACTTGTCATTTTTGTATGAGAACATATTTTAAAATAAAGTTTTATAAAATGATGTAATGCAGGACATAAAAATAAACTCGTACCCCAAAATTTTTAAGTTTCTTAAGAAAATAATTGGATGGAACAGAAAATTCTTAGAAAACCACAAGCATTAATTTAGTTGAGTTTATTGATAGAATATGTAGAAAGATATGCATCATGCTTTGGGGATTTTCATCATAAATGGACATGGTCTTCTTTCTTAGTAGATAATCTAACATCTAACAACAACAATAAAAAAATAGGATATCATACATTAAGAAAACAAATCTTTACATAAGTAAAGGTAAGGTAAAGGACATGAGGCAAAAACAATCTATAACCATTGACAAGAATACTTCTTACACAAAAGTAGAAAAGTTAAAAGGATAATCCTAAATATAGATGCATCAAACATAATTCTAAACCCAAAGAAAAGGATCACAATGAAAGTAGTATTGTAGCAGCATTGAGGAAGCAAAATAAATCAAATCTCTAAAAGCAGTGCACTGTGTTGAATGTAATAAATTGAAAAAAAAAATCTCTAAGAAATTTTCTTAGTGCACAAAACTATCATGACCCAAAAAGAAAACCGTGACGGAATAGGGACAATCCAACCCAAAAAAGTCGAACCATTCAGCCCTCAACGATATTTAAATGAATCAGCAGTGAAAGACTAAATAAAGTAGATATTAGCCAATACCCAAAATGTTGGAATAATCCATTACCATAAGATCCAAAAGTGACATCATATATTGTAATAATAAAGGTCTAAAATATAATAATTTGTGCAACAATAAAATACACTATAATATAAACTATTAACTCCAAACATGAAGTACACTGAAGTAAAATAATATTAAGACTAATTCCCGAGAATCACTCAAAAGTAAATGAAATAACAACTAAAACAACGCCGAACTCAATCCTTAGTCGATTGTTCCAAATCTTTCTTGACTATCACTTGAAAGGAGAGAGTTATTTTAGATGAGTCAACTAAACTCAGTAGGAATAAAGTTTTACATTTAGTGTTGGAGTAAACAAATGCAATGAACATGCCAATATAAAATATTTTATACAATCTTACTATAAAACATATAGTATGACAAGTTTTAAATATTCTACTATAATGTGATACATATCATAAAATAAACCATTACTGTATAAAATTTTAGTGAAAATGGAGTCACTCACAGAATCCGGGCACACCATGTCATTAACAATAACAGTAATAACAACGATACTCGGTGATCACAAAAGTTGCGAACAATCTTAATTAGGTTTAGGACTTTGCATCTAGAGGCACGACACATACAACTGTCTCATTACTTTAGTTATCAACAAAAAAATACATTCTCTAGCGGTCAAATGTGCGTAAATAAAATAGGACCCCACATGGATCGATCAAATTTGATCCAACAACCAAAATGATTAATAAAATAAATGTGCATGCTCAAATAAAAATATGTTTAATGAAAATAAATAAATAATATATATATTAAAAAAACTAATGAGCCATAGAAATAAACTCGTCATTTTATATGAAAACACGTTTTAAAATAAAGTTTTAGAAAACGATGCAATGTTGAACATAATAAGAAACTTCTATCCTAAACCGTGTCTACTGCTAGCAAAAATCAAAGTATCCAAAATCTAAGGAACCCCAATATCATGTCAAGTCTCGAAACTTATTCAGTCAGTCACTAAATAGAGCTAGCCTAACTAACCAGTCTGTTCTAGTTCTAGTCAGTTTGGTTCAGTTTGATTTGGGTCGGTCTGGTCTAGTCTAGCATGATCTGGTCTAGTCAAGTCTGATTTAGTCATTTTCTTTTGGATCTACTACTCGACTTGCTGTTCGGTCTGCTCCAGTTTGGCTTGGGTCAGTTTGGGTCGATTTGGTCTAGTTCAGGTCAGGTTAGTTCGGTTTAGTTCGGTTTGATTTGATTGGGTCAGATTGGTCTAGTTTGGTTTGATTCAAGTTTGGTTCGGTCTGATCTGGTTCAATCTAGGTTAGTTTAATTCAGGTCAATTCTTCTGGTCTAGTACGGATTGGTTCGAGTTGGACTGACGATTTAACGATCGTCCTCTAAGAAATTTTTCTGATCTCCCTCTGTTTCTAACATGGATCAACATCAAATTTGATGCAAAGTAGTTTCCAAACATTTTTGTGCAACTTAAATCAGATTATAACCATCAAATTCAATTTTCAAATAATGAACTCAAATTTTCACACTGAAAATCCAAACTTGACCAGAAGTCTAGAAATCCAGATAGATTTTGACTTACCCAAATAAAATCTTGGAGAATCATAGCAAGTCAATTCCCCTAGAATGCAAATTGGTTTTTGCTTTAGTTAATTTATGAAACAAAACAGAAAATCTAACTCAAAAATTGAATTTTTATAAAGAATAACATCATGAGTGAAGAAAGCCAACTTGCCCTTGTTTACTCCACAAATTCTCGGTGTAGACCGACCTCTTTGAAATGTTGATTTATCTCCTTGATCGAATTCTGAACCTGATTTAAATCCAGGATTAGAATCCAAAATTTTGAGAACAAAGTATAAAAGCGATAATGAAATGCTACTTACCGTTTAATTTTTCTCATGTAAAAAGCTTTAATTTTTTATTAGATACCAAATGGTATCTATCCCACAAGAATTTCATCATCTTGGAAATTTTCGTTTTCTCTCTAATGGCTGCCAATCCTACTCATCGAAAGGAGAAAAAAGGTTTAGTTGAAAGAATACACTTTTAAATGGCAATTGACTTGTCTAATAGTAATCTATCAACCATAACAATAAATTTGGTAACTGTTTTCTTGTAAGGCAGTAAAATCTCATCAAAGAAAGAAACTTGTAAGTTATATTCTACGCATGAATTTTTTAACCGGTTGCACATTTATGAAATAAAAGATTTGATTAATTACATACCAAAAATCTTTTTAATGGCTGGATTTCACAAAATAGTATAACATCCAATAGCATTCATAAAAACATACTTTAACACTTGTATCACATTCAATAAAGGAATATGTGCACAAAAAATGAGGGCAACATAAAACGAACTAAATACATAATAGGCAAAATAACTTACGAAGCACAAAAACAACAATCCTCGGCCAAAATTTAAGAAATCTGAGGTTGCTCAAATTATATATTGACATTGTCATAGTAATTGTATACATAATATTTAGGACAATGCACGTGAGTGATTAATTGATTATAAGTTTATTTTTTAATATAGTAATTAAATAAAGAATTATTCACTAAAAATTTGAAGAATAAAATTCGATAGGCAATTTATGATTAGACAAGTCAAACAATAAGATAATTAGAAGAATAAATGTGAGAGGGAATTACACAAATTAGTGAGATTTTGAGGAAGTTACGGAAAGTCCAAATGTCCAAACTTGGAGAGCAAGTAAAATAAAGATTTGGAAACCATCCAAGTGGACGATTTCAATAAGGAATAGAAGCCAAAAGACCTCTAGACTTGGAGCAGAAGAAAGGAAGATATTAATTAAATAATCTTTTAGTTAATTAACCTGATTTTGACTATATAAAGCCACCTAATGCTTATGTTTTAGACATTGAAGTTTGAATACAAGATAGCTTGCGCTAATTTCAAAATTGGAGTGATTCTTTTTTCAAACATTTTGATGAGTTACATGCAAAGTTCTTCTTGTGTGAATTATATCACAAGGTGGGATCTCATATAGGCTTAAGTGAGTTTTCTCAATGGCATCCGCAGCCCTGTTCTCTAGGGAAAAGTTGTATGAAATGATGTCCAACCATCCATCAAGCATCCATCCGCAAAGTCATCAAAAGGGAGTGCAAGTTGTCCTACTTTCCAAATCCGACCACCTAGAGCGTTTTCAATATATTTCCTAATTCTTGAGAAATATTTCCAAAGTTCTTAAAGGATTCTTTTCCTTATTCATTCAAGAAGACGTGATCAAAATTGCAGCTCAAAAGGATCTAAGACGTTACGTGCTTTCAAAGTTCACTTTCAAAAGTGATTCTCGGCCAAATTAGGAAACTAGAGCTCAGGTCGATCGCGATCATCTGCCCGATCAACCGCCCGATCAACGACAAGTGCAGAATTCCTCCTTTGACTTATTTACAACTTCAACACTTCAAGGACATATTTTACAGGTTATTTCTTTACCCCTTCTGTTGGTGCATCACATTCGTACTCTCAGACCATCTTTTCACACTGTTTAATCGATACCAATGGATTCCCGTGTAGCAAAGAAAATGCTGCTCAAGTGAAAGGGTGGTCCCCTCAGACTTAGCTGTGGCCATGGCCAGAAATGACGGACTCCAGCTGTGAACAAAGTCGGATAGTAACCAAGCCCATCGGTCAGTTACACGACAATGTACCCACCGTGGTGCAAGGTGGTGCACCCCTGGTTCAAGTTGGAGCAACCGTGGTTCACGTTGGAGGACTCGCGATTGCCCTTATTATAGAAGCCGACATTGAATCACATCCTCAACCTCAACCTCATCCTCATCGTCAACAACGACTGGTAGCAGGAGCACTGGTCTGTTTTCATCCCATTATAGCGGGTTTCCACTCCTCACTCTTCAGGACAGTCGATGTAAAGGAACAGTATGAAGATGATGTTAAACACCATTCAATTATTGTTTCTAGAAGAGTAGACTTCAAGTCATTGGCTGAGTTGGAAATTGAAGAATTGTTTGAGGGGGCTGGCTTATCCGGTTTATGCCGATTGGGTGGAAGTTATTGTGAGCGGATTGTCAAACTGTTTTATACAAATTTGGAACATTCCATCGAACCATTAGAGGTCCGGACTTACATGTTTGAATGTAAGTTGAGGTCGACTCCCAGCGATATTAACGTGCTGCTTGAATGTTTGGCGGAGGAACCAAGCGAGCACTACTACCACGTGTCTCGAGAGCCACCGTTCCTCAGAAGAGGAGAAAGGCTGGCAGTGCTTAGATAGTAGCACCGTGATCCCGAGATCGTAGCATACAAGAAACCAAAGTCCAATGACTTAAATATCATAGCCCGAGTGATTCACATCATCATGACACACACCATTTTGCATCGGGATGGACATCGAGACCATGTTAGCTACATGGATCTCTATCTACTCGAGAAGGTGTTCAATAGGAAAAAAGTAGACATCAGCTTCGTCATTTTGAGTCACATGTACGAGATGCTCAACAACTCGGCGAGGAGTCTACCTTTTAATTGGTTAATTCAGAGGATTGTTGAGCAATACAAGGTACCGATCTCGGAGGAGGAGCTGGGAACCAAAGAGAAGGCCACAAACGTCCATAACAAATTAAAAGTGGACCGAATGATGCTCAGCAAAGTTAAAGAGATATGAGTATGCAAGACTCCATCAAAGCCCTCCCTGAAGAAGCGAGCTAGAGTGTGCCAGCCACCAGCCCTCCCTCAGTTATACGACCTCCACCCCCCTCAGTAGCTCAGCCTCCATCCCCCTCGGAGGAATAGCCTCAAGCCCCTTTGGAGAAACATTCTCCAGCATTGCCTTTGCATTACTTGGAAGATGATGCAACCCAGCCAATGACTCTGCCCCATTCTCAGACATCTCATTTTACTTCAATGCTTGTGTAGATGCCAGCTAGATGATAGAGAACCGACTTGGCCAGATAGAGGAACTTCATCAAATGGGGTCGCTCCAAATACCAAAATAGAGGAGCAAACATTGGAGCGCCATCATTAGATGTTGGCAGCATTACAGAGAATGGGGTAGCGAGTAGCCCCTCCACCATCATCTCTAGCAGTCTCTCTAGTGGCCTCTCCATCATCCTCTTCAGCAACGGAGGGTATAGATGGCTTGGAAGTTATTTACTTTTTATGCAAACTCCATTATTTACTTTATTTGTGTGCGACTTAATAACGTGGCTCAAATTTGTAGCACCATTGCCCTCAGAGGACAACCTGCTCCTGCGTTGGGTGGATCGTAACCTCCACCACTGAAAGCTGTGCGCGTGGTACGTATTCGATTTGGTTATCTATGTGTGTCTACACTTATTCATGCCTTATTAGTCTGATGGTCTCTTATAAATGTTTTTTTGCATCCAAGTGATTTGATGGATCTCTTCAAGAAGTTTGTTGCTGGAATTACTTAGAAGAACCTGGAGACGTGCGCAATTCTTTCGGGAAAGCTGTTCCAAGATGAGTACCACATCACTGAAATAATCTTCCCTCAACAAGAAGGGACGACAAACACGATGAGAATTACATTTTGTTACATAAGTAGTTCAGAAGAGGTTTTCTTAGTACTCATCCTTACGTTGCGTTCTTTGTATGTAGTACTATACGTTGAATGAAGAAGAATATTTCCAAGTTCAAATGGAAAAATCGCTATTGATATTAGGGTGGATTCACGTAAGTAAACATCTTGTTTTTTCATTTTGTTGTTCATCTTTCAATAATACAAATGCGTGCTTACTTTGCATTTCAATCCCACCCAAAGCAAGCGTGTTTTCTGTCATCCGTTGACCTGCATACTCGTTGCCCTCACCAACTATTGCTGCCTGAAGCAATTTTGACCATTATAGCGCTAACTGACAAAAAGTGGTATATTTTTTCCCCTGTGTAAATTCGTATTGGTTTCCGCTTATGTGTTGATTTTTCTATTTGCATTTAAGCCCGCACGACTTCTTTCGGTGTACGAGTGAGGGGTTGGAGGTGATTCGAGATTGCAAGAAGAAGAAAGACTTCCACCATCACGATGATGTACCCACGAAGGGTCTGTTGTTTGCCAAAGCGTTCGACATATACGTGGACCCACATTTGTCATTTGTGATCATCAATTTGCAGAGGAAATCTAGCCAGAAGAAGGTAGCGTAGATTAGTTGAGGTGTGTACGGATACTTAGACACTAAATTTGTTGTACATAATAAAAAATTCCTTGTCTCTATATATGTTGATGTTTATGTTTTGTTTTGTTCACTTGGATAATCTCTATTTGAAAAATATTGGTTTGGATAATATCTAGTTTTGATAATGTGATAGAGGGGATACACTAAAAACAAGAGAAACTCTTGCAAAATTTTCAATTTTTTGAAAGAGAAATTGACTCAAACTATTGCATTCATCATCAACAAACAACTAACATGCTCATTGCAACAATTTAAGCAACCTGTGCATAACATCGAAATGTATTACACTTCAGCTCTTAGAAATCTCTGGGGTTCGCTAATCGCTGACAAAATCTCTGAGAAAATCACGATGAGTGTAGTATGAATTTGTACAAGACAAATGAGGCATGATGATCTGCGGTGGATCATTATCAATCGACCGTGGATCATAGGCAATATATGGATGATCATTATCAATTCACCGTGGATCATAATCAATCCGCGGTGGTACGTGTACTGTTCCGCTGTGGATCGTTATTTTTAAAAATACTGTTATAATATTGATAATTCACCATGGATTGTAATAAGATCCACCGTAGATGGTTTATGATCCATGGTGGATTGATAATGATCTGTGGTGGATTGATAATGATCAACCGTGGATCGTCATACGTGTCTGCCTTGTATAAATTCATACGACACTCCTCGCAATTTTCTCAGAGATTTTGTCAGCGATTAGCGAACCCTAGATATTTCTGAGAGTTGAATTGTACCAAATTTTGGCAAAGTTTAATCATTTATTGAACACCAAATGGCGTTTGGAGTGTCGAGAAATCTATTATTAATCGCCAAGTTGATGTGGGGCCCACATTAACACATGTACCAAATGAGGTACGTGCAATTGGAGACGAAACTCCTATAGTGGTGCATTTCATCTTGGCAACTCTAGACGAGGAGGATGAGGAGGTGCTCCGTTCATTATGCAAATCCAGTAGTGACGAAGACAAGGACATGGATGAGAGTAGGCTTAGACGTCCACCACAAGCAAAATGCATGTTCGCTTGTATGGGTCTTGACAAGAAGTATAGTTCACTAAACAAAATTAGAGAAGAAATGTCAATCATGCATTGAAGAATGGGTACAAGAATAAATTCACCCACAGTGACTCTCATCGGTTGAGGGTTGCCTGCCAGGAAGGATGTCCATGGCAGATGCCTGCCAAAAATGTAAGGTGAAATGACGTTTCAAATAAAGTGCTATAACGACGTTCACACTTGCTCGAGAAAGATGGAAAGCTGCTATACCTCTACCAAATGGGTGGTAGCTCCTTACTTGGATAGATTTAAAAGTCAGACCGACTGGGACCTTTCTTCCATAATTGAGATAGTTAGGAAGAATTTTAACGTCAACATCACACCCAACCTTGCTAGAAGGACAAGAAATGCGGCCAAAAAAATTAACGAAGGTGATGGCAATGACCAATACAAGCTCATATAGTCCTATGCCGAGGAGATTCGGAGGTCTAATCTTGAAAGCTCCCTGCGTGTTCACCTAGAGATGAGTGCATTTAAAAGGATGTACATGTATTTGGTTGCATGTAAGATGGGCATGTTGAACTGTGATAGATCGGTTATTTGTTTGGATGGTTGCCACTTGAAGGGACTGATTCCAGGCCAGCTGCTGACTGTTGTCACCATCGATGGGAACAATGGAATGTATCTGGTTGCTAGAGCAGTGGTTGAAGCAAAAAATAAGGATTCTTGGAGCTAATTTTTGGAATTGTTGATCGAAGATCTAAGCACCCCATCTAGCAATGGATGGACAATCATTTCTGACCGACAAAAGGAGCGGTTGATTGCTTTTGCCATCTATGTTTATGATATGCGTTGTGTACCAATGTTTGACTCATACTATTATTTTTTGTAGGGCTGGTGCCAACTGTCAGATGTTAGCCTTTTTGTTAGGCTTAGTTTTATTTTGATGATGACTAAAATGGTGATTAATTTAATAAATCAATAAGTTGTATTTTATATTTTTTGGATATTATTCTTATCATTTTTATCATAATATTTATATCAGTGTTTATTGGAAATACCCTTAAAATGGGTATTATTAATGTGCTAACATGTTTACTTGAGTCCATATAGTGCAGCATATTATTTTGGGACTCAGTATAGTTCAGGGGTTATAATAGAGTGAAGTAGGGACGAGATGCGGATGAAGAATCCCATCCCAATCTGTTCTGTGTTCTGGTGGACACGTGCGAACAGGTGCAGACGAGACAACATCATCCGAAGAAGTCCAGAGCTTCAAGGTGAGGACGAGATCCAACGTCCCAATCTGAAGTATGTTTTTGCGGATGAGGCGCAGACGGATGTGGACGCAGGTGGACACAACCATTTTGAATCTATCCATTTTGCACTACAATTCAGACGCCAATCTGAAGACATGCGGACGAGAATTCGTGTCCGAAGGTAAGGTTCGGACAATGCACGGACAAGGCATGGACGAGTGATGATGATGCGGAAAACATTCAAGAGGAAAATGTATTGGTCATGCAGACAAGTGCGGACGATACTGTGGATGAGGACCCGCATCCGAAAGTTCCAAATTGTGCATAACGGCTATATTTCCAACGAACGAATTTTAAAGGGTATTTTCCGACGGCTACATGCGGACGTCTGAAACTGGTTTAGGACATCCGAAAGTCCATTGCCTATAAATAGAATTTCACTCCAAGCTCTCTACAATGATAAGATATTCAAGGTGAAACCCTACAAAAATCAATACTCGAATATTACCCACTGTGAACTATTATTGTAAATCCAATTCTCCCTATTCTTAAACTTGCGAATTAATTTGGGAGAATTCAGATTGCTTAAATTTGTGCTTTAATTTCCATATTCTATATTTATGCTTAATTATAAAGGGTGAGTCCCCAAGAATTCATCACCAAAGGGTGACGCCCCGATATAGTCAACGGCTCGATTGAACGCCCGAAAGTTCAATCAACGGGTGACTACCCGTAATAGTCAAATTTAGGTTGACGACTCATAATAGTCAAAGGGTGACACCCTTAGAATTAGTCTTTGTAAAAGGTTTAATTGACACCCGTAAGTCAATTAGTTAGTGGATCTCCAATGGAAGTTGGAGCGCGGATGTAGGCGGGTTTGCCGAACAGCGTAAACAAATCGGTGTGCACTCTCTCTATCCCTTACTCTTTAATTTCCGCATTTTATGTTTTTATTGTATATGATAAATCACATAGGGATTTAGAGATTAAATATCGCGCGAAAAAGTTATTACGCTATATTGACCCCCCCTATATGCGTACATCGATCCTACAATTGGTATCAGAGCAGGGGATTTAAATTTTTGTGTGATATTTTGTGCATATTGCTAAAGTTTGTTGAGTTGCATCTATTGTATAAATTAGATTGAATTTCATTGATTAGAAATTATTTATACACGCATATTATGGATTTCAATAGGATTGTTGAAAGTCAATGCACATCTACACTTCCACACTTTAATGGTTGAAATTATTTATCTTGGAAGTGTAGAATAAAAGTATTTATACAATCTATTGGTTACACTCTTTGAAAAATCATTGAAAAAGGAATAACTCTTCCTAGACCATGTTGTGATTTCAATGATATAGATAAGCACAATTGGAACTTAAACATTAAAGCCATGAATATTTTATATAGTGCCTTAAGTAAGCATTAATTTGATAAAGTTCAATCTTGTGTTAGTGCTTTCGATATATGGAAATCTCTTGAACTAACACATGTAGGCACAAATCAATAGGATAAATGCAAAGAAAGCTTATCCTCCGAAAAAGAGGAGAAGGTGGCCATCTCTTGCTTCATGGCCAATGAAGATGAAATTGAGGTAACAAACTACTATAGCGATTCCGAATCTAATAGTGATGATAATGGTGATTTAGTAAATGAAATGCTAGAAAGTTTGAATGAGCATAAGGAAAAATATAAGTTATTGAAAAAGGAGCATAACAATTTGATCAAAAAGTATGCTATTTTAGATAAATCTTTGGAGGATCAAATTGTTGAATTGAAAAACATGATTGATGATTCTAATGCTTCCTTTAAATCTCTTGAGCATGATTGTAGCAATTTGAAATAGTTGAATAATAGATTAAATTCTACTATCAAATCACATGAAAATGAAATTAGCTCATTAAACACTAAAAATTGTGATTTGATTGCTACTATCAAATGTCTTGAGCATGATTGTAGTGATTTGAAATTATTGAATAATGGATTGAATATTTCCATCAAATCACGTGAAGATGAGATTAGATCTTTGAATGCTAAATCTAAATCTAGTTTTGATTGTAATGCTAAAATTAAATCTCTTGATATTGATGTTTGTGAATTGAATGCCAAGAATGATGATTTGAACTCTATTGTGCTTAAATTCACGAATGGGAGCAAAAATTTAAATATGCTCTTAAATTCGCAAAGGGTTACTTTTGATAAAGCCGGAATTAGATATAAACCCTCTGCAAAGAAGAATTACACTAATTTATTCGTTAGTTCATCTATTTGTAATTCTTGCAATTGTGTTGGACATAAATCATTTTGTTGTCCATTAAAATTGAATGCTAATGTGAAATCAAATGGCAAATTAATAAATTCTAAATTTGTGTGGGTTCCTAAAGGAACCATTCCAAATGATAAAGGACCCAATAAGATTTGCGTGCCTAAGAAAAGCACTTAAGTGTTTTTCGATTTTTGAATCAAGAGTTGACATATAATTTGATGATATTACTTGATAATTTATACTCTTGATTTAAATAGAATTGAGTTGATTATTCGCATATACCTTAAATCTTTCTCTTGTGATTAATATGGATTAATTGAGTGAATAATCTCTTGAATTGTTTTTATCTGGTTTTGGATGTTTGTATATAAGTTAAAAGTTTATACTCTTGATTAATATTGATTGAAATATTAATTTGAAATCAATTTGTAATCTTAAATTTATGTGGGTTCCTAAAGGAACCAAGCCCTAACAAACGGACCCAAAATGGTTTGAGTACCAAAGAATGCAAAATGATTTTTGGTGTAGGTTGGAGGTTCTCCCAAGAAGCTTAAAAGAAGAATGGATACTTGAATATCCAACACAAGGGAGAAGCTTCAAAGATTGCCTCCAATGCTTAAAAAATGAAAATAAACATCTTGGAGGTACACAATTTCTTTGTTATAATTAAATTTATTTCTGGAATTTGATTTGGATTAATATTTAGACTTTAATTGGTTGAATTCTTTTTGAATCATTGATATTGAGTGTTTGGATTGGAGATTTGTTTATGATATCTCTAGGTTGAGATTAGTATTAATTCGTCAATTGCGATCCTTAAGCTAAATTACAATCATATCTTGAATTGTTATAGTTTACTTTTTTTTTTTGTTCTAACAATTGGATTCTAAATTGCATATCTTTGAAAAATTGTTGGATGTTTAATTTTGTTGATTTGGATATATCTCACTTGGATTAAGTTTGTATTTGGATAAAAGGAGGAGAAAATTGAATTGATTGGAGATTTTTTATTTGGTTTCAAAAAGTGTTCAACTTTTTAAGCTTTGATAAAATTGTTTCCGCTAGGTTAAACTTTGATAATTCTCCTTAAATTGAAATTAGTTAATTGACAAAAAAGGAGAAAAAGGTTGGACACTCAATTCCTTCAGGATAATCCCGGAGTGGACACTGCGGACGCCTCTCAGCCATCATCTTCTGTCCTCAAATGCTGAAAATTCATTATGCTCCTTTTTTGGTCAAGTTCGGACAATACCGGATGCAAACCTCGTCCGCATGCGTCCGAATCACATTTTAAAATAGACTTAGGATCATTCGTGCCCTAATTTTTCCCATCCGAACCTCAATCCCATTTTTTCTCCCGCGAGCACAGACAACTCCTAACGCGATTTCCTGCCATTCTCCGTCAATTTCAGCTTGTCTTTCAGTTTATCTTCGGTATATCTCTATTTCCCTTAATCCTCTAGAGTTTTTCCTAGGGTTGTCACTCGTTTTTCACATATTACTCTCAATGGTAAACCGACCCGTTAGGAAACGTGCCTCTAATCAAGCCTCCAAAAATGCTAGTGCTCCTAATGTCTATAGAACTAGGTTATTTCCTATTGATGAATGTAGGGGACGTTACGAGGAAGAATTCAAGGAACGGTCCTTGATTCTCTCTCGCAAAATTGACTTCGATCGGTTACACAATCTTACCTTAGAAGAAGTTTACTCTAGCTTAGAATTACATAAATTATTCTCTCTTGATGGTCTTTACTCCGAAAAGGTAATCTGAATATTTTATGCCAATGCTCATTATTCGGAAAATCCTTTAATCCTCAAAAGTTTTCTTTACGGGAGAGAAATCGAAATCACTCCCCACGTACTCAATGTATTCCTTGAATGTGAAATGGGTCTCCTTTGCAAATCCTATTTCAATGGACACATTGCTCCCAATTTTCATAACACGGAAATTGGAAACACATTCCTCTGTCAAATTCTTCGTGGCCTAATAAACAATTTCAAATTGAGACCCAAAACGAAGGATCTCAATATTCGAGCTCGAGTCATTCACCATACCCTCACTTACAATATCCTTCCTCGTGCTGGTCATCGTGACCATATTAGTTATATGCATTTGTACATCCTTAAGCACATTTATAGCAATACCCCATTCAACTTAGGATATCTAATTGCTTATCAAATGGCTGAGGCGGCCAATAGCCACAATCAATCTCTTCTGTTCAACATTCTTCTTTCCAATCTATTTCGGACATGGGAAATTCTGATCCCCGCCTCCTCCAAGAAAATGGATATTCGGAGTATGGATATTTATTCTCCTCAAACCCTTAGTTGCATGGGCTATATGATGGATCCAAATGGTAATTAGATAGTAAGACCCATGGATGCTCCTCTTGCCTCTCCCGAGATTCCACAGCTAGAGCCCTCGGAGCCAATGTTATCCTTACCGACTACGGATCCTGGTCCCTCATTCCATGATGAGGCTGGTCCTTCCTCTTCTCATGCGCAATGTGCATCCCTCGCCGATGTGGCACACATTGAAGGGTACTTGATTTAGATTTTTTCTTGACTTCACTCGGTGGATAGACACCTGGAGGATATATCTCGTGGTGTTTGGACCACCGGAGCTTCCTCCCCAGCGGCTCATCATGATTTTCCGTTGTCATCCGCTCCACCTCCTCATGACATGGATGATACTGAGATTCCCGATGCGTAGCTTAGATCTATGCTATTTTCTTTTGAGCTTAGAAGTTGTTGTAAAATCTTTCTTTTGAACAAACAATGTAATCTCCATGTATGGTTAGACATCTCTTTTAGTTTATAACTTAATTTTTGAAATGCTTACTCTTTTGGTTTGTAACTCATTGCACTATTCTAAACGCCATGAATGTTTCTTTAATTTCGATCTTGAAATATGTGCTTGTTGAATGACTACAATAATTTGGATGGTTTGGAATACTTTGAATTGAGTTTAGAAGATTTATTTTGACATTATGGGGGAGTCTAAAAACAAACATAATCATGCCAATTTTTTTTAAAGATCATTGCTCTTCAATTCTATTTGCCAATCACTAAGGGGGAGAGAAAAGATTTTAACTTGCATATCTTTGAAAGATAAATTATATCAATTAGTATTTTTGATATTGGTTTTAATACCACAATTGGTTAAACTTCTAAAATTGGTATCATTACATTTTCTATTACTTCAAAGTTTTAAATTGAATTATATCCCCAAATCAATTGTTTTATGAATAACAAAGGGGGAGAGACATTTGAATTGATTTCGATTTTACACATTGCTATCTCTCTTAGAAACTTCTTTTTGAACTTACAATTGGTATCATACTTGGCAAAAATGATTTGATCTTAACTTTGGATTTACAATTGATATTAATTCTTGAAAATCTTGTTTTGCTTCAAATTGTGAATTATCAATTGTATCATTTGTTAACTTCTTAATTCTTCAAATGGTATCACTTCTAGAATTTGAAAGTTAGTTGATCATTTTTTTATCTTAAGTTGATATCTATTACTTGGACTTAAATGCATATATCCCTCAAATGTCTGTGTATGCTTAATGACAAAGAGGGAGAATACTTTTGGTATGCTTGTGGTGTACTTTTGGTATTCTTTTTTATTGTGGTGTACTAAGTTGGTATCACTTGTTGGAGAATGGAAATTGGTTTAATTTGTTGAACTTATTTTGGATTCTATTTCCTACATTTGGTATTTTTTTGTATCTATGATTTGGATTCTAATGTCTAATTCCTTCAAATATGTTTAGGCTTTATGAGAAAAAAGGGGAGACTATTTTTTATTGAATATTTCTTTATGGTTGTTTTTCAAATTGGTATCGTATTTTATACCACAAATTGAATTTGAATGCTTAATCCCTCCAATGAATTTTGTATGCTTAATAGAAAATGGGGGAGAAGATGTTTTGTTAGAAATCTTTGTGATTGTGGTTATTTACAAATTGGTATCTTATTTTTAACCTCATGAAATTTGTATTGAATCTTATTATTGTGGTTTCTTCATTTGGTATCTCTATTTATAACCAAAAATTGGATATAAATCTTAATGCTTGATTCCCTCAATGGTTTGCTTATTTGCAAGATTCTTTGAACAAGGAGGAGATTTCTTTTTGAAGACTATTCTTGAATGTCTTTTTAAAATTTGTCTTGAGTGTGGTGTATTGTCTTGGCATCTTATTTCTCACCACATTGAATTCTAATGCAAATTCCTTCACCATACTCATGTTGATAATGGTAAAGGGGGAGAGATTTTTTTCCTTACTAATAATTGCTCTAAGAGATAGAATTATTTGTTGTTGAATTTTGATGAGATTGTTTAGGACTCCCCTCCCCTAGGCATTCTTTTTTATTATGACAAAAAAGGGAAGAAAGGTGTATAAGTTGTGATATATTTTAGGGGGAGTTAAATAACATGTTGCATGAGTTAATTGCTTGATAAATTGTATAACTTAATTAGAGAAATCTAATGTACAATATTTATATGCAAATGCTTAGTTTTAGGATAGACAACTTATTGGATTTTGTCATCAGCAAAAAAGGGGAGATTGTTAGCCTTTTTGTGAGGCTTAGTTTTATTTTAATGATGACTAAAATGGTGATTAATTTAATAAATCAATAAGTTGTATTTTATATTTTTGGGATATTATTCTTTTTATTTTTATCATAATATTTATATTCATGTTTATTGGAAATACCCTCAAAATGGGTATTATTAATGTGCTAACATGTTTACTTGACTCCATGTAGTGTAGCATATCATTTTGAGACTCAGTATAGTTCAGGGGTTACAATGGAGTGAAGTAAGGACAAGATGTGGATGAAGAATGTCGTCCCAATCTGTTCTATGTCCTTGCGGACACGTGCGGATGAGACAACATCGTTCGAAGAAATCCAGAGCTGCAAGATGAGGACGAGATCCAACATCCCAATCTGAAGTATGTTTTTACGAACGGACGGGGACGCAGGCAGACACAACCATTTTGAATTTGTCCATTTTATACTACAATTCGGACGCCAATTTGAAGACATGCGGATGAGAATTCGCGTTTGAAGGTAAGATTCGGATGATGCACAGACAAGGCATGGACGAGTACAGATAACACGGAAAACATTATGGAGGAAAGCTTTTTGGTCATGCGGACGAGTGCAGACGATACTGTGGACGAGGACCCGTGTCTGAAAGTTCTAGATTGTGCATAACGGCTATATTTCCAACGGACGAATTTTAACGGTTATTTTCCAACGGCTACATGTGGACGTCCGAAACTAGTTTAGGACATCTGAAAGTCCTTTGCTTATAAATAGAAGTCCACTCCAAGCTCTCAACAACGATCGGATATTCGAGGTGAAGCTCTGCCAAAATCAATACTCGAATATTACCCACCGTGACCTATTATTGTAAATCCAATTCTCCCTATTCCTAACTTATGAATTAATTTGGGAGAATTCGGATTAGTTAGATTGGTGCTTTAAATTCCATATTCTATATTTGCACTTAATTGTAAATGGTGAGTCCCTAAGAATTCATCACCAAAGGGCGACGCCCCGAAATAGTCAACTGCTCGATTGAACGCCCGAAAGTTAAGTCAACGGATGACTCCCCGCAATAGTCAAATTTAGGTTGACGACCCATAATAGTCAAAGGGTGACACTCTTAGAATTAGTTTTTGTAAACAGTTTAATTGACACCCGTAAGTCAATTAGTTAGTGAATCTCCAAGTGGAACTTGGAGCGTGGATGTAGGCAGGTTTGCCAAACCGCGTAAACAAATTGGTGTGCACTCTCTCTATCCCTTACTCTTTAATTTTCGCATTTTTTGTTTTAATTGTATACGATAAATCACATAGGGATTTGGAGATTAAGTATAGGGCGAAATCGTTAGTATGCTATATTCACCCCCCCCCCCCCCCCTTCTATATGCGTATATCGATCATACATCTGAGAGATCGTTGGGCAAGCAAATCATTGTTTTCGCATCCGACACCTGTATACAAATTATCAAAAATGATTTAAAGGGAGGTTGTTTAAGGAAGCAATGTGAGCCGCTTCTAGAGCCACAACAGAGAGGCACTTTAAGAGAGAGATGGTGAAGCTATTTTTGCTTGACCTGGCAACCCACAACTATCTACGAGGAATAGATGCAAGATGCTGGACTAAACATGTCTTTTGCTCCATCCCAAAGTACGACCTAAGCCTCAACAACCTAAGCGAGTTCACCAACACATGCATCCTACCAGCCTATGAAAAACCGATTCTCAGTATGTTCGAGATCATACAAAAGTGCATCATGGGAAGGATCATTAAAAAAAAAAGAAAATATTGCGCGCTCGATGGACCTTTTGTGTCCGCATGTCAAGAATCGCCTTGCTAGACTACAACTTACAGGTTACAATTGGAGTCCCCAGCTTTCAAGCACTACTTAATTTGAGGTTAGCAACGGTAACAAAAAGTACCATGTTGATTTGGACAGGTGTACTTGTAACTATTACCAATGGGAGTTGACTAGCATCTCGTGTGTCTATGCACTCCCGTGTATGCAATTCATGAGGAGATCTCTCGAGGACTTTGTGCATGAGTGATACCACCGGGAAACATACATCGCGGTGTACTCTCACTTTGTTTGCCTCATCAGTGGACAAATAATGTGGCCTCTAGTGACGCATCTTGATCCAATTACGCCACCCCCATTTAAGAGACATCCTAGAAGGCCGCAAAAACAAAGAATAGGGGATGTGGACGAGGCCCCAAGCTGGACAGTGTTGCCCAAGAAAAATTTGAACATGACATGTGGTCGGTGTGAGGGTGTGAAGCACAATTCCCGCATGTGTGAAGGCCCAAAGTCCAGTGCATGTGGTAGTTACCAGTCCAAAGGTAGAGGAAGTAGGGGCAACAGAGGAAGGTCGGAGGGCACATTTATGGGTTTCAGAGTCCCCGAGATAGTACCCAACATAATCCCTGAGATAGTCCCCAAGACAATTCCTAAGACGCAAGTGAGCACATTGTTGCATTATTGTTTTCATGTGTTACGTTTTAAACTATGCTAATTTTATTTGCAATGTGTTATGCAAGAGTATGACGCGCAAGGTCTACAAATAGAAACAAACACGAATGTGGACCTTAACCTTCCTTGATTATAGAAGCCAATGCATAATCAAAGTGACAATTAACAATGCGTCAAAACCAAATATCCATCATCTACAATAGTTTATTCGAGGTAGCCTACTGTAGATGATGAATATCTTGTTTCGACGCATAGTTAATTGAAATTTTGATTGGGCGTTGTCTTCTCTGAAACCCATAAATGTGCCCTCCGACCTTCCTTTGCCACCTCTGCCTTTGGACCGGCGGTCGCCACATGCACTAGACTTTGGACCTCCACACGTGCGGGAATTGTGCTCCACACCCCTACACCAGCCACATGTCATGTTCAGATGTCTCCTGGATAGCACTGTCCTGCTTAGGGCCTTTTCCACATCGCGTATTTTTTGTTTTTGTGGCCTTTTAGGACGTCTCTTAAATGGAGGTGGCATAATTGGATCAAGATGCATCACTGGAGGCCACATTATTTTTCCGCTGACGGGGCGAACAAAGTGGGAGTACATCGCGATGTATGTTTCCCGGTGGTAGCACTCATGCACAAAATCCTTGGGAGATCTCCTCATGAATTGCATACATGAGACTGCATGGACACATGGAATGCCAGTCAACTCCCACCGGTAACGGTTAGAAGTACGCCTGTCCAAAATCGACATGGTACTGTTCGTTACCGTTGCTAACCTCAAATTGGGCAACGTTTGAAAGCTAAGGACTCCAATTGCGACCCATAAGTTCTAGTCTGGCAAGCCAATTCGTGCATATGTGCATTACATACACAATATATCAATTCAATTACAACCATATTGTGCATATATGCATTACAGATGCAAACCAAATTATCAATTCCGTTACAAGCATATAATGTACATATGCACTAAGAATCACTATGATCTACCCACATCAAGCATTTGTATTGTTTCCTAAGGAACATCCAACTGTCTGCCTTGAATAATCTGTTGTAGATGATGTATATCTAGTTTTGACGCCTAATTCATCTATTGATCCTTGCACGTTTACTCACTCAATCTAGTTATCTGATGTTCCTTGCATATAGGTGTTGGATGCAAAACTGATGCTCCACTTGCCACCCATGTTGCAGACGCATGGCGGTTTTCCATCTTTCTCGAGCAAGTGTGAATGTCATTATAGGACTTTATTTGAAATGTCGTTTCACTTTGCATTGTCAAGACGTGCATCATTCCTGGCAGGCAGCCATCAACTGATGTATGTGAGCATTTTCCTGTCTCTATGCCCTAGTATATAAGATCGACGGTACGGTCCGACGAGTTGACCGCGAACATGATATTCTCGGCGACTTTTGGTGCAATGTTGGAGTATAGCTCAACGATGATGTTCTAAAGGTTAAGTACTACAGTTTTCCTATGGAGTAAGACAAGTGTTCGATGTTAGTAAATTTGGGAGCTGGAAAGAGGTGAAAGAGTTAGAGGCTAGGTTTTGGCTATTGTCGGTATAGTTACAGGACTCCGAGTACTATGAGGCGGTCGCATACAACGGATCGCCTTAGAGCACTCGGAGTCCTATAGCTGTACCGACAATGGCTGAAACCTAGCCTACAACTCTTTCATCTCTTTCTAGCTCCCAAATTTACAAACATTGACAACTTAGTCTTGCTTAACAGGAAAATCGTAGAAAATAACTCTCAGAAAAATCGTTGTTGAGCTCTACTCCAACATTACACCAATTGTGGCTGAGTATTTCGTGGTTCGCGATGAACTTATCGGAGCGCACAATCGAGTCTTATATACTAAGGTAGAGGAATGTAGAGTGATGCATGATGATCCACGACGGATCGTAGTCAATACACTGCAGATCGTAGTCAATTCACCATGGATCGTAGTTAATCTATCGTGGATCGTGTCCTGATCTACTGCAGACCATCAATATAATAATGTTATTTTCAAGAATAACGATTCGCAGCGGAACAGAAGACGATCCGTTGCAAACCGAAGTCAATATGTTTAACAGCAAACATGACAACGATGTTTGCGGGTACCTTTTCTAATAGTTCAGTGGTTAATTTGTTAACAAAAATAGCTTAGTGGTTGACTTGTCATTGATCACAAAGTACGATGGTTGATTTTTCATTTTCCCTTTTTATTATTTATATTCAAGCTTTTTGATAAGTAATTAACAGATCTTTGGTCTTAATAGTAATAGCATGAGGACTTCGTGCTGTAACGACCCAGTTTTCCTTTGTTAAAATGTATAATTTTTAAAAATATTTATCTTTTATAAAAATAGAGGAAGACTTTTATCAGTAAAACAAAACAGTTGAAAATGTGATAAATAAAATTTTTTCTTTTACAATTTAAATACTTTACAAAACTCTTTACAAACTACTTCTCTTTAAATCCTTTAGCCTAGCTAGCCACCAAGCCTGCAACGCACAAATGCTTCGTCAAGTGCTCCTATCCTTGATACCACGATTACCTACATTACAAGAATTAAACTATGACCCTAAGGCTCAGTAATTGATATAAAATAAAGTATGCAATGCACATGCTATGCAGATTTTAAAAATCTGTATGCAGTTTTCCATTTTTCTTTTCGTTTTCCTTTACTGTTATCTTGATTTTGCTTTACCATTTACTTAACTTGAACTTTAATAAACTTTAATTCTAATAGTGAACTTAGGCTGTATGGGTAAACATAGACCTTGGTGGTGAACTTGTACTATGCTGGTGACCTTGGGCCAACATAGTAAACTTGTACTGCAAACGGTGAACTTGCATCATGATGGTGAACTTAGTCCATCATGATGCACTTTTACCGTTTCATTTCTGCTAACAACTCAGAAATGAGTGGTGAACTTAAGCCAACTCAACCCTTCTCATTTTCTTTGTGTATTTTTTTTACTCTTTATCTTTCTTATACACAACTTATATAATTGAAATCCATTTTATTTTCAAAGCCATCTTAAAACCATTTTCGTATCACTTTAAAAATCATGATGCATGAGTACACGTGCATGCATACAATTTTATATCCTCAATAAAAACCTCAAGCATATATTCTTAGTTTAATTCGCAAAGCAAGCTCAATATCAAACTACTTAACTTTAATAACTTAAATCTAATAAACACATTATTAAAAGAACCTAATTCTAATAAACACAACATCAAATAGCAATACATCCTCAGAACATGATCACAACCTAATAATCTAGTAAATAAAGCAGCATACAAATCTGAACTATTGCAATGTAGGGCTTTCAGTAAAACACAAACAATATCGCTTACCTGGCGTCTTTAACGCATTTTGACACTTCAATTCTTCTTCCTTTCCAATACCTTCAAAATGAATAACATTTATTCGTCAATAATAAATCAACTATCTGAAATTCTCAGACTTATAACTTGATACTATGCATATACATCATAATTTTATTCCATATTTCCCTCAACTTTACAGTTCCTTAAAGCAGTAAACGACAGAGAATACTTTCATTCATTTCCATATAATTATAAACTTATTTCCTCATGTAAACCACACATGCATAACAGTCCTAATCAAACAAAGACTAACTCCTCCATTACAGAAAATAAACCCTTAATACTCTTCATAATTAGCAGGCAACAATAGCTTCATACCATTACAAATTCATCCCTCAATAATACATTACCACCAACATAATAATATATCCAAGTGTGGGTCGCCATGAATTTTAATGCATGGAAGCTGATGGAGGACTCCCAAAAGGGTGGAGTCTGACTTCCAAAAAGGCGGAGACTATCCCAAAAGGGTGGAGAATTGTGGTGGGTTTCCCACTGCCGAGTCTACTCATTCCTGAAAGAGATGTAATAGAAAAGAAAAGAAATATAAAGAAGAAAGAAGAAAGAGGAACTAATATCATAAAATTTCATGTTCACGATCTCATGTACTACTTGTTAAGTCTTAGACTTATAGATGAACCTTGTGTTGTAGGTGAGGAAGAAATGAAGGAAATAGCCACAGAAGACATATAGGTTGAGGAAAGTTGCCCATGATGAAGACTTGGCCATGTTGGAACTATTTGACTGTGAGTTATGACCAGAGACTTGATAACTCTTTTAAAATGGTTTCTTTACGATAATAGGTTCTGTTTAATATTTGGTTGCTATTTAAGTAGTGGATTTTATTTAAATTGTAAAGGACTTTTAAATTTGAGTATTACTAGAATTATGTTTGGATAACCCACTGATTACAATCCATAGAACAATCCATAACATGTCCTTAATTATTTTTATCGAAATAGTAACTAAACAGAGAACCATTTCCAAGTTACAGAGCATATTCTTTTATCTTTTATCCAAACAAAACTCATTTACCAAAACAATAGCATAACCTCAATAATATTTAACCAGCAGAACTAAGCTGAAGACTATAAACATGATCAACAGAATGAAACTCCAACAGTGACCATCAACCAAAAGACGCAACAGAGGACAAACCACATCAACAGAACGTAACTCATTCACCGAGTAGAAATCTCAACAACAATTAACAGAGTAGTAAACGAAATAACACTGGGAGCACTACAATAATCCTTCACTATTTTATCTTCTACAATTATTCTCATAAAATCCATAAACACCAAGAAAGAATGCTCTGCCTTACCTGAAGAACACCCAAGAGAGAGGGCAGAGAAGACAACTCAGAGTTCTAAACACTCTGACCTCAACCTCTCACAACTTTCCTCAAACCTTTCCACTCTAAACTCTCTCAACTTTTCTTCTATCTCTGTTTTTCTCTAAGCTCTCTCTAGATCTATCACTCTCTCTTTCTCTTCTTTTTGTCTATTCTCCAGAACTTCCCTTCTTTTCTTCTCTCATGCTCTTGGCTCGGTCTTTCTCCAGAGAGCTTCTCCCTCTCTTCCACTCTCTGTTTCACTCAGCTCACTACTTTCTCTAGAGAGCCCTTCTCTCTCTTTCTCCTTTTCTTCCTCTCTATTTCTAATTCTCTAGAGGTTTTCTCCATATGTTTTGTATATCCCCATAAAATCTCACCTAACACTTCGTCTACATTGCCATGTGTAAGGGAGGGTGCATGGAGAAATCTAAGAAACTTCTCCTCGGGGTTACTCATTTTTCTCCTCGGTCGAATTTTCTAGTGGGTTCGATTGATCCTATGATTGACTAGGGCAACATAAAATCGACTTCAGGACATTCACATGGAGTCGGTTTGTAACATCCTAAAATTTTATATCAGGATTTATTAACAATAATTGAAAATTAAGTAGCGGTATTTTGAATTATCACTTGTGAATTTTATGAATAAAGAGAAAAAGATATTTTTGGGGTTTTTTTTTATGAATGGTGAGGACGTCGTCCCTCACCTGAAAATGCATTACTAAAAGAAAATAAGAGATTGAACCAACTTAGTTTGGAATAGTTGAATTAAATTAAGTGGATCCGTTCTTAGACTAAAAGTGAAGCTTTGGTTTCATGGGAGATTGAATAAATAGGATTATTTGAAAGTTATTAGATAAAAGAATTTTATGAATTAAATTTCTTGAATTTGAAGAGATCGTTCGCTGCTTAGGCTGCTATAGGTCCGATTCATAAATCAATTGGCCATTCCAGAAATGAGAGGGTGATGCATGCCAGGTGTTTTACACTTTAACATAAAATAATAATAATAATAATTTATTTGGAAAGAAGTGAGAGGAGATGCATAGGACTTTTTGTCTTCCCAAACACCTTAAAATAAAACAAAAAGAAAGATAATTTATTTTGGAAATATGAATGCACAAGTGGATAGAGAGAGGATGATGCTTATCTTGTCTTCTCCATGTACGAGAGATATTAATATATTTTGGAAAATATTAATGTATAAGTTGATGGAGAGAGAATGATGCTTATCTTGTCTTCTCCATGTACGAGAGATATTAATATATTTTGGAAATATTAATGCTTAAGTTGATGGAGAGAGATTGTGGGTTTGATGGATTCTCCATCTCACTTCGTGAAGAACTAGACAGAGAGAAGAGAGAAGGGAGGTTGCGAGCGATCGGGAGATAGAAATCGAGATGGCAAGCGTCTGAAGACCGCACTCTGTGAATTAAAAATTTAAAAAAAACAACAACGAATTTGACGTTTTGTTATTTATTTCTCACACTTTCGACGAGGGAGAGATTTTCCATGCTTAACCCAACCTAGGAGCACGTTTTGTCCCCCCTGGTAAGTCTTCTTTTCTATTTTAGCCACTCCCTTTCCCTTATGCTGCCATGCTTTCTTTCTTTTGCTGAAGTGAGGAGAGAGTGTTGCTGAAGTGAGGGACGGGACTGTACTGGGGGAAGGGGAGTTGCTGTACAAAAGGAGCTATTTAGAATACTCAACATAAAGTAAGGAATGGGTTGTCTTGGCATTGTGCCCTACACCCAAGTATTTGTTGTTATGAGTGTTATAGTTTATGATTTCTTTTCTGGTTTCATGGTTTTAATGGTTATTTTTCTGTCAACAAGTAATGTTAATATGTGATAAAGATGGAAGATGGTAATGAATGATCTTGTGATATTACTTCCCACTGATGTTATTGACAAAGATATGTTAGGATCATATGAGACGTAGACATATTCTATTTCCCCTTGCTGTCATTGAATTCCATTTGCTATCAATGAAATGATGAACTCCCCTGTTAGGTTAGAGCCTTCCATGTTATGCTTCAATGATTGTTATATAAATGATGAACAACAAGAGAAAAACCTAAGAAAAAGAAAGAACAGATGAATGAAAGATGAATGAAGGATGAAACTTCATGTTTGAGCTGTTAAAGGATAAGGATTTAGCATTTGAATTTCTGTTATAACTACTTATTTTGAATGACAAGCATGATTCTCGTTATTTACTTTTGTTCGATTTATAACTACGGTGAGAGGATAGAAAAGCATGATATATATTAAGATTCACTATCCTATTGCAAAAATGAGTACATGGTTGTTTTATACCAGCTTGGTGTCATTTCCTTAGCTAGGTGCTACTTCTTTAAGGGTGTAGTATAGTTGAGAAAGCATTAATTTGTCGTTTTCTTGAGTAGAAATAATGTTAATGTAAGGAAAATCCATCGCATGTTTAAATGCTCATTTTGTGGTTAATCGTAGAACATGTTGATGTATGCTCGTTAATAAAACGTGTTGTAAAATGCTATCTAAGTAAAAAACACTAAATTGGTGGTATTCCTTGAAGTACTTAGAGCATGATTTTGATAGTATAATTTATTGTTGCTGTGGGATCATATTTTTTTTCAATAATAATAGTACAGTTAGTTAATCCAATAAGTAAAGCATGCAATGACCTTTCGGTATTTGGTTGTCGATTCCCTGTTTTTTTTATATGTGATAGATTAAGTTCATGGTAATAGAAATCTATTAGGAAGCACCCTAAGGAATGGTGCTACATGCATGAGTGAGGCAAAAGATGAATAAAAAGATGCCCAGGATGATTGGGATACGCCATCACCGAGAAAGCCTCCGTCGGGATACGTCGGAAGGATAGCAACTCTGGAGGTGTGACACGCCAAAAGAGGAAGACCCTTGGAGTCGGGATACGCCAAGACCCTTGGAGTCGGGATACGCTAAAAAGAGGACGAATGCTAAGAAAAGAGTGTTCGAGAGGAGCGGTATACGCCCTCACCGAAGAAACCCTTCGATGGGATACACCGGAAGGGTGGAAACTCCAAAGGCGGGACACGCCGAAAGAGGAGGAACCTCGAAGGCAAGAAATGCTAGAAAAGGGACCGAAAAGGAAGTTGGAGGGCGGATTTCATCCCCTAAGAACCTTCTAATCTTCACACTAGGGATACGAGTGAAGAACGAACGTAACGAAAGAATTGGTTTGGGTGGCCCCCATTCCAATCGGAATTAAAGAAAGGCATAATTGATTTTCCCCATATCCTTACTGGGTGTAAGCTCACGTCCTTACTTGTCGTGTAGGTAACGAGATGATCATGCCAGAAGTAAAGGAAGAAGTCATTCCCGTGGAGGCTGCGGTAGGTCCAGTGGATACGCCAACGGAGTAGTAGTACGACACGAGAAATGAAGAAAGAAAGGTTTAGTAGGAAATCGAGTGGTTATTCTATTCCGTCGTTCAAATTTTCAAAGATTATGTATGTTTGATTTGAAGGATTTCGATTTGAGACTAGGTTTCTTTATATGTCATTTTTCATTAATTATGGATCCTATCTTCATTTCGTTATTCCTAACAAGTTAGATTTCTCATTTTAAATTACGCTTCTGAAATAAATTCCTATTTTCAAAGAATGGTAAGAAATAAGTTTTAGTAGCGATCGGATTTTACACTCTGATAAACCCTTTTTGTGAAATGATTTTGATGAAAAAGGAGTTTTGCAAAATTTAAAATTTTGTATTAATAAGTTAAGGTAGTTTGTTAAGGTAGTTTTAAAACGATTAAGAAAATCCGGGTCGTTACAGTTGGTATCGGAGCCATACTACTACTCAAGCGTATCACTACGGACAACCCAGACTCGACGGGTAAGGCCTCTGCTGTAAGTTTTCTTTTATGTTATTAAGAATGACAGATTTGATATGAATGTTAGAAATGATAAGAACAGACAAGAACGTTACAAATTTGTATGAATGTTATAAATGTATAGGGACTATAATAGAACTATAAGACGTTTTCCTTTATGTATGAAATCTAAAATGTATGAAATCTAATGTATGAAATAGGGAAAGATATACTTATGAAATCTAAGATATGCCATAAAGAAGATATATGACTCAGTATATAAAGAAAAATATGAAGAAATATGAATTTCCTTAAGAATTTATAGTAATTGAAAATTTTTCTTCAACTCACTTGTTTATAATGTAATGTGGACGCATAGGACGTTAGAAACAAAAATGGCAAGGAGAGGACGAGGACGATTGCCAGGAATTGGAGTGGTAACTAGGGCACCTAATCCGCATGGGGATCATGGTCGGGACAAAACTTTGGAATGTATGGCTGCACTGATTGAACAGCAGGCGCAGCAGATTGAAAGACAAAATCAATTTATGGAACAAAAATCTCGACATATGGAGACACTTATGGCCCATAGGAATGGTAATGGGGATTATTGAGATTTGCAACTACAGCCGATTCACAGAGGGAACGGATGGGAGAGGTTTCAAAAGCTCCGACCCCCTTATTTCAATGGTGATGTATCTGATATCTCGAGAGCCGAGGAGTGGGTGCGATCTATTGAAGACAAGTTTTCCTATGCCGAGGTTTGTGCTACCGAGAAGGTTAGGTACGCTGCATATTATTTAAGTCACAGGACTAGATTCTGGTGGGACACAGTGAAGGCCTCGTGGAATGTTGAGATCCTCACTTGGGATGAATTCAAGGAGATATTTAATACAAATATTTCAATCACACTATCCGTACTCAGAAGGAAACGGAGTTCATGCGTATACGCCAGTCGGGGACGGTATCGAAATATGCACAACATTTTGAGGCTCTATCACACTATGCTCCCTATCTTATGGCAGACGAGAAACGCAAGGTACAACACTCTATTCATGGATTAAGGATAGAGATACAAGAGGCAGTGATAGGGGCCAGCACGGAGAATGCCACTTATTCGCAGATGATATCTAGAGCTCTGGTAGTAGAGGGAGTGAAATTTTCAGGGGCTAAACAGAGGGATGCAAGAGTTTGGAAGCCTAACCCTAGTCAGCAATCAAAAGGCAGTCCACCCGTGAACCAAGGTGTTAAGCGACCAGCCGGGGGTGAACCACAACAAAGGCCTAACAAAAGACCCATGTTACCAGCAACCAATGTTCCCCCACAGAAAGTTTGCCCAAGTGCCAGAAAGTACATCTGGGCGAATGCTTAGCTGGTTCTGAAAAATGTTTTACATGCGGAAAATCGGGACATAGGGCTCGTGCATGTCCAACCCGATTTGGGATTCCAGGAGGAGTGGCCCCAAGAGTTTTTGCCATGTATGGATCATCAGATGATGATGACCAACCACCAGTAGTCGCAGGTACACAATTCAACTATATAACTCATAACTACACCTATATAATTATAATTAGTCTCTTGTTAGAAAAATTGGAATTTTTCTTTTAATATAAAAGCATAAATAACTTGTCTAATCCACAGGAACAATTAAAATAAATAAGAAGGAAGCATACGTTTTATTTGATTCGGGTGCCACACACTCTTTTATATCCACCAAGTTTTGTGATAGAGCGAACTGCTTCTCCAATAGTACCAATTTTACACATCGAGTATTATTACCCTCCGGTGATCAACTAATTACCAATGGGATGCTCAGAGATTATGCTGTAGACATCAATGGCGACTTACTGAGAGCTAATCTAATCATTATGGATTTGAAGGGGTATGACGTCATACTTGGAATGGACTGGTTATCAACACATTATGCGAACATAGATTGCAAGAAGAAGAAGGTCAATTTTTATTCTCTAAGTGGAGGACAATCTACCTTTCAAGGGACTAAAGATGAGAAATTTTGCTATTATCTCAGCTCTCCAAGCAGACAAGTTAATAAGAAATGGATGCGAGGGGTATTGATCAACGTGATGGACACCAAGACAATCACTAAAATAACAGTGGAGGATGTTGAAGTGGTGCGTGAATTTCCAAACGTCTTCCTCGATGATCTTCTTGGTCTGCCTCCAAACCGTGAAATTGAATTTGAGATTAATTTGCCGTTGGGAACCGAACCAATTTCTAAACACCCGTATTGCATGGCACCTGCGGAATTATGAGAATTGAAGGAACAATTAGAAGAGCTTATCAACAAAGGATTTATTCAGCCCAGTTTTTCCCCCTAGGGTGCACCAGTGTTATTTGTTAAAAAGAAAGATGGGACCCTGAGGATGTGTATTGACTACCGGGAGTTAAACAAAGTAACCATTAAAAATAAGTATCTGTTACCCAGGATCGACGACTTGTTTGATCAACTGAGCGGCGCCAAGGTATTCTCGAAGATTGACCTGCGATCAGGATATTACTAGCTGAAAGTCAAACCAGAAGATATACCCAAGACTACTTTTCACACACGATATGGACACTATGAATTTCTGGTGATGTCTTTTGGGTTGACTAACACGCCAGCAGCTTTCATGGATCTGATGAACCGTGTTTTTCAGGATTATCTGGACAAATTTGTTATTGTCTTCATTGACGATATTCTAATCTATTCTCGATCGGAAGAAGAACATCGCGAGCATCTACGAATAGCCTTAACGGTTCTCAGTTAACATCCGTTATATGCAAAGTTTTCAAAATGCAAATTTTGGCTAAGCAAGGTGGGATTTCTTGGTCATGTTGTTACTGCCGAAGGTATATCTGTCGACCCAGCAAAAATACAAGCAGTAATCGAATGGACACCACTGAAAAATGTGGGAGAAGTAAGAAGTTTCCTCGGATTGGCTGGTTACTATAGGCGCTTTATTGAGGGGTTTTCAAAGATCGCTTTACCACTCACAAGTTTGACAAAGAAGAATACCTGATTCTGGTGGTCAAGCGAATGCGAGAACAGCTTCTAAGAGCTAAAGCGTAGATTGACTACGGCTCCAATTTTGACGTTGCCCTCTGAGGATGGAGAATTTTGTGTATATTACGACGCATCGAAAATGGGGCTAGGCGGAGTTCTCATGCAGCACGGAAAGGTTATGGCTTATGCCTCTTGACAGCTGAAAGTACATGAAAAGAATTATCCCACGCATGATTTAGAACTTGCAGCTGTAGTCTTCGTTCTCAAGATCTGGAGACACTACCTTTATGGGCAGCATTGCGAAATTTATTCAGATCACAAAAGTATTAAATACATCTTTACCCAGAAAGAATTGAATATGCGTCAAAGACGGTGGCTTGAATTTGTCAAGGATTACGACTGTGAAATTAAGTATCATCCAGGAAAAGCCAATGTGGTTGCAGATGCTCTTAGCCGTAAGACTTCTGTGATGAGTATGTTATGCAGAAACATGCCCGTAAAACTTCAACGGGATCTTCAGGAGTTAGATGTACAAATGGTCCCAAGCCTTTGGATGTGATCTTGGCTAAGTTAACATTAAGACCATCGATTATGGAACAAATTAAGGAAGCCCAACAAGATGACGAAATATGCAAGAACTTTAAATTGAATCCGACCCTTCCAAAGTATCAGGATTTCTCTCCATATGTGGATGGTATTGTCAAATATAGAAACCGATGGTACGTCATTGAGGACGCAACGATTTGGATGAAGATATTAAGTGAAGCACATGCTTCCAGTTTCTCGGCACATCTAGGAAGTAATAAGATGTATCGAGATCTGAAGACGCATTACTATTGGCCAAATATGAAGTACGAAATTGCAGAATTCGTATCCAAATGCCGCATTTGTCAGTGCGTCAAAGCCGAGCACCAACGACCTGGTGGAAAACTCCAACCATTGCCAATTCCTCAGTGGAAATGGGAGCATATCACTATGGACTTCGTCACCTGTTTGCCCAAGACAAGTAAAGGATATGATGCCATCTGGATAATTGTTGATCGACTAACGAAGTTGTCATATTTCCTGCCAATCTCTATGACTAATACGTTGAGTCAATTGGCCAAATTGTATATTAAGGAGATTATACGGCTTCACGGTGTTCCAGTTTCTATTATATCAGACCGTGACCCGCGTTTCACTTCAGCCTTTTGGAGGAGTTTAAATATGGCAATGGGCACAGAATTGAAGTTTATCACTGCATTTCACCCTCAAACGGATGGACAAAGTGAGAGGACTATTCAGACGCTAGAAGATATGTTACGTGCCTGCGTGCTCGAATTTCATGTCAAGTGGAAGAAATTCTTGCCGTTGGTAGAGTTTGCCTATAATAACAGCTTCCAAGCCACTATTGGCATGACACCTTATGAAGCCCTATATGGACGGAAGTGTCGATCCCCTTTGAATTGGGATGAGGTTGGTGAAGCCAAACTTCTTGGCCCTGAGATTGTACAAGCGACAGTTGAAAAGGTGGCCATAATTAAACAATGGATGTTAGCCGCCCAGAGTCGTCAGAAGAGTTATGCGAACAATCGGCGCCGAAATTTGGAATTTGACGTGGGTGATCAAGTATTCTTGAAGGTATCTCCTTTCAAAGGTATCGTGCGATTTGGCAAGAGAGGGAAGCTCAATCCTCGTTACGTAGGACCTTATGTGATCATTGAAAGGATAGGACCCGTGGCATACAGACTGCAGTTACCAGATTCCATGGCAGGAGTTCATAACGTCTTCCACGTATCTATGCTCAAGAAAAGTCTTGGTAATGCAACGGTATTGCCCCGCCCCCCCCCCCC
>CM039481.1:10608160-10719102 GCA_022433065.1 Begonia loranthoides | reverse complement strand
CCCCCCTTCCGATAACAATGTGAATAATGATGTCATCGTTCAACCCAATCTGAGCTATAATGAAAGGCCAGTACAAATCCTGGATTCAAGAGTGAAAGAGTTGCGACGCAAACAGATTCCATTGGTTAAGGTTTTGTGGCAAAACCATAGTCATGAGGAAGCCACGTGGGAAAAAGAGGATGATATGAGGACTAAGTATCCAGAATTGTTCAATAGCTAATTTTGGGGACCAAAATTTTATGAGGAGGGTAGGATGTAATAACCCGATCCCGAATTCCCTAGAATAAACGGTGTAATTATTTTGTTCAAAATAAAACAAATGGATGTAACCAGAGTGCCGTAGCGGAAGTGTGGAGAGTGAGTTTGAGGGCTTGGTCAACTTTTGATACAAAAAGACGGGTTTGAACATAGTCAAGATGACCAAACAACAGTAGTTGGACAAACTGTATAAAAAAAAAAGATAAAGAAGATAATTGACGTGTAGTCTATCATTGGATAGGTCGTAAACGTTGCGATGTAGGTGTAAGAAGATAAAGAAGTGATGAGACCAATGGAGGATGGGGGACAACTAAGGACTGTTCTGGATTGTTAAGTTATGAGGTATTACGCTAGTTAAATTTCGAGGACGAAATTTATATAAAAAGGGAGGAATGTAACATCCCGAAATTTTATATCAGGATTTATTAACAATAATTGTAAATTAAGTAGGGGTATTTTGAATTATCACTTATGAATTTTTTGAATAAAGAGGAAAAGATATTTTTGGGGTTTTTTTTTATGAATGGTGAGGACGTCGTCCCTCACCTGAAAATGCATTACTAAAAGAAAATAAGAGATTGACCCAACTTAGTTTGGAATAGTTGGATTAAATTAAGTGGATCCGTTCTTAGACTAAAAGAAGAAGTGAAGCTTTGGTTTCATGGGAGATTGAATAAATAGGATTATTTGAAAGTTATTAGATAAAAGAATTTTATGAATTAAATTTCTTGAATTTGAGGAGATCGTTCACTGCTTAGGCTGCTATATAGGTCTGATTCATAAATCAATTGGCCATTCTAGAAATGAGAGGGTGATGCATGCCAGGTGTTTTACACTTTAACATAAAATAATAATAATAATAATTTATTTGGAAAGAAGTGAGAGGAGATGCATTGCAGGACTTTTTGTCTTCCCAAACACTTTAAAATAAAACAAAAAAGAAAGATAATGTATTTTGGAAATATGAATGCACAAGTGGATAGAGAGAGAATGATGCTTATTTTCTCTTCACCATGTACGAGAGATATTAATATATTTTAGAAAATATTAATGCATAAGTTGATGGAGAGAGAATGATGCTTATCTTGTCTTCTCCACGTACGAGAGATATTAATATATTTTGGAAATATTAATGCATAAGTTGATGGAGAGAGATTGTGGGTTTGATGGATTCTCCATCTCACTTCGTGAAGAACCAGATAGAGAGAAGAGAGAAGGGAGGTTGCGAGCGATCAGGAGATAGAAATCGAGATGGCAAGCGTCCGAAGACTGCACTCTGTGAATTAAAAATAAAAAAAAAACAACGAATTTGACGTTTTGTTATTTATTTCTCACACTTTCGACGAGGGAGAGATTTTCCATGCTTAGCCCAACCTAGGAGCACGTTTTGTCCCCCCTGGTAAGTCTTCTTTTCTATTTTAGCCACTCCCTTTCCCTTATGCTGCCATGCTTTCTTTCTTCTGCTGAAGTGAGGAGAGAGTGTTGCTGAAGTGAGGGAGGGGACTGTACTGGAGGAAGGGGAGTTGCTGTACGAAAGGAGCTATTTAGAATACTCAACATAAAGTAAGGAATGGGTTGTCTTGGCATTGTGCCCTACACCCAAGTATTTGTTGTTATGAGTGTTATAGTTTATGATTTCTTTTCTGGTTTCATGGTTTTAATGGTTATTTTTCTGTCAACAAGTAATGTTAATATGTGATAAAGATGGAAGATGGTAATGAATGATCTTGTAATGTTACTTCCCACTGATGTTATTGACAAAGATATGTTAGGATCATATGAGATGTAGACATGTTCCATTTCCCCTTGCTGTCATTGAATTCCATTTGCTGTCAATGAAATGATGAACTCCCCTGTTATGTTAGAGCCTTCCATGTTATGCTTCAATGATTGTTATATAAATGATGAACAACAAGAGAAAAACCTAAGAAAAAGAAAGAACGGGTGAATGAAAGATGAATGAAGGATGAAACTTCATGTTTGAGCTGTTAAAGGATAAGGATTTAGCATTTGAATTTATGTTATAACTACTTATTTTGAATGACAAGCATGATTCTCGTTGTTTACTTTTGTCCAATTTAAAACTATGGTGAAAGGATAGAAAAGCATGATATATATTAAGATTCACTATCTTATTGCAAAAATGAGTACATGGTTGTTTTATTTGTTGTTGGTACTGTCAAAAGCATATGTTTGGTACCGTTAAAAGCATAAGAAGCATGTTTATACCAGCTTGGTGTCATTTCCTTAGCTAGGTGCTACTTCTTTAAGGGTGTAGTATAGTTGAGAAAGCATTAAATTGTCATTTTCTTGAGTAGAAATAATGTTAACGTAAGGAAAATCCATCGCATGTTTAAATGCTCATTTTGTGGTTAATCGTCGAACATGTTGATGTATGCTCGTTAATAAAACGTGTTGTAAAACGCTACCTAAGTAAAAAGCACTAAATTGGTGGTATTCCTTGAAGTACTTAGAGCATGATTTTGATAGTATAATTTATTGTTGCTGTGGGATCATATTATGTTTCAATAATAATAGTACAGTTAGTTAATCGGATAAATAAAGCATGCAATGACATTTCGGTATTTGGTTGTCGATTCCCTGTTTTTTTTTATATGTGATAGATTAAGTTCATGGTAATAGAAATCTATTAGGAAGCACCTCAAGGAATGGTGCTACAAGCATGAGTGAGGAAAAAGATGAATAAAAAGATGCCCGGGATGAGCGGGATACGCCATCACCGAGAAAGCCTCCGTCGGGATACGTCGGAAGGGTAGCAACTCTGGAGGTGTGACACGCCAAAAGAGGAAGACCCTTGGAGGCGGGATACGCTAAAAAGAGGACGAATACTAAGAAAAGAGTGTTCGGGAGGAGCGGGATACGCCCTCACCGAAGAAACCCTCCGATGGGATACACCGGAAGGGTGGAAACTCCGAAGGTGGGACACGCTGAAAGAGGAGGAACCTCGAAGGCAAAAAATGCTGGAAAAGGGACCGAAAAGGAAGTTGGAGGGCAGATTTCATCCCCTAAGAACCTTCCAATCTTCAAACTCGGGATACGAGTGAAGAACAAATCTAACGAAATAATTGGTTTGGGTGGCCCCCATTCCAAGCGGAATTAAAGAGAGGCATAATTGATTTTCCCCATATCCTTACTGGGGGTAAGCTCATGTCCTTACTTGTGGTGTAGGTAACGAGATGATCATGCCAGAAGTAAAGGAAAAAGTCATTCCCGTGGAGCCTGCGGTAGGTCCAATGGATACGCCAACGGAGTAGTAGTCCGGCATGAGAAATGAAAAAAGAAAGGTTTAGTAGGAAATCAAGTGGTTATTCTATTCCGTTGTTCAAATTTTCAAAGATTATGTATGTTTGATTTGAAGGATTTTGATTTGAGACTAGGTTTCTTTATATGTCATTTTTCATTAATTATGGATCCTATCTTCATTTTATTATTCCTAACAAGTTAGATTTCTCGTTTTAAATTACGCTTCTGAAATAAATTCCTATTTTCAAAGAATAGTAAGAAATAAGTTTTAGTAGTTATCGAATTTTACACTCTCATGAACCCTTTTTGTGAAATGATTTTGATGATAAAGGAGTTTTGCAAAATTAAAAATTTTGTATTAATAAGTTAAGGTAGTTTGTTAAGGTAGTTTCAAAAAGATTAAGAAAATCCGGGTCGTTACACGGTTGATCTCATGATCGACCAGTCCAATGCTGAAACCAAATTCCCAGAAATCTACAGTGAGTCTGGCTGATCGCACACAAAATCCTCCTGGTCGATCAGCGATCAACCGCTCCAACATAGCAACGCACACCTCTCGCCTCTGCCATTTTTTAGGTCGATCACTCGATCAATCTATCCCTCTATCACCAATCCATTTTCACGCCACTGCCATTTCTTTGCCAAATCTTCTTGCCACTGAACTTCCTTGCCACACACAACTGGTTGATCCCTTTGTCAACCGATCCTTCATTGCCAACCTGCCAACATGCCATTGCCATTTCTTCACTTCACCACTGTGATTCAGCCACTGCCACTTTCACGCTAAATCTTGTTGCCACACCACTAATTGATCACTAGATCAACCCATTCCAAAATAGGGGCAATTCATCATATAACAACCCAAAATAAAACCATTATCAAAGTAGAATTCAACATCCAAAAACAAAACCAAGGAATTTACAGTGCTCGACATTGGAAGCCGAGAAGCCAAAAACGTACAAAAACCATACCTCAATCGGATAAGTGCGGAAGTTGACTTCCACCTCATCTCAGCCTTCCTCTCTCGTCCAAGACCGCGCTGTCTTGCTGCAAATGCTCCCGGTTACGTTTTACTGTGGCCCGCGAGCAACCATCCCTCCTCACTCACAGTGGCTGTCGGCCGAAGGAACCACTCCTCACGTCCACTCGAATTTTGCCTACTCCTACACGAAATGCCCAAGTCCCCCGTCGCCGCATTCCATCCTAGTTCGCGTCCAGTCCTATCTCACAAATTTCTCGGCCAAAAGAAAGGGGTGCAGAACACTCTGCCCTTTTCTCTTCAAATTAGCAATGGGCCTTTCTCTTATTCTCACCCCTTATTTTCAAATCTTCTTTTTATTTTTTATCCATTCCTTTCTTTATTTACAATTTGTTTCAACTTTAATCTTTCTCCTATTATTTTCTTCATTTAAATATTCTTTTCTTTTATTTAATGATTCCCTTATTTTACTCTTTGTCTGATTTTAATTTATTCCCACTTAATCATTTAACATATACTTAATTATATGTACCACATATTATTTAACTTATTTTTAACTTCCGACTCATTCCAAAAAGCACCTAAACTTATACTCTTGACATCTAACATAACTCGAATTATCCCAAAATATTAACATCATCATCTTAGGCTTATGATAACCGGAAATACAGGGTATTACACATGCAAATCTTCTTACTTGCATCATTTATACTATTATGCTAAGTAAAAAACTTGAGATAGAATAAGTAATGACCCAGTTATAAAATAAACTAAATTGTCTGACCCTTATATTAAATTATTTTAACTAATAGTGAAAGATTTAAATAAGATAAAAGCTAGGAACCGATACACCTAGAGTAAATCGAAGATCTAATAGTAACATCAAAGATAAAGTGCCAATAAAAGTCCCACAATAATTGTGTTAGAAATGAAATAAAAAGTAAAAGTCTAACAAATGTAATATCTAATAAATTCTAACCTCAAACAAATAAACTTGAAAAAAATAGTAAAATTAAGGATGTAAATTGTTGAGCCTACTCTTGCACCGACAACTAGTGATCTCGTTGACTCAGATCTAAAAGAGAAAGTCATTTGGGGTGAGTCGATTACTTAATAAGGATAAAGTTTTTCGTTCAACGATAGAATTAAGAAAAATGAATGAGCATGTCAATATAAACATTTTATAAAAACTGAGTATAAAACATATAGTAGGCAAACGTTGAAACATTCCATTATAATATGATGCATACATAAAAATAGATCTCTAGTGTATAATATGAAAATCTCGATAAAAATGAAGTCACTCACAGACTCCAAGCACACTATGTTAAAAACATAAACAATAACAACGACGATACTTAGTGATTGCAAAATCCATGAACAACTTTGATCAGTTTTAAAGTTTTGTGCTCAAGGACACAACACATAAAACCGTCTCATTACTCTAGTAAACAACAAAAAAACACATCTTCCAATAGATGAATGTATGTAATGAAAATATGATCCCCATATAACGTGCATGATGATCAATAAAATAACGTGTATGCTCGAACAAAACATGTCTAGCAAAAATTATACATATAATATAAAGTGGATGAGCCATACAATGAACACGTCATTTTATATGAGAACACATTTTAAAATAAATATTTTTGAAAATAATGAAATATTGGACATAAAAATAAACTACTACCTCAAACAGGCCTACTAGAGCGAAGCCCAAGTATGCAAAATTCAAAGAAGTTTAAATCTTGTGTAAAGTTTTGAAACCTAACATTATATATATCCATCAGTATGTTTTTCTAGACTTTCAAAAGAAAATTTGGAATCCATAACTGAGATAAGAACAAACTTATGAACTTTACAAAAGTAATTCCACAAAAATCCAACGTTAAACCACTTTCTGATCGACTTTGGAAGCGTATGGTCGATCGGTCCTTGATCATCAACAAACTGGTCATCGACAGTCACTTTTAAGGTTAACCAGTGTTACACTACAGTTGACCGCTGCGCCGAGAAACTGCTCTGGAACTTTGGAAAACTTCAAAGTTTTGCAAAAAATTCGACTACAAATAATTTCATAATGACTCTAAATATAATTTATTTCAATTTCATGTGATAAATTTCCGATTTCAACAATAAATTTTATTGATACATCAAAACCTAATTTCTCTCTATTCACCCACATCTAAAGTTCTAAAAATTAACAAATTTTCGAAGAACCAATGTTGGTTTTCAACTAATCTTTCAAATTTTGAGATCTTCAGATCCACTGTTTCTTGATTGAAATCTGAGCATTTCCCTTCAAGTGGCAAATCTCCAAGCAGTGACTTTTCCGATCTTCCTTATTCACACTATCTTCTCGTTCCTAATTACTCTTAAAAAAGTCCAATAGTCCCTTGTAGAATGAAAATTTTGATTTAAGAAAATATCCCAGATAAGGGATATCTATTGTGTAAATAGGAAAAGTGAATATCATAAATCTAGTTTCTTTATATGTTTGGACAAAAATATGGCTGACAAATCCTTAATCCAATGCAGCAGTTAAATGGGGGCAATACGATGTCGACTTTTGGTGTCTGTTTCTAAATTTAAATAAAATTTAATGCAATAATATTATCATTAATGAGCATATTTCATAATTATTGGAATAAATAAATTATAATTTATATTGTATTGTAAAGAGTCACAAAATATTTTTAAAAAATATTGATATTGTATATATAGTAACAATTCAATGCATTTCCTAAACTCATATTTTTTTAAATATATAAATAAATCATATGCACGTTTTTCACATAGTTAATGTTTCTTGCACAGCTTGATCACATAGTAGATTAACCCAAAAAATTTTATCAGTGTTTGAGAAAAATGTGTTTACTAATAATATTTTGGGCAATAATCACATTGTTTAACCTTTGTAATCAATATACAAGTAACGCGATGATATATAATGAGAGATTAAAGGTCCATAAATTTAGTAGTGTATCCAAGTACATTATAAAATAGAAACAACTAGTTGAGAGCACGAGAGAAAAACACGTTGAGGAATGATACCAAATATGACACCATAAATATTTGTATGAAAGCAATGTTGTACTTAGCTTCTCATTTAATTACAATACTTACATTATTATGCTATCCTCTCACTTTCCCTTTAATTTTCAAAGTTTAGTTTCCACATTTTAATATCATTTTTTTAAATTCTCATTTAATTCATACTAGTTTTCGATAGTGTCATGCACATACATGCCAAATCTTACATTTGTCTTAAAAATGAACAAATTTTCTTAATAATAAATATCATTGATAATCACAATTTATGGATTTAAAGAAATATTAAAGGAGTATAGATTATCAAAATAGTAACCGGTAAGGGTGGAAATCGGTTCGGTTCGAATCATGTAACCGAACCGAACCAATAAAAAATGATCGGTTCAGTTCAATTTAGTTTTGATATGAAAAAAAATAAAATATAGCATCGAACCGAACTGATTTCGGTTCATTCAGTTCTCGGTTGTAAGTGAGAAAAACTGAACTGAACTGAAAATAAAACTAAATCTAAAAACCTATTTGAATCACTAATTTAATTCTAATTTTTTTTGTCTATTTGAGTTAATTTCAATTTCAATTTAATTAAAAATATTTTTCTTTTTCAAAACCAAACCGAGTCGGTTCAATTCCAATTTGGTCTAAAATTGAACAGAACTGAATCGATTCCACCAATGTAAAAGTAAACCTATTTGTTTGTTTGGGATTTTAGTTCTATTTTTTTGTGGATATTTGCTTGGGACTTTATGTTCTTGATTTTGGCCTTTTGGAAAGTTTAGTTGAATTCTATTGTTGGCATAATTAAATATTTGATTGTAGGCATAATTGAATCATTTTTTAATATTGTTTTTTGTGAATATTTGTTGGGACTTTTGGGAATGTGGATGTTTACTTGGCACTATCTATTTTTGGTTTTGGCTTTTTGTGGAGTTTAGTTAAATCATTACTTGATTAAATGATTGTTTGATTAGATAATTGTTTAATTAAATTATTGTTTGGTTAATATTGTTTTAAAGATATAATATGGGGCCCAAAATAGATTCTTTAAACCTATAAAATAGAGCATAAAATAGAGCTATTAAACCCCCAAAACTAAGTCTAAAAATGGCCAAAATCTGGTAAAAAATGGGGCCCAAAACCAAATACCCAAATTTTGAAGTCTAGACAAAAACCGAAAACTGAACCAATGAAAACCGAAACCGAGGTTTGGTTTCTGACTCGGTTTCTTGCAATCATCGGTTCGGTTTTGGTTTTAAAATTATAAAACCAAACTGAGTTGGTTCGATTCTATTTTAGCCAAAAACCAAACCAAACTAAACCATTTCCACCCCTAGTAACTGGTAACTATAAGCAAATTTATGCAATAATTTATTGCAAGAGAAATGCAAAAGTATACGCCCAAATGAGAGTTTATATTCTTAATATGGTAATCTTTAGTGGAGCTTTCAAAAACCCAATTCACTACATTCCATGTCCATCTAGGTCGATGAGATTTTTTCATTTTTGGCAAATTGAATTTAAAATGAAAATTGTGCAACCTAAAACACTTAAGGAGATTCTTTGTCACACCTTAAAGAGGATCTGAGATCGAATTGGAGAATGATTTCCCGAAAAAGAATTGAGTTGTCTGACCCTTTAAACTTAATTACTTAATAAGCAGCAAAAGACTTAAAAGAAAAAAAAAGTTTCCAGGTTTCAAGCCAAAATGGGTAAAACCACCAATTTATTAGTGACATTTAAGATGATGTAGTAGTATAAGTCTATAAAATAATTGTGCCAGAATTAAATGAGATTATAAAAGCTAAACTGAACAATATTTAACTAAATCAAACTTTATACGGATATTCACTTGAGACAATATAATAACCAAATAATAAACATCAAGCTCACTTTAGCTATGTTAGCTAGGGATCTTCCAAACTAATACCTGAAGAGAATGTCGTTGAAGTGAGTTGCCAAAAATCAGTAGGGGTAAAATTTTACATTCAACTTTAAAATTATAATAAAATGGTAGAGCACGTCATATGTAAAACATCTGTAATAAATTTGTTTATAAACAAGTAGAAGGACAAACAATAAAATATTCTACTATAGTGTGGTACATATAGAAAATAGGCCGTACATTATATTTTGAAAAGCTTAGTGAAAATGTAGCCACTCATGGACTCTCGCCACATCATGCCATAGACATATATAGAAACAGCGATCACTAAAACTACAAAAATAAGATTCTTATCAGGGTTAGGGTTTTGCATCCAGGGACACGACACAGTCAAATATTCTAATACTCTAGTTAACACAAACAAACACATTCTCTACAACCGAACGTGTGTACAGAAAACAAGTCCTCTTTATGGTTCGATCAAACTTGGTTCACTCGACCAAGATGATCAATGAAAATAATATGCATGCTCAAATAAAATATGTCTAGTGAAAATATGTAATATTACCAAAAATAGACGACCATAAAAGTAGATATGTCATTTTATATGAGAACACGTCTCAAAATAAAGTTTTATGAAAACGATGTGATGTTTGACATGAAAATAAACTCATATCTCAAGTGGGCCTACCAGTAACTAATGCCTAATTCAAAACTGCGAAGTCCAAAATATGCTGAGTCCAAACTCTATTACTCAGAATCTAATGGTAATGATATCACAAAATTAGTATTGAAACTACTCGCTTTTAATTTCAAATTTTAGGTTAAATAAAATGACATAAAAACAATCTAGTATAAAGCCCAAATTGGTGCCAAAATGGGCTATGAAACAACATAAAAACATTTGAATTTAAAATTCAAAATGGGACCAAAACAAAGTTCGAGTTGCAACTCAAATAGCTAAGTTGTGGTCGAAAATTGGGTCTGGGCCACAGCCTTAGACTGGCTAAGGCCATTTGGCCGCAACCCAACTTGGCCAAGTCGCAGCTCAACGTTGTTTCCTCTGACACCAGCCAAACTGTTTTGCAGGATTTCTAACATATATTTTGAAGAAATCGATGTTGGGAGTAATATGCCCAACAAGCAAATGTAATAGAACAATTTTATAATATATGAATAAATATATATTGATTGATATTATGTTAACATTTTATATTATATTTTATAAAATTCATAGAAAGTTCTTTGGTTAGTTATGCTAACTATATATTAACATATATATTGTATATATGTGGAATAAAATATAAAGAGTAATAACCAGAATATGTCCATGACTTATATTTGAAGTATGGAATCTTCAAATAGTTCATAGTCATAAACATAGTTTATCTCATTAAGAATGTATTGTCATATCCCGACTAAATGTGTAGTGACATAAGATAAATATGTTTTATATAATATGATTATATAGGACTAGACCAGATAAAATTATATTGTTCTGATAATTTTCATTAAATATAGAATAATTAATTTTATCATAATGATGGTCATATATGCATGATCTTAATTCATTGTATTTAACAAACTCCTATTTTATTTTAATTTATTCTTTGATTTACTCGGTAAAGTTTTGTACGAGTTACGATTCGTATACCTTGTATATTAGGAGTAAAGTTACTATCGATACAATGAAATCCATTTCTATAGATTTTCTTGTTTGTTAGTTCAAAGATCGAATAATTAGCGCGCAATTCATAATCGTTATGAATTAATTATTCAATCAATAACTAATGGTAGTTAAGGATAAAGACGCAATATGAGAGGTTAACGTATTATAAACCTCTAGTCCTATTGCGAATCTAAATAGAGGGTTAATACATATGTAATGACTATATTAATAGACATTAATTAGAGTAAATATACCATATAGTTTTTGAAAGGGCAACTCTAAGTATTTAGTGGAATTGCTTTAGAGTTAATAATTATGTTAATTAATATAAAGAGTTTATATTAATTAACGAAATATTATTGGAGCTTAAAACTATAGGTCCATCGGTCCCTTCGTCACCTTCTATTATTATTCGAATAATAGAAAAATGAACAAAGAAAATTAAATAATTAATTATTTAATACACTAAATAATAAGTTTATTATTTTTTATTAGATAAAATAATTGAATTATTGATTATTCAATTAATTAAGACAAAATGACAAAAGTTGTCATAGTTAATATGTTTGTTATGTTTTATTAAATGAAATAATTGAATTATTGATTATTCAATTAATTAACAAGTATAAGGTAACTTTTGAAAATAGTTTTTAAAATAGATTTTGTAAAATTTGAGTTAATGTCAAATTTGAGTTGATGTCAAATTTGAGTTAATGTCATAGTGCCAAGTATTGAGCTATGGTGACAAGACCTTTTGTTTTTCATAACATTTTTGTTATAAATGTATTATAACTTAAATGAGAGATTAATAAGTTAATGTCATAGTGCAAAGTGTTGAGCTATGGTGACAAGACCTTTTGATTTCCATAACATTTTTGTAAATATATGAAACCAATTGTAACTTTAATGAGGAATTTGTAGTGTTTTTCTCTAAATGCCATAATGGCGATTATGGAGCAATACCACTATAAATAGAGGTCCAAACTCATTAAAAAGAAATTTGAAATCTTTGAGATTAAAGAATCCATTTTTAGAGGAAAATTTGTGTCTTCTGTGTTCGCTTTAGAAAAATATTTTTTAAATCCAAATAAATTGTCTCACGTGTTGAAAATACGATCTATCATAAATTAAGTGTGATCTTGTTTCGTTCATCATGCCCACACGTGCTTATTCGAGGGGAGAAGGATTAGCGGAGAAGATCAAAGGTTGATTTTGTACTCGTGTGAAGTAAGCTACAAAGGTAATATTCTTCATCTTTTTGATTAGATCTAAATAAAGATTTTGAATTCATATTATTAGTAATATATTATATCAACGATTCATTTTATGTATATGTTAAAATTATTTTTCATGATACATAGGTTTCACACGTTACCGTTGTTCTGAACCTCGATAATTCTGCCGTGCAATGGAACCTAAAAACCAACAATCGAAACTCAAACACCCACAAATCACAGGGTCAAAACATAATATGATTTCATCCAATAATCATTAACTTCTAATGCAAAATCTTTTTTTCTTCATGTTAACACTTCTAAACCTTTCTTCAATTCTCTAATCACAAATTCAATTTCGAACTACGGATAACAATAACATATGAATGATATTTACCTCACAAAAACTTTCAATTTCCAAATCCTTTGTGCCTCAAAATCGAAGCTATTCAATCAATTTGAAAATATGATTTTTCTAAGAAAAATCCCTTCACATCACAAAGGGAGTATTAACTACCTGAACTTCAGCATAGAATCTTGATCTCTAGACAAATTCTTCCCCTACAACGGCCGTTCTCTCCCTCTATGGCTACCTCTCTCATTCATGATGGTGAAAGAGGCAACATAATGGCAGATTTAACACGAATATGGAAATTTCCAATTGATTGTGTATTTAAGTGAATTAATTAAATTAATTCAAAATAATTACCTAAATTAGTATTCACAGTAGCCATTACAGTGCCTGCAAAAAGCAAGATATTCATAGAACCCAAAATGTAGAAGATAATCTCAAAGCTTGAACAATCCTCGAACTTCGATTCAACAGGTTTCTAATTTAATAACTTTAACTTAAATCACCATAGCAAATAGGACTTCAACAGAAAACAAGAGACATGTCGAAGTACCTGTTGAAGAGTTGAACGTTGATGAAAGAAATAATTTGAGTGAACACTAAAAATGGTGGAACTTGAAATAAGGAAAAAGACATAGAAAAAGAACATAAATGTGGATATATATAAACTCTTAGACCAATTGCAATGAACCATCAAGCGAAAGATTATCCATGAACTTAAAGACATTAAATGTAAACAAAAATCAAAGTCCCTGTTGGCAACCAAAAAAGCAAGTTAAGAAGGTATAATGATTTATGGATCCAATAACACAATAAACAATTTTTGTGAGAGAGAGTGATTCGTAACCAAACTTGGAGGGTTGCAATGGATGCAGTTAAACTTTTTTGGCAAATTCTGGGACTGGACTTTGATGACGCAATAACTCAACAAATCTTCACACTTTTTTGTGTACAACCGAGAGAAATGTGTGGGGAAAATGTCTTCAAAATCTTACGAACAAATTTGTTCTGGAAAGAAAGTTAGGAACCAAAGTGTGCAAGTTGCTATGGATTTCATAGTTGGTTTTCGGACAATTTTTAGAAGAGATTTCAGGATAAACAAAAATGAATCAAATGAACCAATTTGTTGATAAATTTTGGACATAAAAATAGAGAATGTATGAAGAACAAACCCTCTCAATTTCACGGACAATTCAAAGGGGTGACAGAGATGTGACCAAAAGGTGCAAGCTGGTTTGCATGATCACCTAATCACAACCTCCAACTTCAATGGTTGCCTTCAATGAAAAAGATCGCTCTAACTTGATGATTGGTGAGTCTTTATAGCCTTTTTGGGAGTTCACCTCGTAAGAAAGAAGGGGAGAAAGCTACAATATAAGATAATTTGCTCAACTCTCACAAATAACAAGCAGTAGAAACACAATTCAATAGGGAGGATAACAAATTGAAATGCAATTGTGAGTTTTTGCAATGAAGCAAAGAAGAAGCATGAGGGCTATGTTTTTTTAATTGATCAAAATCCCCTAAATTCAGCTCTAAAATGTGCTTAAATAACCATACAAAACTTGGAAGGAAAAATTCAAAAGGTTCCCTCTCAAAACTATTACCCACCAACCAACAATAAATGCATTAAAAATCCAACAACTAATACTTAGCAAAATTGACCATTACTTGTCCATCATGCAAACCCCTTTCTTGCATGCAATGGCTAAATTTGAACTCCGTTTTTGGCATGGAAATGAGGCCTCTAACTTATGGGCTTGAAGCTAAGTATCATCTTGGGCTGGACCTCACAAATCATACTTATACTCGGACTTGGGTTTCTAGCAGATATATAGCTCTCTATTCAGAGCTCATTTAACATAGCAAATAATCTCCAATTTTAACACAAAACCTCATTCTAGAAAGATTGAAATATCAAATATATTCTTTTTGAAGAGCATTGATATGAGATTGTGTAAGCTGTTGATTATGCCAAATACTTATCAGGGGTTAGATTGTCAACAGTTTTGGAATGCTTCATATATCTCCTAAATTTGTACTTGAATTTTCACTCGTGTCTTATCTTGAAAAACTCTACAATATGTATTTGATTCTATTGATATGCTTTCCTCCATGTTCACCTTTAAAATAAACACTAGAATTGTAATTAGAATAAACACTAGAATTATAATTAGAAAAACTCTTTGCATGACAGTGAGTTGTAGGTTCTAGTAACACATTAAAGAGTCATTTTGAGAGAGAGAGAGAGAGTCATTCAAAGTTAACTTCATTTTATTAGAAATCAGGCGGAAACTTATTTTTAAAGAACTCAAACACTAAAGTAAGGTCCTTACCCATGAACAATGCCCTCCAAATGACAACAACAAATTGTATGTTAGATTTGAATTAAGTGAAGGAGGCAATATTAAAACAGTAGCGCCCAAAATATTTAACACCGATGGGTAACTCAATCAGATACATAGGTATATGCTACAACTTCATCCTGCCCTTTAAGCCAGGATGCTAGAATTTGAATTCACAAGTGCAGAGTCTGTAGTAATTGGTGTTCTCGAAGGTTGATTTGGCACACTCATGTTGACAATAACAACACTATTATGGAGAGCAATCTAGTGCACACATTTAAACTTATCAAATTCCATTGTGACGTGGGTGAGCACAATAAATTGATGATTGGTCCCAATGTCTGGCAGTTGAAACAACAACATATAATCAAAAAAGACAAAAAAATCATTGTTAAGTATATTTATTATGTTTATCATAGGTTCGAAACATGTCAAATATTTATAGATAGATCTAGAGGCTCGGTACTGTAGCGGGCCGAGTCTAACTCGACTCATTTAACTCATGACTTGTCAACTAACTCAAATTGAAAATTTTTTTTGGTGGGCTCGTTAGGCTTGGCTCAACTCGTTTAACTTACTAAACCCTAAACCCTAAACCCAAACTTTTTAGGCTCGGCTCAGCTTAACTCAGTCAGCTCATTTGTCATCTTTACCTTTAAATGCACTCTACCTACTTGTATAAATCTCGGGATCAAAGTTTCATCGATAAAAGTAAGTTGTTTAACTAACACCCATCATTTTAAATGAGCTTTTTTATTCTGTACCTAGTTATTTTAGATAAATTTTATTGTTAACTAGACTAATTAACTAAAAATTGGTCATTGAAATATAAAATTCTGCAAAATATGATATTTGCATCTCTTTTTAATCAATAGTTTTTACTTATACTGTTTCTCTAGTATTGTTGGAAACACTAACTATAACTATGTAATGTGTATTTGTAGGATGTGTTGTGTTTGATAGAAAATCAATAAATGTAATAAGATCCATACCACCAAAGTACTAATGAGAAAAATATTTCCATATGACCGTTGCTTCATCCCCGCCACCCCTTTACTTGATAATAAATCGAATCAAAGAAAACAGTGAGCTGAAACTAACCATTATGGCTTCCCTTATGGTGAATAGGGTCGTAGCAACCAACACGATTGGTGATATTAATAAACAATACAAAAATTAATAGGCAATGCTACTAAATTGAGGAAACAAAATATTTAAATCGACCTCAGCAAGCATCAAATTGAAGAAAAAAGTATGGTAAAACTAAGCATTATGGCTTCCTTCATGGTGATTGGAACCGTAGTAGCTGCCATGGTTGCTTTGAAACCAATGAATCAGGTCTTCACAAGAGGAGACAAGATAATAGACCCACAAAACCTAAACTTAGGATTTCAGTCAATGTGAGATCTAAAGCAGCGACTCCTCTAATTAAAAAGAAAACTAAAAGTTTGATAAAACATATGATAAGCGCAAAATTTGATTAAGGAAAGAAATTAAGGAGCTTAAATTTCTTTCCTTAACTGTTAATTTTTTTTTAATATGAATTTGGGAAAAAATTTATTAGAATTAACAAAACAAACCCTACACTATTAAATCAGTAACAAGCCAAATCTTAAAGTAATTTCGCGAACAACTAAAATCCCGAACTATTAAAAATGAAGAAGACAAACCTCACAGTTATGTTTTTCATCTATAAATGTTGAGGCAAACGCCGCAGTCACATTTTCCGCCTAAAAATATCCAAGGATGTCACATGGACGACCAAGGGACGGCCAACAGACATTCAAGGATCAACGTTGGACGTCCTTCAATGACGAGAGGGGTTCAAGGCTCATCTATGAAGAAGATTGTCCAAGAATCAGCCTTTGAGTCAACATTGATGATGAATGTTTTAATTGAATTACAAGTTGTTTATCTTTTGATTATGCTTAATTGTTTTATCCTTATATTTATATTAATTTTTATTGATAATACCCTCCAATAAGGGTATTTAGATGTATTAATAACTTTGTCTAAGCTCATGTAGTTAAAGAGTTGATTATTTGGACTTAGAAGCTTCAAGGAGTGCAAAGCACAATGAGGAGGTAGATTAAAACTGTTTGGCGGTCGACCAGTTCTGCTCCAAAGGCAAAACAACGAAGAGGCAGTTGACCAATTTGAAGGAGGTGATTGTAACACCCCGACTTTTTAAGTTGGACTATTATCGGAGTATTACAAAAGGCGTATTAGGAACGTTAAGTCTAAGGGTTTTTTTTTCCACCGTACATGCAATGTAATTGAGAAGATAGGGTAGTTAGGATATTACATTTCGCATGGTTATGTGTTATTTTATTGCATGTAATAGGGGGAAGTGCTACGGGATAGGATTTAGGTGAGAAAATATGAGGAAAGTGCTGACTGTGCACTTTGGGACGACTCGGGACGCCGTTTTCACATCCTCAAAGTCGGCCCTCCTTCCTTTAATAAGGCTTCAGACGAGACTACGGACGCAACCAAGTGATTGCGGACGCAGCCAAGTTCTTGCGGATACCAATGGTCGCATCCGAATAGAATCTGTCCAAACTTGGACACTTTAAGACGTTCGCAGATGAGTGCGGACAAGGTGAGGTCTCGTCTGCAACGCCTCTGTCTGATTTTGGGACACATTCGGACGCATGCGGACGCCTCATGCAGACGCCAAATCGTGTCTGAATGCCTTCTACGGACGGTACGGACAGGACGGGGATGTCGTTCCTCGTCCGAAATCCCTTTTTAGTATGCGGGATTTACGCTTCGCGGACGGATGCGGACGAGCACTGTGCGTCTGCACCCGTCCGAATCAGCCCAGATCAGCGACATAACTGTTTTAAAATCAGGACGAAAACGACACATGGCCAATAGGAAAGCGGCCCCCGACACCAAATCCCCTCCCAGACCATGCGTGGCTGACCACCTGCCTCCCCAAATGTTTGTTTGTCTCCCCCTTCTGGGTATAAGCCACTTCCGTCTTCTCCTTCTCCCATTCTTCAGTTACTCCCTCTTCCCTCTGTGTGTGGGAAGCTCCAGAGTGAGGGAGAGTGTGAGAGAGAGCTGCGAGAACAGTGTTCCAAAGAGTTGAGAGTGTGAGGTGTGTGGAGAACTAGGTGAGAAAAGTGGAGTGAGCTGCTGATGGAGGAGCTGAGCCATGAGTCGCTGGAGTGAGCTGCTGTCTTGCATGGAGCGTGAACCGTGAGCTGCTAGAGATGGAGTTGTTGTCCCTGCGTATGTTCATTGGTTATGGTAAGAACTTGGATGTGTCTTGGCTTGAGGAAGCCCTACACCGCAAGTCACGTGTGCGTAAGTTTTGGAGTCTGTATGTTTTCTATGATACTCTCCATGTTTATATGCTTGTTAGTTGTAGGATAGTTCTCTATAGTTTTCTGTTGGTTGGTTTCCATAGTTACTGTTTGCTTTATTAGTGATACTAGAATGCTCACTATTGATGTTGTTAGTATAGAACACATATTATATTGCTTTGTGGTACTGTTTATGCATGTTGGCTGTATGTTTTGGATGCTCTGTGCGATTGCTCTCTGTGATAGTGTGAACCTGTATGTTTATCCATGCTTGAATGTTCTGTATGTTGCTGTAAATTCTTTGTTGATACTGCGTAGCTTTATAGATTATTTCCTTGCTGTTGATGCCTTGACTTAGATATCCGCTGTGAATCATTGTTGAGTTCCTTGTTGTAAATAAATCTTTTAGCATGCTATTTAAATTGAATGTTTATATCTAATGTAATCAACTAACTTATTGAACATGTTAACCTTATTGTTAATTGTCAAGCATGTTAACCTAATCAATCTAGCTAACCTAAACAAGATAATAATTATAAGCATGTAAATAAATAAGGATATAGACTTTTCAAGCATGTTATCGTTCTTTAATCTTGTTGTGCATTGTATGTCCATTATGATTGTTATATGAATTCTCTTCTGTATGTTGTATGTACTTTTAGTCTTAGGCATCATAACGATAGAAACAATTAGGAAAACCACCATGGGGTGGCCATAATCGAGTGAGGTTAAGAATTACCATTCCCTTATTGGGATTACAAGGCTAAATAACATAATTAATTAGAAACCATAGGATTTCCCAAACTCTACGCTCCATGTACGAGCTAATCCTAAAATACGTAACTATGCCTAATATATGTAATTAAAAGATTGGTTTGGGGCAGACCCATTCTAAAGAATTAAAGAGAGGTATTTCATCTTGCATAAACCTATTTTCTTACTAGGCCTTTAGGCTGACATCTTACTTGCGGTGTAGGTACACACGACGCACGGAGTCTTTGAGCAAATGAAAAAGCAGTGGATGAAGGATTTGCACGCACGAGCTTGTGGTTGGCCAGGCTACGAGCAGTACAAGAAAATTGAGTTGTAATTAAATTAAATTTAGTTTTCTCTTTCTAAATTGTAATTAAATGTTTAATTCATTTCCTTTAATTATTTACGTTTCTGCAAATGTTTTATTTCCGCAATGTTTTAAAGTGTTTCTAACAGCCTGACTTGCACTCTGATATGTTTTTCTTAAAATTTAACACATTTTTAAATGTATGAAAATCTGGGTTGTTACAATGATCGACTACAAAATGGACAGAGTTGAGCAAAGTTTTAGAAATGTGAAGAGGTGGTCGACTAGTGTGATAAAAAGGTCGACCGTTCAAACTATAGAACACAATGGCTAGTTTCCAACTATCGGGAGGTTGTCGACCAAAATGGAGGAGGTCAACCGGTTTTGCTGATTCTATATATAGAAGACACTTTGAAGCTCATTAAAAACCACGAGAGAACCATACCAAAACACTGCCAAAATTCATACTCGAGTTCTCTAAACAAATTGATTGTCAAACCTAACTCTCCATACTCCCAAAACTTGAGATTCAATATTTGGGATAGTTAGGTTCTTGTTTGTATTTTCCTTTTATTTTCATTGTACTCAAATTGAGAGTGATGCCCTGTGAATAGTCAAGCTAAGGGTGACACCCTGAGAATTAGTCATTATAAAGGTTTGATTGACATCCCTGAAGTCAATCATCACTAACCGGGGAGGTTAGGTAATTCAAGATCTCCAAGGTAGAAACTTGGAGCGCGGACATAAGGCGGAGTTGCTGAATCGTGAGAACAAATTCAGTTTGCATTTTATTTATCCCTAAACTCCTTTATATTTGTGATTGCTTGCATATTTATTATTGATAAATCACTAAGGATTTAGAGATTAAAATATTGCAAGAAATAGTTAGAATTCCTAATTCAACGCCTGCCAGAATCCATGAGCTGTAGAATGGAGGTGGATCCTATTTGGGTAGTTCAAGCCAATGAGCAATGTGTGTTCGATCACAAAGTTGTTATAAAGGTGCATTCTATCTCAACATTTCTAAACGATAAGCTTCTTTCATTATGCAACTCAGAAGATGATGATTGGGTTGAGCGGACTCCTCAACTGGAATGTTCTTTTAGAGCACAATATTACATTGAGGGAGACTTATTGGAAGGTGTAATATCCCGAATCTTCTTTGAGCTGAAGGCATAGCTTAAATGATAATTTTGGGACGTTAAAAGTGGAATTGACTGCTTGAAGATATTGGTTAAGAGAAAAATGTATTTAGAATAAGTGAATGATGATACTCCGTTATGTTCGTAGTTAGATTAAGGTGAAGAATTAAAGTCAATTGGAGAACTATTTGGTTAAGATGAGGTTTGGATATTTGGAGAAGTGATTTATGAATTATTAAAGGTAATATTTATATAAAAGTGTATGTATAGATGTGTCACATAAAGAAAATAACGTAAATAATGATGATCTAGAGAAAAATGCATATATTGTAGTTTGGAAAACTGCGGATGACCGGTGCGGTCGATCGATGAGGTGTCGATCGACCGATGTCATCGACCGGCGTGTGTGTGTAAAGAAATGTGTGGACGATTTTGTTGATCTGTGGTCGATCGTCCTTCATTAAAATCTGTCGACTGCTAATTTATGAGGTGTAATCTAAAGGGTTGTTGTAACATCCCGTTTATTATTTCAATTTAAAACTCATGATTTTTGAAAACTTTTTTTTTTTTAATCACAGCGGAAGACTTTTCATTTGAAAACTAACTTAAATAAGAATTGCATAAATAAATTCCTTTTTGTTAAACCATTTATCACTTAAAACATTTCGTACTATAAAACCTTAAAACATTGAAACAACAGAAGACTTGTATTTCGAATACTTAAATAATTTAACATCATTTGAAAACCTCCTTAATAAAACGAAATACTTTAACAAATGTTTACTTTCCACAAAATGTCATTACCAATTATTACATTTCTTCTTTAATCCCTTAGCCTAACCAGCCACCAAGCCTGCAACGCACAAATGCCTCATCAACTGTTGCCATTCTTGATCTCTTGCATACCTACATCACAGGAGGAATAATGAACCTATTTCCCAGTAAGGAATATAATCATAAAATGCAATTGTAACCTCTATGACAACTATACTTGCTTTAGTTTCATATACCATTGTAAGTTGGGTGAGAGCAACTTCTTCAGTTTCCGAACTCCCCACTTGGATTTGTTTTTACATAAGAGCAACCTCTTCAGTATTCGAACCCAGTAAAAATAGATCCACTTATATTTACATTCGTTACCATTTATCGTTTTACCGTTAGGTAAGAGCAACCTTTTCAGTATCTGAACTTACTCAAATGAGTTGTTTCTACGTGTGTACAACCTCTTCAGTATTCGAACCCACGTAGAAACACCATTCTTATCTTCATTATTAGCCCATGAAATCCATGACGTACAATTCTATAACATGTCTACATGAATATCACACACATCAGTTCATATATTGCAAACAATACTATAAACAATTAACAAACAATACTATGCTTCAACTATAACATTAATACTAAACACATTCCTATTACACTATAACATCGTATGTTTAATCTTCTATCCTTGACATATTAATTCAACTTAATCTTAAACAATATAATCACCATCCTATGGTATCCACCACTTGAACATTAATTGGGGTTCTATACTAATTAACTATATTATATTTAATCTAATTTTCCTATATCATAGACCATCATCTTAAAAAAACCATTTTCACCATAACTATCAGTAATCAAACGTAGAAATATAACCTAACCAAATAACCATCAATAAAAACTAACATATCAATTTACACAAAAATCCTACTCCTGCGATGTAGGTCCTTTCGGACAAAACATAAGCATTATTCCTTACCTCGTGTCCTTAGCTTTACTAAATTAGCACGTAATTTATCTTTCACGAAACTTCTGTACTCCTTCCCAACTGCTTTTCATCATGTCCTTCATTTCCAAATTATCCTGCATTTTCTATTTCTCTAAAACCCTCTTGGTTTGTACGGCAGTATCACGTAGTTTCCTTTTATCAATCTTCACATGCTCATTCCTTCAAATAGCCATGCAACTTCTGCACCTCACAAAGTTCACAACATCACATGTACAATTCATAGCAGTGTGACAACTCTCTCTATTCTTTCCAAACCCTCCTAGAACTATCAATCCTTCACGGTTTCAACTTCTTTCCAAACTCTCAAACCCTCTAAAATACAGAAGTCCATTTATAGGAAATCTCTCCATCGAAATACTCTAGAGCACTTAGCAATATTTCTTTCTCTCTCTCTCTCTCTCTCAAACCATTTTGACAGAAGTTCTCTTTAAATTTCCGCAGAGCTTCCGCATGACATTCTCCTCCCCATTCTCATCCATCTTTCCTTCTACTTGTACGCTACCAACATTGACTCCATGAAGATGGAAGGCCACAAGATGTGTAATAAACCATCCAGGCGTCCAGAAAATCAAACTGTATTGTCTTCATACGTTGATCACCAGAACAGGCAGCTTTCATAAATGGCAACTCATTAACTCCCTTCAAGCAACCTTCTAAAGATGAAGAGGTGACCATAATAATCTTTCATGCATCAATAAAGTATTGAAGTTGAAGACTTTCCAGTTCTAGCGACATTTTTCATCTCTAGACAACGTTGAAGATTGGCGGTTGATCGAGTTTAATGAAGGATGATCGACCGCCCCTCCAACCAACGTCCGCATATTTCATTCTTCTATATTTTCTACCAGTCGAGTGACGCCAGTCGATCGACACTCTTCGATCGACCGTAGTTTCCAAATGGATAATTTACGCATTTTTCTCCAGACCATGCACGTATACTATATTCCTAGTAACATGACACATAATACACAAGGCTTATATAAATATATATATATATATATATATATATATCAATATATATATTTAGAAGTTGTAACCATAATCTAAGGTTGTAATTGTAATTGTAACATTCTTCATACTATTTCATCTTCTCGTAACTCTTATGCACCAAAACCTTATATATATACATTTATATCATCTACTTCCACATTTTCATACCCAATTATATCCAAACTTCCGATCTTACGACATCCTTACGATATCCAAATACGTCCAAATATATTTTCTCTTTGGTCAACACTTGAATTATCCAATTATCCATAATCTACCCTTAATACTCAAAGTATATATATTCTATATCTCATATTCCACCTTATTCTTTTATTAAATCCAATACATTCCAAAATATAATAAATCTTATAACTCCAACCTTATTATATCAAAGTGCATTTTTTCATACTAATCCACTGACTGCCAATCACTGACTCAGTCATGATATCATCTTTCCTAAATCCAAGTATCACCAACCCATTCACAAATAACCTCAATCCTTCCTTTAAGCTAAATATAAAGATAATGGGGTATAATTCACGTATTCCAAATACGTTTCTCTTAACCAATATTTCCAAACAGTCCAATTCCACTCCTATCATCCCAATTTATCACATAAGCCGTCTGCTTAGCTCAACGAAAATTCAAGATATTATAGTTGTAGCCGACTCTGAAGACGAAATGAACCACTCTTCGATCGTCTGAATGTCTGGTAATCAATAGGAATGTCGTATGGAGTGTCTGAACGTACAAAAGAATTAATGGTTATTGATAACATTGTCTCGTGGCCTTCCATCTTCACGTTTGACGTTGGATTATTATCTATAAGTAATGACAAATGAGAGTGTTCCGGAGATTTTCATAGAAAAGGGAGAGAGAAGGGTTTGAAGAAGAGAATGAAAGATGAGTGAGGCTTTGCTTATGGATGAGAGGTTCTGTTTAGTATACTTCTGTTGAGTGTGAGGAATGAAATTGTGAGGGTATTTAGTGAGTGATAGAGAATGGTGTTTTGTGAATTTGGAACAGTATAAAGGTTAGTGATTGAGTCTGTGAATGGCAGAAATGGATCCAAGGGGTTGCATGGTTTTAGAAGAGAACTACTATTAAATACAACAGATTATCGTGAGGAAAGTATAGGGAGGTATGTGTTCTTCTGTTGTTTTAATATGTTAGTTGAGGAATCTATAGTGGTGATTAATGGTTTTAATAAAAGTATACGTTTTGGATTTGAGGGATATCACACAATGAGCATGAGTTGTTATATTCAGTTTGTTTAAACATGTGATATATATATGGAGTTAATTGTAGGGAATAATTTCTGTATTGATGGTTATGTCCTTATTATGCACTCTGCTAGTTGGATGAAAATTGGTCACTGTATATGAATGAACATATTATTGAGAATATATGATTATTGGTTTAGGTTGTTAGTTGTATTATAAAAAGTATATTGGCATGAATAAGTTGGATTATTGGATTAAGGATTTATCATTGTTGGACATATTGTTAAGATATATCTTATTGGAGTAAATTATTAGGATGAACTAAGGAAATATGTTGGGCTATGAACTGCTAGTTGTTAGGGTTGTTTATTGGGAGATATTTATTGATTATCTCATATTGTTAATAACTAGGCTTTTGTGAAAAATCTTAAAGTGTTAAACCATTAAAGATAAGGACTTCAGGTACGTGCTACTACATGTATTTTGTCCGAAAGGACCTACATCATGGGAAATTAGGGTTTTGTTTGATGTTTGTTTACTAAATGCATAAGTTATGTTATTGTATGAAAACGTATGTTGTTTGCTTGCATATTTATTAGATTTAAGTTTAGCTCCTTAAATAGGATGGATCACGTTTTAAGGATACGATTAAGGAAAACGTTAGATATGATTGTATGTGCACCATAATGTTAAGACTCGAAATCCTAATAAACGTAAATAACTGTTTTTGTTGGTCGGTTTGTCACGTCCGGCACAGAAACCAAAGATAACACTGTGGTCTGGTTTGTCATGCCCGACACAGATGTTTATGTGGTCCGGTTTGTCACGCCCGACACATAAACAGTAAAAAGACTGAAAGAGTATTAGACAACAAAATGAAAACAGTAAGATACGTAATTAAGTTGTTTCTGTGGGCCAGTTAGTCACGCCCGACACAGAAACCAAAGATAACAATTGTGGTCTGGTTTGTTACGCCCGACATAGATGTTTATGTTGTCCAGTTAGTTTCGCCCAGCATATAAACAAAAAGACAGAAATAGTAAACGAATGTTTGTATGGTTTAGTTTGATACGCCCGACATATAAGCAAAAATGAAATAACGATAAAAGACATGAACAGTGAAAGAGAAACGAAACTAAAAACCTTATGCTATGTTATAGAAATTGTATGTGAAATTCATGTTTTACGTTTATATCACATACTGAGCATTAGGCTCATAGTTAAGTCCCGTTGATGTAGGTAAGGAGCAGATGAATGGATAAAGCTGTTGATGGACGTACCTGATGGAGTATTGCTGTGAGGATGTGTTTGTACTGTTAGCGACATTGACCTGTGGTTATGGCTCACAAAAAGGAAGTTTTTTTTTTTAAAAAAAAGGCTTTTAAGTATTTTATGATTTCAAATGAATGTTTTAAGTTAATGTATTTATTTAAATATTTATTTAAACAATGGATTTTGTTTAAATTATAAAAGACTTCCGCTATATGTTTTATATGATTAAGACTTTCATTGTTTGTTACTCTGATGTTCAATTATGCAAATGGTTTTAAAGAAGAAAAATCTTATACAGAAAGGTTACGAGATGTTACAGAAGGTGTCTCAAAGAAGTGATGTTCTATTAATAAATACAAGTAGAATTCGTTGAATACTTGTACTTTCATATGAGTTTGTAAATTAATTATACTTGTTTGTTCTGATGTTTTTTTAGTATCATCAGCAAGAGAAACCCGAGATAATAATAGAATGACATCTGTCATACCTTTCCTTGGACGATTCTGTCCTGAACGCCGGTGAAAGTTATTTCTCTAGCTAGGCAGGTGTAATGACCCGATTTTTATTACCTTTTAAAAATATGTGAAATTTAAAACTTTTTCTTGTCCTTTTATAAAACAATAGCGAAAAACCTTTTAAGTCAATGTCAGAGATCTTTTCCAAAAACTGAACCGTTAAAATCCCTTTTTCTTTAATTCGTTACTTAAAATTTTTATAAACAGCGGAAGACTTTATTTCTAAACTCATTTTTCTCAAATTAAAGTGGAAGCAAAAAGCATTTTATAGTGGAAGCATAAACTAGTCATTCGTTTTTAAAATACAATAATAAAGTAACTACTTCACATTTACAAAACTTTCTTCTCTTTAATCTCTTAGCCTAGCCAGCTACAAGTCTCGCTCATGCAAATCCTTCATCAGTCGTTCCTTCATTTGTTCATCATTTTCTCTCGTGCTTGTACCTACATCGCAAGACCAAGCTATGAGCCTAACGTTCAATAAGTGATAGAGCCTAATATGCCACATGCACATGCTGTGCCATTTAAAACAGAATGCAATTTCTCTTTTCTTTTCTTTCTTTTATCTTTTATCATTTTATTCTTACGTACTTTCTTCTGTTTCTGTTTTCATTCCTGTTTTTGTATCTGTTTCTGTATCTGTGATCGTACATGTTTCCGTATCCGTTCCCATATCTGTTTCTGTATCCGTATCTGTATCTGTGTCTGTTTCTATTTTTGGAAACTCGTTTCCATTTCTGTTTCTGCATCGGTATCTGTACTTGTACTGTTTTCGTATCTATTTCTGTTTTCGTATCCCGCATCCGTATTCGTTTCTCTGTTCATATTCTTTTATTTTCTTTACTTTACTTTTCTTTTTTTTCTTTTCATCATGATGGTGAACTTATACCGCAAACGGAATTATGATGGTGAACTTCGGCCATCATGATGAACCGTTTTTCTTTTTCTGTTAACATTTTGGGAATGAGCGGTGAACTTAGCCTAACTTAAACCCCTTTCATATTATTTACACATTCCTCTTTACTCTCATCATTCTCATTTTCTTTACATTCTTTCGTATTTCATTTCCGTTATCGTTTTCCTTTTAAAAATTGTAGACATTCTATAAGAATAGTAGACATGCTGTAAAAAAACTGTAGACATGCTTTAAAAACTGTAAATAATGAAACGTACATATCTTATTCTTGCGATGTAGGGCCCAAAGACCAAAACACACACGTATCACTTACCTCGACAACTTAAAGCACTCAACGCTTATTCGTTATCCTTTTATTCTCTTTTAGTACCTTCACAATTAATAACATTTAATTATTAATAACTACAAATTATTAATCTCATTTTTGCAGTCCATTTTCTTTAATTTGATAACATTAATCTTCAATTCCTCAATAACTATTCATAAAGACTTGTAAGCCATAACTCCTAACGGAATAACATTCCTAAACCATTAACAGAGCAATGAGCATTACCCAAAAATAGGACAGTATTTATCCAATTATTCTTCAACCTCTAGTAACAACACCCAATATAAATGCAGAATAATTATCCAACAGAACATTCCAACCAGTTACTCCTCATAATGATCATTAACAAAGAATAAATATTTTTCATTCACAGAGCACACAACAACCCACCTTTAATATGATTAAATCCATAAAACCAAGGAGAAGAACATTTTTCAATAACATAGTTTTAACCACCAAAGTTGTAAACACATATAGAACCATAAATAGAGAGACAACAATAGGACATATTCCAAAATAAACACCTATTATAAATCAAAATTATAAACTTCAACAACGAAGGACATTCAACATTCGTCAATATTTTATCTCTTACGATATATTCCCATTTACTAACATAAAACAACATCCATACCAACAATGTGCAGATCACAGGAAAGAAACCATTTAAATGTATGGATGGCAGACAATTAATTAGCTCCACAACAAATCTTCCACCAACCATTCACAATTTTCCAATATACCAAACCAATTCCTACAGATTATTATTTCATCAAAACCGTCCAATAATAGGGGGCAGAAACCATTACCTGCTGCACATGGCCGAAGGATTCCAACAGCATTTCTTACTTCTGTTCTACTCGGGTTCCAGCTTCACCAAATCATACAGAAAATTTAACCAGAATCACAATTCTTAAATCCAAGGGGGAAAACATTACCTGAAGACAGAACTAACTCGCAAAGATCAGGAGCTTCACCTGATCAAGAATAGCTTTCTCCATTCTCAGCTCTTCAACTCGCCAGCTCACCTCACTCTCTGACACCTTCAAAATCTCCAGCCAACACTTTACACACACTACCTTTTGTATTTATATACAGACGGCAAGTTGAAACGCTTAACAACTTATCCCACAATTCAAGCGATGGATGCAAATTTTTTGGCCATATTTTCGTCGCCCATGTCTTGCCCTCAAACCACACACTGTCGTCCTTCACTAGGATGAAACCAGTGGATCGATTCGGTCCAACCGAATCAAACAGCAAACCGCATCCCATTGCGGACCAACGCCCCTGCAAATCATCTGATTCATCCCTGCAATCCATTCCATACCGATTTCCAATGGCAGAATCGACATACAGACCACAAATAATCAAGATACTCACCACGGTTTGGCACAGCGAACACCACAGCTCGCGATTCGTTCGGTTCCACGAACCCGTGCCCTAGCCTTCTGACACCTAACGCCCAACATCGCCTCCCGTCGAACCTTTGTCCACTGGAAAGCGTTCTAAGGCCAAGCCTGAGCTCTCCCCAGTCGTCGTCCCTCGTCTTCCTCTCTCGGTCGCTCCCCCTCGCTCTCTCTCTCTCTCTCTCTCTCTCTCTGTTCTTTCTCTAAATTGTAACCCTAATTCTTAATCCCATTTCTCTCTTCATTTGTTCTCAACTGGACCAGCAAACGTAAACAACCTGAACCGGTTCACAAGCTGAACCGGTTCAGCTCTCTCTCTCTCCATTATTTTTATTTTATTTTTAATTCTAATTCTATTTTAATCCTCCATTAATTACTCTTTTAATTTCTAATTCTAACTAATCTTCCTTTTCTTTTTCTCCTTTAATTTAATAACTCAATATAATATCATACTAACTTAACCCTAATTATAATCCAATAAATTCCCTTAAATTATAACATACTAATTACGTCCTTGGTAATACCCCTTATAAATGTCCAAATACTCACGATTACTTTTTAATTATCCTTATTAAATTATGATATAAAAAGTCAGGGTATTACAGCAGGGACGGATTGAATCACCTTATGATTGACCTTGAGCATCAGAGGGAGCCACTTCACGCTTCATGGTGACTTTTCCAACCTTTGATGACATCTCCTAGTTCCAGAAGTTTGAGGAGAGATTCCAGAACTTGAAAGGTCATAACGAGGAAGTTGAACTCACCGCATAATTGGACTTTCCTGGATTGGATTGGACTTGGTTCATGGTAGGCCCACTTGAAGTAGGAGTTTATTTTTATGTCCAGCATCATTCGATTTATAAAATTTATTTTTAAACATGTTCTCATATAAAATTACTAATCTATTTTTATAACCGCGGTTTTTTATATTATATCATATATTTTTCACTATACATATTTTATTTGAGCATGCAAATTCATTTATTGATCATCTTTGTTGGGTGAACCAAGTTTGATCAACCCATGAAAGGATTCTGTTTTCTATATGCGCATTCTACCGTTAGAAGTTGTGTTTGTTTGTGTTAACTAGAGTAATGAGAAAACTGACTATGTTATGTCATTGAGTGCAAAACCCCAAACTTGATCAGGATCTTACTTTCATGGATTTAGCGATCACCAAGTATCCCCATTGCTATTTACGTCTATTGTAATGACCCGGATTTTTGTAATTTCTTTAAAAATGTATAAAATTTTGAAATTTCTTTCTTTTTAAAATAAATCGTATCAAAGTGCGTCTAACTGGATCCCTACTTACACTTTCTTTAAACTCGTTATGAACCAATTTGTAAAGATGCGGAAGCGTTATAATAAAATTATTGATATAAGACGTTGCAGAAGCGTAAATAATGCGTTGAGAATGAAAACTAAACTATTGAGTAAAACTAAAGTACTAGGCCATTAAATACAATTTAAAATACTTAATTTAATTACATCTGTTTCTCCTTTTACCCTTAGCCTGGCCAGTTCGAGTCATGCGGATACGAAATCTTTCATCCCTGCTTCATTATGTGTTTATCGTATTTTCATTATCTATTCATTGTTGTACCTATACCACAAGTAAGGACGTGAGCTTTTGCCCAGTAAGGAAATGGGGAAAACAAAATTGCATGTCTCTCTTTTAGTTCCTTTGGAATGGAGGCCATCCAAACCAATTCTTTCTTTCTTTCTTTCTTTCTTTCTGTACTTGTACTTCGAGTTGGAGATTGGAAGATCCATATGAGATGGTATGGTGAGTCGGAACCTAACCTCCTATAGACAACTAGGTCTCGTTCCCAATAAAGTAAGAGCATTGCCTAATTGCCAGACTAGGACCGCTACCCATCCGCCTCCCAACTCCCTTATTCCTTTCCTTTGTCTTTTCTTATCGTTTTACTTTCTTCACCATGCATGTGAGCACCACCCCGAGGGGAACTCCCTATTTGGTTTCTATTATATGAAATACATGAGGACACTCCTATCTAACTAACATATATATGAATACAAAACAACGATACCTTAAAGAATCTATAATAACAATAATATAACACATAAGAAATAAGGTATAAAATGCTATGATATCATATCAACAATAAATTAACATTTCCTAAGCGAAATCATCCAACACCCAAAAACTTAACTATGCTTAAGAAACAATGGAACATCAAACATGCTTCATCATTGATCTCAACTAAAGAGGCTCAGTCTACAACCATTATACAAAATAACGCTAGTACACAACATTATGTTATTTAGGCGAAAACATACTATTAATAGTAATCATGCTATCAAGTAAGATCACATTACCGAATGAAACCATATTATTGAGCGAGATCATACTATTAACAAATTATGCTACTACACGAGATGAAATCATATAACATTAATCTAACAATGGAGTGAACTCTACCAACATAAGGTAGCGTTTGATTACATAAATAAATAACGAAACGTCATAATAGAAACATGCTTTTTAAATGATAATGAACATTAGTAAAACATTGGGAATTAGAACAAAGAAGTATGCTTTTAAACGAGGAAAATGCAGTAGAAATGAACAGCTAATCATGCTCTTGAGGAATAAATAAAACGGTAGAAAATAGTTATTATTCATGCGTACGATTAGTTAATAAAATAGTAGTGATACATGATTATATAATTCCACGGGACATGCTTCTGAATGATTATCACATTAGAGTATAATAACAATTAATTAGTACATCATACACATGAATGATGTTATCTAATGACAATAAATAGCAGTAGTAACAACGAAACAGAATATGAAATGGCATTTCTCAATGTTACCAATTGACAGCACTGAATTAAAATAAAACAACAAGTAATATTGAAAACGTAACAGTAGAACATGCTTTTTATCGATGACAACAATGGTGAGAGTCAAGAAATAGTAAAACGTGCATTCAACGCATTCACCTTAAACATGCTGACTAATAATTATTAAAACAAATTGTTCTACATGTTATCTAGCCTAACATGTTGGAGATCACTGCAAGTAAATGTTCAATAACATACAGCGAGTGAAGCAGAATATCAAGTCATGTTTTCAAATGGCTGACCAATATAGTAGAATGTTATGAATAGAAAAGACTGCAGATCATGTTTTTGGAATGTAAAACGAACGAGCAGGTCTACGATGCATGCTGGTATTCACAATTAATGTGTTAATATAATTAAACTTTTGGCGTAACATGTTAGCATGCATAACAGAGAGCTGATGACGACGAACGACAACGTATTCAGAACACAATACATGCTTGTTATATGACTATAAGCAACAATTAATAAGGGATCAACTAGTGAAGTGTGTCTATGAGCAGTAGGAATAAACAATAACTAAAGGAAAACAGAGATGGCATGCTTTCAGAACAGAAACAGAATCCAGAGATATATACTACAACTTATCTACAGCAATAAACCACAGCAATTGGCAAAGGATCAACAGGGAAATATAATAGCATCATGAATAAAGATAACATGACAACATAAAGCTGATGCATACATATTAGAGTGACATAGGGCAATTATTCACTGCACAGGAATTTATATCTATTTCTACTTGCAATCATCCATCTTTCTTTCATAATTTTCCTTAATATCATCATCTTTATCATTATGTAACAAGCATATAATACAATTTATAGAAAGGAACTAGAAATAGAGCATTAATCTAGAGGAAACAAAAGAACTAGAAATGGTAGAACAAAACATAGAACTCACAATCGACTCACACATACTTAATTACTTGGGTGTAGGGCTTCCCCAAGCCAAGACAACCTATTCCTTACCTATTGAAGACTTCTTCTTCATGGATAGTTGCACTCCCATCAATTCCAACCACGCAGGAAACCCAAGTCCTCTCCAAAGGATCCAAAAAGAATGGAGAAGAAGGGGAGGAGGGCTGAAGAAATAGGGATCTCACCTCCCTGGGTCGTGTCCTACGTGGGGAAGTGGAGGCGTGGATGACTCTAATCGTGGGGAAGACGGCGTCGTGTGTGATCCTAACGACCCACGTTGTTTATTCCCCTAATTTAATTCTTATCATCAGCTGAACTGATACGATTCGAACGAGGGCAGATGTCAGTCACGCGTCCGCAGTCGTCCGCAAGGCCAGATATCTGAAGGCTAAAATCTAACTTCGGACAGCAGATGGCGTCCCCAGCATCGTCCTTACCATCCGCAGCCCAGTTTTAGAAGCCAATCAGCGTCCGGATCGTCAGCACATATCATCCGAATTGTCCCAAAATCGAAAAGATTCAATGCGGACGATACTCCTCTTCATCCGAAAGTCCCCAGACTTGGACAGATTCGTTGCGGACGATACCACTCCTCGTCCGCGTGCATTCAGACTCATCCGAATGTGTCCAAACTTGGACAGATTCTTTGTAGACGAGGTTAACCCTAATCCTCACCGCGTCCGCATGCATCCGCAACACCAAAATTCCCTCTTTCTTCATCTTTCCACACTTAACTTATATCCTTTAACATTTTTCCCATAATTACACGTCACCAAATAACACGTATAGATACACCATGTAACGTCCTCATAACTTCAACACTTCGATTACACAGCGTATACGGGGAAAACGTAACGAAAATATCTCTATACTTAACGCTCAAGAACACTATTGGTAATATCCCGATAGTTATCCAACTTAAAATATTGGGATGTTACATATTCTCCCATGAATACACGTCATACGATGACACGTATAATTACACAACGTAATACCTTAACCACTCCAACTTCTAATTTCATTGCGTAAACGGGGAAAACATAACAGAGTTACTCCTAGCTTAATGCTCTAAAATGTCATTGGTAATACCTCGATAATTTTCCAACTTAAAAATATCGGGGTATTACATCTATGGCATAGGGTGCTCAAAATCCATGAGTGTCTCCATTTTCACTAGGCTTTTCATAAAGTAGAGTACAGTTTATTTTATGTATGTACCACACTATAGTGCAGTGTTTTATCATTTGTCATACTACTTGTTTTATCTCATATGTTTTATATGACATGTTTCCCATTTTATTTTAATTTTAATATGGTACATAAAATTTGATCTTTATTGAGTATAGTTGACTCACCGCAACGATATTTTCTTTAAGTTTTAGTTTGGTGGATCCCTAACAGCAGATGCAGGAGTGAGCTTAGTGAGATGTTTAACTTAACATTCGCTTTGAGAGTACTTTTTGTGAGGTTGGAACTTAATTTAAATTTGTGATAAAATTTTAGTTATTTACTTTTATAACACATTTATTTTTTGACTTATATTTATCACTTTATTTTTAATGTTACTAATAGATCTTTGGTTTACCCAAATTAGCTGAGTCTTGACTATTTAATTTTTATTTAAGTATTTTGCTACTTAATTAATTTAAAAATTAAAGAGTCTGACGCTTCAGTTCGTTTATGGGCTAGATAATTTCTTGTTATATCTCGATTCCTCTTTGAAACTTTAAACCTAGCGTTTCTCTTAAGCTCACTTTGGCTCATAATAGCGGAGCAGTATATCAAATCATATCACCGTTCCATCAACGAAGAGGAAAGGAAATCCAAATGAAGTAAATAAATAAAAATTAAATAATTTTATTGATTTATTTATAATTTATCTACGACAAGAAAGTTTCATATTCCTAGTTCAATAAAAGTAAACTTAATCAAATATGGGAAACAAATATTTATTTTTTTTTCCATATTTTCAGTTCATTAATATCATTCGAATTTCGGATGTAATATTAATGAACAAAAATAAGTAAAAATAAAAAAGGCAAAACCCTATGACCCTACTGCCCGAGCTCCTCCATGGCTGATTCTCCGAGCTCCTAGTTATCAAAGTCATAATTAAAATTATGTGAAATAAATGAATTAAGATCACCGAACATAACGTCATCTTCTTCTCCAAAGCTTAGAGACTTTTCAAAGCCAAAAGGAATCTGTAAGTCTCGAGGAAAAACGAGCGGCGCAGCCTCCACCTCCGCGGCTGGCACAGGTAAAGAACCGTCGTTAATGTAACTCATCTCCATCATTTCCTTAAACTTTGTGGACTGTAAAAGAAGTCCTAGAGCTGAAGTTGCAGAGGAAGGTCGAGTGTGAGCGATTGAACTCTGATCCACTGGACTCAGTTCTTGTTGAGTTCGGAAAAACCCTAGTTCATGTTTCTGAGTTGGGTCTATTCCCATAAGAGAAGGGGAATTAGGGTTTTGCTGACTAAAGTCACAGCTGGTATTGGCATCGTGATTGGTTGGTTTCAGCCATTTGATGTAGCGACTGAGGTCAAAGTTGGTGACAGCGTTTAGTCCTCGGTACTCTATTGCTGCCAGATCATATGCTGTTGCCGCTTCTTCTTGGGTTGCTGCATAAAAAAATATGTTTATAATGTTTTGATTATAATACAATTGTAGAATATACATGTTGGATATTAAGATTAAACATGGAAAAAATTCTCTCGAGAAAAAATCATAGGCAAAAAAGAAAAATCACTATAAATTTCAAATTATAATTGCAAGTTTTACAAATTATACTTATATTTATTTATAAGGTAAATCAAATCTCTAAAAGAGATTCATAATAATAACATATCGACCAAGTTAAAAAAGAAATTCAGATCAACAAATTTTAACAATACAGATATTGAAGAAACTTATCTGGACAAAGAAATCAAAAACTGCAAGTGCCCAAAACATCGTTCTATTGTATGTTCCATATTTTGAGTCATTCAATCTATAGTGCAGATTGAATGACTAAAAATAAGATGCATGAGAAATTTTAAAATCCCAAAATTCAATTCAACATATTAAGCGAGAATAAAAATCATGTCTTGTGCAGTGTGTGATCTCACGACATTATGTGATCCTCTATATCGATGAGTATTGTTGTTTAATCTATGAAAGATGGTATTACCATATGTCCCAAGGTAGAGATATTTGTTGCCAAAAACTCTTCCGATCCTTGCTTCCCATCTTCCATTGTGATGATGTCTACTTATTCAAAAAGAAAGAAAAATTAGAAGAAATGCATTTCTTGGACAAGAAAAGTCAATGAAATTTTATTTAATTATTAGCGTAATTGGAAGCACTCTTGATTTATCTTTTTACCTGGCAACACCTCGATATTTTGAAACTCCGCGAGAAAAACCACTGCTTTTTCTGCAAGTTCTAAGTAATTTTAAAGACTTCCCTATGAAAATAATACAAAGTTACAACAAAAATATATATTTTTTTTTATTCAAGTTGTAGAATTCAACCCTACCTTCTCAATGATCCAATATACTCTTCTCGTGATCGACCTTCCATTTCTGTTAGTTCTTTTTGGTACGTTGGTAGCTGCAAAACATAAAGTTTTTCCAAACTCAATATTTATTAAAATTATAAATTAACTAAGTCTTGTAGACAGTAAACTGTACGTAATCCTGTAAGAGCAATTCTCCTGCACAGCCATCTCTCTACTCATTTCTCTCTCTCTCTCCATCTCTCTGTTCTCTTTCAAACCAAAATTATATCTCCATCCCTGCACTTAGTGTGGCAACCTCTCCTCAAAAAGATAAAATGACTCAAAATTTTATTGATTTGGAAGGCACAATCTATATTAGCGAACGTGTATAATCTATGGACATTAATCTACTACTCAGGTTTAGTTTGAGAAAGACTTTTTTGTGGTTACTAATTGCTACGTGGCGCATTTAGTGTACATAAAAAAGAATAATTAATTAAATGGAGTAATATGATCACCGGAAAGTTAAGAATGGTGTCAGGGCCCCAATATTTGAGAGCTGCTAGGTCATAGGCATGTGCTGCGGCATTTTCATCATCATAGGCACCTGAATATATATCACGACCACCATAAGAACCAAACTATAAATTTAACTTGTACGTATGTATGGTATGAATGATGTGTATATAAACATTTGGGCAAATGTCTGCCGGTGTGTATATGTACGTACATTATATATTATTACAAATGTATGCATGTAAACTCTCTCTGTATCTTCGTCTGATATCTCTCTCTCTCTCTATGTTGAGTGTAATTGATCATTGTTCATGTTTAATGCAAACCATTCAACTTCATGAATGAAGAAACTTCTCTATAACCTAGAAAAGTTTGAACAGTATACAGAGGAGAGTGAGAGATTTTTTATTTTTGAAGTAACACTTGTTAACTAGTAAAGAATCAAGGAAGGCAAGGTATTACAAATATGAAAAAAAAAAAAGAAATTGGGATAATGATGAGAACATACCAAGATAGACTGCATATTCGAGTAGGGAAGCCACAGCATCAGCCAGAAAGAAAAAGAGAAGAAAACTCCATGTCAAAGAATGTTTGAAACCACATTAAAACTCGGAAACGGAAATGAAAAATCAATGAAAACCCATCCAACCTTGTCTTCCTTTCTTCTTCTGAGACTCATTCCAACAATTCTTGTCCCATAAATGAGCTTCATATCTTCCTGTCCATCTATGTCTGCTCAACCATGATTTTGACAAAGAGTATCATTCAGATGAAGACGAAAGCAATATGGAATTTCAAAAACTTAAAAAAAAAAAAGAATAGTTTCGCTTGAAAGTTGATAATGAACTAATCCTCGTACTCTACCTAGTAACTCCTCTATAAATTGAGCTACGTTGAGGAGGAGAATCCCTAGGAACACTCCTTCTTGTTCGCTTTTTAGCTGGCAAGGGGTTTGAAACATTATTATCGGGCTTCTGGTTTTGCAGTGAAGATTTCGTCATGAAGTGTTGATGAAGAGGATGAAGAAGGTGTAAAAAACTATGGGAGATCTGACTGAGTCCTCAAGAAGGAGGGTTTTAAAGAAAGTGGTGAAAGGATAATGAACGAGTGTGGGCTGGCAAATTTTAGGGTTAAGGAGCCGGCTATAGAAGCTTTTGCCGTCTTGAAGCGGCTTCATGTGTTTCATTTCATTCTTACCTTGTCTTCATTTGTTAAATTTCTAAGTGATTGCTGGTTTTTGCTTATAATAACCATCTCTCTCTGTCTCTCTCTCTCTCTGTGTAAGTGAAGTTTCTTCTCATTTTGGGAAAGAGAGAAAAACTGACATGTTTGCTTTGGAGAGATCGAAACTATGATATAGTTTTTCATTCTTCTGTCCAAATGCTTGTGATTTTACAAAGAATGGGAGGTTAGTGAATGTAAATAGAATAAACATCAAGAAAGACTAACAAAATTTTGCTAAATAAAATGGAAAAAAAGCAAAATCCTTCAAAACTAGAGAGCTATATTATTCTTAAAAAAATAATGACAAGAATTTCATTACACAATTTTTAGCAAAAAAATAAGTGTAAAATATGTGAATTTTAAATCAATAAAATTTTCAAATAAATTTTTACATTTTTCGAGCTCAAATTACTTCATGCTTGACTCAAGCTTTTATAATCCGTCAATGTCACGACCTGTAAGGGACCCGAGACAGAATGGGAAATAACCCGGCTTGAAGGATCAAATCGCCCAACTCTTTTTTTATTAAATTTTATTAATTAACAGCGAAAAACTTAAACTGTTAGTTAATAGCCAGGGCCCAACGAACATAGGTTTATCAGATCCAATAAGTAATATCATATAGTAAAACAAAATAATGTAAAATGAAATAATTGTGCAAAAATTAAAAATAGAGATTACATTCATCCAAATAAATTATACTCACAAAAATATCTCTCAAGAGAAAATATTAAAATAAATGTAAAACTTCACCGGATCTAAACATATTTAGCAATTGAAAATCCAATTGATAAAATCGTGAAATGAGTCATTGGAGTGAGTTGACTAAACTCAATAGGGATTATGTTTTTAAAGAAAATTTTAATTAAAAGGATGCTAAAGCATATATGAATTTAAAATTCACGTTTTATAAATTTCTTTCAGAAAAAATGTGTACAAAAGGACGTGTGTATGAAATCACCCACTAATATGTGGTACGTAATTAAAATAAACCATTGTTGTACAAATTAAAAATCATAGTGAAAATGGAGTCCCTCATGGACTCCGGGCACACCATGCTATAGACATATAACTGAATAAAGGCGATGCTCGACGATGCTTGGCGATCGCAAAAGCCAAATAATACCTTGATCAGGTTTAAGGATTCGCAACCCAAGAACACAGCACATACAGTTGTCCTATTACCTATTTTCACTTTAGGGATTCGAACCCAAGGACATATAACACATCTCCTATTACCCATTTCACAATAAACAGACACATTCCACACTGTAAAATGTGTGAAAATAAAACGGACCCCAAATCGGGTCGATCAAACTTGATTCGCAAGACCAAGTTGATCAAGAAATATTTATAGGCATGTTTAATTGAAACGTGAACAATGAAAATAAAATATAATATAAAAATCAGACTGTCATAAAAATGGACGCATCGTTTTAATTTGAGACTCGTCTCAAAATAATTATTTGACAAAAAGTATGCAAATACAGTGCATAAATAATTTATACCTCAAAGTAGCGTACACTGGCTAAAGTTAAAAATCCAAATAATCCAAATAGCTCAAATCCATTTGTTTACAATACCTATCCAAAAATTAATGTATTAATCTTTTGATCAAAATTATATACCTAAACATTCCCAATTATTATCTAAAATTTAATCTCATCTAATAGGGTAAAATGATATCTCAATTATGGCAAAAAAAAAAAGGCCAAAACATGTTTGGATTGCAACCCAAAATCAGATTAGGTTGCTGCCCATTGGTCTGGTTTGCAGTATGCAGACCCAGTCTAAGGCCTGATTCTTCATTTGGCCTGCAAACCACATGTCTATGGATTGTGGCCGAGACTCGCATGCAGAGATGGATTCGTCCCGAAGCCACATCCATTGTGACATGATAAACCCATCTCTTGCCGAGACTCCCTATCTTGGCCAATCGTGTAGTTTGATTGGTAACGAAAGAGACAAATGTCGTAGCTAGTGTAACAACCCAGATTTTCTTCGTAAATCCCTTTTAAAAACGCATTAAAATTTATGAAAGAAATATCAGAGTGCGAGCCAGGCCGTTAGAAAACACTTAAAAACATTGTGAGAATAATACATATGCGGAAGCGTAAATATTGAAAGAAATAAACTCGCCATTTTATTTCAATTTATGAAAACTTAATTAAATCAAATTACAATTTGAAGACTTTAATTTAAATTACATGACAACCCAATTATCTTTGCTTCTCATAGTCTGACCAACCGCAAGCCTTCTCGCGTGCAAAATCTTTCATCAATTGTGTCGAATCTGCACGCTATTTTCTCCTGTAGATACCTATACCACGAGTAAACTGTAAGCCTAAAAAAGCTTAATAAGGAAAGGGTTAACATAATTTAAATAGAATTAAATCATCTAACACAATTAGTAAAACAAGGAACTACCAAAAAGGGGATTACTGAACTAACAGAAATCACAGAACTAATAATCACAAGCTAACAATCCTTCAAAGTTAACAACCAAAGGAATATCAATGAACCTGCACTAATAGCAGTCAAGTAATGAACCAGGAAATTAGCACTAACAACTCATTCAAAGAAACAGAGCTGCCAACAACAAAATTTAACAACTGGGCTAAACATTCAAGTATAAACATACAGAACAACCATAACGAAACAACCTATTCTATACTCGTGGGTAGGGCTTAGATGGCCGACAATCCCAATCCTTACCATCGACGAAGATACACAAACATGTACAGCACTCTGTCACTGGTAGCTTCACGGCAACAGCCCAGAAGACCGCACTCCAACTCTTGACAGCTTCACAACGACTGGATAGCAGTAGCTCACACGGACAGCAGCTGCTCTTCACCTCTAGCTCCCTCACACACACTTAGCCTCCAGATTTTCTCTCGGTTGTTTCACCATTCCAGAAGCTCACTCCACTCCTCATCTCTTGACTCATTTCTATCATTTTATTATTCATTCACCCGACAAACTTTTTCAATTCATCAACCACTTTGTCTCCTCTTCAATTCTTCAACCCACCTCATTAAATTTGCTCCCCACGTGTGTCGGCAGAAACACACAGCTGGAAAGGTGGATGATTCAACCCAACAGCAAGTTGGATCGGTCGAAGCCGTTCCCCTGCCTCCCGATGCCGTAACACTAGCCCAATTCCCTACCAACACCAACCATCACACCGGCAACCGAACGCCAACCATCACACCGGCTAACTGAACATGAAGGAGAAGAGGAAACGCATGCCCTACCTCGAACCGATGCCGGAATGCGTCACTGCCAGAATCTCCGATCCCGAGCGCCAATTTGCAAGCCCTAACCGTGAGAGCCCGTCATCGCACATCGAAGCCTCGCCGGCGCTCGTCGCTCGCCGGATCGCCGTTCGCTGTTCGCCCGCGAGCTCACCGGCGCTCGGTCCCCGTCCCGCATCTCCCTTCCCCCCTCTCTCTTTCGCGAAAACGACGGACACACAGAATGGCCAAGCCATTCTGTGTATTTACTTTATCCTCATTTAATTTATTACCTTAACAACTAATTAAATTTCTAATTATCAAATCATCATTTTAAATCCCTAATTTAATCATCACTAATTCTACCCTAAAAATATAAATCTAATTAATCTCCCATTATAATTTAATTTAGCAATTTAAATTAATATACCCCTTTTTTTCATTTTTAACCCTATTCTATTCATTAGCTTTAAAATACCCTTCAAATGATTTAATTTAGCAAATTAAATATAATTTATTACTTAAATACCTGTAGACCTAACGCTCTTAATACGCCCTGTAATATCACGATAATTAAAATATTGGGATGTTACAGCTAACATTCCAAAGCTCAAGCTAATTAGGCTATTTAATCGCTGGTTTCATCCAAAATTTCCGGTCAACAATAATTCCAAAAGAAATTTCTACCAATATACCTAACAACCAAAAATCCAAAATCTAGACAATAGATCATCAACAATTGGAGAAATCATCGAAAGAAAAATCAAAATTTTGTATACCTTCGGTGCTTCGATTTCAACCATAGGAAGCTTTGGTCGTTCACTCCCTCCAAGCGACAACACCTCCCCTTTCCATTACAGAGAACAACCTCAAATAAGAGTTCCAATTTCACAGTCACAATAGGAAGGCAAGGTCAGATATTTACTGATAATTGATCGAATCTTATCAATAGAGTCGTCCTCTGTTTCCAACTTGTTTCGATGATGTTTGGTTGATCGTTCAAAAATCTTCTCCAATTCATCGAAGGTGGTTTGACCTTGCAGAACGAAATTGACGAGGTGAAGGATGGAGACGCAGATGTCAGAACGAGAGAAGAAGATCGAGAGGTATATTGCTTGGAAGGAGAAGATTTTATTTAAAACAGTAAAGGAAGGCGAAAAGGAAGGAAAACGCTTGGAGACAAAAATCTTTCCTTTAGGGAATCTACTCCCAAAATAAAAATAAAAACTTTAATATTATTAATAAATAAAATAAATGATGTTAAATATTACTTTCTCCCCCACTTAAGAAATTTTGTCCTCAAAATTTAAAACAATTTTGAGAATACCATTAAACAAACAAGGATACTTAGCCATCATATTAGATTCAACTTTCCATGTTGTTTCTCTTTCACTATGGTTATTTCATTGAATTCGAACCAAAGGTATTTCATGATAAACCAGAACTCTAATCTCACGATCCATAATTCTCTCAAGTTCTTCCTCACAAAATACATCATCTTGAATGGGAACTTCAGTCCAATAAATAATATGTGAAAGGTCAGAAATGTACTTCCTTAGCTTAGAGAAATGGAAGAAATTATGACCACAATCCGCTCAATAATCTAAAAAGGATCTTTATATCTTAGGATTAACTTTCCTTTCACATTAAAACAACAAACATCACGACAAAGTTGCACTTTTAAGAATACAAAATCATTGGCTTCAAATTCCACTTCCCTCCAATGGAGGTTTGCATAGCTCAATTGTCGACTCTGAACTGTACATAGTCGCTATTTAGTCATTCAAACTTTTTCAGTTGTTTCTTGAATCAAATTAGGTTTGAGAGTAAAACACTCTCGAATTCAGTCTAACATAGAGGTGATCTGCACGATCTTCCATACAAAGCTTCATATTGTGAAACACCATTACAAGTCTAATAACTGTTGTTACGCACAACTCCATTAAAGTTAAGTGATTCACTCAACTATTTCTGAAATCCAAAATGCAAGATCTCAACATATCCTTGAGAATCTGAATTGTATGCTCAAACTGACCATTTATCTGCGAATGATGTGTTGTACTCAAATTAAGTTTCGTGTCTAAAACTCTCAAAATGGTTCTCCAAAATTTTGACATGAATCTCAAATCTCTTACAAAAACAATATTCGAGGAAAGACTATGAAGACAAATGGTGCTCTCACTATACAACTGACTTAGCTTCGTCGAAGAGAAATTCATTCTGACTGTAATAAAATATGCAGATTCATCAATCTATCAACAAACACCCACACAACATCAAATTCCTGCACTCTCTTAGGCAAACTGGTCAAGAAATTCATGGTAATCTTGCCTCATTTTCACTCAGTTATAGGACTAAGACTGCAACAATCCAATTGGTCTCTTATGCTCAGCCTTAATTTGCTTACAAGTCAAACACCTCAAAACATATCCAACTACATCCTGTTTCATTACAATTCATCAATACTAACTTTTTAGACCATGACACACTTTCGCACTATCGGGATGAATAGAAAATCTAGATTTATGACCTTCAGCTAAAAATTGCCTACCTCAATCCAAATCACTGAAGATAATTCAATTTTTTTAAAGAATAGAAATCCATTAGAACTGATTTCCCAACTGTCAAACTACTCACCAGCTTGAATGTTTCTTTTAACTCATCAACAAACTTCTGCAAATCTATCACACATTGCAAAAGTGTAGGGGTTGCTATTAAATTAAAAACTCAAACTGTATGATCATCCTCCTGGTATTGTAGCTCATAATCTCCAATAATTAGACATCTCTTCCAAACATCCAAAACAAGGCAAGAAAGAGATTCTTGAGGATAATGACTCAAGATATCAGCTACAATATAGCCTTACAAGGATGATATTCTAGAGTAGAATCATAATTTTCCATATACTCAACCCAACGGCATTGTCGAAAATTCAAATCACATTGCGAGAATAGATGCTTTAAACTTTTGTGATCCAAAAATATCTCAAATTTAGAATCATACAACTCTGCAAAATCTTTAAGGCAAAAATAATTAGTTGCAAGGTCCAAATCGTGAGTTGGGTAATTCCATTTATACTTCTTTAACTGCTAAAATGCATAAGCTATAACTTTATCTTGCAGCATCAAGACATAACCCAAACCAACTCTTGATGCATCAGTATAAACAGCATAAGACAAACATTCATCAAGTACTGCTAAAACCGAGCAGTAGTTGGACTTTGCTTGAATTTATCAAAAATAGTTTGACACTTTTCATTCCAATTAAATTTCACATCGTTACTGATCAACAACATTAAAAACATAACAGAAGAAAAGTTATGCACAAACCAACGATATTAACCAGCCAAATCCAAGAAGTTACGCACCCAAAGACATTTTTGGGTGGCTTCCAATCTAACACGGTTTCAATCTTAACTGGATCAATGAAAATGCCATTTTAAGAAATAATATGGCTAAGAAATTTCACTTTGGTCATCTAAAAGTTGCATTTTTCACGCTTTGCATATAACAGATACTTCTTCAGCGTCAATAGAAAAATTCTCAAATGTTCCATAGGTTCATTTAGAGTTATGATATATATCAGGACACCATTAATGAAGACCACAACAAAATGGTCAAGATATGGTCGAAGGACCCGATTCATTAAATTCATAAAAGCAGTTGGTGCATTAGTCAGATCAAAGAGAAACACCATAAATCCAAAATGTCTATAACGAATCCAAAAAGATGTTTTCAAAAAATCTTTTCCACACATTTTCAATTGATAATAACCAATATCAAATCGATCTTTGAGAAGTACATAAATTCTCAAAGCTGATCAAATAAGTCATCAATCCTTGACAACATATACTTGTTTTTCACTATCACAAGATTCAAATTTCAATAAATCAATCCATAGATGAATCCAACTATCCTACTTCTTTGCAAACAAAATGGGCGCACCTCATAGTGAAATACTATTTCGAATAAACCATTTTTGTAACAAATCATTTAACTGAACACCCAGTTCATTCAATTCAGTAGAAGCCATGTGGTATGGAGAAATTAAAATTGGAGTAGTGATGAGCATCAAATCAATGTAAAAATCAATCTCGTGGTCGGGTGGTAACCTGGACAGATCCTCAAGAAAAACATCAAGGTAATCACAAACCACTAGCAAATCAGAATCATGTCTGTCCGTAACAAGGTCATCGCTAATAACAAAAGTATCCTCATACACCTCCAATCTCCTCCGAGCACCCAAACAGGCTCACAAAACAAGATCAATAGAAAATATACGGATATTACATGGATGTACTAGGATCTTTCTGTCTTCCAATGTAAGGATAATAATTTTCCAATAACAGTTGGTCTTTAACTTTGTATAAGTTCAACCAATCTATACTTAGAATTATATCAAACTGATCCATAGGTATATCTATTAGATCAATTAATATTCACACCTGTCAACAACAAGGGTAGAAAATCGAACAAACGAGACACATTTCATATATCTTATTCAGGGGGAAAATTAAAACTAGGGAATTGTCTAGCTTCTCAACAGTCACACTCTCATGATCCAAATCATGATGAACAATTATCATATCCTGGCGATTACCAGCGTTTCAATACTTGTTTCTAAATATTGCCTCAAACTGAGTTTGTGTCGTCAAATCTATTGGTTAATCTGATTTAAGAGACTTCCACCATACATCAGCCGATTTCTCAAAATCAAAGGTTATAAACCCAACTCAATACTCTATTGGGACTTTAATAGCAGTCACATTATTTTGCATCACCCTTAACCAATTTTCAACACTCATTGGGTAAGCTTCGCATACAAACACTAGACTTTATATGATTTATAATTTCATCATAAGGGATTTCAATATAAGCCCCTATCAGTGAGCTTTCTATGGAAGTCATCGATCTCCTTCATTAACTCTAATCTTTGGTCTAAATATTCTCAACTGACTACGCATAAATTTACACTAATGTCAAATTGTACAATTCAAAGACTAATTAGAAGTCTTTACTAACAGTTTTCGAATCAGAGTCTTTAAATGCAAGGTTCGAATTTAGACTAACAAATTTCAAATACGAAGAGTAATTATAGAATTTTGGAAGGAAATTGGGGTTTTAGATTTCTTTCTATGATAGGTTTCTTAAGTTTAAACTTCACAGACCCACTTATATAAACCATAAGAGTTCGCAGACTCATATGTTCCAAAAGTTGTTTCTAATCACTTACAAAATGTACTCCTTATCACCTTAAACTAAATTCAGACCACTCCAAATTATCCTCGTCCAATTAGAAAACTGTTTTCATCCACCACCAGACAACTTCAAAATGTCTTTCTAACAGCATCTTAATGCAAATTAATTTTTGTATTGTGTTCTTAGAAATAGTTTTGTAAATCTTTGCACATTACTATACTATCTATTTTATAGATACTACTTTTCAAGATGGAACTTGGCTTTGATACCAAAAATTCTGCCATGACTCACTAGGGACCCGAGACAGAATGGGGAATGACCCGGCCCGAAGGACCAAATCGCCCAACCCTTTTTCTCTTAAATTTTATTAATTAACAGTAAATGACTTAAACTATTAGGTAAGTCAAGGCCCAACGAACATGACCATATCAGGTCCAACAAGTGATACCAGATAGTAAAATAATATAATCCAAAATGAAATAATTGTGCCAAAATTAAGAATAGGGATTACAGTCATCCATATAAAGTATACCTTATTAAATATCTCTCAAGGGAGAATGTTAAAATAAATATAGAACTTCGCGAGATCTAAACGTAATTTGCAACTGGAAATCCGATTGATAAAATCCTGAAAGGGGTCATTGGGGTGAGTTGACAAATCTCAATAGAGATTATGTTTTTAAAGAAAAAAATTAATTAAAAGGATGTTAAAGCATGCGTGAATTTAAAACTCACGTTTTATAAATTACTTTCAGAAAAATGTGTACAAAAGGGCATGTGTATGAAATCACCCACTAATGTGTGGTATGTAATTAAAATAAGTCATTGTTGTACAAATTAAAAATCATAGTGAAAATGGAGTCACTCACGGACTCTAGGCACACCATACCATAGGCATATAATAGAATAAAGGCGATGCTCATCGACGATCGGCGATGCTTGGCGATCGTAAAAGCCAAATAATACTCTAATTAGGTTTAGGCATTCACAACCCAAGAACACGACATATACAACTGTCTTATTACCTATTTTTACTTTAGGGATTCGAACCCAAGGACATGTAACACATCTCCTATTACCCATTTCACAACAAACAGAGACATTCCGTACTATAGAATGTGTGAAAATAAAATGGACCCCAAATCGGGTTGATCAAACTTGATTCGCAAGACCAAGTTTATCTAGAAATATTTATAGACATGCTTAATTGAAACGTGAACAGTGAAAATAATATATAATATAAAAATCCGAAGGTCATAAAAATGGATGCGGCTTTTTAATATGAGACTCGTCTCAAAATAATTATTTTACAAAAAGTATGCAAATGTAGTGCATAAATAATCCCTACCTCAAAGTAGCGTACAGTGGCTAAAGTCCAAAATCCAAATAATCTAAATAGCTCAAATCCATCTATCCACAATACCTATCCAAAAATTAAGGTATTAATCTTTTAATCAAAATTTTATACCTAAACATTCTCAATTATTATCTAAAATTTAATCTCATCTAATAGGGTAAAATGATATCTCAATTACGGTAAAAAATAAAAAGAGACCCATACATGTTTGGACTGCAACCCAAAACCAGATTGGGTCGTAGCCCATTGATTTGGTTTGCAGTATGCAGACCCAGTCCAAGGCCTGATACTTCATTTGGCTTGCAGACCACACGTCTCTAGATTGTGGCCGAGACTCGCGGGTAGAGATGGATTCGTCCCGAAGTCACATCCATTGCTACATGATAAACCCATCCCTGGCCGAGACTCCCTGTCTCGGCCAATCGTCCAGTTTGATTGGTAACGGAAGAGATGAATGCCGCAGCTAGCATTCCAAAGCTCAAGCTAACTGGGCGATTTAATCACTGGTTTCATCCAAAATTTTCGGTCAACAATAATTCCAAAAGAAATTTCTACCAATATACCCAACAAGCAGAAATCCAAAGTCCAGACAATAGATCATTGACAATTGGAGAAATCACCGAAAGAAAAATCAAAATTTTGTATACCTTCGGTGCTTCGATTTCGACCACAAGAAGCTTCGGTCGTTCACCCCTTCAAGCGACAACACCTCCCCTTCCCATTACAGAGAACAACCTCAAATAAGAGTTTCAATTTCACAATCACGATAAGAAGGCAAGGTTCGATATATAGCGATAATTGATCGAACCTGATCAATAGAGTCATCCTCTGTTTCCAACACGTTTGGTTGATCGTCCAAAAATCTTCTCCAATTCGTCGAAGGTGCTTTGGCCTTGTAGAATGAAATTAACGAGGTGAAGGACGGAGACACGGATGTGCGAACGAGAGTAGGAGATTGCGAAGTTTATTGCTTGGAAGGAGGAGATTTTGTTTAAAATAGCAAAGGAAGGCGAAAAGGAAGGAAAACGCTCGTGGAGAAAAATCTTTCCTTTAGGGACTCTTCTCCCAAAATAAAAATAAAGACTTTAATATTATTAATAAATAAAATAAATAATGGCAAATATTACAGTCAACGTGTTGACATGTGTAAAATTCGGTGGTCAAACCATGTAAGAAGTTGAAGTGACCGTGTGATTAAAAATCTAAAATAGTGTCGAGTAAATTAAAGTTACCATGGATGAAGTTGTAACAATGTTTGAATTTAAGAAGAATCAAGATTTAAGGATTTATTTTATATATATATATATATATATTATGTATATATAAAAAATATAATATAAAAATTAAATTATTTTTTATAAAAAGAGATTTCAGACGCCCTTCCGGTGTTTCGATCATCAAGTTTTAGCGAGGTTCTTTAAGGACAAGTTCTAATCTCGTCACAACCTAAAAAGGGGCATCGACAAAACAGAGAGCAATGCAACCCTTAAAAGGACTAAACTATCCGACTCTTTAACCTTAAATATACCAAGTAACAAAGGAAAACTTAAAACAAATTAATAAACTTTAGCTAGTGCCCTATAAAATTGGGTTAACTCACAAGTTCAAAAGTGATATCACATATAGCATAATAGTAAATGTTCAATATAAATTATGAGCGAATAAGAGATACTAACTTAAAAGAAAATACTAAAAGTAGAAATAATGTACCACTAACAGAAACTCTCAAATAAAAACTAGAAAACTGAAATAAAGTCGTCCAATTCAATCCTAAGTAGACTAAAGCAAACCTTCTTGACTATGACCTGAAAGAGAGAGTCAATGTGTAACGACCCAGATTTCTTAATCTTTTCCAATTTACTTTCTTAATCGTTTTCAATACGCATTATCCATCTATCATACAAATTCTTTCATTTGTAAAACTTCTTTTATTTGTCTTAAATAAATCAGAGTGCCGAAATCCGATCGTTAATAAATCTTCCCTAAAGAAAATCTTTCTTTTTGAAAAACAAAAAGGAACTAAATGCGGAAGCATAAATCAATTGAGTTGAAAACGGAAAAATGATAGCATCTAAATCTTTTGAAAACAACATACATAAAGAAACTTAAACCATAAACCGAAGTCTTTTAAAATCCAACCAAAATTCATACTATAGGTTTACATCACATTTAAAATTTTGCATAAAGGATTACTAACATCACCATTTGATTCTTACTAAACCTTTTCCGTTCTTATTTCTCGTTCTCGTGCCGTAGTACTACCCCGTTGGCACATCCATCGGACCTATCGCAGGCTCCACGGGAAAGGTCTCCTCCTTTACTTCCGGCATAGTCGACTCGTTGCCTACACCACAAGTAAGGACGTGAGCTTACGCTCAGTAAGGAAAGGGGAAATCACATATGCATCTCTCTTTAACTCCGATTGGAATGGGGGTCACCCAAACCAATTCTTTTTATTACGTTCGTTCTTCACTCGTATCCCGAGTGTGAAGATTGGAAGATTCTTAGGGGATGAAATCCGCCCTCCAACTTCCTTTTCGGTTCCTTTTCCAGCATTTCTTGCCTTCGAGGTTCCTCCTCGTCCGGCGTGTCCCGCCTTCGGAGTTTCCACCCTTCTAACGTATCCCGCTAAAGGGTTTCTTTGGTGATGACGTATCCCGCTCATCCCGAACATTCTTATTATTGTTCATCCCCTCTTTGGCGTGTCCCACCTCCAAGGGTCTTTCTCTATTGGCGTGTCCAGCCTCTAGAGTTTCTACCCTTCCGACGTATCCCAACGGAAGGTTTACTCGGTGATGACGTGTCTCGTTCATCCCGGCATCATTTTATTCATTCTTTTTCCTCACTCATACATGTGGCACCATCCCTTTGGGTGCTCCTATTAGCTTTCTATTAACATGAACTTATTCTAATATATCACATATATAGAAGGACACAAGATCCACCACAATTAACGAAAAGACATTTCATGCTTCACGAACTAACCATACTATCATTACAAAATATTGCATTTTGCACAAAATAACAGATTTTACATCCAAAACCATACTACGATATTGACAATTTAAAGCATGCTTACTAACGCAACTTCCTCCTTCTAGTATCATAGCAATGAAATCAATGTTCTTTATCTTACTCTACATTATCCAAGGATTTTGCACAAATAAGATCTAACATCTAATAATATCATCTAGTAATAGTTAACATGGCGGTAAAAACTATAAATCACTCAAAATCAGAACATCATGCTTTTAAACCTGTCTTTAACCATCAAATGTTTATCATGCTTCCTAGCAATTACCAATATCACCACAAATTGAAGTGTTGAGCATGTTTTAACCATCTACGCTAGTGAAGCTTAATAACTAAATCTCCTGTTTTTGACATATATTGAGAAACTACCAGTTAATTCATGCTTTATTAGTATCAATTTCACCCACTAAGCAAACTTTTACTCTTATGTTCGGCATTACAGCCATGAATCAATATCCTCCACCTCATTTCTTCCTTAATTAGGGATATGCACAACAATGTTTAGCAATAATTAACATGGCAGCAAATCTAATAAATTTTGCAAGTTCAGAAAATCCTTATGCACAATCTAGCAATAACAGCAACCATTCAGCCAATCAATTTATCTCTCATCTTTGTTCTTTCTTTACTTGTCATTCATCATTCACTTTCTTTCTTTAATTGTCATTCATCTTTCATAATATGTCATGACAGGGGAGTTCAAATTTTGATGACAGCATTAGACAGCAAATAACCATTCCATTTTTTTTTAATGACAGCATTAGATATGATGGAAAGTTAGCATCACAATATCCTTCATTTCTATCCTTCCCTTTGTATCATGGTCCATCATATCTTATTCCTATTCTTACTAAAACCAGTAAATCAAAAGAACAAACCAGTAAAAATTAGAAGAAAAACCAGCAAAAACTAGAAAGGGAAATACCATTCATGCACAACATTCATCACTTCTTTCCTCTAGTTCATCATTTCTTTTCTCCAACATTTCATCTCATGGAATTCAATAACTTAATTTGCAAGAAAATAACAAAACAGGAAAGTAACAACCAAAGGATCATTGCAGGAAGCATCTAACAATAAAGAAAATTCTACAACTAATCACTTGTGGGTAGGGCTTAGACGGCCAAGACACACCCAATCCTTACCTTTGAAGGTTGAATGTCCTCCCAACAGCAACTCCTCACGTACACTTAGCAGCTCTCTCCACGCTCAGTACTCAGCAGAAAACCCAAAAGGAAGAAGAGAGCTTTCTATCATTAAATGGAAGAAAAGCTTACCTAGACGACAAAGGAGACAAGGTATGCGTCTAGGTTGGGCTATGAAACTGCTACCAGGATTCTCCCACCGAAAGCACGAGCATTAACTCGCAAAATTTCGAAACCCGTCGTTGTTTTCTGACTTTTGTTCCCTTTAAAATCGCAGATCTGGTGCATTGCGGACGCCGTACAGTCGTCTGCGGCGTCCGCGTCTCTAACATTACTCAAAAATTGGCGTCCTCGGCCATTCATCCTCAGCGTCCGATATGAGTTTGCGGACGCCATTTGGTCGTCCGCCTCGTCCGCATTCGTCGTCCGCGTGAATCAAAATTGGACAGATTCAATGGGGACGCTAAATTTCTCGTCCGCACCGTCCGCATGTGTCATCCGCGTGAATCAAAATTGGACAGATTCAATGCGGACTCCAATTTATGCATCCGCGGCGTCCGCATTTCCCCTGCCGTCGTCCGAAACCACATAATTCCATCATTTTTCACATTTTCTCTTAAATCTTTCCCAACTTAAACGTCTAAGAAGTTATACGTCGCAACTTAACATTCATAATACAGTGTAACTTAGGAACATCCACACTTTTATTTTCAAACACAAAAACGATTACATCGTAAATCGAGAAAATTGGGATCGGGTTATTACACAATGAGGGTGAATTGACTAAATTCAATAAGGATCAAAGTGTTATATGAAGATTTTTATAAAAAAATGTGGGGAAGCATACAACACGAAAATTCAAATATCAAAACTGGAGTAAAATATGTCTAAAAAAGGTTCCCTGAATCATCAGTAGAGCAAATATGATAATGTCCACTATAGTGTGGTAAATATTAGAATATGCCACTACTAAAGTATACAAACTTCAATGAAAAAAGAGTCACTCACGGACCTCGAATACACTATGTCATAGGCATATACAATAATAAAGGCGATATTCGGCTATCGCAAAATCAGAAATGACTCTGATTAGGTTTAGGATTTTTCACCTATGGATACGACACTATCAACTATTTCAGTACTCTAGTTTAGGAACAAACCAACACATCACATCATCATGAGGAGAATGAGGTTGCATGCTCAAAGTAAATGTGATTGTGAAAAGTATATAAGTATATTATAAATTGACATGTCAGAAATGTAGAACATGTTATAAATGAGTATGTGATAAGTCACAAAATAGCTTTATAAAAACAATGATATGCATAACTGAATATAATAAATAAATCTCTACATCATCCGATGAGTATCAATAAATCGTCAAAGTCTTAGTCTGGAAGGTCCAAGTAAATGTCAACGTAACTCTCGCGGAAGCATCTTTCTTAAATCCAACGATCTATGTTCATTCCATTAAACCTTTCCAACATTTCAACATCCTCAGCATCAAACACTCTTGCGGAGTATCTTTCGCCATCCTAAACGATCTCTACTGTTCCTAAACCTCATCCAATGGTTCCTATTGTATCCGATCATTCTTACTCATATTTCCTTAATTTTGAAACATAACGTATTAAACCAACAATTTAAACTTTCCTTAACCGCGAATTATTTTCTCTTCTATACTAATTCTAATATATTTGGCTTTCCTAATTTTTTAAAAATTTCTATTTAATTTATTATCTATAAATTAAAATCTTTTATTTTAACTTTCTTAATTCCAATAATTATTAAATAATTCTAATATTTTTATTATTTTAATTTCTTCATTAAAAATTTTCAATTAATCTATTAAATTCTAAAATTTTGTATTTACCTTATAAAAACTATTCGTGAAAATTCTGGATATTACATTCCTACTCCCTTAAATAAATCTTGTCCTCAAAATTTGCTCTATGAAAAGGTTTTAGATATCTTCTTATTTCTAGACGGTAAAACCTAAAAATACCATATTTTCTCCTATAGTTTTCTACTTTATTCGCCAAGACTCGATTATGTTAAATCACTAAGTACTTATTATTATTTTATTACGTATAAAACCTTATTTCCTAGTAAGTCTAAAGGGTATATAACATTCATAATTCTTTCTAAGGTTATAGTGTAGTTATCCTAAATCATAGTGTGGTTAGCTAAGAATTCATAATCTCACAAAACAATTTCTAAGGATCAATCCTAAATCCTTCCACCCTAATGGTGTTGCTACATTTATCCCATAAATTTTGAGACTTCTAAACGCTATTCTTTTTCTAACATTTTATTTTTTAGAAAATACTAACTAAAAAAAAAACAAAATCAATAATGAAAAAACAACTATCATTTAAATTAAGCATACTTACAATTGAAGAAGCATTCTCACGTGTGAGGCTTACGTTGTCAAGCAGTATGTAGAAACGACTTTAATCCTAGTGCTCTGATACCATTTTGTAATGCCTCGAGACGTTAAAACCCTTTTCTTGCTATTATTTTTATAGAATACATCATACATAAAAATCATGTCTTTAAAACTATATATAGTAGAATTCTTTAAATAAATCTCTTTAACATTTAATGTAGCAAAACTCATAATAAATATAAATATAAATATTTCAAACTAAAATCCCAATGATTAAAAATATATTTAAAATATAAAGTTTTTCTTTTTCTTCTATTTTCTTCAAATCCTCACTCATGAGTCAACTTTGTTTCGAAAACGCTTTGACTTTGCCCATGATCCGCACTATCAATTGTTTCTATCTCCATGTTCCTCAGTAAATTCATCATTACCTATATCACAAAGTTCAAACTATGACTCTACCGCTCAATAAGAGATACATAACATAATATGGGTATGAAATGCACTTTCGTAAAAACATGTCTTTTTGTTCTTGTTCTTTCTTTTCTTTTCTTTCTTTTAATAACATCACAACCTTGGTCGAGATTCTTACGGGAATAGTAGGCACGACTATGGGAAACACACCATTGAGTCTGTAAAATCCTAAATTTTTAGATTTTATATTTTTTCTGAGTAAAATTTTGCTTTGACCAAGTCAAATTTTCTTGTGTTGACCAGGTCATTGCCACATGTCATGGGTCTTCGGCCACGTGTAAAAAGGGTCCAGTCAATGGTCATGAGTGTGTTCCGTATTCCCATATGGCCTGAACCTACAGAATTCTGGTCGGTAAGTTTTGGTATCCTTAGATCGAGTTTTGAGTTATGTCGGTTTTGTCAGATTAGAATTTAAGAATTTAAGGGGGGAAGGGGGAGAAGCCAGCGAGCGATCCTCGCTATTTATTCTCCCGATTCGTGTTCGTGTCGTCTTATTCTCTGCCTTTTGTGAAGACATTTCATGGGAATGTGTTTTCTCACTTTCGATTTTAGGTTTAAAGTTTGTGTTTTTGGTTGGCTTCGCATTCAAGCTGGGAAAACTCAAATTCGGGGAAAATTTCTGGTTTATGTTTGTAGATTTAGAGTTAATGTAGGAGTATTGGTCATTTGAATACTAAAATGGGTGGAAACAACGTGATTTCGTTGGTGGTTGGAAACTCATCTAGGTCGAGCAATGGTCGTGCTTGGGGGAGTGTGGACAAGGCCATGAGTTTAGGCACACCTCGAGTTGATTTGCAGTCGACTGTGGTTAGTGACCAATCGACCACAATAGTCTTCCGCGCCTGGAAGGGTGTATCGTACCATCATGTCGATTGACCGCAGTCTGGCCAGTTTGCCCACTAAACGTTTTTGGTCGATCGTGTAGTGAGCTGGTCCATCAAAAAATGGATTGATTGGACACTAAAGGTATCCAGTCGACCGTGGAGGTCCAAGATCGACTGTTGGTGGTCCCTGGTCAACCACAGGAGGTCTCAGGTTGATCACACAATGTCATTTGTCAGGTTTTTGAGTTGTTTACGCATCAGTTAAGTTCATAAGCCTAGTATAGGACCCTTCCACTATTTCATTGTCATTGTTGATGGAAATTCCTGAACTTTGACAAGATTTTAGGCTCCGTTCAGTATATGGATTTTGAGCTGATCCCCAATAAAGTCATACTCAATTGACTTTAGCTGAATCTCCTTAATTGTTGAGTCTTAGATGGTTACGGGCATGACTTATCGACTATTATGAGGTCCCAATTGACCGTCGATATGTCTCGTCAATACAAAATTGTCCCAGTTCGTCATTTAGTCTGGTTAGTGCTGCGAGGTTTTGGTTGACCTTCACTTTACCTCGTCGACTATTGCGTGGTCTCGGTTGACCATTGTTGTGCCTTATCAATTGTGGTCGGGTTTGAGCGTGCTGTGTTTCGTCAACTGTCACCGTTTCTTGTCAGTCGGTGGGTCTTTCTGGTTGTCTGTTGAGGTGTCGGGTCGACCGTGGTTATGTTTTAGTTGACCGCACTATTCAATTCTCTGATGTTAGGTTCAACAAACTTCGTTCAGCTTCACCAGCCACATCTGGTTTTCAGTCTGGTTTCGTGTTTCGATCTATGACTCTTTATGTAATCCTTGATTTGATTTCCGTTTTGGGACTAGTGGTTGTCCCTAGAGTCTATCTTGGATTCTAATCTTGATTTAGGACATATATGTTATCCCTCGTGCGATAGTTGGGATTTTGACATCAGCCTTGTTATAGGTTCTAGAGATGTCACTGGTTTCGACTCTCACTTCTGATAACTTGTGGTGCTGGCTAGTCAATAAAGTTTTCATGGTCGTCATTGAGGTAGGAATTTTTATACTTTATGTACTACATTGCATCATGGTTTTAGAACTCATATTTTGTGAGATACCACATATGAAAGTCTGACGGGGACTGTTTCGACAGCACATCTATTTTTACGTATACGTATGTTTTCACACATTTTCTATTCGTACATAGTATTCTATTGGATATTCTGTGCCTGTATTGTAATATCTCAAAAATTATCATGCAAAGCATTATAAGAATAAGTCTAAGTAATGAGTAATTAGAAGGGAGAAAAGAAATGATAATTAAGAGTAAGGATTTATTTTAAGGATAAAAGAGTAAGAAATGAAATAAATAGAAATTAAAGAATATAAAGTGAAGTATAACACATGAAATGGAAAAGGATGACCCAAACTGTGAAGAAGTCAAATTTGTGCAGTGTACTGATCGACCAGAATTTGGGGTGGTCGATCAATTTGTATGTTTTCAAGATAGTGGTCAATTAATGAACGACTGGTATCAGCAATGAATGACTCTCAGACAACGTGTTGGTAGATCAAAGTTGAGTGTGGTTGTTCAAACTAAAGACAGATATTAAAAATTTGGTTGGACGATCGATCAGCTGAAGAGGGTGATGACCGGTGTTAAACAGATTGTAATTAGAATATAGAGTTAATGAAGGTTGGTCGATCGGCTGAAGAGGGGGTAGTCGATCATGGTCTATACAGATTTTAAAATCTCAATTGTGCAGTCGCTCGGTGAACAACTGGTTTTCGATAAAAGATTGTTCTCAATTTGATGGGCGATCGATCAATAAGGAATGGTGGTTGAACGACTTCAAGACAAATTCAGTGGTAAGTCCACCTAGGTAAACTTGCAGTCGATCAACGGATTTGTGGTCGATCAAAAGCACAAGGTTTCATATGAAATTATGAATTGTGTCAAGCTTTCATTGGATTTTAAGTGGGTAGTCATCATAGTGAAACTAAGTAGGCTTGACAATTCACCTCTAGCTTATTATTAGCGAGTATTTAGGAGAAGTTCTTCGGAAGAGAAAGAGAGAAACATGAAGAGGCAGAGGAGGGAATAACTATGGAGAAGAAGAAGGAAAAAAAGTTTTAAGAAGAGTAAGGAATTCTCTAGGTCTTCTCTTGCCTTAGTCTATTCAAAAGTAAGAATAATATTTCCTCTCTATATTATGAGAAACCCATGTTTGAGTTGTTAATGGAAATTGATGAAAAACATAAAGATGGTAGAATCATATGGTTGTGATGCTTAGAAATTTTTTATAACCTTATTAACTTGGTAAGTCAAAGAATGAAAGTTAAGTGATGATGCATATATTGATAGAAACCATGGATATTAGAATTGTTGAGTTTAATGGATTATGTTGCGAAATATGCTTAACTATGATAATAAAGAGTAATCATACTTGAATAAAGAGTAATCACACCTTATATTTTGTAATGGGATGATAATATAAATATTGATGTGTTTTATTTAGGAATCGAAGATCAATGGCGAAACATCAAAGCAATAAGGTAAACAATGAATTTGAATTGCCCTTTTGGCTGCATCACAAGTTTAGGATATGTTACGTACACTAGAATGAAGATTATAGACTTGAGAGATGTCATGTTAATAAGTGCACTTAGTTATCGATTTTATTATTTGGTTAAGGTTATAAAGCCCTAAAGGTTGTTAGGAGTTAAGTCTTAGGTTTATTGTAGACTTTGATGATTTGAGATAGAATGTATAAGTTAAAACTATATTGTATTGGAAAGTTTGATATTATGGATGATAGATGCACATATGTTCATGCATATTTATTGCATTACATTATAGAAATGTTTATAAGCTCAAATAAAGATAATGAAATTGAAGATGCATGAAATAAATGTAAATAGTTATTGGAGTTTGGGGGATCAACATTGATTCTACTTGGGAGAACTACATGATGATGTATCTCATCCCTCGTCGAGATTGAGTGATGGTTCTGCCCATGATGGACCCCTAGGATGTATCTTTTCCCTTGGCTCAATAATCTCCAATTGTCTAAATTGTTATATGACTAAAAAGAGTTAATTGAATAAATGTAAATAGGCAATTGTGAGATGGGGGGTTTAGTGCCGGGTCTGCTTAGAGACCCACTTTATGATGCATCCTTTCCTAGACGGGGGAATTGAGTGAAGGTACTACCTAAGAGCACCTGATGGTTTATCTTTTCCCTTGGATTGGTGTTATCCAATTGTCAAGACTATTATTGACTAAAAAGGAATAAACATAAAAAGGAAAGATTTGATGAAAACACATAATCATATACTACACAGCATATGCATATCATGTTCATGATTACCGTTTTAGATATTCATTCTTATTAAGCGTTAGACTCATAGCTTATGACTTGTGATGTAGGTAATGACACTAGGGAAAATGAAGAGTAGCAGTTGATGGAAGGTTTTCACAGTGAGATATTGTGATGAGAAAACTAAACAGGAACGGTTTAAGGAAATGCGTTTGCTTTATGTGTATAATATGTATACTTTTAATAATGAAAGAAAAGAATTTTGTTATAGCATATTTCATTTTGTTTTAATTGATTTTAAAAAGGAATGCCTTCCGTTGTACGTTTTTGTTTTGAAGATTTGTAAAGGAAAATGAAAAATGGGTCGGTACATATGTATATTGGGAGGATGAATCCTCTTGATGCTTTAGGCAGTCGTGGAGCTAAAGCATCACGAGGCTATCCCGTACAATCTTCTCCTGTGAGAAGATTGCTTGTTTGTATGTCCGAAAGGGTGATAGGGCATTGGTGACATGTTCTCGGGTTTCGAGCCCCAAAAGTCGAAAGGGTGATAGGGCGGTGATGACACGCTCTTTGGGTTTCGAACCCCAAAACCTGACTAGAGTTTTTAGTCACATAGATCAGAAGGTTGTTAATTGCTACATTTTGCTCGCTTAGTACCTTTCAATTTGACGGGTGGCGGAATGGCTCGTAGCTCTGCTCGTTGGTAACCCTCGTCAATTTGGATCCTATAGGTAGCTAGTTGAGGAGCAATCCATTACCAACAACCTTATCCGTTACCACAATTATACCGGTTGTGTTGGCACTGAGTGATGTGCCCCAAGGCCCTATCACACAAAGTCGGGCCAAGAAACTCATTGCTTTCCTAACTAGCTTCTATTTTGTAGGAAATACCAAGATGTGAGATTCATTGAAAGATATAGCCCAAGACGATAAAGAAGTTCCTTTTCATTTGATCGCTTGGGACGGTGTTCCACCAACCTAAGCCGGATTCCACATTTGCCTTGAAGTGTGGTGGCGTGAAGACTTCAAATATTATTTAAGGTCTTGTTTTGATTTAGTAGAATTAGTTCTCTGAACAACAATTTTATTTGGTTTGTTTTTATTTTGTTTTGTTGTGAGATTTTAGAGAGGTGTGCGGTTTGCATGAAAACCGCACCTTCATGCCAAATTTTTGTCATTAAGGGCATTTTGGTCTTTCAACCTATTTTGTAATCCTTAGGTTAAATTCCCTCCCTTGGAAGCTTGGAGGGTAGTTTTGAATTGAAGACAATTTTAGTGTTTTGGAAAACACCTAGCCGCGGCCTCCCCCTCCCTTAGCGCCGATTTCATCCATAACCCAAGCAAGGCCCCTCTTGAAGCTTCTCAACCTTACATCCTTGGGATATTGTTTCTTCCAATCCTTATCTTTCAAGGTAAGATTGTGGTGTGGAGACAAGAGAACTTTCCAACCTTGGAGAGTGTTGGTTTTTGGCCAACCACAAAGTCGCCCCTCTCACTAGGAGGTCCGCGGACTCCATTGAAGCTACTCACAATTCTTGAAGGTTTTCTTTGTTATTTCTTCAGTACTTGGATGCCCTAACCTTCTGGTGATTGAGTATTTATTCGTTGTTGTAGAAATCTTTGTGGATTATTGATTTGGAGGAAGATCTTATTGGATTAGTATTGTATCATTGAATCTGTTTTATTGCTGGAATGATTTTAGCGCTTATTAGAGCTTCTGTTTGAGGTATTTACGTCGTTATTTTCTCATTGACGTCTTCTGGAGATATATTTGAGATTGAGTCAGGGAGCTACCCTCCAAAAATGAGCTTCATTCGATTTATGCAATTCAAGTTATTCCGTTTTGAATCTGCACTGGTAAATCTGTCCTACTGGAAACAGATTTTGGGTTGTTATTGAAATTGATAGATCTCCTAATCCAGAGTGCTTTTTGGGCTGGATTTTCGATACAATTCGCTTGAATATATTAAGTTTATGTTCTCCAAAATACAACTCTAGTTCACATATATATTTGGAGCTTCATTCATTTTATTGCTGCTGGTTCGAGTAACAATAATTCTCTGGAACAGATTTCTCTAAGGCTCTCCATTTGTTTCTTGGAGCCTATCACTGAGCGTGGCTTGTCGACAATTCGGGCGACGTGCTGGATATCTGGATCGCCATCATTTCATTTCTTCTTCCTTATAAGGTGTTGTTATCTATGGATGATTGCCTTTTCTATGATGTGTGCCAGATGGGTCCTTGTGTGACCATCTCTTTTCACTGATGACATTTTTGGATGGAAAACGGTGTTGACATATTTTCGAGGTATAATTATCTATATATATAATGGGTTTTGATGAAGCCGTATCAATGGCCATGGGCCTATTTAATAAAATGATAAAGAGATTTCGAATTATTTAAAATCTATGTATGATAATAAGAAGCATGATCTTAGTTTTTCGAATGATATGTAAAACTGTTTTCTCATTCATTGCATTTAGTATAGATTCCCTTACTAAGTTTGTCACTCACCCCTTAGACTATTTTTCTCAAGTTTGATGTCTAGGCTCGGTATGGGGTTGTTGTGGTGCTTTGCTGGTATCCCCTTTAGTGGGTGCTTCAACTTCCCCTTAGATGAGTGGAGGTTCGCCAATCCAAATCTTTTTGTCTCTGGTACGTTTGGAATTTGTTGTTTAGTGTTGTTTGGTTTGATTCCTGTACAATACATTATTTATTTATTTTTTTGTACTATCTTGACTCTTGTTGTTCACTCTGTGGATTCCAACTCATGCGATTTGGGTTTTGGGCATAATTTTATGTTAAGACTTCCACTTCATCCTAACCTTGGGCTGGGCGATCAGGTTCTCTATGACGATAGGGTTGCCTGACCCAACGATTCTATTAGGTCCACCTTCGGGTCATGACAAGTCTCGTGAACTTTGGTGAGTCAGTCCCCTTACAGAGACCTCGGTTAGTGTTGTGCACTAAATGCACAACCACTTGGTGAACTTCGGCCAAGCCCCGACATAACTTAGCTAATGGTCTTATCCCCCATAGGATCAACCTTTGGGACAACCTTTCCTTAATATGTATCTTAAATTCTATTTCTATCTTTCTTACATGAAAACATATGCATGTAAACCATTTTCATTCTTTTCTTGAAAAACATAATGCATGGAATATACATGATACATGATAACAGTCTAACATTCATAAACATATCCTTTTATCAACCTCTCAATATGAACAGTAAATAAACAATAATCGTAACCTCGATCAATAGCCAGTAGGCATTATATCATACTATCATCAAAACATATCCAAAATCACATTCTCAAATAATATCACAACATGAATAGTAAATAGTAAACAATCGACAAACATCATATCCTCAAGCAATAGCCCATAGTCATCACATAATAATCATCATAAATTCTACATACCCTAGCACTTAATTATGCAACCAAAGCTCAAACAAAACATCACTTACCTGGAATCTTTAATGAAGTCAGACTGTTTCTAAACTCTTCCTTATGCGGACTTTTCCTTCAAGTAAACGAAGAATTGGTTATTAAAAAAATAATCCTAACATCACTTATTATCAAAACTACTTTGGGAACTAAACAGTGGAGCCTACCTTGAGAAACTCAAAGGACAACTTGATTTGAGAGCTTGAGAGATTGCTCTATCGTCCATGGGAGTTCTAGGGTGATTAAGGTTTAACCAAACCCTAATATTTAGAGAACTAAAACAGGAAAGCTTTGCGAGATAAAATCTCGTAAAATCGTGTCAAAAATTTATCTTTTCCTAAATAGTCTAAGGATCAAAACATAGCTAATTTGGAAAACTACCTTAACTTAAACTTGTTCAAGCTATAGCAGATGCATGAATAACAGTAGTAGACGTCTCCAACAACTCGCTCGACCAATGATTAAGAAAATAAAATAGAATAAGTGAAAGAAGAAGTGAAGCAGCGACGTTTTGGCGCGGGGATGAAATTCTCGGGAGTGGTCGACATACCGGTTGACTGTTCCTATCGACCGAGATGTTGGCCGGTGCAACAGATTTTTGAGAAAATATGTTGTTTTTAGCAGCCATTTTATGCAATATCCAATTGCCTCACGTGTCCCAAAACGATAACGTCGGATTGGACCTCCTCTGTTGGATGGGTGAGTGTTCATGAGCTTTTGCTCCCTATGTCTATAAAGCGATGACTGAAAATGTGAAGTGCTTTGAATGACTTGAGAATTACAAAAGCAGGGAAGGAGAGAGAGAGAGAGACAAAATGCTCTTTGGTGGAAGACAAAGCCGATGGCAACAAGGGAAAAATGGAAAAGAGAATTGAGTGCTCTGTAAATAAGGAAAGTTGTATGGGAGAAGAAAAAGGTTGAGTGTGCTTCTAAAAATAAAGAGACAGAGAGCGAGAGAAAAAAAAGAAAAGAGAAATGAAAGTTTTTCTCTGGTGAGTTCTCTAGAGAAAAATGTGAGAGGAAGACCCTGGAGAAATTGTGAGGCCGAGAAAAGAACAAGGAAGAAGGAGGCCAAGGGGAGGAGCTCCTAGCTTTGGGTGTACTTCAGGTAAGAAGGTTCCTTCCTATTGTTATGAATTTTATGTAAAGATTGTACTGTGAAGAATTAAATGGATGATATTGCACTACTATATAGTTTTGGTCCTCATGTTAGGTTTTGCTAAGGGATGTTATTTTTCAATGATTTTCCTATTTGTGGGATACCGAAAGAGAATATGTATTGTGGTGCTAAAATAGTTTGTGGATTTTCTCTATTGTTGTTGTTTGTGGAAGTGAAGGAAGATATTCTCTATTATTATGGCTTGAGAAAAATGCTCTACCACTTTGGAAATGGTTCTCCGTTATTCACGGCATTGTTAGATATTATTGAAAATAAAATGTGTATGCTTTAATTTACGGAAGTTGATCCCCTGTTTTGTTATTGTTGTTATTAATCATGGGTTGTTGCTATTTGGTTGCGCATGTTGGATATTGTGGAATTATTATTGTGAAGTAGTTAAGAAATTAAGTTGAATATAGGATTGTTAAGGCGTTTTAAGTTGTTCTATTCTCCATGATTGGGTTCTAATTGATGGATATTATCTAGGATAGTGGGATGGTAAAAATGAGGCTGATAATTTGTGATTATTAATAATGGTTATCTAAATGTTTTTTAAGGTATTATGAAGGATAAACATAAGTTGTAAAGTGTATTGTAGGCGGACATGTAAGTGATACGCATGTGTTTTGGTCTATAGGGCCCTACATTGCAAGAGTTAGGAATTATATGCTGATTGTTTACCGCTTTATAGTAAGATATTGAGCATGTCTACTGCTTTATTAGAATAGCCAGATATTGAACATGTTTCGCGAATTGTACTGCTACTTGCTGGGTGTTTATTAGAAATAGGTTCTTTTAATGATATGTTTAATAGATGAGCATGTTTAGATATTATAGTAATGATATGATAGACACAGTATGCATTCACGAACATGACACGCATCATGGTTTTCAAAAGATACGAAAATAGTTTTCATGCATGGTTTTGAAAAAGAAACAAAGAAGAAATGAAACGGTTATGAAATGTAAAGAAATTAACGTGAATGGGTGTGACGAGATGTGAGTTTGGGTTGGCCACTCATCCTCATCAAGTTTAGATATCTCTAGCGCTTTCAAGATATAGTAAAGTCAAGATAAATATAAAGGGGTTGTCTGGGGATGTGAGGTTGAGTTGGCTTCTTCTCCTCGTCAAGTTTAGACATTTGCAACACCTTTCAAGATAAGTAAAGTCAAGATTAAGATAAAGATAAATATAAGGGGTCGTCTGGGGATGTGAGGTTGAGTTGGCTGCTCCTCCTCGTCAAGTTTAGACAACTCCAACGCCTTTCAAGATAAAGTAAATTAGAGATCAACTAAAGAAAAGAACAATAAAGTAAAGTGAAGATAAAGTAAAGTGAATATCAAGAAAATAGTAAAAGAAAAAGAAAAGGAAAGACATAAAAGAAACAGTTACAAAAATAGAAAATGAGAAGAGATTTTAAAAGTTGCATGACATTTGCACTGTACAGTTTTGTTTTATATCACTTACTGAGCCTTAGGTTCATTAGTTAAGCCTTGGAATGTAGGTACACACAAGAGAATAGGTTAAGAAGCAGTTGATGAATGATTTGCACTCGCGGATCTTGTGGTTGGTTAGGCTAAAGGCATTTAAAGGAAAAATAATTGTAAAAGTGTTTTGTAAAGATTATGTAAAAGGTTTATTTATTGTATTCTTCAGATGATTGGTTTTATTTATAAAAGCTTTCTACTGCGATTTGTAAAAAGGGTTTTATAAAGAATTATTTTCTACTGTTTTACAAAAGAAATGAAAAAGTTTTAAATTTTACATGTTTTCAAAGGTAATAAAAACTGGGTCGTTACAGTTGGTATCAGAGCACTCGGGTTTTAAAAATGATTCTGTAAATTACCTACCAGCACAAGCTTCGACGTTGAAGTACTTCATCAACTATAAGTATGTTAGTAGATTTGTTTCTTTTATTTTTCTAAGTGTTTTCTCTTGCGATCGAAGGGTATCATGGCTAGAGGACGAGTTGGGAGAGGAAGAAAAGAACGTGCACATGGCAATAATGGTGAGAGAGATGGACCTGGTGGTCGAGGTTATGAGGGTAACCAAGTTGAACCAGAAGGTGCAATAGCCCGTTTGACAAGCCTTGTGGAACACCTAATAGAAAGGAGGAAAAATGGAAATCCTAGTCAAGTGGTGGCACGTGAGGAAGCTGGATGGGAAAAGTTCAGACGGTTAAAACTGCCCAGCTTTGATGGAAACATGTCAGAACCATCTTGGGCTGAGGAATGGATTAGATCCCTTGAAGATATGTTTGAATATGCAATGATCGAGGAATCGGAAAAAGTGTCATGCACTGCCTATCTATTGATCTAGGATGCTAGGTTCTGGTGGGATATGATCAAGACAGCCCAAGATACAAGAGTGATGACTTGGGAAGAGTTCAAAGATGTTTTCTATGATAAGTACTTCAACCAAACGGTTCAAGATTAGAAATTGGTAGAGTTTATATATGTTCGCCTGACTACCATCATTGCAGAGTATATATGGAAGTTTGAAGCGCTTTCTCGGTTTGCCAATCATATGGTGGCTACAAGTAGTCACAAGGTATATCAGTTCGTTCAAGGATTAAGAGAGGAAATATATCGAGGTGTAATAATTTAAGGTACTGAAGACGCGCTATATCCGAAGATAGTGTCTAAAGCTTTGGAGAAAGAAGAAGCTAAAAATCGAGTTGACAAACAATGGGAAGCAGATCAGAAGTTCAGGAAGAATAATCGAACTCAACCGTTAGTGGATGAGCAGGTGGAAGAAAGAGGAGTGAAAAGGGCGCTTAACAATGAAGAGCAGCACGCAAAGGACAAGTAGGCAAGAAATGAATCAGATACTACTCTTGTTAGGACCGCTCGAGCCGGACCGTATCCTAAATGTCAAAAAAAACCATTACAGTGAGTGTAGAGTCGGTACCGGGCAATGTTTCAAGTGCGGCAAGCAAGGGCATTTAGTTAGGGACTATCCAAGGTTAGAAAAAGAACTAGCGAGAGTTTCACAAAGGTAACTTCGATTGTGAAGGATGCAAGGAAAAAGTGAATCTATGGGGTCGTAACGAGTGGGAGGCGAAATGTATAGTGTATGTATCTTGTTTTCTTGTGGTGTATGCTGGATCAATATTTTGGTGTGTAAAAGCATTAAGGGTATAATATAAGTGTTGTTCGTGTAAGTTTCTTCTTGGATGTCCTTGTATTAGATAAGAGTAATGCATGTACGAGTCATTTTAATTGTGTTTGAATGAAGATGCTTTGTTCCTTTTTGGATTAAGTTGAATGATGAATATAGTAAAAGGTAGAAAGATAGAAAATACTGGAACTGTTTGGGTTTGCTATGCAGGATGTGTGAATGAGCTTTGGAGGAGTAAATAAACAGGGGAAACTCTGCCCAAATTTTTGGTAAATTGGGAAATGGATTAAATGAAAGCATTTCGAATAATAAATTATTTAATTAGTTATGAAGGATTAGATGAAATAGCCAAAGGACTAACGACAGCCATAGAGCGCGAAGTTTGGATGAATGATGACCCCTACGTCGTAAGGATGTTGGGTACTCAATTCAATTGAGGACTTGATTACAATAATGATTCTGTGATAAGAATACAGCAGTGTGATAAAAATGAATAGACTGAAAGATTTGTATTCTAAGGAAATTGGTGTGGAATCTAAAAGGAAAATAAAATGTTGAATTTGAGTAATTGGACGGTTAAGGGAAAGGTTGTACATGATTCGGGAGATGTTAGGAAAATTTGGTAAAGAGGTTAAAATTTTCATAACCATCATTAGTTAGATAGATTTCGGGTTAGGACAGCCACCAAAAGATAAAAATTGATTGGATGGTGTGATTGACTACTGCCTTATTTTGTCAGAGAGTATTACAGGTGCATTTCTACCTTGAAGTTATAGCTTATAATCTAGTTAAGGGTTGAAGTTGTTTGTGAGTATGTAGACCTCAAGTTGTTTGATAATAATGGAAATTATTACTATAAGTGTAAGATGTTGGTTTCTCAGAAGTTAAACGGATTTAAAAGAATATGTAAGCTTGACCTTGAAGTTTTGAGTGCTGTTATATCATGAAGGACAATGGTCATTGTGAATCTTGAATCATGTGAGAGATTACATTATTCTAAATTTCGAGAAGAAATTTTATTAAGGAGGGGAGAATATAATACCCTGATTTCCCGTAATAGAATTTAGCAAGAATAATTGGGAAATTATTTGGATGCAATAGAATTAATTGGATGAAGGTTTAATTGTTGGAAATCATTGGAATTGGTTAAGAAGGAACTTTTGGTTAAGAATTTATTTGGAATAAATTTATAGGGGTTTGATTAATTAAAGAAAAGAATAATTTATTTGAAGTTAAAATAAAATGAATAAAATAAAAGGATTAATAAAATAAAATAGAATAAGTGAAAGAAGAAGTGAAGCGGCAATGTTTTGGTGCAGGGATTAAATTCTCTCGGGAGTGGTCGACATACCGGTCGACTATTCCTGTCGACTGGGATGTTGATCAGTGCAACCGATTTTTGAGAAAATCTATTGTTTTCCCATAGCCATTTTATGCAATACCTGATTGCCTCGCATGTCCTGAAACGATAATGTGGTTATGTGGCAACGTTGGATTGGATCTCTTTCATTGGGATAGGTGAGTGGTCATGAGCTTCTGCTCCCCGTGTCTATAAAGCGATGGACAAAAATGTGAAGTGCTCTGGATGACTTGAGAATTATAGAAGCAGGGAAGGAGAGAGAGAGAGACAGAATGCTCTTTGGTGGAAGACAGAGCCAAAGGAAACAAGGGAAAAAGGGAAAAGAGAACTAAGTGCTTTGGAAATAAGGAAAGTTGTTTGGGAGAAGAAAAAGGTCGAGAGTGCATATGGAAATACAGAGACAGAGAGAGAGAGAGAAAAAAAAAAAGAAAAGAGAAATGAAAGTTTTTCTCTGGTGAGTTCTCTTGAGCAACATCCCCCTTAACACCTTCATCTTTTATCTTCTACTTTTAAGACAACATTTACATAAAATCCATAAAAAATCATAAAAGAACTCTGATTACCTGAAGAACCCGAGAGTGAAGAGAGGAAACTTGAATCTTGAGAGACTTCCTTCCTTTTTTCCTCCAGACTTACACTTCTTCAGGCCTTATATTTCCAAGCTGCTCACATCTATCAAGCATCAATGGGAGGTGAAGGAATGCATGTTCATCAATGTTGCTCCAGCTTCATTTTCCTCTAATCAGAATACAACATCACATACAATTTCAGGTGACATTTCAAATTCCCAATCGATCAGACTCTTCTTAGGATCGACCGCAAAACAGTCAGAAAGTCGACTCTATACATTTTCTCAAAATACCCGTTGATAACCTTCTAATGGACAATCGACCGCAAATTTTAGCATTACAATCTGTACTGACCGTGATCGACTGCAATTCCTGCCTCGATCGATCGCAAATCCACGAATTTCACAGTCTTTGATGAAGTCGGTCGATCACCAACACACACACATGATCGACCACTCAAATCCTTATTTCATCTCTATAATAATCTGCTTAGAAGAAGCACAACCGCACCCATTCCTGATCGACCACTATCCTACAGAAAACTCCTTATTCTTCATTCTACATAACTTTGGTCGATCAATCCTTTCAAGAGATCGCCCACTCCTCTGCTATCCCTTCTCAAACATAGAAAATTTCATACTTTCAGCAACCAAAAATTACAATTCACATTTCCATAAGAAAAATAATCTCATAATAATCTTCAATAATCATCACATATTACCATAATCATCCTAAGTTTAATATGACTCAAAATTTGGAGTATTACATTTTTACAATATTGCATATTATACTCATGTTATATTTATACATCTCTTATTGAGGGTTAGTCTCATAGTTTGAATTTTGTCATGTAGGTAATGATGAAATTACTAAGAAACTAGATGATGAGAACAATTGATAGCACAGTTGAAGATGAATTCTCATGGTGAAGATAAAGTGTTGTTGAAGCGAAGTTGTCCTGTGGGTGATGATTTGAAGAAAATAGAAGAAAAAAAGACTTTATATTAATTATGTTTTTAATCAGTTAGATTTTAGTTTGAAGTATTTATATTTCTTTTACAATGGATTTCGCTAAGTTGGATTTAAATAAGATTTATTTTAAAAACCTCCTATGTATATGGTTTTAAAGGCATGATTTTTATGTATGATGTATTTTTAAAAAAATAACAAGAAAAATGTTTTATCATCTCAGGCATTACATCTTCTATATCTAACCCACTAAATTGGCTAATAGTTTGCAGCATCTGAAGCATCTTATGTTTAAGCTCAAAGTGGATTGTTTGAATTCAGGTCATGCAATCCCAAAATTTAATCCATGTGTCCTCAAAATAACATAGTCACAAAACAACTTGTTTCTGTTGTTCATTGATTGTTGCACAGTTTCTTCTGTCATTCTATTTTGAATTAGAGCTTATTGTAACTCTCTTCTCCTAACTCAAAAGATATGTTCCATATTTAGAATAAAAGGTTCAATTTCTGGCTTGTCTTCTTTAATGCTCATGTAGTGTCACGTTCTTACAATAAATGCCAGATTTTTAGTGATAAAAGCAATGCAAAAATTTTGATTAATTTTATAAAAATTATTACCCAATAACGACGCCAAAATTTTTTTGAAGATAATTTGTTTAAGTGCAAGTGGACACTATCATAACAAGTAATACATGTATCAAATATCAGATATCATACCCACAAAAAACAATTTATAAAATTTCCTTATAAAACCACCACATAAAAAGTAACAAAAATTTTGATGATTTTGAATGATGATAAATAACTGATAATTTAAAGAAAACAAGTAATAAAAGTGAAGATAAATCTATTTGAAAGATAATTGACAATCAATATCTCGCTCCTTGTAATTTTCTGTTCATGTGTCACAAGTATGTTATAACAATGTTAATTAGCTAACTCGAGAGTTTAAATTATATAACACAATAATTTGTGGATCTACAATGCTATATATATATTTGGGAAAATGACAAACCAAGCATTGTACTTTCCAATCAATGATAAGTCAACCATTAAACTTTTTTCGCTAGCAAATTAAACACTAAACTATTAAAAAAAGTCGCTGCTAACATCGCTTCATGTTTGCCATTAAACGATTTAACTTTGATCCGCCGCGGCTCGTCCACTAATCTACCGCAGTTCATTAGTTTTAAAAAAAATAACCTTATAATATTGATGACCCATCATGGATCATATACGACCGCCGCAAGTTGACAATAAACTGTGGCAGTTTAATACTAAGTTATAAATCACAGCGGATTAATACTGATCCATCACAGTTCATTGTGCCTCTTTCTGCGTTCTTAGAGCCCTACTATATAAGAATTGCATGAGAGGTCCAGCGAGATCACCATGAACCACGGAATCCTTGGCGACACTGGAAGCAATGTTGGAGTAGAGCTCAACAGCGATGTTCTGAGGGTTAAGTACTACGGTTTTCCTAGCAAGCAAGACAAAAAATTTTCGTCTTCGATGTTTTGGGAGCTATAAGGAGGTGACGGATTTTGAAGCTAGGTTTTGGCCATTGTCGGTACAGTTACAAGACTACAAGTGCTCGGAGCTAGTCGCATACAACGGAGCGCCTCAGAGTAGTCGGAGTCCTGTAACTGTACCAACAATGTCCGAAACCTAACCTCCAAATATGTCACCCCTCTTTATAGCTCCCAAAACATCGAAGATGAAAACTTTCGTCTTGTTCGCCAGGAAAATCGTAGTACTTAACCCTCAGAACATTGCCGTTGAGCTCTACTCCAACACTGCTTCCAGCGTCACCGAGGCTTTGTGGATTGCGGTCAACTCACCGAAGCATCAGTTGAGGGATGCCCGCCAGGAAGGATGCACACCTAAAAAATGCAAGGTGAAATGAAGTATTAAAAAAAGTGCTATAACGATGTTCACACTTGCACGAGAAAGATGGAAAGTCATCATGCCTCTGCCAAACAAGTAGCAAGCGGAGCATTAGTCTTGCATCACGACGAGTCTATTGAATAAGGAATATCAGATAATGGGATTGAGTGAGCAAATGTGCAACGATCAATAGATGAACTGTGCGTTAAAACTAGATATATGTCATCTACAGCAGTTTCTTCGAGGTAGATAGTTGGATGTTTCTCAAGAAATAATACAAATGCTTGATGCGGTTGGAGCACACCAATTCTTAGTGCACATGTACATGATATGGTTGTAATGAAATTTGGTTTGTGTCTGTCATGCACATATGCACGATATGGTTGTAATGGAATTAGTAAATTGGTTTGCCGTTGTAATGCACATGTACATGACATGGTTGTAATGGAATTGATAATTTGGTTGTTGATGATGAATGAAAATGGATTAGTATGAAACTGTAAAATTAGCAACATTTCTCTGAGCCAACATTGCTCTTTTTGATCGACCGCATTTCAATTTCCTTGAATTTGGGAAGGCTAGTTATGCACAGGTTTCTTTCAATTGTTGAACGAAGCACGTGGTTTTCATTTATTATAGTCAACCCGCAGCGGATCAATATTAATCTATCGTGATTTATAGTCAACTTGCGGTGGAAGAATATTAATCCGCCACAGTTTCTTGTCAACCTGCGGCGGGTCGTATATAATCCGCCACTAACATCGCTGTGACATTTGCTAATTTCCAGCCTTGGCGGGTTGTCTACTAATCTGCCGTGGCTAAATATTTTTTACAAAAATAATCTTATAATATTGATGGCCCACTGCGGATTGTATACAACCGTCGTGGGTTGACTATATACCGTGGCGAATTAATACTGATCGTCCTGATTCATAGTGCCTTGTCTGCCTTGTACAAATTCATACTACACTCCTTGTTATTTTGTCAATGACTAGCGAATCCTAGAGATTTCTAAGAGCTGAAGTGAACCGCATTTTGGCAAAGCTGAAGCTTTGTTAAACACCAAATTGCGTCTCGGAGTGTTGAGGCATCTATTATTAATTGTCAAGTTGAAGTGGGGCTTACATCCACATTTTTGGCCAATGAGGTACATGCAATTGGAGACAAAGCTGCTATAGTGTTGTATTCTGTCTCGGTAACTCTACAAGAGGAGGACGAGGAGGAGCTCCATTTATTATGTGAATCCAATAGTGACGAAGAGATGGACATGGCCGAGAGTAGGCCTAGACTCCCACCACAACGAGAATGCACATTTGCTGGTATGGGTCTTGGAAAGAATTATAGTTCACTGAATAAAAGTAAAGAAGAAATTGTCGGTCATGCATTGAAGAATGGGTACAGGATAAAATTCACCCACAGTGATGCTCATCGGTTGAGGGCTGCCTGCTAGGAAGGATGCACACGGCAGATGCATGCCTAAAAAATGCAAGGTGAAGTGACGTTTCAAATAAAGTGCTACAATGACGTTCACACTTGCTTGAGAAAGATGGAAAACCGTCATGCCTCTGCCAAATAGGGGGCAGGGCATTACTTGGACAAATTTAAAAGTCAGGTCGATTGAGACCTTTCTTTCATAATTGAGACAGTCAGAAAGGACTTTAATGTCAACGTCACACCCAGCCTTGCTAGAAATGAAATAAATGCGGCCAAAAAAATTAACGAAGGGGAAGGCAATGAGCAATACAAGCTCATATGGTCCTATGCCGAGGAGATCCAGAGGTCTAATCCTGGAAGCTCAGTGCGTGTTGACCTAGAGATGAATGCATTTAAAAGGATGTACATGTGTTTGGCTGCATGCAAGATGACTCTGCTGAACTGTGGTAAACCGATTATTTCTTTATATGGTTGCCACTTGACGGGAACGACTTCGGGCCACCTGCTCACTACTGTCACCATCGATGGGAACGATGGAATGTATCTGATTGCTGTAACAGTGGTTGAAGCTGAAAATAGGGCTTCTTGGAGCTGGTTTTTTGAATTGTTGCTCGACGATCTAAACACTCCGTCCAGCAATGGGTGGACAATCATTTCTTACCGACAAAAGGTGCGGTGCGATTGATTGCTTTTACCTTCTAGGTTTATGTTATGCGTTGTGTACCAATGTTTGAATCATACTATGAATCTTTGTAGGGGCTAGTGCCAGCTATCAGAGAGGTGGTAGGGCAAGCGGACCATTGGTTTTGCATTCGAAACCTGTATGACAATTTTCAAAAACAATTTAAAGGCAGGTTGTTCAAGGATGTAATGTGGGCCGCATCTAGAGCCACAATAGAGAGGCACTTTGAAAGAAAGATGACAAAGTTATTTGTGCTTAACTCAGCAGCCCACAACTATCTACAAGGAATAGATGCGAGGGCCAGTGCATGTGGCGACAGAGGCAACAGAGGCAGAGGTGACAGAGGAAGGTCGGAGGGTAAATTTACGGGTTTCAGATTCCCCAAGACAGTTCTTGACATAATTCTTGAGACAGTCCATGAGAGAGTCACCGAGACAGTTCCCGACATAGTTCCTGAGATGCAGGTGAGCCCATGATCACGTTTACATTTTAAGTGTTATTTGAACTACGCTAATTTTATTTACAATGTGTTCTATAAGAGTATGATGTGCAAGGTCCACAAACACAAATATAAACAAATGTGGACTTTGATATATTGGTTTGGTAAATTTGGTTGTTGATGATGAATAGAAATTGATTAGTATGTAAATTTCAAATTGTCAACTTTTTTACAGGCAAAATTTAAATATGTAATTCAGTCATCTGACAAGCTGCGACGGACTGATACCTTGTTGCGGCGGATAGTTATCAGGCTGCTGTGGCCAGTGAGAAAATCCGCAGCGGCTCGTTTTTAACAGTGGCAGTTTGTTAACTATCGGCGGAGACCACATTAAAAAAATTACAAATTTTGCAAGAGTTTCGCTTGTTTTTAGTCTATCTCCCCTGTGACATTATCAAAAACAGATATTTTTCCGAACAGATATTTTTTCCAACAGATATTATCTAAATAGAAAAAAGAAAACATAAACATGTAAAGAGTCAATGAATTCTTTATTATGTACAACAAAGTCAGTATCTCTATACATCTCAATTACCCTAAACCATCTTCTTCTTTGCAGGTTTCGACCGCAAATCTGTGATTTCAAAAATACAACTATGTGTCCACATATACGTTGGATGCTTTGGCGCACAATGGACCTTTTGTGGGTACATCATTGTGATGGTGGAAGTCTTCATTCTTCTTGCAATCTCGGATCACCTCTAACCCCTCACTCATATACCAAAAGATGTTATATGAGCTGAAATACAAAGGGATAAATCAGCATAAGCATAAAGCAATATGAATCTACACAAGGTAAAAGATATACCACTCTTTGTCCGTTGGCGCTACGAAAATTTCAATTCCTTCCGGCAGCAATGCCTGGTGAGAGAAGTGAGTGTGTAGGTCTAGGGACGACAGAAAACACGATTGCTTTGGGTGTGACTGAAATGCAAAGGAAGCACGCATTAGAACTGTTGAAACATGAACGACAACCCAGAAACACGAGAAGTTTACTTACATGAATCCACCCTAGTGTAAGGAATGATTTTTCCATTTGAACTTCATAGTATTCTTCTTCATTCACCGTATTGCACTGCATACAAAGAACGCAACGCAAAGATGAGTACGAATATAACACCTTCTGAACTACTTAATGTAACAACACATAATTCTCACTATGTTTGTCATCCCTTTTTGCTGTGGGAAGATGATCTCAGTGATGTTGTACTCATCTTTGACCAGCTTTCAGGAAAAAATTGCGCATATCTCTAGGTTCTTCCAAGTATTTCCAAAAACGTACTTCATGAAAATATCCATAAGTTGACTTGGCTACAAAAAAACATTTGACAAGAGCCCGTCAGACTAATAAGGTATGCATAAATGCAGACACACGTATATAACCAAATCGAAGATGTTCCACACACACAGTTTTAAGTGGCGTAAAATCCACCCAACGCACCTGTCTCCCACACCTTGGCAAGCACGATAGGAGGAGCAAGTTGGCCTCTAAGGGCAATGGTGCTGCAATTATCATACATGTTATTACGTCGTATTCAAATAAAGTAAATAATGGACTTTGCATAAAAAGTAAATGACTTACAAGCGGTTTGTGTCTTCCGTTGCTGAAAAGGAAGATGGAGAGGTTGCTGGAGAGGCTGCTGGAGCAGTTGCTCGCTACTCCATTCTCTGAAATGCTGACAATATCTCATGATGCCGCTCTTCTGCTCGCTTCTCCATTTTTTGACGTTGCTCCTTCATTTTTTTAATTTAGAGCAACCTTATTTGAAGGTTCTCCTTCATCATTTCTATTATGTTCAGCGTCATTTGATGGAGCTCCTCCATCTTACGTATGCAGCCAGACATCTCCTCAAGCATTGAAGTAAAATGAGATGTCTAAGGAGGGGGCGAAGTCATCGGCTGCAGAGCATCCTCCTCCATGTGTTGTGGAGGCGATGCTAGAGGTTGTTCCTCCGAGGGGGCTGAAGGCTGAGCCACTGAGGGGGGCGAAGGTTATACAACTTGGGGCAGGGGGGTGTGGGGGTTTGAGGCTAGGACAGTGTACCTCACTTCTTCAGGGTCTTGCGTACCCGTTCCCCTCCAACTTTGTTGACCCTCATTTAGTCCACTTTCAATCTATTGTAGATGTTTATGGCCTTCTCTTCGATTCTCGACTCATCCTTTAAGATCGGTAACCCAGACTGCTCAACAATCCTCTAAATCAGCCAATTGAATGATAGACTCTTGTCTGGATTTTTTAGCTCCTAGTGCATGTGACTCAAAATAACTTATCCGATGTCCACTTTTTTCTTGGTGAACACCTTCTCGAGCAAATAAAGATCCATGTAGCTAACATGGTCTCGATGTCCATCCTGAGGCAAAATGGTGTACGTCATGATGATGTGGATCACCCAAGCTATGACATTCAGCTCACTGGACTTTGGTTTCTTATACGCACCAATCTCGGGATTCCAATGCAACAATCTAAGCACTACCAGCCCTTCTCCTCGCCTAATGAAAGGTGTCTCCTGAGACATGTGGTAATAGTGATCGCATGGTCCCTCCATCGCACATCCAAGCATCACGTTAAGATCATTGGGAGTCAGCCTCAACTCTTGTCCAAACGTATAAGTTCGGACCTCAAATGGCTGGGCGGACAATTCCAAATTTGCATACAACAGCTTCACAATCCTCTCACAGTAACTTCCACCCAATCAGCACAAACCAGCTAAGTCAGCCCCCTCAAACAATTGTTCAATTTCCAACTCAGCCAAGGACTCAAAGTATACTGTTCTAGAAACAATAATTGAAAAGTGTTTAACATCAACTTTATACCGTTCCATGGCGCAAGCTGTCCTGAATAGTGGGGAGTAGAAACTCCCTACAATGGGTTAGAAACGGACCACTGCACCTCTTGCAGGTCGTTGTTGAGGCTGCGATTGAGGTTGAGGCTGTCCTTCAACCTTGGCTTCAACTTCAATTCCACCATCTTCACCCGCCGCGACTCTTTCATCTTCACCCGCCACTGATGCTCTAGCTTGCACTACCACCGCAGGTGTTCCTTTTGTCGCAAGTGATCCATCTTACACCATGGTTGTTGCTCCTTGCACCTCGGGTGCTCCATCTGCACCATGGCTGGTACAGGCTGGTGAAACTGACCGACGAGGTCAGTTACAAGCCAACGGCGTTCATGGCAGAGTTCATCGTTTATGCTTGTTGTTGCGGGTGAGTTTGTGTCGGACCATCCTTTCGCTTGAGCGTCATTTTCTTTGCACTGGAATCCATTGATAACAATTACACAATATGGAACGAAGGTCTGAGAGTACGAATGTTCGTTGAGGATATCGTGGTTCGCAGTGAACTTGTCAGATGATCGATTCTTATATAGTAGGGCAGAGGATAGGAACAAAGAACGAGGCACGATGAACCGCGACAGATCAGTATTAATCCGCCACGATTTATAATCAACGGCGGCGGCTTGGTATTAAACCGCCGTAGTTTATTGTCAACTCGCAGCAGTCGTATATGATCCGCAGCGGTCCATCAATATTATAAGGTTATTTTTTTAAAACTAATGAATCGTAGCTGATTAGTGGACGAGCTGCCGCGAATCGAACTCAAAGCGTTTAACAGCAAACGTGACAGCGATGTTAGCAGTGACTTTTTCTCATAGTTCATGGTTAATTTGTTAGCAAAAAAAATTTAGTGGTTGACTTGTCATTAATTGCAAAGTACGATTATTGGTTTGTCATTTTCCCTATATATTTCATATTTCTATGCTAAGATATAATAAAGATGAATATGAGTTTCAAAAGAATTATATGACACAAACTGATATGTTTATAGTGAATGTATGAAAAGTGCTAACTTTATATTTAAAGTAATTACACATATTATTCAATAAGAGTTCTAAATTTAAGTTACTATTTGACACGTTTGAAAAACAATTTATAATTTAGACAATCGGTCGTTTACCATAATAAGATGAAATACAATATTAAATAAACTAATTGATAAAACTACAATAAATTAGTAACACATGATCATCAATTACAAAGTTTGGTATTTTATCCTCTTAATATAATGAAAGTTAATTTATAAAGGAAAACATAAAAGATAAAAAAAAAGAATTAAACATATTTAAGAGATAAGGAAAATAAATAAAACAATAAGCAAATCTTCCGTGGTTGTCAATTGTTGAAAACTGGTTTTGCTGTAGCATCGACGTTCCTCTTCTCTCACTAGAAAGTACTTACAGAAAACTAAACTAATCTACTAGATTAAATCTATTACTTGAAACTGAAATTAAAAACTAAAATCAAATGTTGAAATTGAACGTTTTGCTGAAGAGGGGGAGTGACATTTAAAGAGAACTCATGGTCTTTGAATTTTGTGACTTCACGATTTTTGTTAACTTTTCAAATGTCTATATTTCCTGAACGACTAGGTTTTCTAATTTGTCTCTAGTAACTTTTAACAACTTTCCACTATTCTTCTTTCCAATTCTTTAACGCACTTCAAGAGATTTTTTTTTCGCAATAATAATAATAATAAATCAGTAAAATCAACCCAAATAATCAGAAAAATATAAAAAATTTAATTAATTTTACAAATTATATTTCTAAACTTCAATTTCTGCACTGTTATAACTAAACTTCTATTTTATGTAAAAATTAACTAAAATAAATACATTTTAGTTACTAAATTCATATAAAGTCATATCATAATAGTTCTATAAAATAGAGTAACCATTCGTCTTACTTTCTTTCTTTCGAAGTACTTATTTTTCTTTGGTGAGGACTTACCATATTTTTTTTCTTTCTCCCATGTCTATATAATTATATATGGTGTTGGATCTTTTATTTTCATCCTGCACAGTACTCTTTGGATTTTAATTATTGCACTAACTTTCTGTTCTTGTGATCATTTGTTGACTTTGTCCCATCTCGTAAGGGATATGATTTTGAAATTTTGACTTTATGTTTTCTATTAAATACCATTAACCATGCTTTAGGTTAGATGGTCAAGTTCTTTTTGAGCATTGAGTCGTTCAACTCAACATTTCTATTTTGTCCCACCTCCAGAACGTGAGAACAAGTCATCTTGAGAATATTTTTGTAAAATCTGGTATAAAAGTTTTATTTAATTATAAAGGAAAACTAAATTTCCTTTATTATTTTGTAACCTTCCCATTTTTGACATTATTTCCTTCCCCGAATTCCTATTTCCTTTGTCAAAAACTGATATTTCACTCTCACCCTTGTGTCGCAGATGATTAAAGGGCAGGGAGGATTTTTCCTTACGAAGCTCTCTCCTTTGCCCATTCAAACTGCTTTTCTCCTATCCTCTGTTTTCGTTTCTCGCACTTTCTCGACTGAACCACGAAAAGGCAATTCTGTAGCATTAAAAGTTAGACGCAGTAAGTGGGATTTTTCTTCAAAACTGTGAGATTGTCTGATTCAGAATTTGTTGAAGGAAACTCATAATCGGTTTGATCGACAACTTCCGATGCGGGAAGCTCGGGAAATAGAAATCTTGAGGTTGGAGGCCAGGGAACGAATAATTTTGATTTTTCCTTTTACGATTTCTTCAATTGTTGATATTACGTTGTTTGGAATTTGGATTTCTGCTTATTGGGTTGCACTGGCCGAATTCTGGATTTTTTTTTTGCTAGCTAGAAGTTGAGACAAACCAGTGACTATGTCGCATGGTTGTTTCGACTACTGAATATCAGAGCTTGGTCCCGACCCGAGGAACACCCGTCTTGGCCAAAAGAAGAATCTCTTGCACGAAAGGGATGGAATTCCAGCAGGCTTGTTCTCAGTCAAGGATAGTGGGTTGCGCTCAAGGTGTGGGCTGCAAATCCAATGATTTGGTCTGTGGGTTTGGGTCTTCTTCGACCACAAATTTTTGACCATCATTCAATTCAGTTTTGGGCCTACATGGATTATTTTTAATTCACACATTGGGCCATTGCCCACTTCTGTTTTTGGGCCAGAATTTTTGGTATCCTTCATTCAAATAACTTGGATTAAAATTTAAATAAAAATTAAAAATATTTAAGTATAAAATCTTTACCAAAAATTAATATCTTATTTTTGGATAGGTACTCGATTACTTAGTTAAATCAGTGGACCGTTGGATTTGAATTAGTGGGCTATAAATCGGTAGTAGCCACTTCGAGGTAGGGATTTATTTTTATATACTACATTTGCATAATTTTTTTAAAATCAATATTTTGAGGCGTGTCTTGAATTTTTATATTATATTTTATTTTCACTGAACATGTTTTAATCAAACATGCATTTAAATATTTCTAGATCAACTCGACCGTGCGAACCAAGTTCGATCGACCTAGTTTGGGGACTGTTTTATTTTATGCACATCCGACGTGTTAGAATGTGTTTGTTGTTGTTGAAATGGGTAATAGGACAGTTGTATGTGCCGTATCATTAGTTTTGAATCCCTAAACATGATCAGGGTATTTATTTGGCTTTTGTGATCGTCGAGTATCGCTTTTTTATGTTATATGCCTATGACATGATGTTCCCGGAGTCCGTGAGTGTCTCCATTTTCACTGTGATTTTTAATTAGTACAACAAAAACTTATTTTAATTACACACCACATATTAGTGGATGGTTTCAAACACATGTCATTTTATATACCTTTTCTTAAAGGAATTTATAAAACGTGAGTTTTAAATTCATGTTTGCTTAAAGATCATTTTAATTAAAATTGATAAATGTAATCCCTATTGAGTTTAGTCAACTTATCATAATGACACCTTTCAGTATTTAATCAACCCGATTTCTAGATAACGAGTCAAGATTAGACCCGACGGAGTTTATTTAATTTCCTTAGTTTTAAAAATCTCATTTGAAAGACTTTTCGTGAGGTATATTCTTTATTGGATAAGTATAATATCTATTTTAAATTTTTGCAAAGTTATTTCATTTTGGATTATATTACTATACTATCAGATATCATTATTGGACTTTTTAAGCCCAAGTTATCGGGCTCTAGCTTATAACAAATATTTAAGTCTTCCACTGGTAATTAATAAAATTTTAAGTGAAAGGGTCAGTTGATTAGGTTCTTTGGGTCGGGTCATGTCCCGTTCTATCTCGGGTCCCTTGCGTGTCGTGACAATTTTCTACTATTTTCATATTCTCTTGTCCCTTGTTGTCACCACTACCGATGACCATAAAAAACACTACCTTCTCAAGGGCAATAAACCCATCGAGAAATCATGCAACAAAGCCATCATAAAATACTTTCTTGACGGGGAAGAAAATGTGAAGCAACCTAAAACTATTATGTTAGTCTTGGTGTTGGGATTCTGGACCATAAAATTTTCACGATCTCGAGGCAGGCCTAACAGAAACGTTGGTTCAAATGACCTGATCGCCCAGCCTAAGGCTTGGTTCATAGGGAAAGGACTTGAACACGAATCAAAGTCATAGGCCACACGGGATGAGTCTAAGTTCACATAGTGATTACGAGAAAGAATAGTATAAATATAATAAACACTGTGCAGTTCACAATCCAATAATAGTCAAATGTTCTAATACAGGCCCAAATTAAATACACAGTCCTCACTCGAAAACAAAGATATAACTCTCAAAGAAAATAATGGAAAATGAAAGATCCGCTACCCGACAGCTACTCCTGACTAGCCTTACCCTTACCTGGAGGGAGGGGGTTGTTGAGGTGACTGATTAACTAAGTAGGCATGATATATTAAATGCAATGCATGTAAAATTGGTCCACCTTGGTAGCTGGACACCTACCAGCTATAGTAAAATAAGCCTACATCATTTTTCAGAAATTCAAAACAGTGATCCATGAAAAAGAAGGTCGCTTAAGGACTCCTTTGATCCAATCACATAAAAAGGTGACAGTCCGAAGATGATAACACCTCATGAGCCAGGAGGAAGAACTGTGAGGGCAATCTGAAGATCAAGCCACACCACAGAGGTTGCTAGCGAACCAGATAACTATGACACACCCAAAAAAACACACCCTGATCAGGTTTAGAGATTTGAAACCCAAAGAGTTTGTCATCACCACCCTATTACTTATCTTCACACAATGCACAAACAAAACATCTTCGTGCTGTAGAAGATGTATTAAGATATCCTCGTGATACTTTGACACCATGACCGTCCAAATTATCAAGAGGATTTATCCTCCCGTTCTATATCAGAACAACAATGACAAAACATGCACGTAAAGATAAACGTGTAAAACTCATCTATACATACGTAGTATAAAAACTGACGTTCTGTCGAACAGTTCCCATTGGTTTTTCCTATGTTGCAAACCACAAAATAAGGTTTTGAAAATATGATGCAATGCAAAGCAATAAAGTATAAAATATCTACCTTTACGACAACCTTTCTTACCAATCAGAGAGATAATCACCTCAAGAATCAGCTCAAAATCCACGAAATCGTCTAAATTTATAATAGAGCCAACCATAATGAGTCCCTATCAAAACTCAAGGGAAAAATAAGGAATGAATTCTATAGTGGAACTAAGAACCCAAACCAAAAAGTAATGAAACATTATCACGAACTTTACCAAGGTGACAAAAATTTGACCCAAAAGGTTGTTGTGGTTGTCCAGACCCTAGCGTAGACGACCAACACGTTTGCCCAATCTAGAAATGAGTTTCACTGCATGCGTCTAGATCTATGCATCTTGGAATGTAGAAATAGCATATGTGAATGCCTATTTTTCCCTAGGGGTTTGTGCTTCCGCCGACTCTGGCACTTTTGCAGAAGCCTGCCTTCAACAAACACGTGCAATCCGCAAGAACTTGTCTTCTGCAGACATGTGCTTGTGCTTCTATGGGCAGATCACCAATGCAATATCGCGAGAAAAAATGCCAATTTTTGCTAGTTTTTAGGTTTTTCATCTCTAATCGACTGAAACCTTTGCATAGACTCTAAATCTGGCCAACATTGCAAAGATAAATTTATGAATTTAAGTTTCCAAGCTCAAATCCGAAATTAACATATATCCCAAACCTTAAACGCAAAAACTAAGAGGAAGAAATGACTTACCCTCGAAGCCTCTACACAAAAGTAGAAGATCAAAGTCTCGCGAACGTTCCCCAACCTCACTCTCGCTAAAACTCTCACTTCTCTATCGGTCTCTCTCTCTCTCTCTCTCTCTCTCTCTCTCTCTATCTCTCTCTCTCAATTCTCCTCTCGTTAGTGTCTAAAAGAGGGAAATAGGATTTCCCTTCCTCTTTATAAAAATTTAACTTTTATTACCATGTGGTAATACCCAATTTCACCAGTTTGGCCATTTGATTAAAAATTCACATGTGGCTGCTACGCGACAAAATAAGTCAACTTTAAATACCTTGATCAAATATCATGCGAAAAATTTATACATAAAATTTATTATTACAAAATTGGTTTTTTTTTTTACAAAAATATTCAGCTATTCATTCTTAGAATTTTTTTTCTGGCAATCAGTGCTAGTCTGGTATGTTCAAAATTGGTTGGAGGCTAACCCAGGCGAGTATGATTTTGAATTGAGTCCAATGTGCTAAGACACAAGCTAAGCTATCCTAAAAGATGCGAACTACCAAAATATTAACATTAAATATTTTATTAAGCGATTAATTAATTAATCTGGAATGGTATAAGTAAAATTACACAATATTGAGACATGGACTTTGGAGTTGCCAATAGAGGTATCACTAAGGCTGGCTGAGTGTCACGGTCCTGCTTTCAAGAGACTTCAGATGAACCATGCGGCACCCGTTGTTAGAGGGAACAAGGAGTCAGCCTATGAAGTGTGCCAACAGCACCAATTGCGCACGATGTTAGAACGAGCTTTGTGTCTAACGAGCGAGCAGTAAGCAAGCGAGATTAATCGAAAAGAGAGTCATGGAGCATAGTGAGTATAGTTTGAATGTAAAAAGTCTTATCATTGATTGTCAGCAAATTGCATTGGGTAGAGGGGGTCTATGTGCAGTCATGCCTCTCCCCCTAAAGAGCAATCTAGACCATTCTCACCATGGCAGGAGTAAACATGCTATGGTGGTGAGGAGTCACTTGCCCAAAATAGAAAGAAAAGAAATACAAAGGAATTTCCATAAATGGAAAGCAATCTAACTTAATAGCATGGGCAGCCATGGACAACACATCCTGGACAAGCCCGGATTCTTACATTCTCCCCCAACTGAGCTGTTGATGTCCTCGTCAACTTGTCTTCAGCTTGAATTCTTCAATCTTCTGTGTGGCATTCTTCAAGTTGTCTTCTTTCTCACAAGTGACTTCATCATCTCCAAGTCCCTCCCTTCTGACCACGTACTCAGTGTGTAGGCGGCAGCTTGTCTTGACACTCTGATCTGCTAGAATTTCTTCGAATTTCTTTTTCTTCCGATAGTTGAGGTGATGTCTGGTCTTGTGATATTGTTCCTTGTCTGGTCTTCATCGTCTGGGTGGTATGGCTTTAGGTTGCTAATATGGATTACCGAGTGGATTTTAAGCCACGCAGGTAGGTTAACTCTGTAAGATGCCCGCCCGATCTTTTCAATGACTTGGACTAGACCTTCGTATTTCTGAACAATTCGCTTGTCTCTCTTACCTCTGAATTGGAGTTGTTCAGGAAATAACTTTATCAACACCAGGTCTCCAACTTTGAACTCCAATGGTCGCCGCTTTCAATCTGCCCACTTCTTCATATGCGTAGAGGCTTGTTCCAAATAATATCCCCTCTTAATAGGGCATAAGTTCTTTACCATGTGAGGCCAATAATATCCCCTCTTAATAGGGAATAAGTTCTTTACCATCCAGCATGACCGGCTCACAATGTGTCGTGGCATTCCCTCAATAGGTTCGGCGTAGATCATTACTCCGGGGCACATAAAGGTGGTTTCCCTTAGTTAACAATAAGTCTTACTCGATCTAGAATTGTTGGGTCTTCTTTTCCTTTACTAATTGGATGACAGCCTGAGTAGTAGGGTTGTCTTGTAGACAATCTCGAATACGATTTCTCATAGACCCAATAATTCTACTCGCTTGAAGTTGAGACAAATAACAAAGACTAGCACACTCTGCTTTTCAATTAAGGGCATCAGCTACCCAATTTGATTGGCCCAACTTGTGGTAAAAATGAAAATCGAATTCTGAGATAAGTTTGTGCCACCGTGCCTGTTTGGAGGTCAGCTTTGGCTGTTCAAAGAAATGACAGACGCACTATTGTCGGTCTTTACTATAAACTTTGATCCAAGCAGGTACTGTCTCCATACACGAAGGTAGTGTACTATGGCCAATACTTCTTTCTCTGAGGCTATGTACCTTCTTTTAGTTTTTGGCTTTCATAACTGACAGGATGGCCATTTTGTAGTAAGACTCCCCGGAGTGCGAAGTCAAATGATTCAGTTTTGACTTCAAATGGCAAAGTCACATCTTCTAGAGCCAAAACTAGACTTTACATCATAGCTTCTTTTAAATTAGCAAAGGCCGTTTGGCATTCTTGGTTCCACTCCCAAAATACTCCCTTATCTAACAGTTCGGTAAGAGGTGCTGCCTTCTTGGAGAATCCTTCCACAAATCGCCTAAAATAATTTGCGAGACCGAGAAAAGAACACAACTCTATAACTGAAGTGGGGTTTCTCCATTCTTGGATTGCCTTGATCTTGTCAATATCCATGCGAAGTTGTCCTTGTTCAATAATGTGGCCAAGGAACCCAATACTTTTATGAAGGAAAAAGCACTTTTCCTTCTCTACACATAACTAGTTCTGTCTCAGCTTCTCAAAGGCTAGACGAAGATGAATTTGATGTTCTTCAATGCTCTTGCTATAGACCACGATGTCGTCCAAGTATACCACCACAAATTTGTCAAGGAATTCATGGAATACTTGGTTCATTAGAGTACAAAAAGTCATGGGAGCATTTGTTAGTCCAAAGGGCATCACCAAGAATTCAAAAGCTCCATATCTGGTCACACAAGTCATCTTTTGTTCGTCGCCTTCTGCAATCCTAACTTGATAATAACCTAAACGCAAGTCAAGCTTTGTGAAATATTTGGCCTTCTATAGTTGATCAAAAAGATCTGTGATGAGTGGGATGGGATACTTGATCCAAACAGTGACTTTGTTCAAGGCCCGATAGTCAATACACAAGTGTAAGCTACAATCCTTCTTCTTTTAGAACAACACATGTGCTCCAAAGGGTGCCTTTGCTAGTCTGATGAACCCTGCCTCAAGTAGTTCATGTAATTGTTTCCTCAATTCTGCTAGTTCTGGTGTAGCCATTCTGTAAGGCGCTCTTGCAGGAGGCTTAGTCCCTGGGGTCAATTCGATTTGATGATCAATGTCTCTACGCGAAGGTAATGTTTTTGGCAAGCATTCTGGCATTGTACCCTTGTACTCTTCCAGAACTTCCATAATTTCATATGGCACTATTTCTTCTTTGCCTTCATCCATGATCGAAGGGACAATGATATATGTGGGTTCTTGATTCTTCAATCCCTTTTTGAATTGCATTGCAGAGATCATCTTTTTTATTGCTAGCACTTGGTCGCTTGAGGATAGTGGGAACTATTATTGAGTTGTTCCCGGTAATTACCATGCACTTAGCCGATGGGATGGGCATGACTTTGTGTTCCATCAAGAATTTCATCCCTATTATAGTATCAAAATCATCCATTTGTGCCACAATGAAGTCAATTGGTCCCGTCCATGTGTTGAGTTTTAGCTGAGCTCTTTTTACCACCCCAACTACTGGCATTGCTTTTGCATTCACTGTTTTCATCTTGCCAACATTCTTTTCTAGCTTTAGGCCTAAGTGGCGAGTTTCCTTTTTTGTAATAAAATTATGTGTGGCTCTTGAGTCAATCATAGTGCTTTTGGCAGCCTATTAATGACAAGGCTTTCCACATACATGAGGCCTTTATCTGGGGTCCTTTTCAACTCTGCCATCTGTTGTTGAACTACTGATAAGAAGGTCATTATCCCCACTTCAGCCACTTCCACAGGCTCTTCTTTGGCAACCCCTTCAGTTGGGTTGTCGTTATGGATTGAGGCTTGTAATGTTGTTAATGCTGACCTATGAGGGCATTCTGCAACTCGGTGCGATCCCTTGCATAAGAAGCAAGGCATAAGTCTATTTAGTGGTCGTTGATTACTAGCCCCTTTCCATGTCTCTTGGCTTTCTCTTAGGACAAATGGCTTTCTTTCAGTTGTGCTTGTAGTCGGCTTCGGGCCTCTTGTATTGCTTGAGGTGCTCGGAGTCTTCTTCTTCTGGCCAGGATTTTTGTTGGTATAATCGAACAATTTTTAGCGGTAGCGAGAGCACTTGAGAGAGTTTGTACTCTCTATTTATATAACTTTGTTCTGGCCCAAGGTTTCAGTCCTTCAATGAAGGTGAAGATCTTGTCTTTTTCTGACATGTCTCGAATATTTAGCATGAGGCCTAAGAAGGTCTTAACGTATTCGTGAATGCTGCTAGTCTGTTTTAGTTTTTGTAATGATCGACATGCATTGAACTCAACATTTTCGAGAAAGAACTGATCCTTCAATTGCTTTTTGAGCTTTTCCCAAGTATCAATGACACAATCACCATTGCAAATGCCATTATATTTTGACCTCCACTAGAGTTTTGCATCTTCAGTAAGATGCATCGTGGCCAAGGTCACCTTTGACTCTTCATCAGTTTTAGCTGCTTTGAAATATTGTTCCATGTCAAAGATGAAATTTTCAATTTCCTTGGCATCATGGGCTCACCCAAAGGATTTTAGCTAGGGGATTTTCACCCGATTACGTTCAACTGAGCTTGAAGCTTGCTCTTGGTTTCCCATAGCTCTCATAGTGACATTCAGTTTGATGTTCATTTCGGCAATCTCAGCTTTGAGGGATTTGAACATCACTTTGAAGTCTTTTGTCCAGATAGTCAGGGTGCTTGATAGTTGAGTATGAGCATGGTCGATCTCTTCAACGTGCTCCAAGACCCCAACCATAGCACTCATGCAACTCTCTCCACTATCTACCCATTTTCCCTTTTCGCTTCGGGACTCGAGGTTCTCCACTCGATCTAGCAGCTCTTGGATCGGGATGGAGTCTATCCTGTTATGGATAGGAGCTATCTCATCAGGAAATTTAGCCATTTCCTTCATTCGTTCCTCCAAGAAACGAACGTTATCAAGTATCTCTTGGAGGTACTTCATCTCCTCTTCCAACCCGATTAGCCGTTTGAGTTGATCCATTGATGAGCTCTCTTTCTGCAACAAATTCTTTTTCGGCATGGTTTCTTACGATTTGAGCCAACCTAGCTCTGATACCAACTATCACGATCCTACTTTCAAAAGACTTACGATGGACCGTGCAGCACCCGTTGTTAGGTGGAACAACGAGTCAACCTACGAAATGTGCTAATGGCACCAATTACCCACGACGTTAGAACGAGCTTTGTGTCTAACGAGCAAGTAGTAAGCGAGCGACATTAATCGAAAAGAGCGTCATTGAGCATAGTGAGTATAGTTTGAATGTAAAAGGTCTTATCATTGATTGTTAGCGGGGGGTCTATGTGCAGTCATGCCTCTCCCCCTAAAGAGCAATCTAGACCATTCTCACCATGGCTGGAGTAAACATGCTATGGTGGTGAGGTGTCACTTGTCCAAAATAGAAAGACAAGAAATACAAAGGAATTGCCATAAATGGAAAGCAATCTAACTTAATAGCATGGGCGGCCATGGACAACACGTCCTGGACAAGCCCGGATTCTTACATTGAGCCAAACATAGTTTTGAGTGCAACAATAGTATGAATACTTTGCCTCAACTCGGTTCATTAGGCTTGTAGAAATTGAAAATTCTTAAATGAGAATTAAAATTTGCCATGTAGACTCTCCACGTTACCGTGGTCAACATATTTCGTGTTGACCCAAATTTTTTTGTGATCCAATCAAGTTTAGTCACATGTAAAGTCTTGATCAACCAGTGAATAGTGCTACTAACGAGAGTGAATAGTGTCAAGTGAGGAGTGTCCCGTCCAATTACTGTGAGGATTTAGAAATCTCTCGCGAGGCTTTCACATTCATTCAATAGTGAAGGAGACTTCAAGGGTAAGCTTTCCTTTGTTCCTTTCTTTTCTATGTGTTGAGTCCCCGGTTGGATTTTGGATTCGAGCTCGGGAACTCGAAACTGTGGTGTCTCTCTATGTGTGGAACAAATTTGGAGTTGTGTGGAGGTTTAGGCTGTTTGGAGGTGAGATCCAACATAATGTGGTACTTCTCCTTGTAGGATTGCGCCAGAACTTCGTCCGTTGAGAGAGTGGACTAATGTGTCCATGGAAGACAAGTTTTCGTGGAAATGAGCGTGTTTGTGGAAGGCAACTTCTGCGGAATGCACATGTCCGTGAAAGCGTAGACTTCTGTGAAACTCTTGTCCGTAAAGGGAGTGTGTCTATGGTGGACACATGTCCAAGGAAATGTTTGGGTCTCTAGAAACAAAGGCTTCCAAATAAACATTTGTGTCCACGGAAGCATAAGCTTTTGCGGGACACTCGTGCTTGCGAGAGGAGTTTCTTCATGGTGGACACGTGTCCATGGAAATGTTCGAGTCTCCAAAAGCGTAGGCATCCACAGAAACATTGGCGTCAATGGAAGTTAGTTCATTTCGTTTGAGGGAAGCTTCTGCAAAAGACATGTGTGTCCATGGGAGTAAAGGCATCTACTGAAATGTGTGTCCAAAGAAGGAAAGCTCATGTTGTTGATACATGTCAACAGAAGCATAGGCTTTCACAACAACTTGAGTGACGCACATGTCACTCACATGTGACAGTTGGAGTTTAGTCTCCATAAGGGTAATATCCCAAATTTTTCTTAATACTAAGCATATAATCTAGGTGATGACTATTTGAGATTTATGGGATGATTGTGGTTTAGAGAAGTGATTTATGGTTGTGGTTGGTAGAAATGCGATTTTTCTAAGTTAAGAAGGGATATCTAGTAGGAGTGGTCTATCATGGCTTTGGTTGATCGACCACTGAGTGTAAAAATGGTTTGGGCAGTCAATCAAGTGGAATGTGGTCAATCGTTAATATTCCAAATTAATATATTTTCAAAGATATCGATCAACTGAAGAGGGGTGATCGACTAGCTCCAAAACAAAATCAATACAATGTATAGCGATTCTCAAAGCAGTCGATCACCTGAAGGGGGTTGATCGACCAGTCCTATGGCATGATGTATACAGAGAGCATTGATTTTTGAAATGGGCAATCGTCCACTAAGAAGGTGATTGACCAATATTTCTGGAGAAACAAAATTTACAGTTGATCGTGGTCACGATATTTGTGAAGTTGATGATTTGCAGTCGATCACAAGAAGAAAGTGATTGACCGGAATACCAAGAATCATTGGAAATTTGGCAAAACCGTTATTTGGAAATCGAAGGGATGCTCGAGAAAGCGAATGGTCGTGACTTTCGGCTCTCTTTGTAAAGTTATACACTTATATAAGGGAGGAATTTACAGAAGAAATGAGGGAAGAAAAGCACAGAAGAAAACCGAGAGACTTTCTAGAGTTCCTTCAAAGTCGCTTTTGCAAATTTCGGTTTTATGGAGAGTGTGATTTTTTGGAAAACGCTGCTGGACAGTTGGTGCAAGGTGAAACTTCCACAGGAGAGGGAATTGCAAAAAGAGGTAAGAGATTTATATGTGTTTTGCTCGAAAAAGACCTACATCACAAGAAATAGTGGATTCTCGGGAGATGCTTGCTTTTGGTGTTTTAATTGCTGTTGAATTATGAGACTGTTATGGGGTTATATTGTTTTGCACAATGACACATTTGTTGAGACTCTGTTGAGTGAAATTGTAATATCCCGAATTTTTGTGGAGTAAAGCACAAGGCTTAGGTGATAATTTGAGATGATAGGAGTTGAATTAGCCAACTTAAGATATTGTTCAAGTAAATTATGTTTGGATAAAGTGAACTATGATACTCCAGATTAAGTAACTTAAGGAAAGATTAAGGTTATTGGAGAATGTGTTTATGATATTTGGAATTAGAAAGAATGATATCAAACTGGCTTGGTGATTGGCAGTCAGTGAAATAGGTAAGCGAAAATGTACTTTAATATAATAAGGTTGGAGCTATAAGATCTATAATATTTTGGAGTATATTAAAATTAGTAAAGAATAAGGTGGAAGAAGAGTTATGGATTATACCTTGATTATGGGCGGATAAATTTATGAATAATTGGATAATTCAAGTGTTGGTCAAGGAAAAAAGTATTTGAAAAATAATGAATTATTGTACCCGAGTTGTTAAGGATAATAAGGCCATTAACAATTAAGAGTATATTGAATCTAGTATTGGTTTTGGATATAAGGATTGTTTATGTGATACAAGAATAAATTGGAGAGTTAGAAGATGATAGTTAGAGTTAAGAGAAGTAATATTAGAAGTAGTTAATAATGGGTTCTTAACAGTTATTGGAATTGAACTTGGGCAAAAGTGAAGAAAGAATGGTTGAACATATACTATAAGTTGGTTTACATGATATAGATGTTCAAATATATATGTATGGATTTAGTGCATATTGGTTTGAAAAAGATGAAGTTGCATAGAAGATATTTCAATTACAAATAAGACTTCAGGTTATGGTCGCAATACATATATTTATGTATATCACATATTGGAATTAGGGCTGCATATATATATATATATATATATATATATATATATATATATATATATATATATATTTATTTATTTATTTATTTATTTATTTATTTACTTATTTATTTATTGATATATTGAAAATATAATTCTGAAGAAGGAAATGTTCAGTGGTCAATCGTGGCGGTCGCATGGAGTGAGTGTCGATTGATCGGCGTGAAATGAAGCAGTTTTCTAAAGGATAGGGTAACTAAGATGTTACATTTTGCACGGTTACGTGTTATTTTATGACATGTAATTAAGAAGAAAGTGTTACGGGATAGACGTTAAGTGCAAAAATGTGAGGAAAGTGTTGGACTGTACACTTGCGGACAACTACGAATGACTCCACGGACACTGTTCTTCGTCCGCAATGGATAGAACGCCGTCCCAGTACTTTGGGACGACTCTCACGAAAATTGTTTCACGTCCCAAGGTTGCCCCTACCTCTGTTGTCGTTGCGGAAGAGACTACGGACGCATGAAGTTCATGTGGATGCTAAGAGTCACGTCCAAATTGAATCTGTCCAGACCTGGATAGTTTCGGATGAGTGTGGACGAGGTCTCGCCTTGTCCGATTTGAATCTGTTCATTCTATGGACATATTCGGACGTGTCTTGCGGACGCCAAAATGCGTCCAAATGTGGTCTGTGGACAGTACGGACAGGACAGGGACGCCGTTCCTCGTCCGAAGCCGCATTGTAGCCTGAGTGATTTTAGCCTTGCGGACGAGACCTATGCATCCGTACTTGTCCGAAATAGCCCAAAACCTGGGAATAAAATAGAGATAAAATGATGAAAATCGATAGTGTAGCCCGATTTCCCCGATAGGGAATGACTCCTCCCCCTCCCTGCACGACGAAGTTGTCTCCCTATGCCATAGCTAGCCTCCTCCCTGCCTCCAGCCATGATTGTGTCTCCCTCCTCTTCCAGGTAAAGTTTCCTCTCTCCCTTCCCATTTTTCACTTTTTCCTTCCTGTGTGAGAGGTTCAGAGAGCAAGAGAGAAAGAGAGAGTGACCGTGAGAGTGAGGGTCCAAGACAGAGAGCTTCTAGGTGAGTGAGGGTGTGAGTGTGTGATGGAGTTGTGAGGGGTGAGCTAAACCGTGAGCTGGAGCTGGAGCTGCTGTCCGCTGGAGCTGCTGCCGTGTGAGCTGGTGTTGGAGCTGGAGCTTGCTATCCCTGCTTTGTGTCTTTAGTGATGGTAAGACTTGGGTGTGTCTTGGCCATGTGGAGGCCTTACACTGCAAGTGTGTGCTTGAGTTGAGTTATGGTTTGATGATTTCTGTCGTTAGTTTCCATGTATTGGTTGGTGATTTCTCTGCTGGATAAATTGTGTGTTAGTTCTCTAGATTGTTATTGATAGTTGATCAGTATGTTTTCTATGCTTGAATGCTATGTGTTTTAGTTTTCTGTAATATTCCTATGCCTATGTTTATCTTCCTATGATTATGTACTCTGTTGATATGGTTGCCTTGTTCTTGGGATTCTGTTAGGTCTGCTGTGAATCAATCAATTTTGCATGATAATTAATCAATGTAAATACAACTAGTGTAAATGATTAGCCATTCGAGCATGATTATCAAACTGTTAATCTGATTAGTATATCGTTCTTTAAATTAAACCTCTCAAGCATGTTATCGATTCCTAACATATTGTTTTGCTTAATCTATTATATGGTTTTGATTAGTTCCTTGTATGTACATTTAGGGTAGTCTCATGATGATATAAACAATTAGAAACACCACCATGGGGTGGTCACATGCCTTGAGTGAGGAAAAGAACTTACTTTCCCGTATCAGGATTACAAGACCATTAATATGATTAATTAGAAACCATAGGATTCCCCAAACTCCACGCTCTATGTACAAGCTATACCTAACATACGTAATTAAAAGATTGGCTTGGGGCAGACCCATTCCAAAGAATTAAAGAGAGGCATATCATCTCGCATAAACCCATTTTCTTACTGGGCCTTTAGGCTCACGTCTTACTTGTGGTGTAGGTACACATACGCATGGAGTCCTGAAGCAACTGAAGAAATAGTTGATGAGGGATTGGCACGAACGAGCTTGTGGTTGGCCAAGCTATGAGAAGTAAAAGATAATCAGGTTGTAGTTTAATTAAATTAACTCTTTTCTAAATTGTAATTAAATGGTTAGTTTATTTTGTTAAAATATTTACGTTTCCACAATGTTTTATTTCCGTAATATTTTAAGTGTTCCTAATGGCCCGGCTTGCACTTTGATATTCTTTAAAAAGGGTTTTTACCAAAAGCTTTTGAATTTTACGCATTTCAAAGGATTTGCAAAAAATTCGGGTCGTTACAGAAGGTTCTTTGGAGAGGTTTAACTGACGCCTAAAGATGGAGAGACTATTGTCAGAAGCATCTAGATGCTGAAGAGTTGCAAACCCTTGGCCTTATGTCTTTATCTGGACACTGAAGAGGCGTTGAATGTGGCCTATAAATAGAGAAGAGTTGCAACGAGATTTCACAGAGAAGAAACCCTGCCGAAGCTCTGCCAAAATCTTGAGAAAAGTCTTGCTTCTAGAGAATTAGTATGAATAACAGAGAGAAGGGATGTGAGAAAGACAAGAGGAATGAAAGAATACAGAGAGAAATGTTGTGTTTTGTGAAGGAGAAGTTGCTGTGAAGTGTGATAGTGAAGGAAATGCTACGATAAGAAGAGAGAATGAGTAAGAGACAGAAAGGGAGTTGCTTGGTTTTGGAAAGGTTTGAAGGAGAAGACTGAGAGGGAAGTCTCTAGTGTTTTCTGAAAACCGTGAGGAGCTACTATAATGTTCATGGAAATTAGAGAGAGATTGAGCAGTGCATATTGTGAGCCGAGAGGGCTGCTACTATGGTTTTGGGAGAGTTTAGGTTATCAGGTTCAAGTTATTAAGGTAATTTGACCTTCACTCACATTTTTGTTAAAGGATTTATTGTATGAGATGTTTGCTGTCATTAGTTGCTGTTAAGTTGGATTTTGATTCTGAAGTCAGCATGTTATTGGTAGATTATTCTAAGCAAAATAATATGATTATTAGTTGAGGTTTAAGTGTTGTTGGTTATTGTTATGAAGTGAAAAATATTGTTACTGGTTAACTATTCTGTTGGAATGAAGTGAAAAATATTATACTAGTTATTGGATTGTGGTTTAAATTTTGTTGGATGACTGTGATATAAGTAATATTCTGTTGGTTGTTAAGTGGGATGAAATTGGTTCATTAAGTTGATGGATAAATTATGCATGTGTTCATGCTGATGAAGTTAGGATACACTGTTAGATTGGAAATTACATTATGTTGGTATGATCATGCATGATAGACTTTAAGGAAATGAATTAGTATACTATGGAAACCTATAGGCAGTAGCTAATAGTTGGAATAAATTGTTAAGGTTGAATCAAGGAAATATGTTAGGCAATGAATTGCTAGTAGCTAGGGTTGATCATTGGTGAATCATTATTGATCATTTCTGTAACGCCCTTATTATTTAAAAATATTTTCCTTATTTTAAAAATTCATCGTATAAAATTTTTCGTTTAATTTATTCAACATTCGAAATTTATTTGAAAGAAAACATATCAGAGTAAACTATGGGGAATAAGCAATGGAATTTCCAAGCATAGTTTCCAAGTGTTTTTAAAACAAAAGTCTCTGCTTATAACATTTAAAACAGTGCTAACACCAAAATACTCAAAATGTCCATACTACCAAAATACCAATATATGTATATATATATCCCAACCCATGTGAGCCACACCCATAGGTCAAATCGGCTAATAACACAAGGGGTCATCCTGGAACGCCTCCTCCTCAACTAGTACGTCGTCATCATTATAATAGTCACCTACATTACGGGGAAAACAATGAGTCTAAAGCCCAGCAAGAATCATAATTCAAATGCAATGCGAATGATATGCATGACCATACAATACATTACAGAGGAGATCTGTATCTCATCTTTGAACCAAGGTGATGGATAAGTCAATTGATGACGTAGCTTAACCGTATTACCGAAGAGGGAACACACCAATGGGGGTGTCACTACGTGCCATACCCATACACTTTTGTTGAAGGCCTTGAGAATTTCAATACAAGAGAAATCGAAACCTTAGGGCCCACGTGACTTAACCGTACCTCACCGCTCCCTAAGTGGAAGTAAGCACTCCAATAGGGGTGTCATCACGGGGAATCGTCTTCAGTTCTCCTGAGCCCCCACATGTCTATTTACATATTTTAAAATGACATACAGCATGTAAACAGTTTCATAAATCCTAGGATGATGCATGAATGCCACAAAACAAATCACGGAATTAACGCATGAGAGAAACATAACCCTTCCAAATCTAATTTTCAATTAGAAGTTCAATCTAAGGACATTGCAACTATCGTCATTTTATTATAATAATTAGTTTAGTGTAATAACAAAAAGAACAAAGCATTACAAGTTTGAGGCATTCTTTAATTGTTAAGAGCAAGGAGAAACATGTTTAGATCAATTTAAGGATGTGGTTCAATTTTGTTTCAATTACAACTATCCTATGCGGATTTCTAGATTTAATCCAAACAATTAGATTGCCAAGTATGCTCGAAATTCAAGGATACCAATTGTGAGCAGAAGGATAGTTTACAATACTTAAAGCTACACATTCAACTTATAATTCATAAATGACAGCAGTTCAACTATAGGCATGACTTAACTTTACCAATTACGACATCTATGATAATTGGAACCATCTCCTTAATACACAACAATTCATATTTTCATATGAGCCAGATTAACACTTACAATACTCATACTTGATAGCAACAATCATTGATACTAAATCCTCCGTTAAGTAGCTCACTTTTCTATTCAGTTTAGAACCACATTGGCAATAGATTCGACTAATTCACAGTCCAAGTTCCCACACAATTCACAAATTTCAGAAGGTCATGATTCACAAATAATTATCATTTTCTACCATCCATGCTTTGCATCCAATCAACAATTTAACATACAAAACCAGTAATGAGGGTCTCCTTTGGTCACCACAATATTATAATTCTTACCTCAAAATCCAGTAGTAAAAACCAACAGCCGAGACGGGTCCTCTATCATTGAATCTTCCAACAGTTCTTTTGCTTCAATTCACGGATGGATAGAACTCACAGCAACTCCACAGGTTCACACCAATTGTCCAACACTCACAACACTCTTTACTTACCCAAAATTCCTTCACACTCACAAGCTCACTCACACTCACAAGCTCACTCACACTCACAAGTTCATATTTCCCATTGCTAGAACAACTAAGAATACAGGGCTTACCTCTTATAGATGGAAGAGGGAGATAAGAACTGAGCTGCAGCAGGGATAAGCTTTTGAAAGGGGATGACATTACCCAATTCAAGGATAGGAGGACCATTCTCAAAGGGCCACGTGGAAAAGCTTCCACATCTCCAGGATGGACTGGACGTTGCAGCAGGAGTCTGGAAGAGAGAGATGAGGTATAAATGGGTTTTTCCCAAAATTTTTCGACTTTTCGGACGAGATAAGCCTTCCAAAATCGATTTCGGACGAGAAAATGCGTCTGAAATGTCCCAAAAAATTGTACAGATTTGTTTCCTCCTCATCTTTGCCCATCCAGACTTCGTCCGAAAACTCACCAGTACATATTTTTCCTTAACTTTCACACTTAGATTACTTTTCAACATTAACCCTATATTTTCCAAGCATAATTTAATGTGTATCATCACACAACATGATATGATATGCATATATATTAATTATCCAAATTTAATACATCAACAAAACGAGGAAAAATATTTTTAGGGTATTACAATTTCATGTGACTAATAAATAGGTTTTTTGAAGAAACTTAAAGTGGTAACCCATTAGAGCTAAGAACTCCATGTAAGTGGTATTGCATGTGTTTTGTCTGAAAGGGCCTACATTACGGGAATTAGGGGGTGTTTGTTTGATGCTTGTTTACTAGATGTATAGGTTATGTTATAATTGGAAATGTATTGTTGAATGATCGCTTGTATGAGTTGTATATTTATTAGATTTAAGTTCAGTTCTTTAGTTAGGAAATTGTGCACATTTTAAGATTACGATAACAGACACGATAGATAGAATTTTATGTTTGCACCATTGTTCCTATGATACACGAACATGCAAATGTAACCGAATTAAATGTAATAAAGAAGCTCGTTGGGTGAGTTCGGAAACTTAAGAGGTTGCTCTCATTCAATAATTGGGTGAGTTCAGAAACTGAAGAGGTTGCTCTCACATCAAAACTGTAATAAACATGAAAACAAGCTCGTTTTGGTGAGTTCAGAAACTGAAGAGGTTGCTCTCATCCTAAATTATAAATAACTCGTTCGGGTGAATTCGAAAACTGAAGAGGTTGCTCTCATTTAACGTGTGGTGAGTTCAAAAATTGGAGAGGTTGCTCTCACCCCAAATTATAAATAAATCATTTGGATGAGTTCAAAAACTAAAGAGGGTGCTCTCACTCAAAAAATATATAAAGGAAATAAAAGACAGATAAAGGAAAACTAAACAGTAAAGAAAAACTAAATGGTAAACGACAGATAAATAACATAGAAAATTGTATGCGTTTGAATAGTATTGCATGAGCATGTTTTACTTTTATACCACTTACTGAGTGTTAGGCTCATAGTCAGGTCCTATGATGTATGCATGGGATTGAGGATTAAAGCAGTTGATGAGGCATTTGTATGTTGCGGGCTTGGCGGCTGGTTAGGCTAAAAGATTAAAGAAGATTTGTAATGATTGGTAATAAGGTTTTATAGAAAAGTAAACTTTTGTTATAGTATTTCGTTTTATTAAGAAGGTTTTCAAAGTGTATTTAATTCTTTTGGTATTGTAAATACAAGTCTTCCGCTGTTGTAAATGTTTTAAAGCTTTACAGTAGGACATGTTTTAAGTAATAAATGGTTTAACAAAAAGGAGTTTATTTATACACTTCTTATTTAAGCTAGTTTTCAAATGAAAAGTCTTCCGCTGTGATTTTAAAAGAAAAAGTCTTCAAAATTATAAATTTTAAATTGTAAGAATAACCGAGATGTTACAGAAATTGTTGAGACTCTGTTGAGTGAATTAAATGATGAAAATCTATTGAATTGTTCCCTATATGGTTACTATTAGGTCAATTACAAATGTTAGAATTATTCCCTGTAATTCCACTACAATTAGAATAAACTGCCTATAATGTGCTTTTATTGGTTATTGTTCATGTGTCACGTTTTGTTCCTCTTTGAGATGTTCATGGTAGTATAGGTATAACTGTTAGCTTACAAGTTCTCTATGATTTTTAATAACTATTGCCTCTGATTTTTATACCAGCTGTATTACTCTCTGTTAGTCTTTGATACTTGGTCATAGGGGATGATAGGAAATAGGTTGTGATCATATTATGATTTCGAGGATGTATTGTTTAAATGCTTTGATGACATGTTAGAATATGTTAGGTCGTGTGCATTCATACTCATGCATCATAGTTTTAAAATGATACAAAAATATTTTTCATGCATGGTATTGAGAATGGTTAATGGATGCTCAAACGTAAAAAATGGATGGTGTTCTGGGTTAGTGGTATGAGACGCTAGCAAAAGAACCAGTCATTGAGGGCTGATCATCAAAAGCAGACAACATTTATTTGGATTGTGTGATTATCCATTATACAATTAAAAGTAAAATAGAAACAATTGGAATATAGGTAAATAGGCATTGGGAGATTTGGGGAGATTAGTGATGTGATGCTTAGGAGAACTGCGAGATGATGTATCTTTTACCACCTGAGGATTGAGTGACAGTTTTGCCCAGTGTTAGAGTCCGGGCTTGTCTAGGACATGTTGTCGATGGCCACCCATACTAGATCTAAGCTATTCACTTGTATTTCATTTCTATTGTATTTCTTTTTCATTTTAGGAAAGAGTGACTCCTCGCCACCATAGCATATATTCTCCTACCATGGTGGAGATGGTCTAGATTTCTCTTTAGGGGGAGATGCATGACTGCACGTAGATCCCCTATCTAACGATGTAATTTGCTGCCAATCAATGAACAAGCTTTTTACATACAAACTCTCTTTATACTCACTATGCTCAATGATGTTCTTTTTGAATAATTTTGCTCGCTCACTGCTCGCTCGTTAGACACAAAGCTTGCTCTAATGTCATAGGCAATTGGTGCCGTTGGCACACGTTGTATGCTGACTCATTGTTTTCCCCTAACAACGGGTACCTCACGGTCTGTCTGAAGCCCCTCAAAAGTAGGACCATGACAGTTGGTATCAGAGCCAAGTTGGTTCAAATTGCAAGAAATCATGTCGAGAAAGAATTCGTCTGAGAAAGCAAACTCACTGCTAGACCAGCTCGAGCACCTAGTCGAGCTGGAAGAGGAGATGAAATATCTCCAAGAAATCCCCGATAACGTTCATTTTCTGGAGGAACAAATGAAGGAAATGTCTGAATTTCCTGCTGAGATTGCTGCTGTTCACAACAAGATAGACATCCTTCCAATCCGAGAGCTGATGGATCGGGTGAAGAACCTCGAATCCCGATAGGAGAAGGGAAAGGGGATAGATAGTGGAGAGAGCTCCACAAGTGCAATAGTCGGGGTCCTGGAGCGCGTCGAAGAGATCGACCAAGCTCATACCCAGCTGTCAGGAGCTATTAGCTACCTAGCTGAAGATTTTGAACTAATGTTCAACTCTCTAAGCTGAAATTGCCAAGATAAACATCAAACTGAACCTCACAATAAGAGCTATGGGAAGTCAAGCCAAAGCTCCAAGCACAAATAAATTCAATCGGGTGAAAATCCCAGAGCCAAAGTCCTTTGGAGGAGCCGGAGATGCCAAAGAAATAGAAAACCTCATCTTTGACATGGAACAATATTTCAAGGCAACTAGAACTGACGAAGAGACGAAGGTGACCTTGGCCACAATGCATCTTACTAGGGATGCAAAACTTTGGTGGAGATCAAAATACAATGACATTTGCAATGGTGACTATGTGATCAATACATGGGAAGATCTCAAGAGACAGTTGAAGGATCAGTTCTTTCCTGAAAATGTGGAGTTCAATGCTCGTCGGTCACTGCGGGAACTGAAACATAATAGCAATATCCGCGAATATGTTAAAGAGTTCTCAGGCCTCATGCTTAACATCATAGACATATCCGAAAAAGACAAGATCTTCACCTTTATTGAAGGATTGAAACCTTGGGCCAGGACAAAGTTATACGAGCAGAAAGTGTAGAGTCTCTCAAGTCCCTCACTGCTGCAGAATGGTTGTTTGATTATGCTAGCGAAAAATTTGGCTAAAAGAAGAACCCACCCATCAATCCTAACAATTCAAAGCCCCAGAGAACCAACAAAAGCCCCACTGAAAGGAAACCATTTGTCCCAAGAGAAAGCCAAGAAACTTCTAGAGTAGCCAACACTCAACGACCAATGAATAAACCCATGTCATGTTTCTTATGCAAAGGACCTCATCATGTGGCTGAATGCCCTCATAGGTCAGCGCTGACAGCCCTACAAGCATAGATTTATAACGACAACCCTCCTGAAGGAGTTGCTGAAGAAGAGCCCACAAAGGTCGCTGAAGTAGGGACTATGACTTTCTTGTCGGCAGTACAACAACAGATGGAAGAGGGTCATGAACAGAAGATGACATGTGTGACTCGTTATGGAGCCTTTGAGTTCTTGGTGATGCCCTTTGGACTAACAAATGCGCCAGCAACATTTTGCACCCTCATGAACCAAGTATTTCATAAATTTCTGGACAAATTTGTGGTAGTTTACTTGGATGACATTGTGGTCTACAGTGAAACCTTAGAGGAACATAAAAGCCATCTTCGACATGTTTTTGAAAAACTAAGGGAGAACCAGCTGTATGTAAAGAGGGAGAAGTGCTCTTTTGCTCAGAAAAGCATCAGACTCTTTGGTCACATCATTGAACAAGGTTGTCTTTGCATGGATTTCGATAAAGTCAAATCCATCTGGGATTGGAAAGTCCCCACTTCAGTTACTGAACTGTGTTCCTTTCTGGGACTTGCAAACTATTACAGGCACTTTGTTGAAGGATTCTCAAAGAGGGTTACTCCTCTTACCAAGCTGTTGATTGCTAATTTGAAAGATACAATGATACAGAGTCCAGTCTTGGCCCTAGCTGATGTTACTCAACCATTTGAAGTAGAGACAGATGCATCTGACTACGCACTAGGAGAGGTCTTGCTGCAAAATGGCCACCCTATTGTATACGAAAGCCGCAAGTTGAAGGAGGCAGAAAGGAGATATATTGCTTCAAAGAAAGAAATGTTAGTGGCAGTACATTGCCAGTGAGTATGGCGACAATATCTGCTGGGTTCAAAATTTACGATGAAGACGGACAACAGCTCCATCTGCCACTTCTTCGATCAACCAAAACTATCTGCCAAACAAGCTTGCTAGCACAAACTTATTTCAGAGTTTGATTTACAGTTTGAACACAAAGCAAACCATTCAAATAGGGTAGTCGATGCCCTAAGTCGCAAAATAGAATATGTAAGCCTTTGTTATCTCTCTCAACTTCAGGCCAGTAGAATCAATGGATCTATGAAGAATCGCATCCAGAATAGCTTGCAGGATGACCCAGCTACTCGAGTCATCATGCAACTGGTGAAGGAAAAGAAGACTCAGCAGTTTTGGCTCGAAGATGGTTTGTTATTAACCAAAGGAAGTCACCTCTATGTTCCCAGGAGTAATGAGTTACGATGTTCTCTATTACGAGAGTGCCACAACACCCTATGGGCAAGTCACGCTAGATGGCAAAGAATTTATGCCCTTTTGAAGAGGGGATATTTCTAGCCTAAGATGACGAAAGATGTGATGCAATACACCAAGACCTGCTTGGTGTGTCAACAAGATAAAACTGAAAGGGACAAAGTAGCTGGTCTGCTAGAGCCACTACCAGTGCCAACAAAGCCCTGGGAAAGTATATCTCTCGACTTCATCACAAAACTGCCATCTGCAAATGACTTTCAAGTAATCTTTGTGATAATTGACCACTTCTCTAAGTATGCTACATTCATAGCCACCCCAAAATATTGTTCTGCAGAGACAACGGCACAACTCTTCTTCAAGAATGTGGTGAAATTATGGGAGATACCTCAAAATATTATCAGCGATAGAGACACCAATTCACAAGAGCCTTTTGGGTAGAACTGTTCAAGTTGTTGGGATTTAGTCTGAATATCTCTTCCAGTTATCACCCACAAACTAATGGTCAGACGGAACATTTCAACAGCTTACTCGAAGAATATCTATGACACTTCATCAACAACAATAAGAAGAATTGGCCAAGTTTGCTCGATGCGGCACAATTTCACTTTAATTGTCAGAAGAGTTCCTTGACAGAAATGAGTCCATTTGAAGTAGTCTACGGAAGGCAACCAACTATGCCGCACACCCTTGATCATCCCTACTTCGGGAAATGCCCAAAAGCCTACAATTTCTCAAAAGAATGGAAGCAAAATACCAAATAGCTCGTGCCTAGTTGGAACGAGCCTCCAAACACATGAAGAAGTGGGCAGACCAGAAGCGGCGACCATTGGAGTTCAAAGCTGGAGACCTTGTGTTGGTGAAGTTATTACCTAAACAACTCCAATGCAGAGGTAAGAGAGAGAAGAGACTTGTTCAGAAATATGAAGTTCTAGTCCAAGTCATTGAAAAAATCGAGAGGGCATCTTACAAAGTTAATCTGCCTGCGTGGCTAAAAATCCATTAAGTAATCCATATCAAGAATCTGAAGTCGTACCATCCAGATGACGAAGACCAGATGAGGAACAACATCACTAGACCAGACATTGCCCTTAACAACCTGAAGCAGAAGAAAGTCGAAGAAATTCTAGCAGATAGAAGCGTCAAGACAGGCCATCGCCTACACACGGAGTACCTTGTTAGATGGGAGGGACTTGGAGATGATAAAGTTACTTGGGAGAAAGCAGAAGACTTGGAACTGTCATACAAAAGATTGAAGACTTCCAGTAGATGAAGAGTTGATGAGGACACCAACTACTCAAATACGGGACCCATTCCATGTCATTTTCTTTGAGCTGGTTTGTGAACTCCTTTAGGTTGAATCTGTATAGGTTCGAACGACTTCACAAACTTTGAACTAGTGCCTAAAGTTCCTACTTCTTCTGGGAAAAGGAGAGACCTCCGTTGAGGCAGAAGTTTTATACTTAATTGCATTGTATTGCATCACTTTTTTTTTCACAACTGTATTTTTGTGGGTTGCCACATGTGAAAATCGACGAGAACTATTCAACAACACATCCAATTTTATATTATATGTACGAGAGTTTTACATGTTTATATTTTGGCAGCCATGATATTTTTTCTTGTTGGTGACTGGGGGATGAATCTTTTTGATGCTTTGGACGATCTTAGTGTCAAAGCATAATGAGGCTATCTCGATGCATCTTCTACTGTGTGAAGATGGTTATTTGCGCATTACGAAAATGAGTAATAAGGCAGTGATAGCGTGCTCCTTGGATTTTGAATCTCTAATCTGATCAGAGTGTTTTGATTTCTTACGGCTTGTCATTGCGGACTCTTGCTTGCTGGCAACCCGGGTGACTCTACCGGGTGTTCAGACCGCCGTCATTTCTTCCTCTTGGCTCATGAGGTGCTGCTTGGAAATGGTCACAGTCTTTCTATGTGTATGATCAGAGGAGTCCTTGTGTAATCCTCCATTTTCACTGATGACTGGTTTCAGTATGAAAACACGGCAAGGGTATTTTAGTATTAGTTGTCTATGTATACAACCATGTTTTTAATCGTTATCTCATCAAGGGCCTTCAATGCCAGTTTTCCTTAAATTCGTAATAAAGATTTGGAAAATGATTTTAATGAATGCATGTTTCTCTAGATCATGGTTTTTATGAGTAAAAGTAAAATAAGTTTTACATACATTGCATTTTGTATAAACTTCCTACTGAGTTAATCACTCTCCCCAACGACCCCTCTCTTCCATATAGAGATAAGAGCGGTTAAGATTGTTGGTGTTCGTACCGAGGAGCTTCCATTTTGTTTCTTTGCATTGTATTTTATTTCTTGGCAAGGAAAAATGATTAGACATATTGTAATATTTTGGATTATATTGAATGTTCGGGATTTGGTTGCATAGTATTGGATTTAACTTATATTTTCACTTGCATCATTATTGTTGTGATTGTTATGTGAATTTAGACACATCTCGTGTGGGTAACAACTTTGATTGTATTCAAGTCTTCTGCTGTAAATATAGTCTTGGGCTGAACGATTGGATTATCCCTGATAATCGGGTTGTTCAGCCCAATATTTTTATTAGGTCTGCTTTCGGATCGTGATAAGGCTTGTGAGTTGAGTGGAGTTATATATATATAACTTAGTTTGGTTAATTTAGTTAATTAAAACAGTCATCTTGGCTCGGCACCTTCGCTGAGTGAGCCATGAAGTTTTTGACTCACATAAGAAGAAGATGACAGTGGTGCGAGATGAAGACCCATAGAGAAGGAAAGGGAGAGGGAGAGGGAGAAACAAATACCCAAATGATAAGATCGTTGCCCTTTCTGCAGATTTCACAAAATCACACAGAAAAAGAGAGGTGTCATATGCCCATTTGTGTTATGTTAAACTCCAAGCGCACTCCTCAGAAACAATTTTAATGACATTTCTAAATTTGGAGCATCGCGTATTAAAAAAAACAAAATGGTCAACGGTTCATATTCTCCAAATTTAGAGGATAAATTACACTATGTACATTACCTAACTTTTGCTCGTCCCTTGGTTTGAAAAAGAACAAAATAAAAATTAAATTTAACCCATAATTATCTTTGTGGGTTATTTGAATATTTTTTGGTGAAAAAATAAAATAGTACTCACAAATATTAGTGGAATTTGAAACATTTTTTTATCACATGAATCATAATTACTGTCATTTTTCCTCAACCAAAAGAAAATTGACAAGATAATAAATCATGGGATGATCATCCAACAACTGGACTACACGCCACGGATGTTAAAATATAAGTAGTGGGTGAACAACTTTAGAGGGTTCATTAGAAACCAAGAATTGAACCGCATGGAAAATGTTTAATATGGGTGAGAATTTATTTTCCAGAAACCTTATTTTTTGCTTCAATTTTAGGATCACCTTCAATGGTGGTTAACCTTTTGCATTTTGAAATGTTATTGATGGGCCACCAACTCTCCAACTTTCCCCAATTCAATTCTTTATTATACGACTTGTCACTACAAATTCTTATTAATTAAATGAGTTTCATTTTCTTAAAAAATGACAAAATAATTCATTATTAAAACACAAGAAAGATGTGTGGTATTTGATTTGAGTTACTTAAGAGATAACCTTTTACCTTCACTTATATATTCTTTCTGTTACAGAAAAAATATATTATATCAAAATAAATATTTTTTCATCTTCAATTATTTTAGGATATTGCTTCATCGTTGTAATGCGAATATTTAATTTTAGAAGCGTTGGTGTTAATAGAAACGTTGGTATCTGACATTTAACAGTGACGTGTCTGTTGCTAACGCCTCAAATTTTGAAGTGTTAAATAAAAAAAATTAATTTATTAGTTAAAAAGATCACATACTTCAAGGTTAATATTAATAATTACCCAATTATTTAATATATTATAAGTATTTTTTAAAGTGTAAAAAAAAAATTGGAACATTGATGGGGTTTTTGCATTTAGAATTGTTTCAAGTGAAAAGGGGACTAAGAGAGTAATTTTGAAATAATCCAAAAAAATGGTAAACATGATGCTTGTTTGTTCAACAATAATTTCTAATTATTTTAGTTAAACAACTTTAATTTATATTTCTTCTCTCAAATACTTTTGAAAATTAGTTGCCCTCTTTTTATCCCAACATTATTTTATTAAAAAATATATAACTTGAATACGGACATAACTTGTGCAACTACACTAAAAATAAGAAAAGCAAGTGGAGAGGCAGGCTGGAAAATGGCCTGGCCCCCCCCAAGAATTAGTTGTCATTTGTGATAGCTTAGTGATTATCTTAATTATAAATTAAAATAGTCGCAGTTAAATACATTCATTCTTTTGTTTATTCGTTTTAATAAGAAATTCACAATTTAGAATTAAAATGTTGGATGAATTTAGAATGAGTTATGAGTCTTTTTCATTAAAATTTATATTAACTATCCTTCTTTTATTAGAAATGACTAAGGAGAAATCCAGTACGGTAAGGTCGACCTAATCACTTTTGTTTGAAATTGGTCAACGCCGATCCTTCCCATCATTCTTTATCCCTTAACCAATCACTATCGCACGCGTAAGCAAGTCCATTCAAACTTATCTTTTTCACACTTTGGAAATCATTTTGAACACTAATTTCATTTGTATACAGAAAAACATTTTAAATGTTCTTAAAAAAAAAATAAATAAGTTTTTTTTATGTTTTGCTAGTGCAATTCAATGATTTACTGATTTAGTTTTCACCAAATAATTTATCGGTTTAAAATAATTCATTGCATAATCGTCACTCAAAATTTCATCTCGTTAAACTTCATTAAATTAAATTATAAATAATTTAAATAATTAATGAACATTAAATAAAATAATTATTCTTTTTGTAGATAAAATATTATTTTAGTTCAATGAAATGATTTTAATTTAATTCCTATAATTTTAACTTTTCATTAAAATCTTTATATTTTTTATTTTATTTTTAAATGATTTTTTTAATTCATTTTCACCAATAAATTTAATAAAAAAAATCATGTTACAATTGTTTAATCTATGGCATATACTTGTGTAAGTCAATTAGAATAAATTGACATAAGGTTTAACTTAAAAATATCTAAAACAATATTTGTGGAAATTAGTAAAAAAGAAATAAATGATTTTCCAGAAATTTGTTAATGCTATTTCCTTGGAGGAATGAGGAGAATCAGCCATCGTTCGTTTCGTCATGTCTATAAATACACAGAACTTTCAACCAGGAAAGGATTGTCTAACTCGCCGGGTCATTGCAGCCGGAGAATTCTTTCCCGGCGATTTGGAATTGAACTACTTTGAGGGAGCCTGTGGAGTGACTTAGAGATGAGCATACGTCGCTGTAGGGTTGAGAGGGATGGTCACTGCGATTATAACTCGGAGCCACAGGTGGAGATGAGGAAGAGTAAGAGGGAGAAGATGAAGACGGAGAAAGAAGAGAGGTTCGATCGAAGATTGGTGAAGTATAGAGATTTGCCGGAGTATTTGAAAGATAACGAATACATTTTGGATTTCTACCGGAGCGAGTGGCCGCTTAGAGATGCGCTCTTTAGCGTCTTCTCCTGGCACAATGAGACCCTAAACATTTGGACGTGAGTGTTCTCGTTGAGTTTTTGTTCGTAATTTCTGATCGGTATTTAAAATAGCTGATTTTAACAGACACCTCGGGGGATTTTTGATTTTTGTGACGCTCACGGTGATGAGCTTTATGGAGAAGACGGAGCTCGGAGTTTTTGTACTTTCTAACTTTTCCAGGTCTGTAATAGTTCTTTCATTCTTCTTTAAAAAGCTATGCTTGATTTCTGGCGATGCATGCCGATGAGATTGATTTTCTTAAAAATGGGGGTTTACAGAGCGACATTTCCGGAACCATGGCTTACGATGATGATGAAAAACAAGGAAACCAACGTCTCAGGTGGCACAATTCCAGTAAGATTTTCTTTCCCCCATTTTTATTTTGGTCATTCCTTAAAGATTGTGAAAAGGGGGGACGTTAAGGATGAGGGAGAGCTGGAAATTTGTTGATTACTTTGTGGTCCTGTAGGAATGAATTGTGAATCTGAAGTATGTTGATTTGTGGATTTTTACTGTGCTACTGGTTAGCCTCGATTATCCTCCGTAGTAAGATCCCAAGATGACTCGAAAATAAACCGGCCATGAAAGCACTTGATGTCTATCGAGTCTTATGGCAAACAACAAGAGGATGTTGAAGTATTCTCAATGTGCACTTTTAACATTTTCTTTAAACTGAAGAAAGATAATTTTATCTTCTGAAGTTGAATTTGATCCATCCAATTGATGTTTAGTTTGATTTTGATGCTAACTGTTTACAGAGCTCGCTGCTCCATTTACAGCCATCCATTGTTCTCGTAACCAACGAATACAATCCAGAAACAGCAGTGCCAACATGGCCATGGTTTGTGTTCTTAGGAGGAGCAATGAGTTGCTTGATTTGCAGTACCCTCTCCCACCTCCTTGCTTGCCATTCGAAACGATTCAACTTGTTCTTTTGGCGTCTAGATTATGCTGGAATTTCCACGATGATAGTTAGCTCCTTCTTTGCTCCAATTTACTACACCTTCTTCTGCAACCCAAATTGGCGCTTCATCTACCTCACCTGCATATCTCTACTTGGCACAATGGCCATCATCACCCTCCTTGCCCCTGCTCTATCGGCGCCTCAATTCCGCACCTTCAGGGCCTCCCTCTTCCTTGCAATGGGCTTCTCAGGGGTAATTCCAGCTGCCCATTCTCTCGCCCTCCATTGGGGCCATCCGCATATATACATTGCCACTGGCTATGAGCTTGCAATGGGTATTTTATATGCAGTTGGGGCTGCATTCTACGTTTGTCGAATCCCAGAGCGATGGAAGCCTGGTGCATTTGATCTTGCAGGGCATAGCCATCAGATTTTCCATGTTTTTGTTGTTCTTGGAGCATTGGCTCACTGTGCAGCCACATTGATCGTCATGGATTTCCGTGGCCGATCGCCATCTTGTGGCTATTAGCTGTATTACACTCTGATAGGCTCGATGCCATTATTGAGGCAGGTACTTTTTTAGGGACCACCTCTCTTTGATTGTTTTCCTGGCTCGTTTGTTGTCTGACTGGAATATGTCATCCATGGTTGCCAAGAAATATGATAGCTTTTTGTTACAAAGATTCTTCTGACCCAACACTCTAAGCGTTGGTTGTTAATTGTTTGGCTGTCGAAGCTTTCACGCGGAAAGTACCTACAAATGGAAGACGTAAGGTTTCAGAAGAAATAAACCAACTAGTTGTATTAAGTTGACTAAATCTAGTCTTTGCATTGCAAGATATGAAAAAATAAAAAATTAGAAAATTGCGTCCTACTCTAAATATTCTATACCAACATGATACCATGACCAAATATGCAATGGATGAAACTAATAATTGAAGCAAATTCAATTCAAATCTTCATTATTGAAAAGCTTGGACGGGATTATCAATCATAGAAGCCTGAAATCAACAGATTTCTCAGTACTTGTTTTGATGACTAAATAAAAAGGGCAAAGTGTAAAAAGCAATAGAATTTGAACAAGGGATAACCAAGATATTAGCATGGCTCTAATCAGAATACCACATTATCAGCCACACCTCTAACCATGTCCATTAGCTTGCAGCCACTTCCCCGCAAAGTTGGGGTTGGCTGCATGAAAGCGACCCCCATTTCTGTCAACATTCTCCGACAAAGTTCGGAACTTGAGCACTCTTCATAATCCACAGATTGGTCTGGTAGATCTTCATACTCCACAGATTGATCTGGCAGATCGTGTTTGGTTGGTTGCCTTTTACAAGCATCGTCTTTTGATGAGTTAACTCCCCTCCATTTCACCTTCAGTTTTGTTTCCAATGTTCAACACTGAAGATGCTTCATCTGGATAGACGAGAACCGGCCGAACCCCATTATGAGTCCTTGGAACACCATTCACTGACGATGTAAATCCATCGGGGGATAGAATACCATTTGGAGAGATTGGATACCCGTTAGGAATCCATGTTTCGCCTGGAACAAACTCAGCAGCATGAGGGTTCATCATCCGGGAAGGACTGAAGTGATTCCCATCCCCGGCGAGGTCACTATTACGAACACCAGGTTTATCAGGTGGGCCATGGTTTCCAGATTGGCTGCAGCCACCAGACAGCCGAGGACCGTGAGGGACCCGAGCTGTTGCTGACTGATGAGGAGATCGACGGATGGAATTAAGTGTAAGCATAGGAGGGATATTTACTGGTGGGAATAGAATTCCTCCATGATATTTATATCTGTTGAAAAATAGCGTTGAATAACGAACGAGATTTGGAAAAGAGAAAGAGAAAACAGTGGACACCGAATTTACGTGGAAAACCCAA
>CM039481.1:10181572-10603199 GCA_022433065.1 Begonia loranthoides | reverse complement strand
ACTGAAATTGGTAACCCTAATCCTGCAGGAATTAGGAAACCTCCAATATGGGTCAAACTGGCCTGGCCCAATTAGAATCCGGGTCACACTGAACCCTAACAATATCCCGGAACTGAAATTGTTTCTTTCTTTTCATAATTCAATACTTGACTGCAGGCAGCCATTTCCATCCCGTGGGTTATGCAAATTTTCATCTTCACCCGCATTTTCCTTCTTAATGGAGTCATCATTTTCCATTTGCGCATCTGCACTTTTTTGTGAAATAGATAATTCTTTGTCCGGGTAAATTTCTACACTTGGACTGTTTCCCTCAAATCAACTGGAGTACCAGAGGTTTCAACCTCATGAAGAGCAGCATTTTCTGCATCAACTCCTGCGTCCTCAAGAGTCTGCCCTTCAGTGGGCAGTTTAATGACCTCAGCTGTATCATTTATAGCTCCGCCGTTTAGACCCTCCTGCAATTCTATGGCTGTAGAATTTTCCCCATCTGGTGCTAGTTCTTCATTTTCAGGGCTTTTGATTTCCTTCAAAACCGTAAAACTTTCTTTTTCATCGCGCTTGTCTGTAATCCAGTCTTCCGCATTCTTTATTGTTCTGATTGCACCAGGAGACAAATTGGGCACAACTTTCTCTTCGCTTACTTGTGCAGTTTTCTCAACCGGAATATTATATTTTTGCAGCGGCCAATCACCACCTCTGCAATTGTTTCCGGTGGAGCCAAAGCAACTTCTTTGTAGGAGAAAGTTTTCCAGCTTTCTGGACACTAACTGGACTAACCACAGGGGCAAATTTAGCAACTTGATTAACTGAAGCTGGACTTGCTGGGGTCGGTAGGTTTTTCCAAGCTAGAGTATTCGACGCTATTTAGCCTCGGACAGTTCTTAGAAAATATTTTTGAGGCAGGAATATCTTGGCCGGAAGGAACAGATTCATTTGGGCTTGTTGTAGGAGATGCGAAATTAGGCCCTAAATTGATATTGTAGGACAGCCTCTTGCCATCCTATCCTAGATATTGTCCAACACCTTTTCATTATCTTCGAAAAGTAATAAAACAAACTCTATAATTAAAGATAATAAATACTTCAAACTTTAAAAAAATTTTATTAACAACTAAAACTTCAAATTATAAAAAATTAATGAGTCAAATTTTTCTATCACTTTTTTCGTTTAAAATTGCAGAGACAACCAATAGGAGGGACGTCCTTTTTGCCTTCACTGTCTTTGGTAAAACTTGTTCAACTTTTCTGGCGAGAAGAAACAGACGGCGAAGATTTGTGTCTGCGCAGAGCTAAACAGTTGCTAGAATGCCATTTAATTTTTTTCACACTTTTTTCTTACGATTTGTGCACTGCTCATTCTCTCCTTTTCTCTCATTTAATATAAATGTGTCTTAAGCCTTCATCGATCTTGCGAAAACTACAACAGTGGAAAAAACTCCTTTGAAGACGGACGAAACATGGGAGGAAACTCAACGCATCCTCCTCATCAGAAACAAAGAAACACAGAATACACACTCTCTCTCTGAAGTGGCCCAGCAGGACCAAAGCTTGTTGAAGAAAACCCAAAAAGAAGAAACAATTGAGAAGACGAGGCTGATGAATGTGGCGCGCCATGAAAAGCTGATGAAGCTAGCTTTAGAAGACAAAGAGGCCGAGGGACGTCCTGATATGTCGATGGACGTCCGTCATATGTCGACGGACGTCCGTGATATGCCGACGGACGTCCGTGATATGCTTTTCATTACTTCTTTACCTAGTTTTCTTCAAAGTTGATTTGTTTTTCTTTTGTATTTTCTTTCATTGGATTGGAGACAATGGTCATCGATCTAGTTTAAGGATTCCGATCAACCACCCTTGGTGGAAAACGCAAAAAACATGCCTGTCGGCGGGCTTTTTTTTACTCCAGCGAGGCAAAGAATTAGGTGGTTAAGGTTCCTAGATCACGAGCGTTGAGATTTCTTGCTCCTTTTGCGGTTTTTGCTTTGTTTATCACATCTTTCCCCTAGTTAGAATCCATTCATGGTGGATCCTTCATAGCTTCCAGCCATTTCAACGGCATTTCTAATTATGTTGTGAATCTCGAGCTCTTGCCCTTGCTCTTACATGATTTGGCCAATGTAGGTCTTATGAAAACTGGTGAAAAAGCACTTTTTGTGAGTAGTTCTCGTAACGACGAAGAGATTCACATGGCTCAGAAAATGGGTTATAATTTGGTCAATTTTATCGCCATTGAAGACGTAGAGCAACAAAGAGATGTACCAAGTGAAGCTCTAGACTTCGTTTTCACTCACAACTTTCCGGTAGCTTCGGAGTTTATCGAACGAAATAATGGGGAAGAAATAATGAAAAGCATATGACGGAACGAAATAATGGGGAAGAAATAATGAAAAGCATGTGATGGACGTCCGTCGGCATATCACGGACGTCCCTCGGCCTCTTCATCTTCTAAAGCTAGCTTTATCAGCTTTTCATGGCGAGCCACATTCATTAGCTTCGTCTTCCCCATTATTTCTTCTTTTTGGGTTTTCTTCAACAAGTTTTGGTCCAGCTGGGCCACTGCAGAGAGAGAGGTAGTCCTTGTTTCTTTGTTTCTAATGAGGATTTGTTTCTGATGAGGAGGATGCGTTGAGTTTATTCCCATGTTTCGTCCGTCTTCAAAGGAGTTTTTCCCACTGTTGCAGTTGTCGCAGATTGATGAAGGCTTAAGACACATTTATATTAAATGAGAGAAAAGGAGAGAATGAGCAATGTACAAATCGTAAGGCAAAAGTGTGAAAAAAATTAAATGGCATTCTGACAACCCTTTCGCTCTGCGCATACATAAATTTTTGCCATCTATATCTTCTCGCCGGAAAAGTCGAACAGGTTTTACCAAAGACAGTGAAGGCAAAAAGGACGTCCCTCCTATAGGTTATGACTCTGCAATTTTAGACAAAAAACGTGACGGAAATGTTTGACTGATTAATTTTTTATAGTTTGAGGTTTTAGTTGTTAATAAAAATTCTTAAAGGTTTGAAGTATATATTATCCTCAACTATAAGGTTTGTTTTGTTAATTTCCCCATTATCTTTGTTTGGTATAAACTTATCTGAAAGCCATGAATTTGATTTCTCGATTATAGGTTGCTCCTCGTGTTTGGCCTACTATCGGATGAAGGGAGGGAAGAAAATGATATTATTGAAAGTGGTTGGTCCTTCTTTATGATGTGGACTATCTCATTAAAGAAGATTGTGCAAAGATTTCTTTCCTTATGCACATCTCTGCTGGTTTTGTCAAAATGCAGGACTTTCTTCTTATAAATACGGAGTCCCTGAAGAATGAAATCACATCCAACAATTGAGAGGAGAAGAAAACGAAGAGAAATAGAGAAAATAGAGTGAGCTGTTTTTTAGGGAGAGAAAAGAAAGAGTGTGACAAAAATAGGTAGTGCTTTTGTGTATATTGTGGAATCTAAGACTGATAATTTTTCTCTTAGTGAATATTCTCTACAATAATCGATTTCTAGTAGAATATTATAAATCCTATTTTTCATAGTGAGATCTTTTTGGACTCGTTCTCTGTGGTTTTTTTTTTCCAATTTGGGTTTTCACGTAAAAAATTCTCGGTGTCTATTTTTGCTGTTATTTCTCTTACTTCCTAATTGTTAAATTATAATAGTGTGAGAAAAATATTCTTGATATTTTTGGATCACATCTGCTATCATTTTTCATACCAATTAGTAGTGTAATTGTACAGTGTAAGTAAGCTCTGTCTAAGGAGACTGAATTTTAAGTGGAACCATTTGTGACCCCTTCAGTCTTTTCTGAGAACTTACTTGGAAATGTAATTCTGTCTAAGGAGATTGTCCAGAGCAGTCTTTCTTAAGAATTATCCTGATTAGTACTATTCACGTTTATTTCTCAACTCTATTTATTATCCTTATTTTTTTCCCTACAATGGGTATCAAAGCCTCATTATTATGGCGGGAGTTGAAATTGAAAAATTCAACGAAAATAATTTCTCATTGTGAAAATTAAAAATGAAGGCATTACTGCAGAAGGATGATTGTGCTATGGCCATCGACGATAGACCGAAGACCATTGAAGATGAAAAATAGATCAAAGTCGATGGAGTTGCTATCACCATTTTCCACCTTGCTCTAGCAGATGAAATTTTGTCAAGTGTCTCAAAAATGGCAACTGCCAAGCAAATCTGGGATACGTTGACAAAATTATATGAGATAGAGTCATTGCATAATAAAATTTTCTTGAAAAGAAAGTTATATACTCTTCGAATGTCAGAGTCGACGTCGGTGACAGACCACATGTAATACCCTGATTTTTATATCGAAATTTAAAAATGATAAATTGGAAAATAATTGGGAGTATTCGAAGTAGTCGAATAATTATCGGGGTATTACCAAAGACGTAATTGTTAGATTATAAATAATGGGATCAAATTGGAATAATTGAGAAGGGAAAAGGAATAATAAATTAGTTGAGATTAAAATATAGATGGGTAATTAATTGGAGATAAATAAAAAGGAAAAGAAGAATTAAAGAAAAGGGGGAAATGAACCGGTTAACCCCTGAACCGGTTCAGTGTGGATCTCAAATCAAATGGCCTTTCGGCCATTTGAGCGATGGAGAGAAGAGACACAGAGAGAGAGCCCGAGAGAAACAGGGAGACGAAAGGCGAGAGAGGCAGAGCGAGACGGTGAGGGAGACGACGGCAGGGCTCAGGTGTGCATTGGCCGGAGTCTGACGTGCGACGAGCGTCGCGTTGTTCAGCAAGCAGATGGAAGCTAGGGCTCGGGAATGGAACTCCCGCAAGCTGCGAACTCCTGGCCATGGTATGTCAACAATTTGTGTTTCAATTTCTCCTCCATGGCCTTCCGAATTGGGCATTTTTGTAGTCAAAATTGGTGAATCACTTCAGCTGGAAATGGCAGATGAACGTGATGGCAGAGGAGGTTGAACCGTGAACCGTTGTTCACGCTGGACTGGATCGGAGCTGGTTCTTCCAGCTGCTCCTCATCTGGCAAGCTTTCACGTGGAGTTCGGTAAATGGACCACTTTCCTTGAATTGTGCAAGTTATCCTCCCATCAGTGGAAGTCTTCTCCTCTGCCTATATAGGAATGGCAGGGAGAAGGAAATTGGACAGTGTGTGGCCGAGTGATGGAATGAAGGTCGAGAGGATCTGAAACAAAGGAAGAAAAAGGAAGAAGTTCTCTGGAGGAAGAAGATGAAGAAGATGAGTAAGGAGCAGAGAACTCTCTGCTATGGAAAGGGCTGCCTTCTTCCTCGGGTAAGCTTTTGCCTTGTTCAATGTATACTCTCTGTTCCTCTGTGAATTGTGCATTGCTGTGGAATAATACAGCCAATGGTTTACTACTTCTGGGTTTTGTGGAGTGATACATGTTATTGGTTGGAATCTGTTGATTTTAGAGTCTTGACTCTGTGAATGAAATTGCTATTCTATTGTTGATTCTGTGAAGGATTTAATGGATGACACTTCGCTGCTGGATGATTGGGTTATGCCTGTGAGCCGTTGTTGAAATGTAGTGTTCTGTTGATTATGTTCAGCTCTAAATATTTGGATAATGCTCTCTGTCTATTATGGATTTCATATGAGATATGTTATGTAGCTTGGAAAATAATACCTCTTGATTTGAGTTGTCTTTGGTCTCATTTACTGCTGATAATGAATTATTGATTGTTGATGAAGCTTGGTTGTATTGTTGTTGCTACTTGTAAAGAAGTTATGAGTTGATTCTGATTCATTAAGTTAGTTAGGTGAATTACTGCATATTCGGTTGTTGTTGTAGAGAATGAACTGCTGCATATTGGTTTCATATTTTAGTTCCTACTCATTAGACTCGGATGGATTCTTATTCTTTGGTGAATTAGAGTTTAGTTCTGCATCTTAATCATTGCTAGACCTGGATTAGGTAATGCCCTGTTGACTTAAATAGTATTATGAGTCTTGATTTTGAATGATGAAGGTGTTGGAGTTATGGTTGAACTCTATTGCATTTGCATAAGGACCTTATCATGAAAAGTTAGTGTTGTGAAATATTATTCTGTCACATTGATGGAATGAGCAACTATTGTGAGTTTTGCTATTCCATTGTCCATGTGCAGAAAGTGGAATTGTTAAAGTAATGAGTCGGAGAAGTGAGATTAATAGTCTGTAATTAATGAGTGCTTATTTAATGGTTTTGAAGGTATTAAAGGAAAAAGAATAAAGTGCAGCAAGCTACGAACTACAGATAAGTTGATACTTACTGTGTTTTGGTCTTCGGACCCTACATCGCAAGAGTTATGATTGTATGTTGTGTGTTCTTTTAATGACATATTTATTAGACATTTGTACGATCATATAGGACTGTAGGTATTCATAGGCATATTGCATGACATACCTAATATATGTAAATAGGCATGTGGGGGTTCGGGAGGATTGGCGTAAGATTCTTAATTCTCTTGTTCTGAAATCCCCAATCTCTTCAACAAAAGTGAATGGGGCGGTGAGGTACGGTTAAGCCACAAGAATCGTAAGATTCTTAATTCTCTTGTTCTGAAATCCCCAATCTCTTCAACAAAAGTGAATGGGTATGGATCGTGGTGACACCCCTATTGGCGTGGTTCCTCGTCGAAAACACAGGTCAAGCCACGAGACCAAGACGTACCCATCGCCCCGGTTAACAGATGAGATACAGTTCTCCTCTGTAATGCATCGCATGATCATGCATCATATCTGCATTTCATTTTCTTATATCACTTACTGAGCATTAGGCTCATTAGTTAGGTCTTGTGATGTAGATACGTACGAGAAACAGGTAAGCAAGTCAAAGACAGTTGATGAAGGATTTGCACGAATGGATCTTGTGGCTAGTTGGGCTAAAGAGTTTTAAAAAGGAAATTATTTGAAAAAGAGTTTGTAAATTGTTTAATATTCCTTAATGTTTTGTTTTAATTCCGCTGCGTCTCATAAAAGGATTTTATTACTTCTGTTAAAATGGACAAGTGTTTTAAGTAAAGAGTTTTAACGATTGAGTTTTATAAAGGAAAAATACTCTGATGTTTACATAAAGAGAAAAGTTTTAAATTTCATGCGATTTTTAAGTAAATAAAAAATCGGGTCATTACACCACATCAATACTCTCAACACGTTATTTTCTCAACTTATAGCAATGGAGCACAAAATTGATGAGAATGAACGAGTAGAACTTTTACTTCAAAGTTTGTCTGATTCATATGATCATCTCATTATAAATTTGGCCAACAGTGCTGCAAAGACAACATTGATATTCAATGATATTGCAGTTGCGGTTCTTGAAGAAGAAAGTAGATAGAAGAACAAGAAGCACTCTTCCGTGAAGGCCTTATCTGTAATGAGAGGGAGATCAAAGGAATGTGGGGCTTCTACAACCAGCACATCAAGAAGATCAAAATCGATAAGTAAAATGAATGTTCAATACTATCATTATGGCAAAATGGGCCACATGAAATAGGATTGTTAGAAATTGAAAAAGGAACAAGGCACGTAGAGTGCCAAAGTGGAGAGGAAAAGTACAATTGTAACTGCCTCTGATAGTGAAGATTTAATTATATGTAAAGATACTGTTAACCTCATGACTCATGAATCATGTTGGATGTGTGACTCTGGTGCATCTTATCATGTTATCTCAAAGATAGAATATTTTACATCTTACACCAAGGACGATTTTGGCATCGTTAAAATAGGAAACACTCTCACTTCCAAAATAATTGGAAAATATGACATTTGTGTCCAGTTCAACACAGGCTATGAGTTGGTGCTCAAAGATGTTAGACATGTTCCAGATATTAGACTAAATCTAATATCAATTGGCGCTCTTAATAATGTTGGATACAAAAGCAAATTTAATGGCAAGAAATGGGAGCTCAGCAAAGGCTCGCTAGTTGTAGTGAAAGAAAATAAAGAATCTAGCTTATATGTGACTCAAGTGACTGTGAAAGAAATATCAGTAAATACTGTTCAAGATAACTCATCCATTAAGTTATGACACAAACGACTTGGTCACATGAGCAAGAAAGGACTTCAACTGCCTAGCAAGAGAGAAAGTCTGTCACATCTCATACATGAAGCTATGCCAAGTTGTATTCATTGTTTGGTGGGAAAAGAACACAGAGTTTCCTTTCAAAAGAATTATGCATCAAGGAAACCAGATGTGTTAGAAGTCGTCTATTCAGATGTTTGCGGTCCCATCTCAACGAAAACATTAGGCGGTACCCATTACATGGTCACATTCATTGACGATCATTTTATAAAAGTTTGGGTTTATGCACTCAAGACAAAAGATGAGGTGTTTAACGTTTTTAAACAGTTTCATGCTCTCACAGAGTGAGAAACTGGAAAGAAGTTAAATGCATCACACAGACAATGATGGTGAATACATGGGATCCTTCGATGAATATTGCAAGATGCACCAAATCAAACACGAAAGATCAGTTCCAAAGACTCCTCAACACAATGGTGTTGTAGAAAGAATGAACAGAACAATTGTGGAAAAGATAAGGTGTTTGTTATCACATTCAAAAATTTTCAAAATATTTTGGGGAGAAGCAATGAATATTGCAGTAAATATCATCAACTTGTCTCCATCAACACCATTGAGTGGAGAAGAGTGAAATAGACTATGGACAGGAAAATAAATTTCTTATAAGCTTCTAAAGGTTTTTGGATGCAGAGCGTTCGTCCATATTCCAAAAGATGAGAGGTCGAAGCTAGATAGCAAAGCTAAAGAATGCATACTCCTCAGATACGGAAGTGATGCATTCAGATATAGGCTTTGGAAAACTGGTTGACAAGAGGATTGTCAAAAGCCGAGATATTGCCTTCTTTGAAAATTAGACCATTGAAGAGTCAAAGAAACATGTCGAGATCACTGATGAGCATTTTGTTAGAGGTGATCTTGTGAAATCAATTTCTAACAAGGGAGATGTTAGAGAATCTAGTGATCAAAGTAACTAATGGCATTAACCAAGGAGAAGTAGAGACTTCTCCTGAATTAGTTGCAGAACTCGAGCTAAGAAGGTCAACAAGAGATCGTCGACTATAAAAAAATACTTTGTAAATGAGTATGTTATGATCAGTGATGGCAATGAACCCGAGTGCTATGAGGAAGCTATGGATCATCCATTTAAAAAACTTGTTGAATTCAATGCAAGATGAGATAATATCATTATATGTGAACCACACATACGAACTAGTTCAGCTTCTAAAGGGGCGAAAGACACTCAAGAAAAAATGGGTATACAAGCTCAAAGTTGAAGAAAAAAGTTCACAACCAAGGTAGAAGGCACGACTAGTCATGAAAGGCTTTGGTCAAAAGAAAGACATTGACTTTGAGAAAATTTTTTCACATGTCATGAAAATATCATCCATATGAGTAGTACTTGGATTAGCCTCAAGTCTAAACTTAAAGATTGAACAACGTGATTTTAAGACAACCTTCTTGCATGATGAACTAGAATAAGAGATTTACATGAAGCAACTAGAATGATTCATCAATGAAGGAAATGAACATTTGGTATGTAGATTGAAAAAAAGCTTGTAACGACCCGTTTTTATTACCTTTGAAAACGTGTAAAATTTAAAACTTTTTCTTTTCTTTTATAAAACAGCGGAAGACAATTCTTTTATAAAACCTTTTTTAAAAATCGTAGCAAAAAGCTTTTATAAATAAATCCAATCATTTGAAGAATACAATAAATAAACCTTTTACATTATCTTTACAAAACCTTTTACATTATCTTTACAAAACCTTTTACAATCATTTTTCTTTAAATGCCTTTTGCTTAGCCAGCCACAAGATCCGAGCATGAAAATCATTCATCAACTGCTCATTAATCTGTTCTTCTGGTATCATACGTGTACTTACATTGCAAGACTTAACTAATGAGCCTAAGGCTCAGTAAGTGATATAAAAGAAAATTGTATAGTGCACATGTCATGCCGCTTTTAAAATCTCTTTTCGTTTTCTGTTCTGTCTTTCCTTTTCTTTTTCCTTTTACCATTTTCTTGATCTTCACTTTACTTTATCTTCACTTTATTTTACTATTCTTTTCTTTACTTGATATTTACTTTATTTTATCTTGAAAGGCGTTGAAGATGTCTAAACTTGATAAGGAGGAGAAACCAACTCAACCTCACATCCCCAAATGACCCCTTTATATTTATCTTTATCTTAATCTTGACTTTACTTTATCTTGAAAGCATTAGAGATGTCTAAACTTGACGAGGATGAGCGGTCAACCCAACCTCACATCTCGTCACACCCATTTACGTTCATTTCTTTACATTTCATAACCGTTTCGTTTACTTTAACTTGAAAGCATTAGAGATGTCTAAACTTGACAAGGATGAGTGGCCAACCCAACCTCACATCTCATCACACCCATTTACGTTCATTTCTTTACATTTCATAACCGTTTCATTTCCTTTTCAAAACCATGCTTGAAAACCATTTTCATATCTTTTGAAAACCATGATGTGCGTCGTGCTCGTGAATGCATACAGTGTCTATCATATCATTACTATAATATCTAAACATGCTCATCTATTAAACATATCATTAAAAGAACTTAATTCTAATAAACACTCAGCAATCAGCAGTACAATTTGCAAAACAAGCTCAATATCTGCCTATTCTATTAAAGTAGTAGAAATGCTCAATATTTAATAAAGCGGTAAACAATTAGCATACATTTCCTAACTCTTACGATGTAAGGCCCCATAGACCAAAACACATGCATATCACTTACCTAGAAGCTTTACGAAGTCTTAGTACTTAAACTCTATAACAACCCGACTTTTTAAGTTGGACAGTTATCGGGGTATTACCAAGGGCGTGCTAGAGCATTAAGTCTAGTGGTATTTTTGTCACGTTATTCATGTATACGTGATGTATTTAAGGGACAACGGGGTAAGTAGGACATTAGGTTGCTTATTTATACGTGTCATTTGATGACGGGTATTCATGGGGAAAGTGTTGCGGGATAGGAGTTAAGTGAGGACTAAGCAAGGGAGGGCCATTTAGGGCATTTTTGGACGCCTACGGACGACACTGTGGATGCATTATGCCGTCCGCAAGTGCATTGAGACTTCCAGGGAGACCAATTGAATGAGAAAGCAATCAGGAATGAGGTAGTTAGGGACACGGTCCCTGACATTTGGAACACCTCAAGGATGAGGATTCGCGTCCTAATGTGTCTAGAAATTGACTTATGGACACATGTGGACGACCTTCCGGATCGGAAGTGTCGTCTGTAACAGCATTGCATGTCACCCTCAGCCTAGGGATGACTTGGGACGTGATTCTGCATCCTGACTTCACTGTGCAGTGAAGTCACGACGAGGTCCGAATGATGCAGATGAGTGGAACTGTGTCTGCATCAAATCTGTTCTAAACCTAGACAGTTTCGGATGAGTTGAACCCTCGTCTAATTTGCCACTGTTCCATTTTAGGACACTTTCAGACGAGACACGAATGCCACATGCGGATGCGATTTGGCGTCAGAATGCAGCCTGCGGAAGGTACGGATAGGATGGGGAAGCATCTTCTCGTCCAAAGCCTCGTTTTGGCCCTCGGCATTTTAACCTTGTGGATGAATGCGGACGAGACCTATGCGTTCACACTTGTCTGAATTAGCCAAGAACCTATAATTGAAATAGCGATAAAATGATGGAAAATTGTAGAAATCGTAGATAACCATGAGTGGAGACATGGAATGACCTCTCCCTTCCCTCCTAGTAGAGTCGCCGACCTCCTCCCCCTCTCTTATGCCTATGGGTGTCCATCGTTGTCCCCCCCCCCCCCCCCCCCTCCAAGTATTGTCTTTCCTCTCTCCCCTGATATCTCTCTCATTTTTAAGCCTTCAGCTTCCCCTTTCTGCGAGGAAGCTCTCCCTCCCTTGTGTGTGAGCTTCTGGGTATGTGAGTTAAGTGAGTTGTGAGAGAGAGCTATTGTGAGTGATGAGTGAATGAGTGTGGTTAGCTAAGAGTTGAGTTGTGAGGAGCTTGGTGCAGCTTGAACTGCCGTGTGCTGCTAAGGAGTGGAGAGTTGTCCCTGTGTGTGTAGTTCATTGATAGTGGTAAGGAAATAGGGGTGTCTTGGCCATTTGGAGGCCCTGCACCACAAGTAGGTGTGCCTGAGTGGTAGTGATTTCTTTCTTGTTATTGTCTCCTTGTTGTCTGTTACTTTCCTTGATGATAATATAGAAATTGTTTGTGTTCTGTAGATTATGGTTACAATGATCACTCTACAGTTATTTCTTTTCTCTAGATGATTTTATGTGATATTCCCTTGTTGTTAATTGTGTGATTTCCTTTACTTCTAAGTGAATTTGCTAGTTGTTAATAACATGTGTTGAGAAATAAAGAATGATGGATTGGAAAGAGGAATGCGTGAGAATGAAATAGAGCTAAGAGTTCATTGATAAAGACCCTGTCCTTTTCTTTACTGCTTTACTACTTTCCCTTTTTGCCTTTCGTAATGCTATACGTATATTGTTCTGTGTGAATTGCTTTCCCTTGGAATAACATTGATTCTCATTAAGCACATGTAATTAATACAACTCTTAAATTAGAAGTTGAGTATGCTAATTTAGTAATTAACAAAACTTGATGCATGATAAATTACTAAGCACGTTTAATCATCTAGAGAACATGTTAATTAGATTTGAGCATATAATTAATGAAAGCATGAAATCTGAACAACATGCAAATTAACTAAGCTATACCATGTTTAATTAGTATGTCAGTTCCTCTTCTGGTTAAATCAATTAGTAGCATGTTAATCAACTGGGGTAATTAGTTAACTTCAACATGTTAACCATTGCTCATGCTTATTAATTAACTTAAAGCATGTTAATTAACCTAACTAGAATAATCAACTAGACTCAAGCATGTTGAACAAATAAATTTATACATTCAATTAGTATGTTTCTAATTAATTAACCAGCATGCTTAATTAGCTAACATGTTCAATTTACTAGCATAAATAATCTCTTAAGCCTGTTAATTAGCTTAACCCGAGTAAGTAATTAACTTAAGTATGCAATTAACCCAAGCATGTTAATTATTACCTAAGTACATCAATTAGCTAAGCATGTTAATTAACCAGCATGTTAACTTAGTTAAGTCCAGCACGTTTAAATGTTAATTACTGTTGTAAGGGCATGATAATTAACTAGGGTAATTAGTTAACATGAGCAGGTTAATCTGACTAGAGTAACTAACTTAATTAGAAGTTGAGCAAGTTAATTAACTAGCATCTAATTAACTAGCGAAATTAACTAATTGTAATCGATAATCCTTTGATTGAGCATGTAATTAGTTAGAATAACTAACTAGCTAAATGTTGAAATTGTCTTGAGCATGTAACTCACCTAGGATAACTAATCAGGATAATCACTTAGAATAATGAACATAGGAAGCATGTTAATGGACTAAGAGGTTAACTAGGATAATTAACATGATTAATTAATAGCATGTCTCGACTACATGTTTCGTTTATTGTTGTGATCTATATGTATGCCTTCATTATTACCGCAGTTGTTCTTGCATGTACCTTGCTTTAATCCCTATCATTTTCAATTATTGCTCACCTTCCTTCCATACGTCAATTAAGGATTTGTTTCTTTTACTTCTATACACAATTATTTCATTCTATTATACACTTTACTTTCTTATATGCGCTTTTAATTATAGTTACTTTTATTTCCATACGCACTTTAATTATTATGAATGTTATGTCGTGAATTATCATGCATCGTGCTAGGTTGAGAAAGTATGTTCATGCATCATGTTAATAGAAAGCATAGGAAGTGCCACCTTGGTGGAGGTACGCGAGCATGCATAAGTGAGCTAAAATATTAAGAAAAAGAAAGGGGAATCAGGAGTGGATGGGTAGCAGATGTAGTCTGCAATCTAGGTGGAGCCTCTCCCTCATAGGGTACGGGAGTTCTAGATCGCAAGTAAAAGGTTAGATCCGAGCTCTATGCCATTGCACAAGAAAAACCTCCCAATTCCAGCTCGAGATACGAGTAAAGAATAAATGGATAAAAGAAAAGTAAAGTAATTAATGAACCAATGGCTTAATAAAAGGATTGGGATGGGTGGCCCCCATTCCAAAATGGACTAAAGAGTGGCATTCACATTGCATTAACCCTTTTTCTTTACTAAGCCTTTGGGCTTATAGTTGCTTCTGGTGTAGATGTAGGTATTGTACGTGAAACCAGTGCACAGACATAGGAGTAAACAAAAGATGAACAAATAATAAAAAGCATAGGATGATGGATTTGCACGCGCGAGAGAGTTCGTGGCTGGCCAAACATAAAGAGGGTAAAAGATAGTCAGTTGTAATTTAAATAAGTTTTCTAAATTATAATTAAAGGATATTTAATTGTCAGTTTCAATTATTAAACGCAGTATTTCAATTGCTTAGTATTTCTTCCTTAAATAATTTAATTACGCTTTTGATGCTCCCGCATAGTTTTATTAATGGGGTTTTCATATTGAGTTTTATGAACGGTTGGTATTGGTCCGGTTTAGGCGCGCTCTGCTTTGTTTTTAAAAGTTTCGAATTTTCTTGTATTTTAAAGGATTTATAAAAAAATCGGGTCGTTACAAACTCTTCTTCATGATACCTTCAAAGTTAACAAAATGCTTATCAATAACTATCTCATATATACACATACAATAGATAACTTTCTCTATAACTCCCATAAATATCCTCATCCAATAGCATTAACACTAGTCCAGAATATATCCATTCCAATAATGCATAGCTCTTCTAACATGTCCAATACACATCAACTATACATATCCCAAGTGACAATAACCAATATGACTTAACCTAACAGAATATAACTTCCAACCATAACCATCTGATAGGGTATTCCAAATTGCCACAGAATGAACACGATATAAAACTCCAGCATCGGTAACAACAGGAAGCATTTTAATCTAGCATTTTAATCTAGTAAAGAAAAATCCCAAATTTCTCAATTGTATGTAACTACTCAAGGTAAATAATACAAGCCTAAGTAATAATCTTTTACATTTCAGTACAAATTCCAAACCTGCAGAATCATACAAACATTCATCAGTTCATACTACCTAATTCTAGAGGATGAAATAACATACAATTTGCACCAACCAATTCCTCAAACTTACTTCCTTTAGTGATATCACATTAATTCCAACCAAACAACAGAAACATGTCTAAAACCAACCAAGCATTATCAAGGTAGTAGGAGGAAATTAAATCACAAAGAACAGCACAATAATCACCACGGCCAATAACACTAGCAGAGAACAACACTGACTCACAATAGGGCGTAATACCCATTAATGTCCAGAAATTATTATTTGAAGTGCAGAACTAAACTCAAAATCAACAGAGAATAAGTATCCATCCAAGTCCAGAACATATTCATCCGAGACATCCTTCACTCTTTATCATATACTCTTAACAGTCAGCACCTAAAATCCAGGAATGAAACAGAGAGCATTTACTTGCAGAAAACCCAAGAACCCGAGAGCATGGGGTGGAACCTCACATTTTCTCCTCTTCTCACCCTGTATTTCTCTCAATCGCCGAAGACCAGAAAGAGAAGACTCGTGGAGGAAGAATGACTCACACCAGCTGCAATGATTTATAGACAAGAAGCTTTATGGGGATGGACAATCATACATACCAAGGGGGAAGGTCCAACCAGCTTATGCCACGTGGAAAACTCGTCATCATCTCGGGAGACGAGAAGAAATATCGAGGGAAAAATAGAAGAATAGTTGTGACAAAATCAGTTTTCCCATTAAAAATAGACTTTTCGGTCGAAGGAGTTGTCCGAACCATCGACCGCACAACAATCGATTTTCCAAATTCCGCCTCAGTTTTGTGTTTTTAGTCGAACCTTGCGACCGCGTCCCGACTGATGACTCAACCACAAAATCGACGAATTTGACAGACTCGAAATCTGTTGTTTTTCGGTCGCGATATTCGATCACATCCTTAATTGCGTTGAATCCGAAAACCACAAAATATAATCTGGAATGCATTTCGGTCGAATTCTTCGACCTTAACTTCTGACTGCGATACGACTGAAAATGCAGGGATCAACCAGTGATGCATTTTGGTCGTGATACTCTACTGCAACTCTGACCTCAACGTGACTGAAACATCCCAGAACATTGTCATTCTATTAAAAATAAATTCTTATTTTTATTCTTTTTATTTTATTTCAATTACCACTTTTATTTATTACTCCATATTTAATTTACTCCCAATAAATCAAAACAAAATTCCTCATTTCACCACTTCTAATAATTTTCTTCCATTAAATCCTCAATAATTATCTGATTAATCAATATAATTATACCCCACTTATTATTTTTCTAAACTTATTTTCGGGGTAATACATTCTATAATAAAAATTCTCCAAATAATCCTATTATACTCCAATTAATTTTCCAATTATCTTTACTTAATTTCTTTATGGAGAATTAGGGTGTTATAGAGTTTGTATGGATTAAAGCAAGATTCACGACAATGGTACAAAAAGTTTTGATTCCTTCATGGTTAATTAAGGATACAAGGAAAATTCCTCAAACTATTGTGTGTTCTTGACAAGATTCGTGGATGATACATTTATAATCGTCCTTCTTTATGTTGACAACACGCTGATTGTAGGCCAAGACAAAGACAAGATTGCTAAATTAAAGAAAAATCTTAGCAAGTCATTTGCCATGAAAGACTTATAACCGAAAAAATAGATACTTGGGATGAGTATCACTCATGATAGGAAAAATGGAAAATTATGGCTATTGCATTCGAAATATATCAAGAAAATTCTCAGCTGGTTCTATATGGATAAGGCGAAGCCGGTCAGTACTCCACTTGCCAAACATTTCATGCTTACTTCCAAACAAAGTCCTTCTATTGAAGAAGGAAAAACAAAAATGCAGAAAATTTCATATACCTCTACAATCAGCAGTTTGATTATGTTATGGTTTGTACGAGACCTAATATTTCACATTCTATTGGAGTAATCAGTCAATTTCTATCAAATCCAAGTAGAGAACATTGGAATGCAGTGAACTGGATTCTTAAGTATCTTAGCGATGCTTCTGAATTAAGTTTGCGTTTCAAGAGTAAAGAGCCTTCATTAATAGGCTATACTGATGCAAGCATGGCTGAAGACATTGACTTTAGAAAATCAACATTAGGGTATTTGGTTACATTTGGAGGGGGAGCAATTTCATGACAATCTAAGTGGAAAAATTTAGTTGCATTATCAACAATGGAAGCTAAGTTTGTAATAGCTATAGAAGTATGTAAAGAAATTTTGTGAATGCAAAAATTTCTAACAAAGATTGGTCACAAATAAGGCAAATATATCTTGTACTGTAACAGTCAAAGTGTTATTCATTTGCGCAAGAATCCGAGCTTTCATTCAAAGTCAAAACACATAGATATCAGGTATCGTTGGATACAAGATGTGTTGGACACCAAACAAGTATATCTAGAGAAGATTCACACCGATGAAAATGGCTCAGACATGATGACAAAGATCTTGCAAAAAAGTAAGCATGAATTCTATAAAAACTCTACAAGACTTCAATTTACCTATCATAAATTAGGAGGGAGAGATTTGAAAGTAGTTGGTCTCTTTTTATGATGAGGGACCATTAAAGGAGATTGTGCAGAAACCTTTTTTCCTTATACACATCTCTAACCAGCAAGATCTTGATCTTGTTGATTTTGTCAAAATGCAAGGCTCCCTCTCTATAAATATGGAGTCTCTAATGAATGAAATCACGTCCAACAATTGAGAGAAGAAGAAGAGAAGGGAGAATAGAGAAAATTGAGTGAGGTGTTTTTTAGGGAGGGAAAGGAAAGAGTGTGTGGAAAAAATTGGTGGGGTGCTTTTAAGCACATTGTGAAATCTAAGAGTGGTAATTTTTCTCTTAGTGAATATTCTCTCGAATATTCGACTTCTAGTAGAATATTGCAAATCTTATTTTTTATAGTGAGATCTTTCTGGGCTCGGTCTTCATGATTTTTTCCCAATTTGGGTTTCCACCTAAAAAATTCTAGTTATCTATTTTTGCTGTTATTTCTGTTACTTCTTGACTGTTAAATTATAATAGTGTGAGAAAAATATTCTTTATATTTTTGGATTATATTTGCTATCATTTTTTTATATAGGTTAGTGGTGTAATTGTATTGCATAAGTAAGATTTGTCTAAGAAGACTGGATTTTAAGTCGGACCGTATGTGACTCCTCCAGCCTTTCCTGAGAACTTACATGGAAAGGTAATTCTATCTTAGAAAATTGTTAAGAATAGTCTTTCCTGAGAATTATCTTGATCAGTACTATCCACGTTTGCAGGAACTTTCTTTAAACAATTAAAGGTCCAAAACAGGAACACAAAGCGTGTTACATTAAATGATTGCAATTTTATAAATATATAGAAGAAACCTTGAGATTGTAGGTCAAGCCTCAGTGCAATTTATAGTAAGTTCCTACCCATTCCTAAAGCCATAACTTCACTATCATTTAAATATTTAACCATAAATTTTTCAATATACAGCATAAGAAATGAAAATTTGCTCAGAGTAATTAGTCTACTAATAATTTACCTTAAATGACCTTTGTTGGAGATTGAGGCGTCCGAATTCTTGCTACTCCAATGCCTTGGACTCAAGCCAAGCAGCTGTATTCTATAATTTTTTGTTGAGTCTAAGCATAGGAAACAAGTAGTACTGCCAAGATTCGAGCTTTATACAACAATGTCAATGACGACAACAATCATAATAATAAATAAATACTTGCATACAAAGATCCTTTGACCCAAGGTTAGCCTACAGTGGTAAACACTTATGGAGTAAGCTTCCATCAAAGAACTGAAGAAATGAAAAGTGTTAGCTGCCAACTTAAACATAAACCAAGCTAATGATTTTCTTTTTGAGAAACTCATATTGAATCGACCATATTTTAAGCTTCCATTACATAACAGTACTTTCTACTTGAAAAATAATGAACAACTTAAGAGAGTGACATATGATTCAATCCCAAAGTTGATGCCAGGAGAATTTAGCTTTCCTTTTCCTAAGTTCTACTCAAAGCAACAGTCATAAGAATTTTGATCTATAGCTTATCAACAAACTTTCCATTTCCTATTTATGTCTAGCTAGTGGTTAAAACATTGAGAGAGAGATAGGGAGATTCACCTGTATGTGATTGCTCCAAGTAGCCTTTGATTACACTTCAAAGCTTCTGAAGATACCTAAGAGTGACATGGACATTACCCAAACCTTCCTCCATCATTGGTACATTGATGTATGTGTCAGCTATATTTGGATGAGAAGGTCCACATGTCAAGGGCAAAATATATAAGGTCAGGTTTACATACCTGCATTAACTATGTAAGCAACTCATAATTTAGTAAGAAAGTGTAAGAAAAACAATGCCACATGAAGTTCCAAAGACAATATATTGGTAAGAATGTTAAGTATATACTTTCTACCCTTTGAAAAGTCATTTTGTATAATTTTTTTTACAAAAGCTACTGTAAAAGTTTAAAAAATACAACGATTAGTTTTTGTTGGAGTTTGGTGTGACCCAAATTCTAGTTGGGTCAGATCGGGCTTGTGTCTAATATTAGGGTTTTTCATATTATTCTATATATTTTTACTTGAGTTGCAAAACTCTCTAGTACCTTGATTTCTTGTTAGTGAATTTCTCATCTGCTAATAATTTTTTCTCGAAAGAGTTTTCCAAGTAAATCTTGTGGTCCTGTTTTTGCATATTTTCTTTTTTTGTTTCACGTTCAATTTTCAACAATTGGTATTAGAGTAAGATTGAAAGTTTCTGTACTCGAATTGAAAGAGTATAAGTACAATGTTGTAGGTGGAGTTATGAAGATTAGGGGTACTTTCATAATGTTAAAGGGACACAAAAGGACTGTAAATTTGTATGTTTTGCAGGGTTCTACAGTAACAAATAATGAAACTGCTAAATTTATGAATTCACCTTTTAAAGGATTGCTTGAGAAGACTCAAAAGAAGTCAGATTCTCAAGTGAAGTTCAAGTTGAGATATAAATCTACAACAAACCTAATACATCAGCATAGTATAGACATTTAGGGTAATGTCATCACCACATCATCACTAGTTTCAGTTTCACATTAGTGATATCGTGTAACATCCCCTAGTTCTCCTATTATAATATTGTCTACTTTGAGCCAAAGACCGCATGGTTTTGTTCTTGAAGTTAGCCCAAATTATGTTATACAGGGTGGGGGGAGAACTCTACTTATAAACCATACTTTTTTCACTCACCCAAGAGATATGGGATTGTGCACCCCCACTGATATGGGTCGGACCCACATCTATGTCATTCTTGCCTTCATAGGGTGAGCTACCACAATCTCTCCCCTTCGATGTCCTCATTGGCTACACTTCTGGTTGAACTTTGGTTTTGATACCATTAGTAATGTCCCTCCATCCCCCTAGTGCAATATTGTTCGCTTTGGGCCAAAACCCGCACAGTTTTGTTCTTGGGGTTAGCCCAAAATGCATTATACTTAGTAGGGAGGAAAACACTACTAATAAACCCTACATTTTTCACTCTCCCAAACAATGTGAGATTGTGCACCCCCATTGATATGGGCCATTCTTGTCTTCACAAGGCGAGCTGCCACATATCATCAAAAACAAATCCAAAAGGAAGGGTAAAGCTCCATGATGATACAATGATACTAATTTAGTGTGTTAGACATTGAATGTGTTCAAGGGTATTGATTCCAATATGGAGTCTTCAACATATTCAAATGTAGTTCATTGTGACAACTTTCATAGCTCAGTCATATCATGGAGGAGGAGATGTGATTTCTTCTCAAGTGTGTCTCTCAAGTTTAAGTAGTGCTTAAAGTTGATTGATATTATATGTTGAGTTGGCCTTGTAGGGGCCATTGTGGAAGAGGAAGTTATTTTGTAGGAATTTTGCAGATTTGTACCTTGCATTAAAATTTCTTTGAAGATGGAGATTATCAGAGTTCAATGTTCTAGATTCATTTTGAGGTGGGGTGAAAAGGCTGCATTTTAGATCTCTCATGTAGAATTTGTGTCAATGTGGAGATTGTTAGAATTTGGTATGACTTGAATTCTAGTTGGATTAGATTGGAATCATATCCAATATTAGAGTTTTTCATATTACTTTATATATTATTGCTTGAGTTGCGAAACTTTGTAGTACCTTGATTCCTAATGAGTGAATTTATTCTCTACTCATGGTTTTTTCTTGAAAGGGTTTTCCACATAAATTTTATAGTCCATATTTCTACATATTTTCTTTTTCTGATTCGCGTTTGATTTTCAATAGTTTTCAAGTAAGCATCACCAAAGAAAGCGATCCCAACATTCATAAAAAGTGATAAACATGTGATTCATACTTCAATGCAAACTCCGTATATTGAAGTCAATAATAGAAGACCGCTACATCACCGTAACTGTCCATGGTATAAAGGTGATCAAGTCCAAGCTCTCTCTCATTAATATCCAATGCCTTTTGCTGATAAATGGAAGCCTACATAACAATAAGAATGTTAAGTATATGAATAATGACAAGCAACAGAATAATAGAAAAAAGAACCCACACCATTCATCCATATTAAATATCAAACTTTTGCAGTCATTTTATGCAACGACAGATAATTGTATATAATGAAATATTTAAACTTAACATTTTCCTACACGAACTCAAGGGTGGAGTTTTAGCCAATCAGTAGTGCAGAAAAATTGAAAATCCAATGCCACCCTTAGTACTTGTTTTTTAGCTTTACTCTCTTGTTATGCGGCTTTCCTTTCCTTGGATGATTGAAGAAACAAAAGCAAAAAGAGTTTCGCTCTTCTAAATAGATGCTCTTTGTGTGAAATGACAAAGGAAGATGCAAATAATATCTGATTGCATTGCAATGTGACCTATGTTTTACCTACTTGGATTTGAGAGTGGCTTCGATTGCTGCCAAATTTGGTTCTAAATCCTATGATGGAATGAATACGGATTGTGTAATACCCAAACTTTTTATATCCGAATTTAATAAGGATAATTGGAAAGTAATTGAGAATATTTGAATTTATTGGACAATTATCGGTGTATTACCAAAGACGTAATCGACAATCATTATCATCGAGTGATATTTAGAATAAATCAAGAATTTGAAATTGGATTGAGAATAATTTAATTAAATTAAAGATTTAATTAAATTATTAAAGAGGAATTTAATTGGATAAAATAGATTATTTGGGTTTAACAATGTAAGGGGATTTAATAAATTGGAGATTAATTGAATATTAAGTGAAATGTTGGAATAAAGGAAATTAAAATGTAGGTTTGAGAGGAGAACCGGTTTAGCCGAACCGGTTCACGCAGGTTAGTCGTTCAATTTGGCCTTTGGCCATTAATCAAAAATAGGGAGAGAGAGAAAAAGGGGGATCAAGAGGCTGAAAAGGAAATTAAGGGAAAAAGTGGGAGAGGGGACCCAAGAGGGCGATCGAGAAATCACGAGCGACGACGAGTAGGACTATGAACAGGAACCCGCTCGGGATGGCTCTTCCGTGATGGCCCGCGAGCTACTGCGACGACATTGTGGGAACATGCAGTACGGGACAAATCAGGACTTCCACGGGTCACGATTCCGGCGACGATTCAAGGTACATTTGGTCGAGTTTTCCTCCTCCTTTGCATTCTATTGATCGGGTGTTGGCTGGAGGGTGTTGCAGGGATGGAATCCAAAAATGGCATAGGGGAGGCAGGGGCTGGGGATTTGGTTTGCGATGGGTTGGCGGTTTGGCTCACGGTTCAGTCCAAACCGATCCATTTTCGGTTCCTGCTGTGTGCTAGTCGATCGGCAGAAAACTCCGTACACCCTTTCCAGCTAGCATTGCACCCCGCATGATGGACAATCTCAGAAAAGCTGGGGAGGCAGTCGCGCATGAGGAGGGCAACACTCTACCTTCTGGAATGGCAGAGTGTTTGTTTGCTAGAAGTTTTAGCTACAACCTGGAAGGAGAGCTCGAGTGCTGAGCTGAGGGAGAACGAAGATGCAGAAGGAGAAACTGGGGAGGCAGGAAAGCAATGGAGTTGGGTTGCTGGCTGAGAAGGTGAGGTCTCCTTCTTTTCTGTTTTGGCCCCTTAGTTCTTGTTTTTAGACTTGGAATGAATACATGTGAATTGCTCTCCTTGTTGAGTGTTATGGGTTGTTTACCTTAGGATATATACTGCCTTGTGAATGTTTTATTGGTTTAGAAATATTTCTACTAATTGTTGTGGGCTGTGGTTTGCTGGATGATCTGTCAGAGGCAATAATCTGTTGATTTTGGAATACTCTCTTGTGATTGTGTAGTTGTTGGTTCTGAATGAATTTCTGTTAAATGTGATATGCATTGTTGGTTCGTATTCCGAAAGGATGAACATGTTAGAAATTAGGCATTTCTACAGGTTACACTCTGTTAATGGATGAAAATGAGTACTCTGTCAGTTGTAATGAAGGATATGTTGGTTAAGCTAGAATTTAGTAAAAGCATGAATGAACCGTAGGAAGTGGGAAAATGATAATTTGATGCTCTAAAGCAAATAATTGGATGATTGTTGCTTTGAATTATATGCTCAATGTTGATGCATGAATATACTCTACAATTGAGTTGGTTGTAGAATTGTGAGATCTAAGTTAAGTGATTCGCATAATAGATCGATACCTGCTAATGAGTATGTTTTCTACTATTGGATATTGTTTGGATGAGTTATGAAGCATACGTCTTATAGTTTTACTAAATAGACTAGTTTGTTAGCATAGATTATGTTTCATTTAAGGCGTTAACGGGTTCCTGAAACTACTATGCAATTAGGATAGGAAAATGATGAAATTTATGAAGTTGTAATCATTAATGATAGACAGTTTGATTATGAAGGTGTTGACAAAGGAAGGAGGACAAATCTTAAGTGCTAAACGCATTAAAGCTTTGAGGTAAGGAATTTGGGTGTGTCTTGGCCATTTGGAGGCCCTACACCGCAAGTAGTGTGCGTGAGTTTTATGTCTAGTGTCCTCTGATTTCTTTATTGTTGCTGTTGTAGTTGATTGTTAGTTGATAGTTGATAGTTGATAGTTCATCAGTTGATTTACTGCTATTATTCATTGGATGATATTCTATTGTTAAATTTCCTGTGACTTTGTTATGACACTTCCTTTACTGTCTTGATAGAGATAATGTTGTGAAGAAGGCTTAATGAACGATAAATGAGCTAATGAATGACGAATAACTGAAGGGTTCCTTTGATTTTATACTGCGATATGAATTTTCTACCTTACTTTCAGTTAATATATTACTTGTGCCATATACATTGTTTTGTTATTTCAATTTCTTAAATATCTCTACGATAGTTAGATGGTTTACTTAGTTAATCAAACCTGTTAATTTGAGCATATTAATCCTATAATAAATCCTTGAAGCATGTTTAATAGTATGTTCATCACATAGGTTATCTGATTAGCACATTTGATTGACAAAAGCATGTTTAATTAATGACTTAGTCAACTAATTAACAGTTGTTAATCACTTCATTGAGCACATTAATTAAGTAAGACAACAATCGATTTACAAGTTGAGCATGTTTAATAATTGAATCAAGTCTTGATACATGTCAATCAATTAGAATGATTAACTAACTAGATTAATTAAATTAGACTTGAGCATGTTAATTAACTTAAGTATGTTAATCAACTTAAGCTTGTTAATTATAACTTAAGCATGTTAAATAATTTAACTAGAGTGATTAACTAAAGTAGAGTGATTAATTAGATCTAAGCATGTTAGACTTAAGCATGTTAAGCAACTTAAGCATGTTAATTATTATTTAAGCATGTAATTAATTAGGTTGTTAGATTTACCAGTTAAATTAACTATTAATCTTCATACATGTTAGTTAACTATTGTTTGATATTAATTCATTTATTGTTGGTTCCATGCTCAAATGCCTTTCCATGTTGGTACTCTTTAGACGTTTCCTTTACTGTTGTTCACTTTCTTTACTGCAAATGCCTTGATAGAAATTAATGTCGTGAATGGTTAATGAGTTAATGATGGGTGTAGAATGATGAACTAAGGAAAGAAGCATAAATGAGCAAGAATTCCCTTAACTGTTGTGTTCTTTATTAATTACTTGTTGTCTATCTTAAGTCTCTCCGTGTTTATTATCATATCTATTGATCTATGCATATATTGTTCTATCAATTCTGTTTCCTAATCTGAATGTGTATAGTTAATTAGGATGACAATTGTACGAGCATGTCTAATTAGTTGTTAATTATTCCTTGAGCATGTTAATTCACTATAGTAATTAACTCAATTAAAAGTTGAGCATGTAAATTGGTTAGAGTGATTAACTAGACCTGAGCATGTAATTAACTACGATAATGATTTATAATTATGCTCTATTTTCAATCTTCGTATGTTTAACCAACTTATCTGAGCATGCTTAATTAATTAATCAATTAATTAACTAAACTAGAGTATTAAAGTATAGCATGTTTAATCAATTAGAATAAAATCATGCTTAATCAACTATGCATGTCTCTATTTCTAATTGCCTAAGCATGTTAGTTTAAATAGATTACTCGCATGTTTACCGTACCACCCCTTTACTAGTATGCATTCGCTATTTCAATTCAATATTGTATTTGTTTTCTATTGTGCGCAGTTATTTCCTTCTATTATATGATTTACTTTCCTTATATGCGCCTTCAATTTCAGCTACTTTACTTTCAATGCAAGTGTTATTTACTTTTCTTATATGTACATATTCATTTACAATTACTTTCGTTTCAATGCGAACTTCAATTTCTGTTAATGTTACATTATAAACATCATGCATCATGTTAGGATGAGAATGTATGGTCATGCATCATATTTATAGAAATCAAGTAAGGAGTGCCACTGGGTTGTACTCATACATGCATTATGTGAGGTAAAACGTTAAGAAAATGAAAGGAAAGGAAACAGGAGTTGGGGGGCGGATGGATAGCGGATCTAGTCTGTGGCTAGGCGAAGCCCCTTGCTTTGACAAGAACGGGGACTTAGTCGCAAGTAAAGGGTTAGGTTTGATCAACAATTCCATCCCCTAAGACCCCTCCAATCTCCAGCTCGATGTACAAGTAACGAACAAACGAAGTAAAGTAAAGAAAATAGCGAAACGAATTACGTAATGAAAGGATTGGTTTGGGTGGCCTCCATTCCAAAAGGACTAAAGAGAGGCATATCATGTTACATAAACCTTTTTCCTTACTATGCTTGTGGGCTTATAGTTTACTTGTGGTGTAGGTACAAACGACGAACAGATAATAACGCAAGGATGACGGGTTTGCACGAACGAGATTGAGGCTGGCCAGGCTAAGGATATTAAAGAGAGCACAGTTGTAATAAAAGTGTATTTATTTCTTCGGTTTTCGTTTCTCTTAAGTGTATTTAATTATTTAGTTCTTTCATTAAGTTTCTTTATTAAATTATTTAACGCTTCCGCCATGATTTGCTAAACCCACTATGTTTTTATAAAAGATTTTACAACGCTTCCGCGAGGATTTTATAACGGTTTTCGTAGTGGATAGAACAAAAAGGGTTTTAGTAGCAATCCGGTTAGTCCCACTCTGATATGTATTTCTTTAAAAGAATTTTAAATAAAGATGGTTGTAGTGGATTTATAAAAGTTTCAAATTTTTTGTGCATTTTAAAGGATTTACGAAAAACTGGGTCGTTACAGATTGAGAAGGTAGGGACAAGATAAGAATTGTTGTAGTCGTCATTGGTTGCATTTTTATAGTTGATTGTTGGGGTGTGAAGTTTTCATAGAACATTTTTTTTTCCCACAATATTCCTTTTGCACAAGTTTTTTTTTTATAATTTCATATACATTATAAAAAAAAATAAACTCAATTAAACTATCAAATTAAAAACTATACTTCTGATTTCTTTTTTCCCTCAAAATCAACTCACTTTAGTAGACTTTCGTTTACTTGAAGAAACATATTAATCTCTCATGACTTGAAAGTAGGACAAGATAGAAACAATGGGTTAAACGACTGTATCCTCGGAGAGAACCTAACCACTCAGCTCTAGACTTGGTCCAAAGTACGTGGTGGAAGACTTAAAATCAAATTCAACACCAAAACAAAATACAAGATGATACAATAATGAAAAACAAGAGGTACTGTTTAGGAAAATAAAACATCTATCGCCTAATATGATTATACAAAATTCAAAATTTGGGGGGGAGGAGGAGGAGGAGAGAACATTCTTAATTTCATGCAATTACTCCCTAAAAAATTTGGAGAAAGGATAAGTTCATTTGAAGGAAATTACATAGAGAATCTTTCACTGCTCTAAAATTCTGGAGTGTTGGTGAAGAGCTTTATTTCCTAAACTACCTGCAAACAAAACAAAAACTAATATTAAAATGCATAAAAAAAATAAGCTACTAAAATTTAAACTTGGATTACCTTCCAAAAGCATTTGTTATAAAGTTAACAGCTCAACTTCTTCTATTTTTTTTCTATCTAGATGTCTCAAATAGGCGAATTTTTTTATGCCTAATATAAATCTCCATGCAGCATAGAAATCTCCCATTTCATCTTTCTTTTTATTGCATGTCACCATTTCAAATTTATGGTCTTTTTTTTTGTTTAGTCATTCTTAAAAAAATTCAGTATAGCTCGACATTTGCTCCAAAGGTTCCACGAGAGAGATGTTGATGTTGATCTCCAAGACCTTCTAGGACTATCTATCTTGATACTACATTTGGAGCCTCTCAGGGAATGGTATAGGTAATTGTAGTATTTAATTTTCTACGAGCGGTTGTTGCGGCATCAGTGCAGCATTAGGATTTGTAGCAACATTTTTACGAACAATTGAATTATCTTTGACCATTGTTTCCTTCTGAACTTCATCATTCTTCTTCTCTTCATCTTTTTGTTTTCTTAATGCCTCTACTTCTCTATTATTTTTTAGAATAATAGGCTCAAAGTTCTCATTTCCTTCTCTTTTTTGAAACTTTGGTATCACTAGGTAAAGCTTCTGGTGGTCGACTATTCAATGCTTGAGTGATTTGTCCAACTTGATTTTTCAATTTTTTGATCGGAGCTACTAGATTGAAACAACTTTTCAAATTTTGAAGATATGGTGGTTTAAGGCATTTGAACAAGATTTCATCTTTTATTGATCTCTTTGTAGCTTATAAATAATAGGCATATTTATGTGTTTTGAAAAGTTCATTAACAATTTTATTATGAGAGTTTTCTCTTTGGTTTTTTAAAGAACTTTGTGAATTCATCAAAAGTTTTTTGTTGCATTCAATTTAGATTTATCACTCTCAACCTTCTCATCTTTCTTGAGTGAGGCATCTACAACCTTTCTTATACATTTGCTTCTTATCTCTTTATAGATAAAGGGTCAAGGTCCGCTAATTGCGCTTATTTTCAAATCTGAATTTAGATTGATATTTCTTATATTCTTTGGATTTCACTATTCCTAATGAGGTTCATATCATTATCTAACAAAATAAGATTTTGAAAACCATGATACATATGCAGTATAGTAAAAAAAAACCTCTATGACAACAACGATGAACTTTCCTATTGCTAGGAATGGGATGCTTGGGATTAGATTCAACTTGGTAAACTCCTACGAACCTACAACAACATCAATATCAAAATCCTTTCAAAATTCTAGGGATAATGGTTGGATTCTATATCGCGAATATAAACTCAAAGTGAAATAGCTAACAACCGCAAACTTCGTCGAGGCATACAGTAATACCCTAATTTTTTGTAATGGGATTAAGTGAGGATAGTTAGAATTATATTATGCTAACAGTATTAATTTAGAGGATTGGATAAGGTAAGTGTGATTTGTGGAAGAATAGAAAAATTAAGTGATTAAGGGAAGTTGATGGAAGGAATCGATCAAGTTTTAAGTATGGATTAATGGAAGATAATTTGAGTAAATTGTGGGTTAAGGTATAGAGGAAAGAGTTGTTAATTTAGAAGGGAAGTGGAAAGGTAGTATTTTAAGATGATTTTTAGGTATATTTGGACTTATGGTGGTCATAGAGGTATAAATTGGTAAGTGTTAGAAGTATGTAAGTGGATAGCAAGGAGTGGAGGTCGATCATCTACAGTTCAGCCTTTTGCAGAAGGAAACGTTTGACCACAGGGTCGACTGCTAAAATGGAAGTGGCGTATACGAAGGGTTGCAACGAAGGAAATGGTCGACCACATGGTTGCGGTCGACTACAAAAAAGACAGTTTCTATTTGGAGTTTTTGCGACGTTGGAGCGGTCAATCAAGTGATGTACTAGGATTTTTGGTTGACGGTTGATCAAGTGATCTACTGGCTCCACTGAGATGTGCAAAAATTGTGTTTTAAGCTTGTTTGGCAGTCGATCATGGCAGGGGTTGATCGACCGGCTTCTTCGAAAATCCAGAGGTGGTGTTTTCTAGAATTCCTCCACACGTCCTTCCTTTTTATGTGGCAACTTGGATGTGTGCTACCTTTTGGGTGGTAGTTGAGGGTTATATCAAGGAAGCTTCTTAGGGAAGCTTTTGAAGAGAGAAAAAAAGAGAGACTGAGAGAAAGGGAGAAGGAGAGAAAGAGAGAGGTCTCTAGAGAAAGGTGAAAGACTGACTGAAAATTTGAGAGAATCTTATTTCTATTCAATTTATCCTAAATGCCATTAGATATTACTATCGAATTTCCAAAACTCATGCCATACTTTTATATTATACTCCAATACAACCAAATTCATTACATTCTTCAATAATGCACTAATTGCATGCATATCTTTAATTGATCTATTATCAATTAACATATCTATTTAAAACATACATTCATGCTAAAAACTCATTTATAACCATCAAAATGGCCTAAATCACCAAGATAGATATTTCTATCCTATCTTAACATAAAACAAAGCATGATTAATCCATTAACACTCATCATATTCTCACATTTTCTATTCCATTCCAAACTCATCATGATCTACTATAAATTGAATGCAAATTTTATGCTTCTAATCCATTCATAACAACCAATACCAATTGCTTGAATCCAATTTAATAAAGAATCTCAACATCAATTAACTTAACAAAAACATATTTACTTAAACCATATATATTAACATGCAATTCATGAATTCCACATATAACCTACAAACCAACTTCTTCCACTATTTTTTTTTTCCTAAAACTATGCAATATTTAGCATAATTTATAGAATACAAAGATTAAAGTTTTTACCTCTTGAAGACAACTTGATTCTTCACTTTCTCCTCTTGATCTTAGGCTCAAAATGATCCTCTTGGAGAGAGGAACACTTTCTCACAAAGAATGGAAGGTCAATTTCTTCTCCTTCGCTTTTTTCTTCTTCTTTTGCTCTCTTTTCTCCTTCTCTTCTTTCTCTCCTTTTCCACTCTGGACCAGCACAAAAAGGGCTGATACTTAGCAATTCTCCACCCTTCTACAGATATCCTAAGGTGAAATGACCATTTTATCCCTTTTGTCCTTTGACTTTTACCATTTTACCCTTAATTCCATGGAAATTCACCAAAATACCATGGTTAATTATCCTTAACCATACTTAACTTAAACTAATCACTTTAGCTTAGTTCTAAGCTAATCCCCATGATTAACATAATTAATCACGATTAATTAACCATATTCATTCACTAATTAAACCTTAATCCCACACTTAGTCACTAATCCACAAGAGAAACATGTCATAACCCTATTGTTTGTTCACTTGTATTACATGGGCACATACATTAATGTATTAGGAACATTTATTCTTTTATACACTTCTCCAAATTCCCACTCTAAAGTCCCATTTAAAGACCTTTTCCAAGACAAAGCAGTTTTGGACTTATCCAACTTCAAACATGCATAATTTCCATTGCATACATCAAAATCCATCCAATCCAAAGCCAAACATTTCATTTATGTGTCTACTTTATGAAATTAAAATGGTTTGAATTAATAATGACAATAACTTGTCCAATTAGTCACAAACAATAACTATGCTTATTTGTAACACATTTATCACTTTCGTGCAAAAAATCATATCTTAATGAGCATACATCCAATTGATCCAATTTAATCATCATTCCATAGTCGAAGGTAACTACTATTACACCTATTTTTAGTGTTGAAAATTACCCTCAATTGGTTAATCACTTAATCACATTTAATTATATTAAACATGATTATTAATGTTAATCTTTAATATGGATCATCACAGATACCCACTATTATGGGAATACCTCACTTCTACATACACATCCTTACGTTGTCTGCCAATCATTATTTGCCATGTATACATTTCCTCTCACAGACACTAATGCTTTCATGGACACTAACATTTTGTCGGATACCAACACTTCTGCATTGTCCTCAATCATTGTGTGCCATGAACACATATCTTCTCATAGACACACGTCTCTCAGCAGATGTCACCTCACACCCACGGACACCAACACTTTTGTGGATATATTTCATTCTGTGGGCACCCTTTTGCAGACACCTTGTAACACCTAAAAAATTTCCACAAATAATTTTATGTGTAACGTGATATGTTAGAAATGAGTTAGAACAAAGGTTAGATTAGAATGTTATTGAAGAGACTTCACTAAGAATTTCAGGTAAGTGATGTTTGCATGTATTTGGCCTTTTTGCCTACATCACAAATTGCTAAGATAAGGTACGGTTACAACTTTGATATGTTTGTGATGCCTACCGACCGTAAGTCGAGGATAATGTTTAGTGCTTGTTGTTTACTGTTTATATTTGAGACATGAATTGAGGATATGACTACTACTCGCTATTTACTATTTATGTTTGAGATGTTGATAGAGGATATGCATACTATTTGTTGTTTACTGTTTATGTTTGAGACGTTTGATAGAGGATATGCTTTCTGCTTGTTGTTTAATGTTTATGTTTGAGATGTTGATCGAAGATATGTTTATTACTAATATATTATGCTTTGCATGTAAGATTACATGTATGTTTCATGCATCATGAAAAACTTTTTCATCAAGAAGACTAAAAGATTGAAAACATACTAAATAAATGTAAATAGTCATTGTGGGTAGGGTTTGAGTTGGCTATCTTGCATGAGGTGGACCTAATGGTGCCACTCTCTCCCTTAAACTTAATTACCCACAATGACTAGAGTACTAAGTGGAAGAAAAAAAAGAATAATAACTTAAATAAACACTGATTTTCAAATTGCATCTCATATATGCATATGTTACTGAGCGTTAGGCTCATAGATGAACTTTATGATGTAGGTGATGATGATTTTATTGAGGAACCTGATGATGTGAACTAATGATAATTTTGGTTGAAAGAATACTCTCATGGGTGAAGTTATGGCGTTGATGGAGTGATGGGTGAAGACTAAAAATGATGGATTATTTTAAGAATTTTTATTAAGTTTGTTATAGGATATTTTTATTTAAATTATCCTTTAATTGTTTGGAGATTAAGTCAAAATATTTTAGAAATATTTATGTTTATTTTATATTGGGATTTACTACGTTCGGATTTTAAATTAGATTTCTTTTAAGACTATTGTTGTCATATTTTAAAGGCACGATTTAAATAAATTTAAAAAATGGCAAGAAAAATTATTTACACTACGAGGAGTTAGACACCTGCATCTTATTCTTTTCAATTTCTTTTCGCATCTAGCTTTTCTAATCCTATTACGTGTCTAATAAAGTAAATCTCATATCTTTATTAAAATTTACCCTTCTACGGACATTATTCTTTCTAATTTCTTTCCACACTAAACTTTTCCTATCCTATAATGTGCTTAATAAAATAAATCTCATATTTTATTACAATATAACTCTTCACTATACAATAAATAAATTTCCTATTGTGACCTTATTCCATTTATATTCCAAAATTAGTGGCATTGGTTTTTTGGGACGATGCCTAGAATGGTCAGATCTACAATTAAAGAGAGGGAATCAAAATTGTGACGGAGCTCTAGCGACCTCCTTTGTAAAGACTCGATTTTTCGTATTTTTAAAAATCACGTAAAATTCAAAACTTTACTTTTTGTAAAAACATCATAAGATTTTCTTTTCAAAAAATCCGATCATTAAATTATTAACATAAAACTTTTTTACGAATTGCAGTGGAAGTAATAAAATTCTTTCGTTTGTAATTAAATACCTTGCATTATTAAACGATAGTTACCGTTTAGAAAATGTAGTAGAAGACTTATTGGTTAAACAAAACATCTAAGAATATAAATTAATTGTATTACAAAACCTTTTACAATTTGTTTCCATTTAATTTCTTTTAACCCTGCCACCCACAAGATTCACGCTTGCAAATTCTTCATCAACTGCTCGAAATCTGTACAATAACCCTGTCAGCCACGAGCATTTACTGCACAATTTCATCTCACAGCAAGTAAACCAATTCAATATCCAATATCATCAACCAAACAGTTCTACATTTTACAGTGAATGATTCAAAGTAGTGCTCAATATTAAACATCAAACAACCCACGATGTAGGGCCTCCTCTGGCCAACTTACATCTCAATTCTTACTTTTAACAAGAGTGGTATATCCTAGCAACCACCGTAGCAGCTTGTTCAAAGCAGCAACACCTAGGAGATTTCCTAACCGAAACTCTCCTCATTTCTCACTCAGTCCACAAGGTACACCATATGTTCGACTAAAAACGCAGCAACCTCACCACTCCACTCAGTCGTAGCTCACCCAATAGGAAATGCAGAGTTCTAGAAGCGTCACTTATGCCATCAGTTATAGGCGAGGGAGAGGAGGGAGAGATGGACGCACGTGGGTGAACGGGACAGTCACCCATTCCAAAGGAGGAAACCCAACCAACCATGGCCGCTTGGGAGAGGAGAAGATTTTTTTGGGAGAAAAATGAAGATAAGGGGCGAGATTTTATCTGACAGAAGCGAGATTCGAAGGCGTCCGAGCCTCGACCGCATGTCGACCGAAATGTCAATTAATTCAACATATTCAAATCCTTCTCGTCTGCAGCTCAACCTCTAGTCAACCGCGGAGCGACCCTAAAGCCAATTTATTCGACAGATTCAAATCATTCTCGTCCGCAGCTCAACCGCTAGTTGATCGCAATTCAACCGAAAAGATTAATTAATTCTACAGATTCAAATCCTTCGCGTCCACACTCGACCTCGACTTGACTCAAAACACGAGGAGTGGCCCCAAATGGAATTTGGTCTAAACACTCGACCCAGCTTCGACCGTGAGTTGACCGAAACGCTAGGGAATGTCATGAAATGCAATTTTGATTGCGATATGCGACACAACCGCGACCTCAACTCAACCAAATGTATAAAATACAAAATCCGTAACCATTCTTCACTTTATAATTTTTCAAATATTTATTCCCTCATTTATACTGCATCAAACCCCAAATTAACGATTACAGAACAAATTTTTCATCATAAATTTAACTACCCAATATAATACTCCTCCCAAATTAATCCTAGTTATCCTTCAATAAATTCTCTTAAATTATAATTTATCGGTTATGCCCTCGGTAATACCTTGATAAATATCCGACTAATCCTAGTTATCCTCCAATAGTTATTTATTATTTAAATTTTATAATACAATATAAATTTTATATATTAAATAAATTTCAAATATCAATTTATCGAAAATACTTAAGTTAACTTAAATTTACTAAGCACCGTTTAAGGTTTTTAACCACAAGTAATCTAAAATTTCTATTGATTACATCAATTGACAAAAAACATTTATATGTATCCGAACAACTACAAGTTTTGAAAATTCAAGTCAATACAAATCAAATTACCTCGAAATCCAAAAAATTTACTTGGGAATTTTATTAATTAAAAGTTTGCGGATTTTACATTCTTCTCTTCTTAAGACATTTTGCCATTGAATTTTAATACATCTATAATAGAAACATCAAATAAGTGAAGATACTTTTGACACATTTCTTACTCAAGTTTCCAAATAACTTCTAGGTTAGTGTGATTCTTTTATAACACACAAACTAAGGAAAAATTCATGTGAGAAAGAATTCTATACTCTCAGCCTCAAATCAACTCAGACTCTTTCTAGTAGAAAACTTCCTCTTGGATGGAAATGTTAGTCTAGAAGATGACATGCGATGTGCACTACACTTGCACAGGTATATGGAAAATGTTATAGACGTACTTAAGTTGTGGAGACAAATTGAGTTTGTAGGACACATTACCAATCCTTTCAACACATAGAAACATGTCAATATACCTCAGAGCTAACTTCTCTTCACCCCGAATCGACTAACACCATGCTTAGACAAACTCTCTTTAGGGTCGAAATCAACCTCTCCCACCCTAAGATAAGGCATCATACAATGAGAAGCTACGGTTGGTAGGATAAGTGTTGTTATAAACAACTCGGCTAACCACAAATGATGTTTTGAACTATCATTAAGAATCCATAATTCAGTCTCACGTCACATCCTAAAAAATCTAGATAGCTCTAACTGACCATCATTATGATGATGATACACCACACTAAAACTCAACCATGCACCTAGTGACTTATAAATTGACCTCTAATGCTTGGACGTTACTCTAGGATCACGATAGAAAATTATACTAAAGGAGTTACCATGAAGAAGAACGTTCTTATCGATGTACAAAAGGCTTAGTTTGGATATATGATCCATCGGAGTCAAAACAAAATGGGCAGACTGGGTCAATTGATTAACAATGACTCACACAATATTGAATTGTTGTGGAGTCCTTGGAAGAACTAAGACAAAATTCAATGAAATTCATTCACAGCTCCACTCATCATTTGCAATGTCACCAGTCAATGCCAACTCAGTAGCTCAATGTCCAATCAGTGCCACATCAACAACTCAAATCCGTCATGTTGACGTTAGTGCCATGGAAACCAGTGACCAACAAGGGTAAATTTTTTGGCGTTGGCAAATGGCGGCGAATCAAAATGAAAAGCTTTTTAAAGATTTTGAGCTCTTGCCCTTGAATTCAATGGTAAAATTGGTTTTTTTAGATGACGCTTAGAACGGTTGGTGGATTAATGCAACTTTTGGGTCCAAACTATTCTTCTCCATGAGAGCTCCTCAATGGTAAGTCGAATGTCAAGATTGGAGTATGGAATTGTTGTTGCCAATGATCGAGTGTTGTTATAATAAATATTTTAATTATTTTAAAATGTTTAATATATATAATATAACAAACTTTACCTCGAGTTAACTTAAATTTCTCGAATACCATTTTAGGTTTTTAACCACACAGTAACCTTAAATTTCTACTGATTCGACCAATTGACTAAAAAGAATCTTACCCATGTTCGAACAACAATGAATTATGATGAGTCAGCTTTATACTAAGTAATTGAGTAGTTCCAAGATTGAATTCTGTGAGGTCGAGAGTTTCTAATGGATTTTTAAGTTGTTTTTTTGTGTGTTTTTAGCATAAAAAACTTGAGAAATTGATCGATGTGAGAAATCGAGTTGCAAGGACAAAAAAGTCAAAGATAAGAAGTTTTAGCGCATAAGTGTAACTCCAGAACGAGCACTATAGTGCCCGTGGCAAATTTCAAAAAACCTAGAGGAGCTCTACAGCGGCATCTTAGAGCGCTACAATAGTCTCCGCCAGTTTTTTAGGCACTAGACCACTCATAAACGGGCTCTACAATGCCGGTGTGGGTAAATTAAGTCAAACGAGCAGTTTTAATGATGATCTGTAAATTTGACACACACTGGACAACATGGAAGACTGGAGACTTGCAAACTCAACAAAGAATAGATATTTTGATGCTTAATTGCTACCAGTATTCATGGAGATCACAACAATGCACGACGAATCATCAAGACAAAGAACTTCAACCAATTTTTATCTTTTTTTCTCTTCTCTTTGATTTTGTTTATTGTCCATGGATACTGATATGATTTTCTCAGTTGATTTTCCTTTTATTATCATGAGCTAATTTTCTGTTCTAGAATTACGATTTGAACTCGCATGAAACCTAATTAAATTTTTATCTTTTTCATTATATTGATTCTATTGGGTTTGCTTGTTATGTTTGGTGTTTTATGTTAATTTGATTATCTTGCCAATAGTTAGGTTAATCTTATCACATGTAATGAATTTGAAAAAATGAATTGCATATTTGATGCAAATGGAATAATATATGATCATCGAGTGGAAATTATAAGTTTGTGTAAGATATGGATATATATGCATAGAGTCTGTAACTTAACAGAAAAACTTAACTTAATAAATCATTATTGTTTTATTCACATAAGAATATAGTAAATTTAATTTCTAATGGTATTTTTAATTGACCATCGAGAGAGACTTTTAGATAACTAGAGTTTCTTGGTTAACTGACTCACAAGAATTGATTAATTGAAAAGTTAATTAATTTAATTACGTAAAATTTTAAAGGAAAATTATAGACTTAGGTTTTCATTAATTGAAGTTAATTCTTTTTTAATTGTTTTCTTTTATTTTATTATTAATTTAGTCATTAATAATTGTGTCGTTTAAATAAAATTGAAGTAAAAGTAAATTGGTACTAAAAAATTTAATTGTATAAATTCCATGTAGGTTCGACGTCTGTTTCTATCACTATATTACTTGTGTGATATGAGACTTGCGTTGAATAAAATCACCAACAAGTTTTTATATGTTTACAAGTACTTTAGCATTGCATACGAAGAGATAAGAGTGTTGAGCTTCTACCCCTTAATCTTGAAATCGAGAGGACCTGCAAAAGAAATCAAAAAGATAGAAGGCGGTATTTAAATCAAGAACGTGCAATGGTTGAAGCATTTGAAGAAGAACAACCCAAAACTTTGAGAGATTACACGATGACACAAGTGGATGTTGTCACAACATAGAGGCAAGCTAACAGAAATGTCAAGTCAGGCAACCTGATCCTCAGAGAGGACCCAACCACCCAACCCAAAGCTAAGATATCAGCAGAAGTCTTAACATAAAATTAAGGCCAAAATCTAAAACAAATGAGTCAGAGTCCACAGAGTGATCAACAAGAGCTAAAGATAGCATAATAATAACAAAAAGGAAAGAAAATATTATGCAAGAAATGAAATCATTCAACACCATAAATAAATTATACGACTAAGGAAAAGTAGAACTCTCACTGTAAAATACATACACCCGCCTGCAGACGATCAAACCTAGGAAGAAGGGAGTCATTGGAGTAAGCGACTAACTCAGTAAGAAAATCTATACTATATGCAATGCAAGAGAAAACCAGTTTTATCTTTCTTTTTGAAAACTGTAGTTTAACGCTTCTTTTTATCGTACATGGGTTTTTAAGTTACTTCAAAAACATTTCTTCACTATTTAATTTAAACTCGGCCCCATGAGTCACTAGTGAGGCTTTTATTAAAACATATTATATACATAGATAACTATATCCCAAAAATAGACATGCATTGTTTTTCATTCAAAAATGGACTCAGTGAAATAGGATGGTCACACAAGAACCACTCCGGCACACAACATAGAAAGGCGGTGATCCGAAGACTAAACAACATCTCATAAGACAAAAAGAATAAAAGTGATGGTGATCCAAGGACACGGCAGCATCATATGAGTGGTCGAAGATCCGAAGACCAGGCTACCACACCACTTGTAAAATTGAGAATCGTATAAGATTGTCGGTAATGGATTACTCAACGACTACCTACATGTTATATCCAAATAGACAAAGGTTACTGACAAACGTAGCTCTGCAATGACACAATTGCCCATCAACTAAAAAGGTACTTGGCAAATAAAACTCAACGACTAACAATCTTTAACTCGACCCTAGCTAGGTTTAGGGATTCAAAACCCAAGGAGCGCATCATCACAGCCCTATTTCCCATTTTCACTTTAGGGTTTCAAAACTTAAGGACATGTCACCAATGCCCTATTACCCATTTCGCACGGGCACACAACCAATCTTCTCGCAACAAAAGATGCATGGGGATAGCTTCGTAATGCTTTCTACCAAAATCGCTCAAAGCATTAAAAGGATTCATCCTCCCAAGTAGACAGATAGCACCACAAAATTTAATACCATGTACTACAAATTAAACATGAGAAAACATATGTACACACATATAAAAACAAATATGCTGTCAAACAGTCTCAGTCAGGATTTCATATGTGGTAACCCACTAAATAATAGTTTGAAAAACATGATGCAATACAGTACATAAATTATAAAAATCTCTACCTCAATGACGACAGAAGCCCAATCAACTACCGGCACCCACTGTAGGATGCAAGCACCAAAACCGAGGATGCCCAATGCAACCAAAAACCAAATTGATGTCAAAACCTCAAACCAAAACTAGGGACAAAACATGAGTCTCAAATCGAAATTGGAAAACATACCAAAAAGACTAGCACAAGACTTCCCGATCTAATAGAAGGAACGACAGAAAACCCACATTGAATCGAGAATCCACATAGACAAGAAACAAGACATGGCTAAGGAAGTTGAGTGAAGATTACTAAACACAAACCCTACGAAACACATCGTGTGATCAACCAAGTCATAACAGCGGTTAACCAAGCACGTCAACAATTAACTCAAAAGACCTACCGGTTGACAAGACATGGCTATGGTCTACAAGATATAACACTCCCAACCCAAAAAACTCATCAGTCGAGAACACATGGCTGGAGTCAATCGATCACGACTACGATTGATTGAGACCACCTAGTATTGACAAGACATGACGACACTCAACCAGGACCACACACTAGTTGACCAAACTTAATGACAGTCTACTGGGACCACACAGTGTTGACAAGACACAATGATGGTCAACCAGGATCTCGCAGCTATCGACAAGACACGCCAACAGTCATCCAGTATTCAACAATGGCTGACAAGACACAGTTGCAGTAAAGGGAGACCAAGCAACAGCCGACGACCTACCCTGCAATTAACTAGGACCAAGTAGGAACCAAAATCAAAAGGGAGAAACCATGGTCACGAAGTTCGTCAAGGCGCGTAGCACTGTGCGTTAGAATTTGACCTAAAACAATCAGCCACAGTCAATAGAATCCCCGCGGTGGATGATCGGAGCGGACACCCAAACCAGAAGTAGAAATTAGTGTAGACGTCCGAACCCAACATGGATGCCTAGCATAGACATCCCACACTTCTACTGATTTCCCTATCGACCGGACCCAACTAGCAGTCAACCAGACACAAGCCATCTCAAATTGAGAGGCTCTCAGCCAAATTGCAGTCGACCAAACCCAACAAGTGTTTGACTGGGGAAAGCTTTTCAGCTCGAAAACTGCAAGGAAACTTGCATTCCCTCACCGATTCCTACCTCAAATTGGCTTAAATCCTTGCAAAAACACTAAATCTACATTAATAACACAGAAACAAGCGAAGGATCTAAGTTTCCAAGCTCAAATCTGAAATTGACATTGTAATGCCCTGTAATTTCTTCCATAAAACATGTAACGTGAAATATCTTTTCTTAATAGAATGTTCAAAACCTTGTAAAAACGTGTATGTTTATTGTATAAAAACTTTTCTCTTTAAAATGTGTAGCAGAAGACTTTTTTCTTTTTTTTTTGAAGTTCATACAATAATAAACACAACTTCTTTAAAAATCTCATCTATAAAATTTTAAATTCGTGTTTACATACAATTTTCTTTACAAATTCTAATCCCACTTGGTCGGTCTTGCAATAACAACACAAGTCATCTGCTCAAAGATACTTCCTCAGCTGCATCATCTCTTTTTTACCTTTCTTTCTTCCATGTAATTGTCTAGTTCGTACCTAAACCACAAGACTCATCTATAAGCTTAATGTTTAGTAAGTAATGTGTAACTAAACATGTCATTTAATCTATACAATCATTCTGCATAAATAAACATGATACATTTTCATAAAACATGTAATACTTTCATACTTTTACTCTTTTCTTTTCATTTCATTTCATTTCATTTTGTTTTCATCATTGGGGCACATGGCTCACCCAAACATTATTTGGGCACGTGGCTCACCCAACGCTACATTAGAGCCCTTGGCTCAACCAAAGCTACATAAACATCATTGGAAAGAGTAAGAATAACTATGGAAAACACACCACTTACGTCTCGTGAACTTTAGCTAGACAGTCTCAATTCCATGAGACATCTATTTGTGTTATGCACTTAATGGGCAACCACTTGGTGAACTTCAACCACGTTACAACTCAAACAAACTAACAAACTCATTTCCCAAAGGAACAACCTTTAGGACAGTCTTTCCTCAATCCTTCATAACTTCTTTACATTTTAACTTCAATTTTTATCTTTCTTACAAGAAAAACATATTCATGAGAAAACATTTTTAATCCTTTTCTTGAAAACATGATGTATGAACAATATACATTTTCAACAAGTATCATATTCTCAAATATCAATATAATTCTAACATTACATTATATAGGACATCCTCAAGTATTACATGTATCAACAATCTAACATCAACCTATTACATCTCAACGTATCATCATGAAACTAAGTCTGATAACTAAACAAACAGCATATCATATAACATGGCATAATATCAATCAAAAACAACAATGCATTCAAACTATCCTCAACTTAAACACATCATCATAACATAACATACTAACATTTATAATAACCTAGCATCTTATGGTGTAAGTCATTAAGCCAAGTATATCCAACCATTACTTACTGTGATGTCTTAGCACAATGTCTTTCAACTTATGAACTTATTTCCTTGATCTTTAATACCTAGAACATGTCAAATTCCACATTAGCATCCATTCATACACTAGTAGGTTAAAACATGCATAACCCTTAACATACTCCACCAAACTCTTTAGTTCCAAAGTTCAAGCTTAACTAATATAGTACATATTACATAGCACTTTAGCTTGAACCAATCCTCACACATGCTTAAGATGAAACACATCAAAAACTAAATCTCCATGCGCCAATTCTATTTTATCTTCACACTTTTCATCCAACATCAAATATTCATAACTCATGATATACATAACCAAATCCATCCATTCCAAAACCAATAGTTTCCTTGAGATGTCTAGTATAACTTATTAAAATTATTTTGCCGTATAACTTCATTAAGGTAATCGATAACTTTCAATTATCAAAACTACATAGTTTTGACTATCTTCATATCATCTATTGTTTTCTACCCATAAATCCAAATAAACTTCTTAAAATTTCATTAAATCATAGAGAGAACTCTTATTACCTTCAAAGGGTCAAGAGAGAGGAAAATTTTCCTTGAGAGCTTCTTAAGCTTCAAAGGCTTTTGATGAATGGGAGTTTCAACAAAACAATCAAGCTCAAGTGTATTGCACTATTTCCATCATGTTCTTTAATGATTCAGCTTGTGATTAAAGTGAATTATTGAAAATCGAACAAAAAATGAAAAAATAAAACACGCAAAAGTAGAGACACCAAGATTTACATGAAAAAAAAATTTCGGGAAAAAAATCACGAGTAGAGGAGAAATTCACTATGCCAAATCAAGGTAAAATAGAGTTTTGCGACTTAAATAATAATATATATAGAGTAATATAAAAAAACTCTAATATTGGATACAAGCATGCCCCGCCAACTAGAATTCAGGTAGTACTAAACTCTAACAATCTCCACCTTGACATGAATTTCATATGATAGATCCAAAACACAAGCTTCTTAGCCCACCCCAAAATGAATCTAGAACACTGAACTCTGACAATCTCCATCTTTAAAGAAATTTTGATGCAAATCTACAAAACTCCAACAAAAAAAAATCTCCTATTTTAAAATGACCCACATAAGGTCAACTCAACATCTGATACCAATCAAGTTTAAGCACTACTTAAACTTGAGAAACACACTTGAGAAGAAATCACATCGCCTCCTCCATGATATCATTGAGCTATTAGAATTTTCATACGAATTGTATTTGAATATGTTGAAAACTCTCCATTAGAATCAATACTCTTAAACACATTCAACACATAATCCATTGTACTAGTTTTACTATGTTGTCATGGAGCTTTAACCTTCCTCTTGAATCTACCTTTGATGATATCACTTTCACTTGAGAACCTAACTTCCTTTAAGTCTTTTCAAATAATCCTTTCAAAAGTTCATTTGCAAATCTAGTAGTCTTATCACCTGTTACTATAGAAATCTACAACATATATAAATTTACAAATCTTTTATGTCCCTTTAACGTGATGTGAGCAACTCTACTAATCTTCAAAAACTCCACCTACAATATTGTACTTGTACCATTTCGAATCCAGAGAACTCAACAAGATAATATTCTTTATCATATCAGGAACATTTCTCATATTACCTAGTGTCCTTACAACTCCATCAAACATTTTGATTCTAAAAGTACCAAAACTAATTGTAACGACCCAGTTTTTATTTACTTTAAAAATGCGTGAAATTTAAAACTTTTATAAAACAACTTAAATCTTTATTAATTTCTTTTAAATTGAAAACAGAGTTCTTTTTCATAAAACATGATCGTTAAAAACTTTTTCCTTAAACTTATTACTTAAATCGTTATAAACAGTGGAAGACTAATTATAAAATCTTTTTTCTCAATTTACAGCGGAAGCATAAATAATTTATTTAAAAGACAATAAATAAATTGTTACTTTATATTTACAAAACTCTTTTCTCATTAAACTACTAGCCTAGCCAGCCACAAGTCTCGCCCGTGCAAATCCTTCAACGATTGCTCCTTAATCTATTCGTCATTTTCTCTTGTGTTTGTACCTACATCGCAAGTCATAAAATATAAGCCTAACGCTCAATAAGTGATAAAACTTAAATGCTAGATGCACATGTTGTGTCATTTTAAAACCGTATGCAGTTTCCCTTTTCTTTTTCTTTCTTTTAACTTTTATTTTTTCTCGCTTATGTACTTTCTTTTCTATTTATGTTTCCATATCTGTTTCGGTATTCATAATCGTATGCATTTTTATATCCGTTCCCGTGTTTGTTTCCATATCCGTATCTGTATCCGTTTTCATTTCTGGAAACTGGTTTCCATTTCTATTTCCGTTTCTGTTTCTATTCTCGTTTCCGTTTTAGTATCTGTGCTCATACCGTTTCCGTATCTATTTCCATTTCCATTCCCGTATCTGTATCTGTTTCTCTTTTCATATTCATTTCTTTACTTATCTTATCTTTCCTTTTCTTTTCTTTTCTTTGGTTCCTGTGTCGGGCTTGACCTACCAGATCACATAAACCTTTATCTTTTGTTCATGTGTCGGGCTTGACCTACCAGACCACAAGAACCTTTATCTTTTATTACTTAGGTTGTCGGGCATTACTTATCCAAACCAGCCTCTTTTCTTTATCTTTCTTAATCTTTCGTTCATACTTCTTTTCATTTTCGTTTCCTTTTCAAAACGGTGCATGAAAATCATTTTCATATTCTTTTGAAAATTGTGATGCATGATGCTCATAAATGCATACAATTTCTATCGTATAATTAAAAAATCTAAATAAACATCCAACATACAATTCACAGAACGTGCTATAAAAATTGTAGATATACTATAAGAAAAGTAGACATCCTATAATACAATAAACGTGCTATTAAAAATTGTAGACATGCTATAAGAACAGTAGACATGCTATAATACAATAAACATGCTATTAAAAATTGTAGACATGCTATAAGAACAATAGACGTGCTATAATGCAATAAACATGCTATTAAAAACTGTAAACATGATTTTAAAGCTGTAAACAAACAAACGTGCATATCATATTCTTGCGATGTAGGGTCCTAAGAACCAAAGCACACACATATCACTTACCTCGTTTCCTTAAAGCGCTCAACGCTTATTCATTATCCTTTTCTTCCTTCTTTAGTACCTTCACAATTAATAACATTTAATTATTTTCAAACCATTATTCCTTATTCATTAATTTCAACTCAACTTTACCACTTAACAATTTTTTTATTAATTATCTTCATTTCACTAATTACCATAATCGTACATTTATGGACAGAGAGCAACACATAAGAGGCAGAGAACAACCTCATCAACAAAGCATTCCCAATTGTGATCAACCCAACAGAACATACCCCTTTCTAGAATACACTCCATCAAAAGTACCCGATCAGAAAAGCACAATTGTCAAAGCTATAATTACCAGAGAATCATCATGACAACTCCAAACCATCATGGCATAATCCATGCCCAAACAGAGACTAATAAAATTCCTTTTCATTCATCCACATTTTTCATCACTTCCTTGTTTATTGAAGTCAACTACAACAATTAACACAACATAAACATCCATACAACGAATCCAAATTCAATAATCAATTAAAAGTCTCAACCCTTTAGCAGTTTGTAATAGTCACAACATACAACTAGCAGTACGTAACTGTAATTAACAGAACATATTTCCATCTTAACAATTTATGCCAATTTGACAAAAACAACATCTAATATGGACAGTTCAAACCAATAGAGAATAATTGATCATAACCCAGTAGATAAACAACCATCAATGATTCCAATTCAATACACAGAGAGTATATTCAAGCCTCAACAGAGTATAAGTTATCACACACCATATTATTGCCATCCTCACATTTTTATCTTTCACTTATAACTTTCATAAATCCCATAAAATCCATAACAACACCTAACATTCTAACATGTCATCGACAATAACCCAGCAGAAATAAAACAAAGCAGACATCCATCCCAGAACCAAGGAGTAGAAACTAACCAAGGCAATTCCAACAATAGAGTAGTAACATCCAACCAAATAAAACATTCTAACAGAACATAACTCTTCCATACAATAATATTTAATAGACAGAGAACATTTATCCAAACATTCCTCAACAATATCCATTTCAAGATGTAAACCCAATACCTCAATATTGACAATAGTAGAACCAGTAATCATAGTGTCCTTTAAATTCTTTATCTTCTACATTTAACCATACTCATCACTTAAATACCTAATGCTAAGGAGGAAGCTATACCTCACAGAAAGAACCGAGCAAGCACGGGACATCCAGCCAACATCCCTTCACCCTTCTCAGTTTTTCTCCTTCAACATTCAATTCTCCCACGAGTTCTCTGCCTTGACCAAAGACTACCAACTGCTCACCCAATTTCCTCCAATCTTCCCATATTTATACACAGACGGCAAGAGTTGAAAAGCTTAACAACCAATTAGGTTATCCCACAATTTTTGGCGATATCTTTGTCGTTCGAATCCTCCTTCTCATCCTCTTCAGAAGTCGCATGCTACTGTCTTCCAGAGCAAGAACCAGTGGGACAAACCGGTGTATTAGACCAAACTGCCAGCTGGATCGCAAGCCTAACTGATTCCTTCCCGAACCGAAACCCCCCTGTCACTGCCATTCTTCACGTCAAAAGCAGCCATCCCTCGCCAACAAGAAAAACGGTGACCACATCATTAGTAGAACACAAGAGAAAGAGATTACAAAACCAAATTAACATTTTTGACTTACCACAGCCGAAGCATTTGCTACATCGCTGAGGTCCGATTCCCAGTCCTAGACACCTTGCGACCGCACGCCCCAAACCGCTCATTGTCCACATCGCCGGACAGTGCACGATGACGTGAAGGAGCTCGAGCTCCCCCCTTCCCGTCGTCCATCTCGCTCCCCCGATCTCTCGATCGCTCTCTCAATTTCTCTCCCTTTCTATTCTTTCTTTAGCAGATCGCGGACCAGCGTCATATTTCCTCCCCTCAATTGATTTCCATCTGAATCGACAACACGAACCAGTTCACCAATTAAACCATTCAACTCCTATCTCCATTTAAATTCTTCTTTTTATTTTAATTCCATCCCTTTATAATTCTATCCCCAATTAAATCACTCTACTTCATAATTATTCCCAACTAAATCTCATATCTTAATTAATCCAAATAATTGGTACAAGTTATACCCCAACCTATTATGTTTATTAAACATATTTTGGGGATATAAGATTCCGTAATAAATTCATTCTGAAATCTCCAATAATCATCAAAATCCAATTAATTCAATCATACCCAAATATTTCCCAATTATCCTTATTAAATCACGATGCGGAAAATCGGGATATTACATTAACTATCTTACAAGGTGTGTTATTAGCCATCAATACAGCACTTTTTGAAATAGTTTCCTATGTTGAAATCCAATTCTGATTGTAACATATATGAAACGACCAAATTGAATGAAGAATCCAATCATTATATGGCTTTGAGTTTCCCTCTGACACAACTAGAAGATTTCCATCCCTATGGTCTTCTTCTGCAATGGCATCTTTACTAGATATCATCAGTTACTTTTTCTTCTAAGCGAGCTCTCTCAATTTGATTCTATAATTAATGCGCTTCTTTTTCTGACAGAAGTAACATGTTTTATCATCGTTCCTTGACCTAAAATTTATCACTACATGTGTTGGTTGACTCTCTTGTTCTACTCGGAACGACGAGTCCTTCTCCTTGAGACTTTGATCTAACAACAATTTGTTTTATTTTCTCCTTTAATAACAAGGCACTATAAACTTCTTCTAAAGTTAGATTTTTCCTATTATATAATATCGTATATCTAAAAGCACCATATAAAGTATGCAATGAGCAAAGTAGAATCAACCTCAAATCCTTCTCCTTATACTTGCATTCTATAATACCTAAATTTGAAACTAATTCTTTGAATGAGGCTAAGTGTTCTATAATAGAAGCTTCTTCCATCAAATGATAAAAATAAAATCTTTGCTTCAAATGCAACTTGTTAGTTAGAGTTTTTTTCATACACAAATGATCTAATTTTAACCATAATTCAATGGTAATTTTCTCATGCAGTACATCCTGCAGAATCTAATTTGACAATATCAAAAAATAGAAACTTTTGTTCTCTAAGAACGCGTCGTCTAAATCCATCTATGCGAGCACATCTTGCATGTTCACTTGCCATAACTAAAAATTTGTATTCCGATCCAATAGCGGGATATTAAACTTCAGTGAACTCATCGCACTAAAATAACAGCTTCAAATGGAATATCTGATTCCCAAAGAAATTGAAGTTAGCAATAACAATATCCCAAATAGCTACAAAGAGTATCAGCAAAAAATTCCCACATAGCCATTGGAAAACTAGTGATGAAGTCATGAAACCAGATGTTTGCCTTATCTTGTAAGTACATCTCCGTGATACCAATCCTAAACTCGTATGCAATTTGATGGAGTGAAATTTTTTTTTGTTCCTTCTAAGTCCATTCATGGGGGTTGTCCCCTGAAAAAATTGGAAAATCAATTTTGGGTAATAGATGATGAGGTTGAGGATTAAGAGGTGTAGATAGTGAGAACTGAGAACTGAGTACACGACCGAGAAGACCTCTAGAACTGAAACTACTATGGGGATCCCAATGTGCGATATCTGACTTTTGTTTATAATCACCAATTTTAGAAGAAGCCAGCAAGGTGACTTGGCTATTAAGATCCTTATTCATTTGAGTAAGAACGCCAACATTCTAATCAAAAGCAGCTGCGATGGTATTGATTTTTGTTGTTTTACAAGAAAAAAGGTGGCCCATATTCTTGTTTTCCTTGTCTAATTTCTGCAAGTGTTCTTCATTGGTTTTAGAATGAGTTTCTAACATGTTAGGAGCATACCGCTTTGATACCAAATGTTATGAGTTCAGGATCAAGGAAAGAGAGAATGTATTACTGAGTAGAAAATACTGAGTTACAAAAAGAAGAAGCTTAAAAGAGAGAGAATAAGTGCAGAGAAGTGTGCAGAGGAAGGAAGAAGTTCATACAATTTCTCCTACTCATCCTTCCACTCTCTGCTATTTAAGCTCATCATTCCTAATCTATTATCTATGTGGACATCAAAAAACTCAACAATCAAAGAAAAGAATAAAGCAGTAAAATACTAAAAAAGGTCATCATTTGAAAAAGAAGGGGCCAAGACTAAAAAGTCATCTAGGGTTATCTTGGTGAGCATTTCTTCTTTAGACCCCAAGATAGAGGGCTCAGTCATGACAATCAAACAACAGATTGGAGCTGCTGCTTCGATCAAAGGTGGGCTACAAACTCTTCTTTGTGGCAAATATTTTATAAGAACTGGGCAGCCCATGATTGGAACTGCTCAAATTGAAGGCATGTTTCTTTTAGGTGGTCAGCCGACTTGTTCTCTAGTGTCGAATGGCTTCTGCCTTATGATCAGAGAGGTGACACAATAACTAGATGGTGCAGCAGAGGAGGGAGAATTGTATCGTTCTTCTCTCAAGCAATGATGGATTGTTCTAACCAGATAGGGCTCTCGATGGCTAGATAGTTAGAATCATGTAGCAGTTCGATCTGAAGAATGGCGATTTGTTAGCTAAGGTCCACTAATTATGCAAGTTTGAAGTTGGATAAGTGCAAAACTGCACTATTTTGGAAAATGTCTTTAAATTGGACTTTAGAGTGAGAAATTGGAGATGTGTATAAAAGGAGAAATGTTTTTAACATCTTAATGTATGTGGCCATGTAATAAAATTAGACAACCAATGGGTTTATGACGTGTGTTACTTAAGGATTAGTGACTAAGTGTGTGATTAAGGTGTAGTTAGTGAATAATTAAGGTTAATTAATTGTGATTAATTATGATAATCAGGGAGATTAGCTTAGAACTAAATGAGACTAATTAGTTTAAGCTAAGAGTTGTTAAGAGTAATTAACCATGGTATTTGTGTAAATTTTCATGGAATTAAGGGTAAACTGGTACTTTTTGAAGGACAAAAGGGTAAATTTATCCCATGAACTCTCTAGAAAGGTGGAGGAAAGGATGAAAACTTAGCCATTTCGTGCTAAACCATGGACAAAAAGAGAAAGGAAGGAGAAAAGAGGGAAAAGAGGAAGAAAAGGAAACTTGAAGGGGAAGGAGAAAGATTTGGCCTTCAAGCATTCAAGAAGATTTGTTCCTCTCATCAAGAGCATCCTTTTGAGCTAAAAATCAAGGTGGGTGAAAGTGAATAATAAAGTAATCTTCAAAAGGTAAGAACCTTAACCCAAGTATTTTCTAAGTTATGTTGAATATTGCATAGTTTAGGTGGAAGAAGTTAAATAAATAGGATTATATGTAAAATTCATGAAGTGAAAGTTAGTATCTATGGATTTGTTGAGGATTAAATTAGATTTAAACAATTGATATTGATTGTTATTGTAATACCCAGAATTTCATGATTAATTATAACGCAACAATTTAGATTTAATAGATTAATTATTGTCACAAATTATGAATTTTAATAAAAGAATTAAAATAGTAGAATCATTGGAATTAGGAAAGTTAAAATAAATAATTTTATTTTATAATAAAATAAAATAAAAACTATTGAGAAATTAGGAAAGACAAGTGTAGTAGAACTAGTAAAAAGTAATGTGCAATAATTCACAATTAAGTAAAAAAATTAAGTGTTGGTTAGTTATTTTATATTCAGGAATTAAGGAAATACTCTACTATATATCTTAATATTTCTATAATAACATGTGATCTACTAACACCTACGGTCTCTACTGTAGCATCCGAGTCTAGTTTTAGTGCAAGTAGATGTGTGTACTATGAACGAAGTGGACAACTTGCACTTGATCTTATGGAAGCCCTTATATGCATCAAATATTGGAACGACACCAAAATGAGAAATCAACAATGAGAAAGTGAAATAGTTAAAGACTTCAAAAATTTAGATGATGAAGAGTAAATCTTGTTTTTTTTTCAATTGTATTATGAAATAATTTTTTTGAACTTATAATTTTTTTAATATGTTGCAAATTATTGGCAATTAGATGGGTGTCAGCCTAGTTAGAATGTATCTAATTTGTAGTGATGCAAACACTAAATTATGGGAAATAAACGAGACAAACATCGCTTTCACTTTTTTCGTTAAAAATTTAAATTTTTTAGACTTGGTAGAATTCATTAGAGGAGTTGAGAAGACTATGAGGGTTATGGTTAGAGCTCGGAGTTAGCTCGAAAATCACTCTAACTAGTGTGCTCTATCTGGGGCAGAATGTGAAGTTATATACTGAGGTTAAGGAAGCTCAATGGTCGTATGTATTTTCCTTAGTAGAATACACGTTTTCACTGAGGAAACTACAATTCCGCAGCAGAAGACAAATATCCGCAGCAGAAATTATCCTTTCCGCTACGGAAAAATATCTTTTCCCCAGTGGATAATTGTCTTCTGCTGAGGAAAGCAAGTCATTTCCTTTCCGCATTGAATATTTGTCTTCCACTACGGAGAGCACATCCTTGTAATAAAACATACTTTCTACAGTGAAAGGCAGGTTTTCAATGCGGAAAATACTCTTTCCACAGTGGATATTTGCCTTCCGTTCCAGAAAGTAAGTGTTTGACTATAACTACTTCATGTACGAATCCATTGCAGAAAGACAACCTATCCGTTGCAGAAAAAAATTAAAATTTTAACAGAAAATGTGACAATGATATGTGTCTCGTTTATTTCCCATTGTTCAATGTCTTATTTATTATCAAAAATTGTTTAGTATTTTTCTTGTCACTGACCCTATAGTTCAATATTTTTTTTGTTAATTATCGTAAATAATTATATAATTTTAATAATTAAATTTTAAAAAAAATATACATTATATTTATATAAATTTGAAATATTTATGTATTGTATGTTCGACTTGTTAAGCTTGACTCGTTAAAACTTGTTAGACTCATTTAGCATGCTTGACTCTACTTGTTTAGCCAGCTTAAAAATGACTCTACTCGTTTAGCCAATTTGACTCTACTCGTTTAACTCATGGCTTGCGAGCTAACTCGAGTTGAAATTTTTTTTTAGCTGACTCATTAGGCTCAACTCGTTCAACTCGATAGGTTTGATGAGCCAAATGTTTTCAGGTTCGGCTTGGCTGGACCATTTGTCATCTCTAGTTGAAAGTCTTCTAATTTATCTAATTTGTAATCAATAAAATAAAAAATAAAAAGAGAAATTGACAAAACAAATCATGAACTATTAGATATGCGACAAAACCAAACCTTAAAGTAATTTTGTTAACAACTAAAATCTCAAACTATGGAAAATGAAGAAGGCAAACATCACTGTCACATTTTTTGTTAAAAATTTATATTTTTTTTCGTAGTGGATAGATCGTCATTCCACAGGGGCCGATACATGAAATAGTTGTAGTCAATAACTTACTTTTTGAAATAGAAGGAAAGTATCTAATGCAAAAATGATATTTTCTGCAACAAAAATGTGTCTTCCGCTCAAGAAGGTTAGTTTCTATAGCATAAATGGTATTTTCATAGCGGATACTTTCTACGGAATTTTAATTTCCTCAGCACAACCCAAAGGTGAAGTACGATCCCAACCTGAATCATAACCCCAACCTCAACCTCAAGCACTACTAGTATCTCAATTGATCTGTTTTCAACCTATATCAGATTATTTCTATTCACCGGTCTTCAGGACTGAGTCAGCGAACAATAGGTATAAAGTTGATATTAAAAATAGTTTGATTATTGTATCTGTAATGTCATCAGTTCTCCCAGTACAATATTGTCTGCTTTGAGCTGAAACCTACACAACTTTGTTCTTAGGGTTAGCACAAAATACGTTGTACTAAATAAGTAAGAGAACTCTACTCATAAAACTATGCATTATCCACTCTCCCAAGCAATGTGTGATTGTGCACTTTCATTGTTATGAATCAGACCCACACTTGGGTTATCTTTACTTTCATAGAGCGGGCTACCACAATAGCTATAAAAGTATATTTAGATACATTGACTGATATGAGAATATAAGACATGTTTTCGCTAAAAAAAAACTAAGATTTTGGGCCAAAAGACAAGTATCTACTGCGAAAATTATCCTTTCCACTATGGAAAATACTCTTTTCGCAGTGGATGCTTGCCTTATACTATAACTTTTCGTAGTGGATATTTGTCTTTCACTGCCGAAAGTAACTCATTGACTACAATTACTTTATGTATGGGTCTGCTACGGAAAGACAACATATCGCTGCGAAACTTTTTTTTTAATTTTTAATGGAAAACGTGACAACGATGTTTGCCTTCTTTATTTTCCATATTTCGAGATTTTAGTTATTCACAAAATTATTTTAATATTTAGTTTGTTGTTGACCCATCAATAATGTAAGGTTCGTTTTGTTAATTACCTAAATAAAAAATTGGGAAAATGACAAACCAACCATCGTACTTTACTATCAATGCAAACCAACCATTGTACTTTTTTTGCTAACAAATTAACCATTAAACTATGGAAAAACGTCATCGTAAATATCGTTGTTACGTTTACCATCAAAATCCATCGAGGGACATCCGTTGTGAGACTAGAGACGTCCGTTATGGGCAGAACGACATAGTCTCAAATCGAGGGACGTCCATTTCTGGACGAGGGACATCCAATATGGGGAAAGGGACGTTTGTGTTGGATTGAGGGATGTTCGACAAGGGAAGCGAGACGTCCGTTATGGATCGAGGGACGTTTGTCTTAATTGAGATAGTATGCCTTTTTAAAAAGTAGGTGACTTGCACGTGACCCTTCTTTGGGTGATGGCCTAAATCCATCCTAGTTGTCAATTCCGATAGAGGGACATACGTCCTCGATCCAACGGCCAAAAACCATCGTCCACTGTTGCCTTTGAAAAATGACAAACTCCATCCTAGTCGTCCATTCCGATCGAGGGACATCCGTCCTCAATCAACGGCCATTAACCATCGTCTACCATCGCCTTTAGAAAATGACAAACTCCATCCTCGTCGTTCTTTCTGATTGATGGATGTCCGTCCCTCGTTCCAATGGGCAGGACGAACGTCTCTCGATAATTAATGTCCTTCGACAGTCTGTTGGATTAGCATTGGACGTCCCTCGTCGTTGCGAGACATCCGTTGTTGCTGCCTTGGACATCTCCATTCGACGGTTCTTGGTGTTAACATGACCACGACATTATAGTTGACGGATTTTGAAGGACGTTCCCTATTGTTGTTGCCTTAGACGTCTCCATTTGACGATCCTTGGCATTAATGTGACTGCAACATTACAATCGACGAATTTTGACAGCAAACGTAACAGTGATGTTTGCGGCGATGTTTTTTCACGAAAAAAAATTAATAATTGACTTATCATTTATCACAAAGTAATATGATTTATTTGTTATTTTCCCTAAAAAATTTCATCCGTAGACTTCAAAGAAAAAAAATTTAAATAAGCTTTGGGCTTGATTAATGGGCCCGTTTTCGTTTACGAAACGGCGTTCTATCTTCTTTTCCGCTGCCGACGGTGATCGTCGTTCACCTCTTTCTTCCTATCTTCTTCCGCTTCTTACTCGCAACTTGCGAAGAAAACAGCGTCCTGCACTTCCTAGTCCAGTTTTGAGCTGTGAAACGCGTTGTAGTGCCTGAAATGAGCGCTTGGTGATCCAAAATTTGGTAAATCTCTTATCCTCTCGGTAGGTTATAGCGCAGAACTCAAAGTGGCATTCAGTTTTGGGGTTTTGGGGTTTTGTAAAAAGTGCCGTTGATTCTCAAATTTTGAATTGATAAATCCTGATAGCGTAGCTGACTTGTGCCATGCTCCGCAGATATTTTTATAAGTTGTGTAATGGGGCGCGCGTAATTTATCTTTGAGAGGTAATACTGGTTTTAATCTCTTTCTATATAAGAATGGTGATTTCCAGCAGTAATCCTCATAGTAGGGAGATCTCCACTAGAAGAAGGATAGCTAGCATGTAAGTCTCTCTCACTCTGTCTCCGTCTCTCTAGCGCATCTAATTTAAGAGAACGACTGGTATGACTGTCATTGTGACCTGCATATTTGAGAAAATAAGTAAAATTTTTGGGTTAGGATGTTGTTTCTGTTATATTTATTTGAAAAGCAGTAGAGCTTCAATTAATATATGAGAAACGTATGGGACTTAAAGAGTAAGAAGCTTATTTCAGAGACAATAGATCATTTTAATTTTGATATTAACCTTCATTTGGTCAACTGTAACTTTCATGACAATTCTTTATGGGGAAATGTGTTGCAGAGAGAATTGGAAAAAACACTGAATTCATAATGAGTAAGGAACGGAAAAACAGTAGAAGGGAAAAGAGGAGAAACCAAAGAAGAAGAAGAAAGTTAGGAGAAAGATTTGAAAATCTCAAATATCATAATTTTATCAAGGACAATCTAACTTCAAACAAGTTACATAACTGAGTTTAAACAACATAGTTAACAATAAAAAAACAAATAACATCAAGAACAAAGTTTTTCATGTTCTCATCAACTCTCCTAGGGTGGGAAAAACTCGACCCAAACGAGTTGATAGATCCACCAATGAACAATCTGATCAATCGCCCAACCATAAGTTGAGCGGTTGAGCAACCTGCTTTCAACGCCCATAAACATGTACAACTAGAGGTCTGAATTTGGAACTTCCTGAGGCTGTCCTTGAATTAGGTGACGGAATATCTTGGTGACTCCAATAGAACTCCAATAAATCTGGATCCAAGTGCTGAAGTGTCTCTAGAAATTCAAATGCAATCGTTATCTGGCCGGCCCACCCAACCTACAAGGAAGCGTTGAACCTCACCTTCGTTAGTACATACAATTTGTTCATCTAGAATAGCATCAATTTTATCTTTATAGATTGTGATAGGAGAAACTGGGGAAGTAACATCAGAAGACTTAGTATCAAAATGGACAGATGGAGGTAGAAGAGGATCATCATAAGCTTAAAATAACCTTTATAAGCTACTAAGTCCTTAACATTAAAAGTAGAATGATAACCAAAATGAGATGAAAGATTAACAACATAGGCATTTGGGTTAATTCACTTTAAAATTTTAAAAGAACCAACACTACGAAGTTGCAATTTAGAACCTAATCTGGATGAACGTCACTCGGGGTGAATTCGAACGATAACATAATCTCGAATATTAAATTCAACATGTCGAAGCCTCCACTGTCCACTTCGTCTTCGACCGAAGCTTCTCCACCTCGCCTCCTTACATTTCTCTCTAGAGGAAATCAGATTCGGACAGAAGCCCAGCGTTTTAGATTAGTCATGGATTGTTGCATGGACCAGTAGCCTCAAAGTTCAGCATGTAAGGCCTTGTTCCATATCTTCTCTTTCTGTTTTGTAGGTTACAAGCACTATTCTTCTGTTTTTTCAACAAATGTATTCATCTACAGAACCAAGACAAAAAAAGGTAGAATAATAAAGTAGCCAAAGAGGAAACTATAGATAGAGGCAAACATCGCACTGTACAAGCAACATGATATTACATCTGTCCCTTCCCAAGTCTTCGGAGTTCGCATTTCAAAGTCTGATTAGTTTCATTCGGAATAATTAATCAGATCCGTTCGACTTTTGTTCGCACTTGGCTGGTCTTGCTGGCAAAATCATGATGAAAGAGAAGTTTTCTATTTCGAACGTTTTAATAGTTATACGTTGTTTATTTTAGATTATGCTTTAATTTTGTTCTTATTAGTTGTGGCTTATCTATATTTCATTATCATACACATATCAAACTCTGTGTCGTATCACTATATTACATCTGATTATATTCGGCCTACCTTAATACTATTTGATTTGAAGTATCACTTAATTTAATCTTTACTGTTTATTTTATTTCCCAAGTATTCTGTTCATCACTCGTTCTGTTAATCAAATTTTTGGTGGATGATTTTTCTAACATGGTTTTTGGCTACACTTCATTACTTTAAAATATCAGCTCTATTTGTTTGCTCTGTTAGAATTTATTAAAAAAAATTAATTAAATGAAATTTAACTTTGGTTTTAGTTGATATTATTCATTTTTGCTACTATGTGTTTGTTGATGTCTCCATTGCTCTTTATTTGAGGAGTGTTGCATTGCATGTAGTTATGTAGTAGTTGTCTGGTCTCATCTAGTATTAGTATTGTTAGGATGGATCCTTCCCAATTTGATATCTTTACCCGACAATTAGCACAATTAGGTGTCAACCAACAACAATTTCAAGAACAATTAGTTGCCATGCAGACTAAGTTTGTCACTACTCGTGAAGCAAATATACATCTTGAAAATAGGTTGAACAATATGAAACAAATCTCTCATCTCTTTGATTCATACAATTCTAAAATGTCCCACAATAGACCCAACCATCATCAGCTAGATGCTCAACAACAAATTAGACATAATCGTAGAGATAGGGTTTACAGTCTTAAACGAGGTCGAAATCATTACCATCAAGGTTCTCAATCTCCTAATCATCAGAAAGAACAACTCTTTAGAAATATCAACTTAGATGTTTCTACTTTTGATGGTTGTTTGGATCATCGCATCTTTACTCAATGGGTTAAGGATTTGGGTCATTTTTTCAATTGGTACGGAGTGCCAGACAATCGAAGAGTTCAATTTGCCAGTTTAAAATTAACTGGTAACACACAACACTTTTGGGAAAGTGTAGAAGAAGATCTCCTCTTGTTAAAAGTTGGGAGGAAATGAAATGACGACTACAAGAGAAGTACTTACCCCAATCCTACCGGGGTAATGTGTTAGACCAATGAAATGCCCTTTCTTAAGGCAACAGGTCAGTCACTGAGTATGTTAATCAATTTGATGAATTTAGAATGAGAAGTAAAGTTGTTGATGATGAAGCCATGACTTTGAGTAGATTTAGATAAGGTTTAAAAGATGTCCTTAAGCATGAGCTTATTTTTCGAAGTGTCAATATCCTAGACCATGTCTATTCCTTAGTTCAAGATTACGAATTAGTGACAAAAACTCCATATGGTAAACATACTGACAATAGACCTCCTCTTGTTTCGACTCTTGCTACTCCGAAGTCTGTCCTTAGGTCTCCTCAATCTCGTGCCCCATTTGTTAAAGAAAACAAAAAAGAAGTTTGGACAATTCAAAAAATTCTTTTCGTTTGCAATGTTTCAACTTTAAGTGTTTTGGTCATATCTCCTCTAATTGTCCTAGTCGAACCCTAGTCATAGAAGAAAGTGAAAATGTAACTGAGGAGACTATTGAAGAGCAAGCCTATGAACCTAATCCTGAAGAGTTTGGAGATTTGGATAACGATAACTTTTTAGGTTGTGTCATAACTCTTTCCGTACCAAATCTTTCCATCTCGCGTCAACTAAGTGTTGTAAGATGTACACTTACCCAACCCAAAGATGTCGCAAATTGGCATCGCCATTCAATTTTTCACACTTATATCAAAATCAATAATAAAGATTGCAAAATCATTGTGGATAGTGGCAGTTGTATCAATGTTGTGTCTGTTACTACTGTATCTTGTCTTGGGTTGAAGTTCGTCTCTCATCCTCAACCTTACAATGTCTCTTGGTTTGATACTTCTTCCATATCTGTGAAGGAGCGTTGTTTGATTCCTATTCAGTTTCTTGAATACAAAAAGCAAATTTGGTGTAACGTTATCCTTATGGATGTTGGCCATGTCATTCTCGGTCGTCCTTGGTTGTTTGATTTGGATGTCACTTTCCATGGTCCATCCAATTCTTGTTCTTTCCTATTTAATGGAAAGAAAATTCATATTAACCATTTTCTCCCAAACTCAAGAACCTTGGAGTCCCCTCATACAAAGAAAAGTTATTGAACAAAAAAGATTAAATGTTATTAATCCTACGGAGTTTGAACGTTCACTCGAAATGGATTATGTTGTTTTCATGGTGATAGTAGTGGAGGTTTTGTTGAATCCTCCTCTAATAATCTCGGTTGATGACCAATCAATCATTGAAGAATTTAAGTACGTTTTTCCTAAAGACCTCTCCGACCATTTACCCCCATTATAAGACATCCAACGCGAAATTGTATTTGTTCCTGGAGCATCTCTTCCAAAATTGCCTCACTATAAAATGAATCCCACTGAACATGCTGAACTCCAGAGACAAGTATATGATCTCTTAACTAAATGATTTATTTGAGAGAGTTCAAGTCCTTGTGCAGTTCTGGCTCTTTTGACTTCAAAGAAAGATAGCACTTGGAGGATGTGCATTTGATAGTCGTGCCATAAACAAGATCACAGTAAAGTATCATTTTCTTATCCCTAGATTTGATGATATGTTGGACGTAATGGCTAATGCTTAGATTTTTTCAAAGATTGATCTTAGAAACGGGTATCATCAAATTAGAATTCGTTTGGGTGACAAGTGAAAAACTACCTTTAAGACAAAGGATGGTCTTTATAAGTGGCTCGTTATACCTTTTGGACTGACCAATGCTCTGAGCACCTTCATGAGAGTGATGACTCATACTCTTTAGGCCTTTTTTGGGCAAATTTCTTGTTGTTTATTTTGATGATATCCTTATTTATAACCAAAATACATACCACATCAAAGCCATCTTCAACAAGTTTGTGCTTCCCTTCAGGCCTCAAGTCTCTGTGCCAATGTTAAAAAATGTGTTTTCTTCACGTTCCTAGGATTTATAGTTTTGTCTACAGGAGTATCCTCTGGCCCCATAAAGATTAAAGCAATTATTGATTGGCCTAAGCCTAAAAGCATAAATGACGTCCGAAATTTTCATGGTTTAGCTACCTTTTATTGTTGTTTCATTAAGGGTCTCAACATGATTATGGCTTCATCGCTGAGTGTATGAAGAAGAAAGAATTTCATTGGACATTAGCAGCTTCTAAAGCTTTCAAGGCCATTAAAACCTGAATAACTGAAACTCCCTTAATGCAACCTCCCGATTTCTCCAAAGTCTTTGAGGTTGAATGTGATGTCTCTGAGTAGGGATTGATGGCGTTCTTAACCAAGAACGACATTCTATCGCGTATTTCAATAAAAAGTTGAATGATGCCAAACAACGATAGTCAGCGTATGATAAGGAATTGTATGTAGTTGTGCAAGCTCTACGTTATTGGCGTTATTACTTGTTGCCTCAAGAATTTGTACTTTATTTTGACTCTAAAATTCTAAAATATCTCAATTCTCAAAAGCGAATGAACTACCAACACGGTCGTTGGGTTGAGTATTTACAAGCATATTCATTTGTCTTGAAACACCGAAAAGGAGTAGAAAATCAAGCTGCCTATGCATTAAGTCGTTGCACATCTCTTTTGGCTATTATGAGTGCCAAAATAATTGGTTTTGAAAGACTCAAGGAGGAATATGAATCTTTTTCTAATTTTAAAGATAATTTTCTTGCACAATTTGATTACAATTACGACTTCGTTTTGAGAAAGGTTATCTTTTTATGTTCAACAAGTTGTGACTTGTGTATTCCCAAAACTTCATTTCTAGAGTTCATCATTTGGGAAATTCATGCGGGAGGATTAGCCAGTCATTTTAGGTGTGACAAAACAATCGAAGAAGTTGAAAGACAATTTTATTGGCCTAATTTGAAAAAAGATGTTGGCAAGATAGTAAGTTCCTGCAGAACTTGTCAACTGGCAAAATAGAAATGACAAAACTCTGGTCTTTACATGCTGCTTCCTGTACCTAGCTGTCCTTGGCAAGATGTTTGTATGGACTTTCTTCTAGGATTCCCGCGCACTCCAAAGATACATGATTCTATTTTTGTTGTTGTTGATCGTTTTTCAAAAATGACTCACTTTGTACCTTATAGTAAAAGGTCTAACACATCTAAAGTAGCTAGCTTATATTTCAATGAAATTGTAAAACCATATAGTCTTTCTAAGACCATTGTTTCTAATAGAGATGTTCGTTTTATAGGTCATTTTTGGAGAACTCTATGGCACCTGACTGATACAACCTTAAAATTTTTTACTGCTTATCATCCTCAAACCGATGGCCAAACTGAAGTTGTTAACTGGAGTCTTGGTAGTTTGTTATAAGGTGTCTGATCAAAGAAAATCTTAGGAATTGGGATTTAATTCTTCCTATAGCTCATATTGCATATAATAGTTCTGTAAATCGATGTATAGGTATGAGTCCCTTTGAAGTTGTGCATGGTTTTAAGCCGAGGAAACCTTTAGATCTCATCCCTATGTCTCCGCATGCTACTGTGTTTATGACAGCTGAAATGTTCGCACAACATCTTCATGATTTGCATGTAAAGATCAAAAAAAAATTAAAAGCAAGTAATGCATCATATAAACTACGAGCTGATTTTTACAAACGATATGTTACCAATTAATTTTAAACTGGCAAATTAAACTCTTTGATTTTCTGACACTCCATACCAATTGAAAAAAGGATCCAAATCCTTAATCCATTGAGTAAAGATGCGAGGATCCAAACAACCATTAAAAGTAGGAGCATCTAACTTGATATTTCTAAAGAGTTGTTTTCCTGGCGATTAGGAGATTGAGAACCTTGACGGTAATGATTTCGACCTCATTCAAGACCGTAATTTCTATCTCTACGATTATGTCTAATTTGTTGTCGAGCATCTAGCTGACAATGGTTGAGTCTATTGTGGGACATTTCAGAATTGTTTGAATCAAAGGGATGAGAGATTTGTTTCATATTGTTCAATCTATTTTCAAGATGTATATTTGCTTCATGAGTAGTGGTCAACTCAGTCTGAATGACAGCTAATTGTTCCTGAAATTATTATTGGTTGACACCTAATTGTACTAATTGTTTGGGAAGGATCCATCATAACAGTACTAGTACTAAATGAGACCAGACGACCGCTACGTAACTGCATACAATGCAACACTCCTAAGATGAAGAGTACTAGAGAGATAAATAAACACAGTAGTAAAAATGAATAATATCTACTAAGTCAAAGTTAAATTTCATTTAACTAATTTTTTTAAAAAATAAATTATAACAGAGCAAACAAAATAGAGATGATATTTTAAAACAATGAAGCAAAGGTCAAAAATCACGTCAGAAAATCATCCTCCACAAATTTGATTAACAAAACAGAGTGATGAACGGAATACTTGGGAAATAAAATAATTTGCAAAGATTAAATCAAGTGATAATTCAAATCAAATGGTATTAAGGTGGGTCAAATATAATCAGATGTAATATGGTGATAGGACACGAGGTTTGGTATGCGTATGATAATGAAATATAGATAAGCAACTAACTAATAAGAACAAAATTAAAGTATTATCTAAAATAAATAGCGCATAACACTATTAAAAGGTTCAAAACGGAAAACTCCCATTTTGTCATGATTTTTTCGACAAGACTAGCTAAGTGAGAACAAAAATCGAACAGTTCCAATTAATTACTCCGAATGAAACTGATTAGACTTTGAAGTGCAAACTCTGAGGACTTGGAAAGGAACAAAAATAATATCGTGTTGCTTGTACAGTACAAAGTCTACCTCTATCTATAGTTTTTTCTCTGGCTACTTTATTATTATGCCTTTTTTGTCTTGGTTCTATAAAGGAATACATTTGCTGAAGAAGCCGAAGAACAGTGCTTGTAACCTACCGAACAGAAAGATAAGACATGGAACAAACCCTTGCATGCTAAACTTCGAGGCTAGTGGTCCGTGCAACAATCCATGACTCATCCGAAACTTTGGGCTTTTGTCTGAATGTAATTTCCTTTGGAGAGCAATCGTAAGGAGGTGAGGTGGAGAAGCTTCGGTTGAAGACGAAGTGGACAATGGAGGCTTCGAAATCCCTCTAGAGTGAGGACTGTAGCTTCTGTTTAGAAGCAGAGTCGGCCGGCGACGGTCAATAGGCAGGACAAGAGCGAGAAGGACAGGAGGAAGCTCACCGCAGTATCCCAAATTGCTGGTATTGAACCTTTGCTTGGATGATGGTATTGACCGATTCTTGCCTAAGAATTCAAGGAAAATAAGGTGTGACGGTCAATAAGCAAGACTGGGGATAGAAGAACAGGAGTGACGTGGGAGACCAATCACAGAGAGAATGAGCGATGCGGGCAACCAATCACAGGGAGAGAAAAAAAATGCTTCATAAGTCTGTTGATATGGCTGAAAAACATGCTGACCGAGAGCTGTTACAGGTTGAGGAAGCTTTGGTTAAAACAAAAACAGATAAAATTTTGGCATGGAAAATTAGACCAAGAATTATTGTTTGAGAAAACAATAAAACTTGCTTTGATACCAATTTGATGTTGGGGGAATTGGAAAAAACAGTGAATAAGAAATAATGAGTAAGAAATGGAAGAACGTAAGATGGAAAAAAGGAGAAACCATAGAAGAAGAAAGTTAGGAAAAAGATTTGAAAATCTTGAACATCATAATTTTATCAAAGACAATCTAGTTTCAAACAAGTTACATAATTGAGTTTAAATACTGAAAGCTTAGAACCAACGGGCCTTTTAAGGAATAAAGTTGAATTACAAAACATAATTAAAATAAATAATATAGTCAACAATAAAAAAAACAAATAACATCAAGAACAAAGTGTTTCATGACCTCATCAAAATGAAAATCCAATTTTTTTTGCTTGCATCATGTTTAAAGTATTTCCTTTTTTGTGTTCTTATGTACTGAGCGTGTAATTTTTGTTAAAATTTATGAGTGGAGACATTTGGTTTTTACATATCTCAGATTCAACAAAAGAGAAGAAGATTTTGAATCCCTGAGAGACTACAATGACTACCTTGAGGAGGTGGAGGATATGAGTAAGTATTTTGGTTAGGAATAACTTCTATATCTAATTTTTTGAGTGCTGCTTTGACAAAAAGGAAATTTTCTTTCTCAGCTTTCAACTTGATTGAAGGCATCGATGTCCAAGACATTGAAGGAAAAATTGCCAAATATCAAGAAGAAAATGCCGAGCAAATAATGATCAACCGTGCTCGCAAAGTACATGTTAATATTGTTGTCATATATCTATAATAAGAATGATATGCAATTTGCCAGAAGACTTTTCCAAGTGTCCCTTATTAATGATAAAGATTAAATGGTGTTGTGTTGATTTTGACTACAAATTTTTTTTCTTCTGCTGTTATGAATCCTTGTTTTACCTTCTGGGGCAAAATGTAAATGTGCAGTTCTGCTTTAGGCTGACCAAGGACAATTTGTCACTGTTTCATAGGTTCATTTGCAGATTGTTCCTCATTATTGCACTTGTTTTCCCCCTTCGATATTTCTTATAAATATATTCACAGGATGATGACGCATAATTAAGTCGTTCTGCAGGCTGAAGAACTAGCTGCTGCTCTTGCGGCGAGCAAAGGACGTCCTGCTGTGTTTGATGTTGATGAGGTGCAAATTGGATTTATTCATATGTTGTCATTTCTTTTTCACTGCAACAATATATTTTCTTCTTTCGGAGGCCATTTTACATCTTCTAGGATCTATCATTCCATGCCAATGTCATTATGTAACTAACACCTCTATTTGAGTTTATATATTGTTTAGCTGCATATGTTAATAGTTGATTTTTCTATCTCAGCATGATGAACTCTTTTGCAATAGCTGCCGTATACGTTAACAGTTGCATGTTTCGTTGTTCACTCACATCAAGGGGATTAATACATTTCTTAGCAAGTTTAATTCTCTTTTGATGCAGTCTATCAACCAAAATTCACAACCGGGAACAGGTGCAATTCCGCAAGGACAATATGCACCAACATTTCTAGGAGGACAGCAGCCACGACCGACCGGCATGGCCCCACAACCAGTTCCAGTAGGAAGTGGGCTTGACATTGATATGCAAGGTTATGACGACGAGGAAATGTTGAAGCTCAGAGCAGAGAGGGGTGCAAGGGCTGGTGGGTGGCGCGTAGAGTTTAGCAGAAGGAGAGCATTTGAGGAAGCCTTTGGAAGCCTCTGGATTCATTAACTCCTTTCATTGTTAATGGGGTAAGTTGGCGTTGGGAGTATTTATTTCTTGATATAATGCAATATCTTATTTGATCAGATTTCTTGTCCCTACTATCAAAGATTTTAAGATCTAGCTCTCATACATTGTTAAGGTCCACCTTGGTTGGTTTTTCATCTGATTGTTTTGCGGGCTTTAGTGAACAATTATATCTAAATTATAGAGGAAAATACAAATTAAATCATGAATCTTGTAAGTCCATTCAACATGAACCCTAACAGCAAAAATGAATTTCAAATTTTGAGATATTTTCAGCTTAAATTTTGAATTTTTTTTAATAAAATGAATATTGAATCTTGTATCGGGAATAAAATTATTCACGAATTGATCTTTTTAATTTGGATTTTGATTTGGTTTCTGTTTTAGATTTTTCTATTTGGACTCATTGTTGGGTTGATTTTAGTTCATTTGGGATGGTTTTTGTAAGGTTAATATAGTTTTTTTGTAGTTTTTAAAATGGGAAAATGACAAATCAACCATCGTCCTTTCTTTATTGTTAGTGACAAACTAATCATTTTTTTTTTGTTAACAAATTAACTACTGAACTATTAAAAAATGATAATGCATCGTTGTCACTTTTGTCGTTAAATGTTTTAACGACGAACTGCAGCGATTTTTCGTGAAACTATCGCTATTTTGTCACTCGCGTTTTGTCAAAAATCTTTGATCACAAATCTGAGGGCTTTCAACAAGTGATTTTGGGATAAACCCGATGACACATCGTAGATTTCTAAGAGAGCTTTGATTTGATATCATATGAAGTCAGATTCTGGCACTTGTAATCAAAGTTATGATCTTTTGAAATTGAAGATGTCAAGAATCTATGAAACAGCAGCGGTTTATCAAGATACCGTTGCAATGTCTCAATAAACCACAGCGGTTTATCGAGACACTGCTGCGGTGTCTCAATAAACCGCAACGGTTCATGCCAATTGTTGGCTTCTTTTTGGAAAACCAGGGAGCTGCAGCGGTTTATCTATGAACCGTTGCGGCTCCACATCTGCACGTTAATGGCAAACGTGACAGCGATATTTGCTTTGTTATTTTCCCAAACGTTAATGGTTAATTTGTTAGAAAAAAAAAAGATAGTTGTTGAGTTGTTATTGATTGAAAACAATGGTGGTTCATTTGTCATTTTCCCTTTTAAAATCAAAAATAAAAATAAAAATATATATAAATATTATAATATGAGTTTGACTTGATTTTAATAAGAGTAACATCGGTCTAATTTGTTTATGTTGAAAAGTTTAAGGTTTATTTTATTTTCAAAAAAATACTTAAAGTTGAAGTGTAATGGATCCAAAGTTGTAAGATCATTTTATTTGAAAAAAATATGGAAGATTTAAGGGAAATTAACACCACAAATCCTATAGTTTGGGATCAACGACAAGTCAAACTCTGAAAAAAAATTTGCGGACAATTAAAACTATGACCTATGGAAAAAGAACAACGTCGATCTCGCAGTTATGTTTTTTATCAAACGAAAACATCTAAGACAGCAACAACACGTGAGAGACGTCTGTTTTGCCCGTTGGATCGAGAGACAGACGTCTTTCGATTGAAATGAATGCCGAATATGGATTTAAGACATCTCACAAATGATGAATTTAGGGCATCCTCCAAATACAGACATCCTTTGACGAAAGACGGACGATCGTTTTGGCCTGAACGACGTAGTCTTAAGTTGAGGGACGTTCATTATGGGACTATGGACGTCCGTTATGGGCAAAACGACGTAGTTTCAAATCGAGAGATGTTTGTTTCGGGACGAGGGACATTTGTTCTAGGAAGAAGGACGTCCGTTTTGGACGAGGGTAGTCCGAATTTGGATGAAAGACGTCCATTGTGAACTGAGGGACGTCCATTGTTAATTGAGGGACGTCCGTTGTTGCTACCTTAAAGAGAAATGTGATTGCGAAGTCGACGTTGTTATTTTTTTATAGTTTAGGATTTTAATTGTCTATAAATTTTCTATTGGATTTGTGATGCTGCTGATCTAAATCTATAAAGTCCGTGGTATTAATTTCTAAAGATATAAATTAAACAGATATTTAAAATTAATTTTTATTTTACATTAAATTATAAATACACAATCTCGTCCCGCCTCTGTCAAACTAAACCGATATTGTCTTGTTTTTCTGAAGAGTGCAGACCCTGCATCGTGCCAAAAGAAAGTGAAGGCTCAATAGTTTGAAGCGCAAAAATCAAAATCCAAATAATATTGAAGGCCCAAACCAAAGGAGACCAATGAGGACTCAAGAAAATTGGTTGAGTCGTGTGATTTTCTCATTATTACCCTTTACTCATGGGTGCTAGATGTCTCAATTTTTGTGAGATGGAATTATTTGTGGCAAATGACTTGGCTTCTTAGGATTGCAGGAGTTCAAAGTGTTAGTTAAAGTTCAATGACAAATTTTGGTGCATTGATGATGGTGGTGGTGATGATCACAATCACAATCACAATCACAACTATCAATGATGGTGAAGGCGATGATAAATTAGTTTTGTGGAATTTATATGATTGAGTTACATGATTTACACTTTGTTAACTACTACAATCATTTCCTATGTCTTGATATCTATTCTCCCATAAAAAAATGTTTCTATTTTTTTTTTATAAAATGATATTTTTTAAAACTTAAATGGAACTTATCTAGTAATGTCACTTGATTTCACCTGTTTTAGCCTGGGTGATTCCGCACAAAATAGAAAACGTTTATGTTTACCAAGAGGTCTTGTTATCAAGCTATTACGCCTTCAATGAACATTCACTTATAGTTGATTTCATGTGTATGACACAATGATTTAGAAATTTAGATTACTATTTATAAAATGCAAAAACAAAAATTATTTATTAGACGTATTTCTTTGTCGTTCTACTGGTCGATTATTTGTTTATGAATCAATACTCATTAATCAATCTAACTCACAAATCAAAGTGCTACCTTTTTTCACACAACAATCTTCGAATATCAAATTTGAATCACAAAATTATTATGTTAAAGTCGACAATTCGTTATCCGATTCATTTAATGGAAGAAAAAGACAATTATGTGTGGAATACCATTGTCGCCTACTAGTAGTTATGTGGAGCTTGACTATTTGGTTGGGTAAAAAAAGTTAAGAGAGTTTGGTAGCAGAAATAGTGTATGTGCCTATGAAACTTTAGCACTTAAACTCCATAAATGTCAATCTGGATAAGGTTTGTAGAATTTATTCATTAATTATTCACGTTTCCTCACTTCATTTCATTCTTTCAACCAATCTTTGCCAACATAAGACTTTAGTTTGAAGGAGTTTTGTCAACTTCAAGTAACAGCCAACACCTCACTATTTGTTGTCCTTAATTGAGACTCAAGAGTTTTTCTTTGGCACGTTGAAGTAATAGAAGAAAAAGAGATGACCCTTGATCTAACAAAACACATAGCGGATTTTGAACTAATTTACATGCAAAGCAATACTTGTTTTCTGATATATAACTTCTTATTTCAATTCAATTCTGTAATGTTTTGTAATATTTGTATAGTCTCGGTTTTAGCAGACAAATTTGTCTATTTTGAGTCAATATTCGTGTGGTTTATTTCTAAATTTTTTATCCTAAAATATTTTGTACTGCAGTACTAAGTTGATAAGAAAATTTTACTTTTAAACTGTTTGTTTTTCAAAAGATATAGGATTGTATAATTATCTTAACATGTGTAAGAATTCAGGATTATCAGGTCAACCGATAAATTGACTATTTTTTTGGTGACAAGGTGAGCAAACAAGTTTACCTGTGAAAAACAAGTTCAGAGCTGGTTCTTGGTTATCCTTGCATTTATAGAAAGGACTTCCACATTATAAGTAACAAGAGCCTAATTTCTTACTAACTTTGAAATAAATAATAAAGTAGATAATGAGAAAGATTGACCAACTTTTCAAGCGTGACAAGAAAGCTAAAAAGAGATGCAAAAGACAAACGTGTTGCAAAGTCCACGTCACCTACACGTGTCTCAAAAACTAAGCATTCATCAATTCTGACCACAAATCTGAACAGAGCTCCTCTCATTTTTTCCCATGAGTTCCACGTTCATTATGCAAACTCCATTTTTTATTTGTTTAAAATAATAAATAGTAATTTCCATCTCATATATTTTGTTAATACAACTTGCTCTCAGTTGTAAGCTATCAAACCCATTACCCGATTAACTTGAATTAATAATATGAGTAGAAACATTCTCTTTTTATACTACTTTTTGTAACTAGGGTTTTGCTTGCAGCCTTTTTTATCTGATTTATTTCTTCTACGCGAAAACAACATGAGATTCGTGCCCTAACTATTCTGTTTTGCATAATTTCTTCTCCGACAAACAGTAAATTATATAGCAATATTTTGTGTAATTCTTAAGTTGCATGAGAACGGTATAAATTTATTGTTTTGTTTCTTGTTTTTGCAAATTTGAGCGTTATTTTTTTTTTCCAATTATATGCCCTAGAGGTGGATAGAATTGAAGTTTAATTCCTAAAAATAATTTGATTAAATGTGTTATATTATGCGACATGCACCAATTAGGGCCATCTACATGACAATGAGTAAATATAATATAATGGATCATGTTATTTTATAATAAAAAAAAAATGCAATTTAACCCATGTACTTTGTGTTAAGGTACTGATAAAAGCAAAACAATTTTTTTCGAGTAATTTAAACTATGTACGTTGAGTGTTAGCAAAACAATTTATGCAATCATAAAAAAAAATTATCAAAACAACTACTGAACTATAGAATCAATGATAAGTCAACCACTAAACAATTTTCGCTAACAAATAAAATACTAAACTATGAAAAATGAACAGGGCAAATATCGTTGTCACGTTTGCTGTTAAAATTTTCAATTTCGTTCTAGCTAGTTGTTCCTCATCAGAATTAATACTTTCCTCCGTGGAACGTCAATACTAATAAACATTTCTCTTTGTTAGTCATTCCTCCACATGGAACAATGTCATTCCGTGGAAGAAAGAATATGTTTAGCCGCGGAATGACATCTTTCCTTTTCCTGGGCAGAATGACGTTATTCCACGGAGGAAAGTAACTCTCTAACTTCCATTGCCCTAGTATATAAATTCACATTACGTGCTCCAGAGAGATCACACTACTCTCAAAGCGATTTCCTCAACGAACCTTGAACCCTACCCTCTTCATTTCTTTCACTGTTTCATCTATTCCAATGGATTCTACAAGTACCAGGACGAGCAAATTGACTCTCAAGTGTGAAGGTGATCCCTCTCAGTCTAAACCTCAACTAAAAATAGAATCGACATGTGACCGTAGATGAAATGCAACTGAGTTCGTTCAATCTCAGTTTCAGCGTAATGCACAATCCGAGGTTGAAACACAACCCGAGGTTGAAGCACAAACTCAACATCAACCTGATCTTCAACGACGACCAAGAGCTCAATTGGTCTGTTTCGAACCTATAACAGATAATTTCCACTCTTCACTCTTCAAGACTACGGTGGAGAATGATAGGTACGAAGCTAATATTAAACACCATTTGATTATTGGATCTAGAAGAGTAGACTTTGATTCATTATCTGATTTGGGACTCGAAGAATTGGTTGAGAGTGCTAACTTAGCCAGGTTGTGCAGATTGGGTGGAAGTTACTGTAAACGAATTGTGAAACTATATTATATCAATTGGGAACTGCCCACCAAACTATTAGAGGTCTAAACTTACATATTTGGATGGGAGTTGAGGCTAACTGTAATCCCCGGAATTTTATCGAGCTCAAAAATATATTATTTATGAATTTTGGAGATTTTGGAATGATTTTCTCATGAGATGTAATACCTGATTTTCCCGTAGCGGGATTAAGTGAAAATAATCAAGAAATTGATTGAGTGTAAATTTGAATAAAAGAATGTTTAGATATTCATGAAAATTATTAAGTTGAAATTTTGGAGATTAATTGGAAATGTTGAATTTGAAATAAAATAAAAGAGGGAATTTATAAGGGAAACAATGACGTTTTGTGAAATGAAGAAAGGCAGCAGCATTCCGCGTTGGTCAGGATGCGTGATTATCGCTTTGGTTCGGTCGACAGGGGTAGTCTGGTCACATGACTATCAACTGAACTCACGTGAAAAAGCGAGAAAAGGTTTGTAGTTACTCCGGTCGCATGCTGAATGTAGTTGGTGTGGTCAATATCTCGACTCCTGTCGATACTCTATATCGATCGGCCTCACGACATCTTGTGAAAATCAAGTGTTCATAAAGCTTCGGACGATAGCATTTTATCATGGTTTCGGTCGACATCTCATGTCTGGAGGACATGGGTATCGACCGGACCCAAAGGATGCCGACAGAATTGTCTATACTAAATGCTCGCCTAACTTCTGCCTGCTTCCCAATGTCATAGCAACTGCTGACATAGTGGAAAATGCCTATAAATAGGCAGTGAGATTGAAGGGAAAATCACAAAGAAAGGAGAAGAAGAGAAGTGAGGTGTGGAGAGGCAAAGAAGAGTGAGAAAGAAAGAGAGGAGAAATTGAAGGGGAGAAAATTAGTGCGAAGGAAATTGGGGATAAGAGCGAAGAAATTGGCGGGAACTTTGGTAGGAGGGAATTACGGAATGCCTCTTGGATTTTATTGGTAACGATTTTCGTTTCTTAAATTTATTAGTAGAATTAGTTGATGAATATTAGTCCTTAATATTATCGTTATTATCGCACTATTATTTTAGAAATATTAGTTCATATTAATTTGGAAATATTATTAGTGGTGTAATTGTACTGTGTAAGTAAGTTCTCTCTAGGAGACTGGTATTTAAGTAAATCATTGTGACCCTCCAGTCTTTCCTAGGAATTTACTTGGAAAGGATATTCTTTCTAAGGAGATTGCTAAGGGCATTCTTTCCTGGGAATATTCCTGATCGGTACTATCCATGACTAACAAAAGAAATAAAATAATAAATAATGGAATCAAAACTAGGATTATAATTAATAAGTAAATGTTATTTTGAAGGTATTAACAGGTAAAAGAATAAAAAGCTAAGCACGCTAAGGACTGCGGGAAAGTTCTTCAAAAGTAAGAAATAGGATGTGGTGGCCAGTGGAGGCCCTGCATCACGAGACTATTTTTATGTTTTATTGAACTATATACTTTGAGGATTTTTATGAAATAGTCATTATGAACTGTCATTCATGCATCATGATAGGACTTATGAAAATGTGACATATGCATGATATGACAAAGGAAATAAATGAATAAAGGAAAAATGGCCGTTTGAGGGTTCGAGAGAGAGGGTGACGATCGTAGGTGGGAACAACCCTAATGGAATTCTCCACTCACGTATAGGTTGGAGTCGGTTAGTCCACACCGATCAACAGATGTATCCTTGCCCTTAATCCTCAAATGTCGGTCGTAAGTGAGAACACCCCTAATGGAATTCTCCACCCATGAAGGGATAGAGTCAGTTAGTCCACACTGACCAACAAATATAAAGGTCGTAGGTGAGAACACCCCTGATGGAATTCTCCACTCATGAAGGGATGGAGCCAGTTATGCAAGTCTCCATCCAAGCCCATCTTGAAGACTCGATTAAAGGTTTTCTAGTCTCCATCCCCCTCAGCCATAGAGTCTCCAAACCCCTTAGTCGTACAACCTCCATCATCTCCTCTACAACCCATGGAGGATGATACTCCATAGCCTATGTCTTCACCCCCTCCTCAGTCATCTCACTTACGTCGATGCTTGAGGAGATTGTCAACTGGTTGTAAAGAATGGAGGAGTAAGCGGAGGAGCGGTATCAAATGGTGTTGGACCGAGTTCAAAGGATGGAGAACCAAGTTCAAAGGATATAGGACCAAGAGAAAGAAGCGCCATCAAATAGTGTTACATTGAATGTAAAGAAAGGAGGACCAAGCAGAGGAGCTCCATCATGAGTTATTGGCTGCAAAGAATGGGGTCGTGAACAAGGAGACGTGCGCATGATCAAGCAATTCCTCCAGCATCCTCTCTAGCGATTTCTCGAAAAGGCCCTCTAGCATCTTCTCCAGCAACCCCCCCAGCATCCTATCCAGCAACCTCTCCAGCAACCTCTTCAGCATCTAAACCCATACAATGTCTGTCAGTTTTTTAGTTTATACGTAAAGTTCATTATTAGTTTATTTATGTGCGATATAATAATGTGTCTTAAATTTACAACGCTCTCGCCATCACATGTCAAAATTTTCCTTCTGCTATATTTGCCAAGGTGCAGAAGGTAGTGGCTCCCACTCTTCCATCGACATTGTATGGAATATAGCCTCCATTTCAAACTTTGCACGTAGGTCTTTGATTTGGTTGTCTACGTGTCTGCAATTATTCATGCCTTATCAGTCTGACGGTTTGCAAATGTTCATTTCAGTCAGGTGACCTAACATATATTTTTACGAGACTGATTCATGCAAATATGAAGAAAAACCTAGAGACATGTGCGATTCTTGCAAGAGTTATGGTAGGCTATTTCATTTCTGGCATTAAGTGTTTTGGACTGGATGCTTAAGATATTTCGCTTCATGTTTTCATTTTCAAGTAGATGATGTGTACCACATCACTAATCTCATCATCCCGAAGCAAGAAGCGACAGCAAACACGGTGAGAATTACGTTATGTTAAATTAAATAATTTAGAAATTTTATTTTAATATTCATCCTTGCGTTTTTTGTATACAGTGTCATACGTTGAACGAAGAAGAATACTTCAATATTCTAATGGAAAGATCGCTTATTACATTAGGGTGGATTCACGTAAGTGAACTTCTTGCTTTTGTTATATTTCATGTTTGAATAGTTCTAACGCATGGTTTGCTTTTCAGACACACCCATTGCAATCATGTTTTTTATCCATTGACCTACACACTCACTACCCTTACCAGACATTGCTGCCAGAAGTAGTTGCAATTGTCATAGCGCCAACAGATACTGAGAGTTATATCTTTTCACTTGTGTAGATTCATATTGCTTTCTACTTATGTGCTAATTTTTCCCTTTCCTTTTTAGTCTGCATGACATATTTCGCTGTATCAATGGGAGTTTAGGGTTGCTCCAAAGTAGTAAGAAAACTAGATTCCACCTTCACCCAGAGCTACTGGATACATCTCCCCTATGTGCCAAAGGTTTTAACGTATACCTAGACTCGAAGTTGCCATTTGCAGTCACTAACTTACGGAGGAGATCTCGCAACAAAGCACCAGCGTAGGTAGTTGATGTATAGGGATACTAGTTAGTTGTACACTTATTGTGATATTAGTCTATTGTAAAGTGGATATGTGATTGAATTGCTTACTGATCGTTCCATTGGTTAATTGTGATTGAATTATACTGATTGCGATTGAATTATACTAATTGTGATTAAAGTATATTGATTGTGATTAGATTATACTTATTGTGATTGAATTATACTTATTGTGATTGAAATATACTGATTGTAATTGGATTATACTGAAATGACAATTACAGTTTGGATAACCGAACACTTTTTTTTTTATGATTCTTGGCTCTTTTTGTTGAGAGTAATGTTTACTTTAAGTGTTGTCTTTTCGAATCTACATATACAAACAAAATTATCCACTTTAATATTTGAAGCGATAGTTGTGAAACCCGGCCCTGTTGGCCCAAATGAATATATATATATATAATGATTTTTTTGAAACACCCTCTTTCCCAAGAAATTGGGGAAAACTCCCCCATTTCAGCAAAGTTGGGCCCAACTTTGCATTTCTCTTCCTCTCCTTCGCAACCGTCATCTTCTACAAATCATCAAAGTAAAAAGTGGAGTTTCTGGCAAGTTAGCGGATTTTGTTGCTCACCAACAGGGGTAGGTATGCCATCCTTAACTTATGGGTTTCTTCCTTCTTCCATAATGTCATCTAACAGATGATAAATTCTTGTTTTTGGAAGGTAGATATAATTATAGATTTGGGAAAAGTGTTTGCGGTTGATCAATCGAAGCGTGAAGCGTTTTTCCATCAAACAGGTTTTTATCGTTCACCATTAAGTATAAATTTTGGAAATTTTCTGGTATTGGTACTAACAGATGATTCCATTTCTTTAAGGTTTGAAGTTTAATCTTTGAGTTGTGCATACGACTCAGGCAAGACTTTGGCTGTGAGACGTTTCTCAGGTAAGAAAAACTGGATTTTCAACTTTGTTTCATCCTTGAACTTCTGCAAAAAAATTTGACAATCACTAATAAATTTGGATTGGTTGATTTGACTCTGGAAATTTAAGTATAAATGTGTTCTGTTTGTTGGATGATCATTGGAGGTCAGGAAGGACATCCCGACCGAAAAAGTTTCGGCCTTTCGGCCAAGAACATCCTTCATATCGGCAATGTTAATCTATTGGATTTCTGAATTTAGGTTTGGATATTGTTGATGTAGCAGATGTCTCCATGATTGGGAGGAGACAAGCGGTCGGAGAGTGATTTCCGACCCCTCTACATCCATTACTGACCAGCGAGAGTCGCTGGGAAGGAACAGGTCACGACTTGGGAATGCCCAAACCATGAGACATCGTTCGTAGCCCATAAAACTTCTTGAGCCACAACCCATATTTGGATAAGGCCATTGGGCCATGTGCAAAAGCCTTTGGGCCAGATTGTTGGGCCATGGGGCTCTTGGCCAAAAAAATTATTTTTTTTAATTTTTGGGCTATGTTACCTGGTTCTTTGGCCCTAACTAACTAAGACACTATATGTAATGACCGGATAAGTTCTCCATATACGTGGTAATATTTTATTAATGCGTGAATATTTTATCAAGAATTGTAATGTCTCGACTTTTGTAACAGAGTTAATTAAGGATTTAATTGATATAAAAAATAAATAAATAAATGAGGAAGAAGAAATTAATTAAATTAAGAATAATTTAGAGGGAGGGGTAATTGTAATTTGATTTGATGGATTTAAGTGGTTAATGGGAGGATGGAGAGTGAACCGGTTTATGGATCGGTCTGGTTCACTGCATTGGTTCGGTCCAGCAATACTTCAAATGACCTGAAGTCATTTCCTTAGGAGAGAAAATGGCTAGAGAGGCCAGGGAAAGGGGGGACCAACAGGGGAAATTGAGGGAGAGGGAGAGGGAGAGCGACAGGCAAGGGGGAAAATGGCGGGACCACCTATTTTCGAGGCATGATCCCATCCCTATCCTCGCCTCCCGTCGACAGAAATTTGCTCTTGTTCCCTATCAGCGACGTGCCTCGCGCGAGACGGTGGTGGATTGAGATCCGTCTCTCCCTCCTCACCTATAAATGGGTTCAGAAGGGGCTCATCGGGAGAGCATTTTTCCAGAGGGTGAGCGACAATTTATTGAAGGGTAGAACACCTCGAGTGGAAACCTCCTGGAGCTATCGCGTCGGACTTTTTGCTGAAGCGGGACGTTCACCTGAGGTAAGGATCGGGATGCTTCGGCCAGCGGAGACCCTGCATCACGGGTTAAGATTTGTTATTGAACTCTGTCAAAATTGTTTGCTCCACTAAATGTTTTCTGTCATCTACTGATTAATGTGGTTGAAATTCATGGTCGAACTCTGTTTGTTGTAGTTATCTTGTTGAATGTTATGTTTTCTGTTGGAATGTGCTTAAAATTGGTTGACGAGCTCTGCTAGATTGAGTCACTTTGTTGAATGTCTCTATCCTTTGCTGAATAAATATTTTGGGTTTTTTATACTGTAAATAGTAAAGATTCGGGATGGATAGTGGCCAAGGGAGGCCCTACATCACTGGGCTATGTGCTGTGATAAACTGAATCTGATTTTTGCTGTGAAGTGATGTCATTGTCGATTTACAAGCATGAGAAACTGTTTCCCGTATCAGTAATTGTTCAAACTATACAACTATCAAGAGTATTGTTTAAGTTGATATTGTGAGAAACAGTGATGTTGGCTGCTCTGGATGATTTTCTATTGATTTTCCTGCCCTGGTTGTTGTTGTAAATCGAGTTTTCCTATCTGACTTCCTGAAGAGAACCTTACTAACCTATTGTTAAGAGGAATGGTTAACGATAAATTGTTAGAGATAATTGTATATTCTGTTGTGATAGGTAAATGGGTTACTGTCTCCTCCGTGGCAGAATGCCATAAGCTATTAATATATGATTATTGAACTCTTATTGGCCACTATTGTATTGATTTATTTCCTGCTTGGTTCTGCCGAGAAGAAAATTTAGAAGGATAAAGTTGAGATTGCTAGTAAAATGCTCTCGTGACTACTTAGTCTTGCTAATTGTCAAAATGTCTCTGGGTCCTTGGCTGCTCTCTAGAAATGCTTTGGTGAATTGAATTGTTTTTGGTAAAATAATTCCTTTAATTATTCTGATTAGTCATAGATAAATGTTATACGATGTGTTAGTTCAGCTTACACTGTAACTTGTTATTTTCCATGTTATTGTCATGTTTCTTTCAGTATCTTGTTTATAATCATGGTTGGTATGAGCATGACACGCATCATGCCTAAGGCTTATGAAACTATGACATGACATAATAAATAAATGTAAATAGGCGTGTGAGAGTTCGGGGGTTATGGCGACTGTCCATCGATGGGGACACTATATGACAAATCCCCTCATCGGGGTGACGGTTAACTACGTGAGCTATAGTGTTCACCATTTCTCTTGTTCCAGAAATCCCCAATGTTTCAAACAAAATAGAGTGGTGACGGTCAGGGTAGTGAAGCCATATGATGTATCCCCACGTAGGGATGACGGATAGCTACGTCACTATATGATGTATCCCTTCTCTCGGGATAAAGGAAAAGATAGGTTCCTTTCCAAATTGCATTAGCATAAGACATGCATATCATGAGCATTGCACTCATTCTTATCCTTGCTGAGCGTTAGGCTCATTGTTTTCCTCGTGATGTAGGTAACGATGATTGTGACATGCGCGTCAAGGAGGAGACATTCCAGGACGATCCCTTGGGTTATCAGCCGAATTGACCTGATGGTGACGGCTCACAAAAATAGAACCGGGTTTTTTAATTAAATTGCTTATTTTGAATACGGAATACGTTTTGTAACCCCAGACTTTCATTAAAATCCCTAAACTATGTTTTCAAGTTTCACTTCCAAATTCTGCTTATTTAATCTCTGATATGATACCGGGTCAAATTTAACTATTTCGTTGCAGAATTATGAATTAATTAAACAGAAATTTTCTTATCACGAATTTAAAATAAAGAAAAATAGTTTTAAATAAATGGGGCGTTACAGTTGGTATCAGAGCACAACCAGGTAAAACTTGATTCTGTAGACTGCTGATAACACAAGGCTTGTTGTAGAATACTCCTCCTACTGTAAGTATAATTCTGCTTTAAATTGTAACTGTACTCTTTTAATTCATTGCCCCTTTGTCTAAAATGTAGATAAAACCTTAAATAATGGCACGGAGAGTGAGAAACGATATACCAGTTCGTAATGAAAGAAACGAAGTCCTTAACCGTATGGCTGATATGATGGAGCGGCAATCCCGATTCATGGAGCAGCAAGCCCAGTTTATGAAAAGGATCATGGAACGTGAAAATGGTAACGGTAACGGGAAGCGTCGTGATATTGGGATACCTGTGAAGGCTGGCTGGGAGAGGTTCCAGCTACTCAAGCCTCCTAACTTTGAGGGCAATATTTTTGATATCACGGAAGTAGAGCAGTGGATACGCACTCTTGAGAAGATGTTCGAATATGCCAAGATACGAGAAGCTGAAAAGGTGAAGTGTGCCACCTATCTTCTGACCCACGATGCACAATTCTGTTGGGATTTTGTGAAATCGACACTGGATACCCTGACTCTCACTTGGGAGGAGTTCAAAGAATTATTTAATGAGAAGTATTTCAACTTTACAGTCTAGGATCAGAAATTGGCAGAGTTTTTGAGGCTGCACCAGACAAGGACTGTATCTGAGTACATCCGAAGATTTGAAGCATTATCGAGGTTTGCTCCACACTTAGTAAATGAGAACGGGTTTAAGTTCCAACATTTCGTACAAGGGCTTAAAGTGGAAATCTTAAGAGGAGTCAGACTTGCAGGAATACGGGGTGTCCCCTATGCACAGATCGTTGCTTGGGCGTTAGATGCCGAAGATGTTGAGACAATTGCAGTAAGACAACAGGAGTTCAGTCTACAAGTAGGGTGTAATAATCAAGGCTTACCACAGCGAGGTACTCCACCGGCAAGCGGTGGGATGAAGAGACCACCTGGAAACTTTGTGCAGCAAGGGCGTGACAAATGCCCTGTCATCGAAGCCACTGTTGCTCCACCTAACCAGTGCCCCAAATGCCTGAAGAACCATAAGGGACCATGCAGAGTGGGCTTGGGAGTATGTTTTAATTGTGGGAAGCCCGGACATGTGGCACAGCTTTGTCCGTCCTCTGTGGGAGGATCAGGTGGAGTTGCCCCCCGCGTGCTCTCGATGTATGGTAATGAGGAGGAGGAGGAACCACCGGGAGTCATATCAGGTACACAATTACTATAAAATCATTATTTACGTGCCCTTATATGATATTAGAATTGTTCTCGTAACCTTAGAAATTCTTATGCTTAAACGAATAATATCTCTGACCACCCTAGGTACTATATACGTTAATAATGAAGCCGCATACACATTATGTGATAAGGGGGCACACACTCCTTTATTTCAACTCAATTTGATGCAAAGACAAACTGCCCTCGTGTTATTTCAAAATGTGGGTACAGGGTACTTATACCCTCTGGTGAATATTTGACTGCAAACGGTATTCTGGAGGATTATGCACTTCAGATAAATGGTCGAGAACTCCGTGTTAATCTAATTATTATTAATATAAGAGGATTCGATATTATTCTTGGCATGAATTGGTTGACTCAAAACCAAGCGGTTGTTAATTGTGCAAGACGGGAGGTTCACTTCAATCCTCTCAGTGGTGAGCAACACATCTTCCGAGGAATCAAGGAGAATGGCAAATTGATGGTTATCTCTGCACTCAAGGCAGACCAACTAATGAGGCACGAATGTGAAGGATTTCTTGTGAATATTATGAACACCACGGTTAAGTCAGAGACAAAGGTTGAAGATGTAATGGTGGTACGCGACTTTCCAGAGGTTTTCCTGGACGACCTTCCTGGACTACCACCTGCCAGAGAAATTGAATTTGCAATAGATCTGCATCCGAACATCGAACCAATTTTGAAGAACCCGTATCGGATGGCACCTGCTAAATTGCGAGAGTTAAAGACTCAACTTGAGGAATTGATCGCTAAAGGGTTCATCCGGCCGAGTTTCTCACCTTGGGGAGCTCCGGTCTTATTCATGAAAAAGAAGGATGAGAAGCTACGAATGTGCATGGACTATCAAGAGCTAAATAAAGTGACTATCAAAAACAGATACCCTTTGCCCCGAATTGACGACCTGTTTGACCAATTGCATGGTGCTTGTATATTTTCAAAAATTGATCTCAGCTCAGGATATTATCTATTGAGGGTTAACCAAGAGGACATACCCAAGACAGCGTTTTGAACTAGATATGGGCACTATGAATACCTAGTAATGTCTTTCGGGCTGACCAATGCCCCTGCGACTTTCATGGACTTAATGAATCGGATATTCAAGGACTATCTAGACAAGTTCATTATCATCTTCATCGACGATATTCTCATATATTCACAGTTAGAAGGAGAACACATTGAGCATTTGAGAATTGCCCTATCTATTCTGAAGCAGCACCAACTTTATGCAAAGTTTTCTAAATGTGAATTATGCCTCAAGGAAGTTACTTTTCTTGGCCATGTTATCTCTGAAGATGGCATTGCTGTGGACCCGGCGAAAATTCAGGAAATTGTTGTGTAGGTGCAGCCGAAAAGCATGAGCTATGTCAGGAGCTTTCTCGATTTGGCTGGGTATTACAGACGTTTCATTAGTGGATTCTCAAAAATTGTCATGCCTCTCACCGGATTAACTAAGAAAAATGTAAGGTTCTGGTGGTCTGATGAATGCGAAAAGAGCTTTCAGGAGTTGAAAAGACGGTTGACATCGGTACCTATGTTGCCCCTACCAGTGGAAGAGGAAAACTTCTGTATATACTGTGATGCATCCAAATGTGGTCTCAGAGGCATTCTAATGCAGAATGGAAAGGTGATTGCCTATGCTTCGAGATAACTTAAACCACATGAGACCAATTACCTCACTCATGATCTTGAGCTTGCTGTCGTAGTCTTTACACTGAAAATCTGGAGGCATTATCTTTATGGGCAGCGGTGTGAGATTTTTACAGACCACAAAAGTTTGAAGTACATATTTACACAGAAGGAGCTAAACATGCGGCAACGACAGTGGCTAGAATTTGTAAAAGATTATGACTGCAAAATCAAGTATCATCTGGGCAAGGTGAATGTTGTGGCAGACGCTCTAAGCAGGAATGCTACTATAATGAGCATAATGTGCGAGGAATTACCCACGGAATTACAGAAGAACATGTGAGAGTTAGATGTATAGTTAGCTCCAGCACAACTGGCAGATGTTTTATCAGCCCTGACACTTAAGCCTTCTATACTTGAGGGGGTTAAAGAAGCTCAGCAGAAAGACGCTCACTGCGAGGATTTCAAGCTGAATCCAGTTTCGCCTAAGTTTCAAAACTATTCCATGTCTGCAGATGGGATAGTGAGGTTTAAAAACAGATGATGTGTGCCTGCCGACTCACAGTTACATTTGGATATATTGAAAGAAGCTCATTCTTCAAGTTTCTCCATCCACCCAGGGTGTAATAAAATGAATAAAGATCTCAAGGCACACTACTATTGGTCTGCGATGAAGAACGATATTGCCGAGTATGTTGCACTGTGCCAAGTATATCAACAAGTGAAGGCCGAACATCAACGACCCGGTGGGATGCTCCAACCAATGCCTATACCTGAATGGCAATGGGAGCACGTCTTTATGGATTTTGTTACCTGGTTACCAAAGACCACAAGAGAGCATGATGAGATATGGGTGATTATTGACAGGCTAATGAAGGTTTCCCACTTCCTGCCAATACAAATGACCTACAAGATGGATCAGTTCGCAGAACTATATGTGAAGGAAATTGTGCCACTACATGGAGTTCCCGTGTCCATCGTATCCGATCGGGATCTGCGTTTCACATTGATGTTCTAGAAGAGCTTGAACAAGGCCATGGGAACTGAAATGAAGTTTAGTACGACTTTCCATCCGCAGACGGACGGTTAGAGTGAACGTACAATACAGATATTGGAAGATATGTTACGTGCTTGCGTCCTAGGATTCCAGATCGGATGTGGAAAGATGCCACTGCTAGTTGAATTTGCTTACAATAATAGCTTCCAGACAACTATAGGTATGACATCCTATGAAGCATTGTATGACAGAAAATGCATATCCCTACTATACTGGTGTGAAGTCAGTGAAACTAAATATTATGGGCTTGATATGATACAGCAGATGGCCTAATCTGTGGCCATCATCTGCCAAAGAATGTTGGCTGACCAAAGTCGCCAGAAGGGCTACGCTGACCATCGTCGTCGAGACCTGGAGTTAAACGTTGGAGATCGGGTTTTTCTGAAGTTGTCCCCGTTTAAGGGTGTGATGCAGTTTGGACGAAAGGAAAAACTCAATCCGCAATATATTGGCCCCTTTGTGATTACGAAAAGGGTTGGCAAAGTGGCATATCGACTACAATTACCGGATGCCATGACAGGGGTGCATAACGTATTTCATGTATCAATGTTAAAGAAGTTCCTTGGGGAGACTAGCCATATTGGACCTCAGGAACAAATTGAAGTCCGTGCCAACCTAAGCTATGAGGAGAAACCGGTTAGAATCTTGGACTCTAAAATAAAGAAACTACGGAATAAGGAGATCCCGCTTGTCAAGGTGTTGTGGCAAGGCCAAGCCAATGAAGAGGAAGCCACGTGGGAAAGAAAGGATGAAATGGAAGCCAAGTACCCAGAATTATTTGCTTAACAAATTTTGGGGACAGAATTTTATTAAGGAGGGGTAGTTGTAATGACTGGATAAGTTCTCCAAATACGTTGTAAAATATGTTATTAATGCGCAAATATTTTATCAAGGACTGTAATGTCTCGACTTTCGTAACAGAGTAAATTAAGGATAATTATTAAGGATTTAATTGATAAAAAAATTAATAAATAAATAATAGGGGAAGAAGAAATTAATTAAATTAAGAATAATTTAAAGGGAAGGGTAATTGTAATTTGATTGGATGGATTTAAGTGGTTAATGGGAGGATGGAGAGTGAACCAGTTTATGGATCGGTTCGGTTCACTGCGTTGGTTCGGTCCAGCACTACTTCAAAATGACTTGAAGTCATTTCCTTATGAGAGAAAATGGCGAGAGAGGCCAGGGAAAGGGGGGACCGACAGGGGAAATCGAGAGTGAGGGAGAGGGAGAGCGACGGGCAAAGGGGAAAACGGCGGGACCACCTATTTTCTAGGCACAATCCCATCCCTATCCTCGCCTCCCACTGATAGAAATTCGCTCATGTTCCTTGTCGGCGCATGCCTTGCGCGAGATGGTGACGGATTTCTCCCTCCTCACCTATAAATGGGTTCAGAAGGGGCTCATCGTGAGAGCATTTTTCCAAAGGGTGAGCGATGATTTATTGAAGGGCAGAACACCTCGAGTGGAGACCTCCTGGACCTGTCGCATCGAACCTGTTGCTGAAGCGGGATATTCACTTGAGGTAAGGATCAGGATGCTTCGCCAGCGGAGGCCCTGCATCACGGGTTAAGATTTGTTATTGAACTCTGTCAAAATTGTTTGCTCCATTGAATGTTTTCTGTCATCTGCTGGGTAATGTGGTTGAAAGTCATGGTCGAACTCTGTTAGATGTAGTTATCTTGTTGAATGTTCTGTTATCTGCTAGAATGTGCTTGAAATTGGTTGACGAGCTCTACTAGATTCAGTTGCTTTGCTGAATGTCTCTGTCCTTTGCTGAATAAATATTTTGGGATTTTTATATTGTATATCGTAAGGATTCGGGATGGATAGTGGCCAAGGGAGGCCCTACATCACTGGGTTATGTGCTGTGATAAACTGAATATGATTTTTGCTGTGAAGTGATGTCATTGCCGATTTACAAGCATGAGAAACTGTTTTGCGTATCAGTAATTGTTCAAACTATACAACTATCAAGAGTATTGTTTAAGTTGATATTGTGAGAAACCGTGATGTTGGTTGCTCTGGATGATTTTGTATTGATTTTCCTGCCCTGGTTGTTGTTGTAAATCGAGTTTTCCTATCTGGCTTCCTGAAGAGAACCTTACTAACCTATTGTTAAGAGGAATGGTTAACGATAAATTGTTAGGGATAATTGTATATTCTGTTGTGATAGGTAAATGGATTACCATCTTACATACAGCCAAACACATGTACATCCTTTTGAATGTTGAACTATGTAAAAAATCAATCTTCTCTAGTTGAACACCCACTGAACTTTCAGGATTAGACCTCTGAATCTCCTCCTCATGCGACCATATAAGCTTGTATTATTCATTACTATCCCTTTTATTCAGTTTTTGGGTTTCATTTTTGCTCTTCTGGCAAGGCTGGGTATAATGTTCACATTGAAATCCTTCCTAGCTATCTCAATTATGGAAGGAATGTATCAGCCGGCTTGACTTTTGATTCTGTCCAAGTATTGAGTTGCCACCTATTTGGTAGAGGTATGTCTATTTTCTATTTTTCTTGAGCAAGTGTGAACTCGTTATAGATCTTTATTTGAAACGTAAGTTCACCTTTCATTTTTCAGTCATGCATCTGACAAGTGCATCCTTCATGGCATGTGGCCCTCAACCGATGAGAGTCACTATGCGTGAATTTTATCTCATACCCATTCTTCAACTCATAATCCACGATTTCTTCTCTAATTTAGTTTAATGAACTATGTTTCTTGCTCAAACACATACCAACGAAAGAACATTCCGGCTGTGGATGTGGTTGTATTTGAGGCCTACTCTCCATTACGTATTCGTCTACGGATTCACACAATGAACAGAGTTTCTCTTTGTCAATAGTTGCCGAGATAGAATGCATCACTATAACAGCTTCCTCTTCGAATACACAAACCTCATGTGCCAAGACTGTCGACATTGGCTCTACTTCCAATCCGTAGTTAACGGGTTCCTAATCACCCCTTGACGCCATTAGTGAGCAACAATTAATAACGCTTCAACTTCGCTTGGATGCGGTACACTTTGACTATTGAAAAGATCTAGGATTTGATAATCACTGAGAAAATCCCTATGAGAGTAGTGTGATCTCTCTAGAACGCAATATGTGAATTTCTATAATTGGTCAATGGAAGGCAGGGAGTTACATTCCTCCATGAAATATCACCATTTCATTTAGGAAAGATGTCATTCCGCGTATGAAAGTACGACGTTCTGCTGTAGAATGTATACTTTCCTCCACAGAATGACATCGTTATGCGTGGGGGAATGGTTGACAAGGAAAAATATTTATTAATACTCAAGTTCCGCAGAGAAAGTATTCATTCTGCGGAGGAACAATTAACTAGAAGCTCCATAGTTATCTACTGCAGCGAAAAGAAAATCTTTTCGTAGTGGAACGAAATTGAAATTTTTAACAACAAATATGATAACGATGTATAAATTATTTATTTTCTATAATTTAATATTTTATTTATTAATGCAAATTGCTTAGTAATTAACTTGTCATCAATCTTATAATTTAATGTTTGTTTTGCTAATTTTCCGTATATAAATAATTAATTTTATTTGTTGGAGTGTAGACGTAAGTAATGAGACATGTACCAATTATTGACAATTATATGATAGAATAATTAAACATTATATAATGGATCATGTAATTTTATAAAAGATGGCTAAGAAAAAAGAGATTTAAAAAATCTAAAATGGGGACACAAATTTCCGAGCGCAATGAAATGTTAAGTTGCCACTATTGGCTAGATAGATCACCTGCAGCCGACAAAATCCACGAACAACCACAATGCTTTGACCACATCATCTCCTCTTAATTGTGTTTATTAATTGAGATTATCTTCCACTAATCCACCCTAAACCCACACCCAAATTTAAATCCACCAAATCTTTCTTTATTATTCTTTGTGCTTAGAAAGAGAGTTAGGCGCCCTTAATGGTGATGACCTGTTAATCATCATTGTTAATCCTCATTCATACTCAAAAGAGAAGCTTCATATTATCTCATTAATGGGAAGGCCTAGGCCACCTTATATACAAATTTTTTTTAATTAATATTATATTTATACTCTAATTTAATATTATTTTAAATATTTATATTATAATATAATAATTTTATCAAAATCATATATAAGTGATACAAAATTTCTCGTAGTACAAGAATTTAGAGAGTGACTCTTTAATTAAACCGCATAGCATAGGATGAAAGTTTTTCAAAATGAGGTTTATTGTCTTTAAAAATTGCATATTTTTTGAAAAACTAGACAACCCTATACAATTCAAGGAATTTTATTGATTTAATTATAGATTATTGTAACCTAATTATGACTTTATTTTTGCAAGTTATTTGTAACATGAAGACAGCGCCTGCATGTGTAATATGAACACTGTACATGTCTGTGGATTGGCTGATGTTGTCAAACATCACAGCTCCATCTTCTCAACCACAGTTTGGCCATAAAATTATTCGAATTTTATTAATCCTTCCATTTGACATTTCCTCCACTTCCTCCCCTTCTTTTTAGCCTCCTACCCCGTTGCAGTTTTCTGTACTCTCTCTCTCTCTCTCTCTCTCTCTGCATATTTTCAAAGCAGCAAGAGCCGAGGATTCACAACAACACATATGGGTTTCTGTAAATTCTCTATTATCAGCTTTTTCTATTTGGTTACAGTCGTTTTTGCGGAATTTAATGAGATAAAGGAGAGAGCAGCTCTGCGTTCTTTCATGTCGGGAATCGTTTCCGATCCAGAAAACATTCTGAAGAACTGGAGTTCTACTGATTTTCCTGTATGCAGTTGGAGTGGAATCAAATGCAATAATCTTACAAATCAAGTCACAGAGATTGATCTGACTGGAAAATCGTTGAGAGGAATCATTTCTCCATCTCTCTCTAATCTTTCTTCTTTAATTATTCTTGATTTATCCAGAAATTTCTTCGAAGGTCCCATACCAATGGAGCTAGGCTCTCTAATTCACTTACAGCAACTCAGCTTATCATGGAATCATCTGGTAGGACAAATTCCTGGGGAGTTAGGACTTCTTCATGAATTAGTTTATCTTGATTTAGGAAGCAACCGGCTCTCCGGCGACATCCCGGAGCCGGTTTTCTGCAGCGGGTCATCATCGTTGAAGTACGTAGACTTGTCTAACAATTCTCTCAGTGGAACAATCCCCATAAAAAACGGATGTGAGCTGAAAGATTTGAAATTTCTTTTACTTTGGTCAAATGTGTTGGTAGGTCCAGTTCCTACGGCGCTTTCAAACTCAACCAAACTCAGATGGCTTGATTTGGAATCGAACAAGCTTAGTGGGGAGCTCCCATGGAGGATTGTACATAAAATGCCGTTTTTACAGTTTCTTTATCTTTCCGACAATGATTTTGTTAGTCATGATAATAACTCTAACCTTGAACCATTTTTTGCTTCTTTGGTGAATTCTTCTGACCTTCAAGAGCTGGGGTTAGCGGGAAACAATCTTGCCGGAGAGATTCCTCCTATTATCGGTGATCTTTCCGTAAACCTTGTACAAATCCATTTAGAAGATAATCTTATCTCCGGCTCAATTCCTACAAATATTTCAAACCTTGTGAACTTAACACTCTTGAATTTATCAAGTAATTTTCTGAACGGAACTATCCCGGCGGCCTTGTACAAATTGAGGAAGCTAGAGAGGATTTATCTCTCAAATAATTCGCTCTCCGGCGCCATTCCGGCAGCTTTCGGCGAACTTTCCCATCTGGGTCTTCTCGATTTGTCCAAAAATAAGCTTTCCGGTTCAATTCCTGACAGCTTTTCCAACCTTTCTCAGTTGAGAAGATTGCTGCTGTACGAAAACCAACTTTCAGGGAAAATTCCTCCAAGTTTAGGAAAATGCACAAATCTAGAAATTTTAGACCTTTCTCGTAATCAACTTTCTGGGTTTGTCCCAGGAGAAGTTGCTGGATTGAGAAGCTTAACAATTTACTTGAATCTTTCGAGCAATCACTTATGTGGACCAGCACCATTGGAGCTCAGTAACATGGATATGGTTTTTGCGATTGATTTATCTTCAAATAATCTCTCTGGAAACATTCCGCCTCAGCTAGGAAACTGCATAGCTCTTGAATATCTCAATCTTTCTGCAAATCTTCTTGATGGTTCTTTACCGTTTTCGATCGGACAACTTCCGTATCTGCAAGAACTCGATGTTTCTTCGAATCAATTGGTGGGTCAGATTCCAGAATCTCTCCAAACGTCTCCGACGTTGAAGAAACTCAACTTCTCTTTCAACAAATTTTCAGGAAAAATTTCCAGTAAGGGTGTGTTTTCATGGTTGACAATGGATTCTTTTCTCGGAAACAACGGATTATGTGGCTCCATTAAAGGTATGCGAAAGTGCAGAGAGAAACGCAGGCGGACATTTTTGTTACTAGTTCTCTTATCTTCTTCGTCTGTAATTCTCATACTTTGTTCAGTGGGTTTATTACTAACATTCAGACCAAAACTCAGAAATCGTAGAAATATTGAGGAAGAAGAAGATAGGAAAGAGATAAAGTACCCGAGAATCTCTTACAGTCAATTAATCGAAGCCACAGGCGGGTTCTCTCCGGCGAGCCTCATAGCCTGCGGCCGGTTCGGCCAAGTTTACAAGGGAATTCTAAAAGACAGCACGAGAATCGCCGTGAAAGTACTAAACTCAGAAACAGCCGGAGAAATCACCGCAAGTTTCAGCAGAGAATGTTCAGTTCTAAAAAGAGTAAGACACAGAAACGTAATGAGAATCATAACAATCTGTAGTACACCACACTTTAAAGCTCTAGTCCTTCCATTGATGGTTAACGGAAGCTTGGAGAACCATCTGTACCCGAGCCATGGGACTAGCCACCGGCTCGATCTGGTTCAGTTGGTTTGCATTTGCAGAGACGTAGCGGAGGGAGTGGCTTATCTTCACCACCACTCTCCGGTGAGGGTGGTCCACTGCGATCTGAAACCGAGCAATATTCTTTTAAACGACGACATGACAGCTCTGGTCACCGATTTTGGCATTGCGAGGCTGGTGAATAGCGGAGACGACAATCCGTCTTCTACCGACTCCGATTCAGCTTCCTGTAGCTCCACACATGGATTACTCTGCGGCTCTCTCGGTTATATCCCTCCTGGTAATTCCTTCAACTATTTTATTTATTATTGTTATTATCATCAACGCCATGAATCCAAATCCAAAACTTTGTATTCATATGTCAATGCAGAATACGGGATGGGAAGTAGCGCCTCGACGAAGGGAGATGTATTCAGCTATGGAGTTCTTCTGCTAGAAGTAGTGACAGGAAGACAACCAACAGACCATATTCTAAACGAGGGAGGATGGAGCCTCCATGAATGGGTGAAAAGCAAGTACATAAACCAGGGTTCCTGGTTCGAACGTTTAGTGGAAAAAGCATTTGAAAAGTATGGATCGTTAAACGGAGAGATATTACTGTTGGATGAGCAGAGGAAGAAGGTTTGGAGAGAAGTGATAGTGGAGTTGATTGAGTTGGGTCTGGTCTGCACTCAGCATAATCCTTCCACTCGACCTAACATGGTGGATGTAGCCATTGAGATGAGTCAGTTGAAGGATTACCTTACAAACCCTAATTCATTATCTCCCTTTTTTCCATAAACCTTAACCCAACCATTATTGCTGATTCATTTTGACATTTATATTATTCAAATGTTCAATTATTGGACAAATGGTATGTCATTTTGATCGAATTTTTATTTTTATTTTTTACATTTACTTTAAGTAAGCTTTCAATGTTATACATTCAATTTTGAATTATCCTCTCATTAATAGATACTCCAATTTTAATAGTTTTTTGGACCAAATATTTTTGTGATAATTTAATAAATTTACACGTATATTCATTATTCGTTTTATATGTATTGAATCACAGGTTAATTGACATGGTTACGTGCTAAATTTGATTAGCCACTCACCAATAAAATAGATAAAAATAAAATAGGTTTAATAATGTCAATTAAAGTGGGCATGTTAGAGTATTATTCTGTAAATAACAATTTGTTTTTGGCAAACCATTATGAAATTATCCTAAAAAAATTATAGATCATGGAAAGTGACTATAATAATTAATCATATAATCTACATAATGGTCTAACTATGATGGTAATTTCCACTTTAGAGAACATCGTCACTTATTTTAATATTTAATGACTTCATCATATATTCCTCAAATAAAATATGGGTGTAACTTAATAAAGGTCAAACGTGTCTCCACCAAAAAGTCAATAAATTGGTCATGTGGTCAAAGTTCAACACCCATAATCAACTTGACAACTTTGTTTTGTTCACAATTAAGCCGACATAAATTACTTTGACAAAACAAGATAACAATCTTGTATTTTTGTCCTCTTTTTATTGCCACGACCCGGAGGGGGGCCGGAAAGAAACGCTAGGCCAAACGACCCAATCTTCGTAGAAGATCCGATCGCCTAGCCCAAGGCTAGTTGAATTATTGCAAAAGACTTGTAAAAATACCCAGCCGTGACCCTTCTTCGAGAGGCCACAGTCCATTTAGTGATTGCGAGAATAAATAGTAAAGCATAAATAATAAACTTTGAATCCACATGATATTGTGTATACGATCTAGAAGACCCACCAACCAAGTTTAGTACTTTTTTACAGTCATCCAAATTTAAGATTTTACAATCACCCCGAATCTTTGCTTAACAATAAATGAAAGTTTAACTAAATAAAAATATGAAATAGAACAAAGTCCCTATTCTGAATCTCACTCAGGTTTAATTAATCTTCTCCTTACCTGGAAAAATAAGTCGATTGGAGTGAGTGACTAACTCAGTATGGAACTTATACTAAATGTAATGCGCATGTAAAACTTATTTTACTGGTTTCGCAGAAACCATGAGTTTTGAGAAGTATTCAGGTTTTTGTTTGGGAAACATTTGAAATTCATTTTCTCCTTTAGTAAACCTGGCCGAAAGGCCCCCGACGAGATATTTAGAAAGCATGGCTGTGTACGTAAACAGCTATATGTTAAAATACCCTCGTCGTGTTTCATCACAAAACTGTAATCCATGAAAAGGGAGGAACACTCATGGAATCCCCCGAACAAACACACAAAAAGGCGGCAACCGTTTCCGGGTAGCACCTCATGAGGCTGGAGGAAGAAAAATGACGGCGGTCCGTTAGACCCGGCCCGTCTTCTGGGGTGTCATGAGCAAATTCCGTCAACGACACACCCGTAATTCCAGGGTGTCATGAGCAAATTCCGTCAACGACACACCTGTGATACACCCTGATCAGGTTTTGAGATTTCACACAGCGCGCAAACAAACCATCTCCAAGCAGCACGAGATGTACCGGGGATAGCCTCCCGATACTTTGACGCCCGGACCGTTCAAAGTGCCAAGAGGATCTATCAATCCCGTAATAGTACCCAGTATATCACACCATGAAATCAGATGCACGAAAGTAAACATGTAAAACTTTCGTACATACATAATATAAAAAGCTAACGTGCTGTCGAACAGTCCCCGTCAGGTTTTTCGTGTGGTATTCCACAAAATAGGGTTTTATTTTGAAAACTATGCAATGCAACGCAAAACAACTCAGTATAAAACCCCTACCTCGACGGCGTTCTCTCCTCTTGTCCGTAGGAGCAGTAACCTCAGGTATCGGCTCGAAGTCCTCAAACTCGTCAGAGCCTACAACACGTCCAATACAGAAAAACAATCTCATAAAATATATTTCGAAGAATAATGAAAAGATCCTATTCCAAATTCAAAGTTAACATTTATCCTCACCCCTATCATCATAAGTAGATTCTTCTAAACTCATATTCAAACCCTTAAATCTCATCACTTAGTAAACCTAACAAGGCATCCAAAGAATATTTGCAGTTCTTCACTAAACAATGAGTGCTATATCCCAATAACAAACATTTCACGTTAATTCAACTATCGTCTTTAAGAGTTCTCTTATACTTTTGAGTATACAAAACAAATCCCCAGAATATACATTTCTCATCATCTTACGTCACAAGAAACTAAACAGTGCATATCCAAACAATACCCAATTTTATTTACCAATATAAACCAACTTCCATCTTAAATCTTCAACACTATGCAGTGAGTGAAATCCAAAACAGAAACTAAGTATGGACAATAGTCTATTTGAAAACTCATCAAACAACATATGGGCGAACAACAACCTAAATTTTCCACCAATGAACCGTAGCAAAACAATAACCAAATAAGCCGCATCCAACTAATTATTTTCCTCACGGTTCGTCACTAAAAACAGAAACATTGTATCCAGTAGCAAGAAATCAAAACTGAACCCAACTCATCAGCTGAAACCGTGGCAGAACAAGGCATATCTTCCGTATTTTCCCATCCAAAACAACAATATAACTATATCTACAACTAACAGCATCAAGCAGAAACCCAAAACAATACCCTAAAACCTTACCACAATTTTATCAATAGACCAAAAAAAATGGAGGGTATGTTATCAGCATTTTCTTCTCCCAAAACAGAACAAATAACCAAAGATAAAACATCACTTTTGACAAATCAGAATCGGGCATTAACATTCTCACCACAAATCGGAAAATGGCGAAACAGGGTCTGACTCGACCCTCGGTCCTTCGAATCGTCGCTGAGTGACCCTCGGCCGGAATCGGAGTTGTCCTATTGCCGGCGTCGCTCGCGTTGTGGTTCGCAGCCGGAAAGGTCGCCGGAAACTGAGCTCCCTGTCTCGGCTACCTTCGCTCGCAGCCTCCTCGGACGAAATCGTCCCTTTCGTCGTCGTCTGGAGCCGACTGTTTCTGCACGGAGCTCGCCGGTCGTCGCTCGGCCCTCCCGCTCCTGCGTTTCGTCTCTCTCTCGGCAGCCCTATCTCTCCCCTCTCCTCCTTTGAGTTTCCAGCACAAAAGAGGGGGAAGATTTCCCTCTCTTATTATTTTTATTCTTTTCAATTTCATTTACAATTTTGCCCCCATCTTTTTTTATGCCCAATTTCTCCTCTATATCTTATCTCCAACACTCTGATTTGCTCAATTAATTACACCAATGACCTTTCATATAAACGTACATTCTACTCATCAAAATGTAAGATATTAATTCTGACTTATTCCGAAGTTCATCCGACCACGTTATAATTTTAATTTGGCTCTTTAATTTCGTTTCTTAATTAAATTTAACCAATTGACCAGTAGTACACGTGATCACTCCATGACAATCCAAGTCAAATTTTCCAACACTGTGATCCAACTTAGCGCGAGAAATTCAAACATGAAATTTTATCTCTTGAAAATTCTTGATTTTCACATTTATTCTCCATTATATTCGTGTGGGAAATAAGTAATTCACACACTTATCGGCTCACGTGTGCTTGTTGTTAATATATGGAAAATGGCAAAATAAAAATATATTGCAAATTCATTTTTTATTGTAAATTAGTTGTACGTTTTAGGTATGTATATATACCTGGTTTTTCCTTTTGTAAAACACTATTATAGAGTAAAACAAAACTCTCCTTTTCACCGTTTACATAAGCAAATATTCTCTTTCTCCCAAAATCTACAAATCTCACTTGGTATCAGAGCCAAAAGTTACGGCCTCTTCAAGCACAATAATCCCCTCCTCACCTTCTGCGTCCTCCATCTCTCCCTTTGTCGCTATCAATCAGACTCTCATTATCAAACTTGATTCTACAAATTGCTTAGTTTAGAAAGCTCAAATCCTCAACATTGTCATTGCCAATGGCATCGACAACATCCTAGATGGATCCTACCCAGCACCTCCCCAATACATTGATTCCCGGACCCTTCAACCAAATCCAGAATTTGGCCCCTAGCAAAGATACTATCGACTCGTCATGAGTTGGATTTTCTCCTCCCATGTTTCTACCCTCTTAAAACACAAAATACCTAATCAAATGTCTTTATCCTTTCATAAAACTTGTGCAATTAAAACTATTTCATTTTCTATTAGAATCACAATGCATGATGTACGAATGCACACATTTCTACACTTCTTTAAAAACACAGCGGAAGACTTTCCCTTTGCTCTCTCACAGACTCCTTCCCTTAGCTAAACCTTCCACTTCTCTTCTCTTTTTCTTCCTTTCATGTTCTTTCTCTCTCAGAACTCATATTTTTCTTCTTTATAGAACTCCCTCTTTCCTTTCTCTCTCTCGGCTATATCCTCTTACCAGAGACCTTCAGAAACTCATTCTCACACTGCCCTTCTGCTTTATGAAACTCTTCTCTAGCTACCATCTAGAGGTGGAGGACACTTTGGGCATTGATTATTCATAAATTCCCTCTTAGCAATATTCTTGTTTCATTGTTGGCTTTTTTCTTTAAATGATCGTTTTACTCCTCTGAGCTCTTCTTCTTGTGACTATGGCTGAATTTTTATAACAGTTAAACCTTATGTAAAATCTGAGATTTTTAAATAATTTTAAAAAATGGCATGCGTACATTTTTTGCAAATTTTTGGTCAAAATGTGAAAGGTTGACCAGTTTGTTGCGTAGCGACGACGTATATGTTATTCCGTAAAACAATCATCCGAGCAGAAAATTTCTTCAAAAATATTTTTACTAAATTATTTTAGATAAGAAATAATTTTCAGTTGGCGTTTTAAACCAATCAAACTTAAATCGGAAATTTAATATGATTAATTTAATATATAAAAATTATACTAATTTATTTTCTTTAATTGATTTTTTTTTATTAAGTCTTCGAAGAAGACAAAAGAGCAGGGAACTTCTGTCTTCTTCAGTCTCTTCGCGAGAGAGAGGAGAGTTCACGGGAGATGTAGTCTGTCCGAGCAGGAGCCAGCGAAGGGCGAGCAGGCAAACGAGTGAACCCTTGGTCGGCGACAGCTGCGAATGCTCGGGAGTCATCGACCGCAGGGATTGTGTGGTCTGTCTTAGGGTTTTCTGGTGCTTCAGCGACGGCGAACACGCCGGTGAGCTGCTTCCGCCATTTCCCGGTTTTGGTGGGTGATTTCAACTACCCGGTTTGATTTTTGGTTTCTGCTCATTTGGATTTTGTTTCTGTCATTTTCGGTCACCCGTTTTTGCTGTGATTTGGGGTTTTTGATTCTCGATTCGCAGATAGTTGTTAATGGCTTGGTTGATTACTTTAGGGGCTGTTAGTTTACTGCTGTTTTGATGCTTAATTTTTCTCCTCTCGGCCAGATTTCTTTTTCCCGATGAATTTGGTTCCCTATTATGCTGCTATCCTTACAGGATAATGTGGAATGATTTAAGGCTTGTTGTGACTGGCTTAAAGCTGATGAACCGTGAAGAAAATATGGTCTGTTGAATGTAGTTGGTTTATGTCCTCAGTTTTATGGTTGAAACCGAGGCTGGTCTCTGATGATGTTTAGGTTCTGTTTAAGTGTTGTCCGAACTTCAGATTTGAACTTCTGATTTTGTTCTGATTTGATTCTGGATTGTCCTATGTCTGCCACTATTTTATAGTAGTGAGAATTTGATAAATTGCTCCATGTCCTGCTGCGGGTTTCTTGATGTTTCTCTAGCAGCGTAATGTGCATTTTGTTGAGGAATTGTGCTGTAGGTGTAGATGTCTTTTGAGTTGGCTGCTGTTTTGGATGCTTTGTCCCTGTTGCTGCTCCTGGAAAATTTGGGGATTTGTAGTTTGATCCCTGTTTGGAAATGTTAGCTATAGATTATTATTCTTTGTTGGTTGTGCTGATTTACAGTCCCGGTTAGGTGAGGAAGTTGAGGATTTTATTTAGGACCTATTTGGGATTCTTATTGGGGATTCTGTTTGGTGTATTTAATTTGTCTTCCTTGTTTCATTATGGTTTCACTAGAGAAGCCCGAGGAGTTAAGTTTAGTTTTGGGTTCTAAATTAGAGAATAAAACTATGAAGTGTTGTGCTAAGTTGATTTTAGTCTCGGTCCTAGTTACACATTCACTACTGAAACTGTTCTGGAATTAGTCTCTACTCTTTGTTTGTTAAAAAACTCCCAAGGAATAAGGTTCGAAATTGTTACTTTGTAGTTATTTTGCTTACTGTTTAGTACCAATGATGGGGTTAATACCCTGCTAATTGAGTTCGTTACTTAGCTCGCTCATTGTTTGAAAGTACATATTGAGGGTTCATATTCTGTTGATGGAGCTGTGATGGATTCTTCCTTAATATTGTTAAGTGGACCTTGTTCTATTTTTCAGTTTGCGGTGATAAGAATTTGCCGAGGATATTAATTTGTAGTTTGGATTTTGTTGGGTTTCTAGTTTCGATTCTTGGGTTGGGACTCGTGGTTGTCCTCAGAGATCGTCATGGATTTTAGTCTTGATTGAGACTTGTCTATTATCCCTTATATGATTGATGGGATGTTGACACCGACCTTGCTGTAGGTTTTGGAGGTGTCAGGTGATTCGACTTTCTGCTTACGACAGCACATGGAGCTGGTTCTTGGTAAGCACGCCGTGGTCGCCATCAAGGTAGGGAACTTTATAATTTCTGCACTGAATTGCATCATGGTTTTCAAAACTACTATTTTGTGAGATACCACACCAGAAAATTTGACGGGGACTATTCAATAGCTCGTCAGTTTTTACGTATACATATCTTTTCTCACGTTTACATTCCGTACATGGTTTACTGCTGATATTCATGTATATGTTGATGATATGATTTCTGTGCCTGTGTTTGAGGGATGAATTCTCTTGATGCTTTAGGCATTCTCGCGCTAAAGCATCACGAGGCTATCCTATCAACCTTCAACTACGAGAAGGTTTGACATTGGTTATGTACATTGGGAGGATGAATCATCTTGATACTGTAGGTACTCTAGCGCTAAAGCATCATGAGGCTATCCCCGTGCAATCTTCTGCTGCGTGAAAATTGGTCATTACGTGCGAAATACGATGAGGCATTCATGACATGTCCTTAGGTTGCAAGTCTTGGAAGTGAAAGAAAAGAGGATGGGGCATTGGTGACATGTCGTCAGGTTGAGAGCCCTGAAAGTCGGAAATAGGATGGTAGGGTGATGATGCTTTCTTGGGTCAAAAGCCCCTAAACCTGGTCAGGGTATTGTCACACGGAGTTGACAGTATTGTTAGTCACGAAGATTAGCCTATCACAGGACCGTTCCATTTGGCGAGTTGGCTGAATGATTGAGCTTACTCGTCGACAACCCTTGTCAATTTGGGACACCAAAGTCCTAGTGAGTAGGAGTCTATTGTGGGGCAAACTTATCCGTTACTACTATTATACGAGTAGGATCGACGCGGAGTTCTCGCCACAACTCGAGTAATGCACTGGACCTTTGGATCGCATTGGCGGTGGCTACGACCCATCGACATCTGGGTGGTTACACAATTTGAGTCATCGCCGAGTTCTCGCTGACAACTCGGATGACGTGCTGGATCATCGGATCGCCGTCATTGGTATTCTTTCCTGTCTCATGAGGTGTTGCTATTGGCGGGTAGCCACCTTTCTATGATTTGTGTTGGGTGGTTACACGAGTAGTGTCATGGTTGATTGGTTCGCCAGCAACTCTAGTAATGCGTCAGATCTTCGGATCATATCGGCAGTAGCTACGACTCGGCCGGTCCGCACATCTGAGAGATCATACTACCTTTTGATGATGAGTGGCGGATGAGTGCTTGAGTGACCATCTCTTTTCACGGATGACGTTTTCATATAGAAAACGATGTTAGCATATTTTGCGATTATAGCTGTTTATGTATATAACAGGTTTTAATAAAGCCACATCGAGGGCCATGAGCCGGTTATTTAAAATGATAAAGAGGTTTTAAATGTTCAAAATCCATGTACGGTAAAATGAGAAGCATGAAATGACTTTTAAATGACAAAGAAAACGGTTTTAGCATGCATTGCATTTAGTATAGATTTTCCTACTGAGTTCATCACTCACCCTTTAGACTATATTTTTTCCTAGGTTAGGGTGTAGGTTCGATACACGAGTTGTGCGTGTGGTAGCTGGGCGAAGCTGGTGTTCCCTGAAGGGTGTCTCGATCTCCCTGTGGATGGGTGGAGGTTTGTCGGTTCAATCCCTCCGTTCCTAGTATGTTGAGATTTTTAGTTTAGTGTTGTTTGATTTAATTTATGCACAGTACTTTCCTTTATTATGCTATCATGTCTCTAGTTGATTACTCTGTGGAGTCTAACCCATGTGATTTGGGTTTGAGCTTGATATTATTTCCGTTAAGTCTTCCGCATAAAAAAATTCACATCTTGGGTTGGGTAATTAGGTTCTCTTCGAGGATCGGGTCACCTGACCCGATGGTTCTATTCGGCCTGCCTCCGGGTCATGGCACCTTCCACTTCCTTTCTCTTCTTCTTTCTTTCATGTTCTTTCTCTCTCAGAGCTCACATTTTTCTTCTTCACAGAACTATCTCTTTCTTTTCTCTCTCTCGGCTATATCCTCTTACCAGAGACCTCCAGAAACTCATTCTCACACCACCCTTCTGCTTTATGAAACTTACTCTTCTCTAGCTGCCATTTGGAGGTGGAGGATAGGTGGACACTCGCATGGAGTCCCACCGACTTGCTCCTCCAATCAGAGTACAAAACTCTGCTAATTCCCGGCGACTCTTGAACTTCCCGGTCGATCACCTTCATGAGGATGATCAATTGGAAATTGTTAGAATAAACTGTTTTTACGAGTGTCGGTCGATTGAGACCGCAAATTCGCAATTTTGGAAAAGTCAGTCAATCAACAACGTAGTGGATGATCAACCGCTTAACATTCCGTTTGCCACTGCCATTTTCACAATCGAACACCTGGTTGACCACTACTCCTTATTTTCACTCTGAATTTACAGTGATCAACCGCCTTCATTATAGATGATCGACCATTCCTCCAGGATGAGGCAAAGATTTCCTTTCTCCATTTTCCTTAACAAAACTCTCACTTTCCATCCAACTAATCCTATTAACATCCAAAGTAATTCTTAATTATCCTCACTTAAATCTCGTTACAAAAAACTGAGGTATTACAGTATCAGAGTTAGAGATCCTAAGTTAGAATCTTGGCAAAGTAAAAAATTAGTCTCGTTAAAAAAAATATCCAATGTAAGGACCAATAAAAAAGAAATTGATTTACATATGAGGGCGAATGGAATGTTAAAAAAAATTTAAATGATTAAATTATTTCTCAACCCACAAATTTAAATTTTTGGGATTGTTGGCAATTTGTCACCTATTACACGACATATTTCGTGTTTTTTCTTTTGTACTTGTCACTTTTTATGAAAAAATAGAGTTTATGTTGATATTGTCAAGACTAGAAAGCATGCTAAAATAGAAATGTTAAGATGAATTATTCGATTTTTAAAAAGAACTCGATTGATCGATCAAAAGATATGGTCAATGGTTTTACAGTAAAAAAAAATTAAAAACTCAATTTAATAAGTTATAACCCACACTATATTGATCAATATCTACATGGTAATCACAAGAATTTTACAACATCGTAATAAATAAATTAATGAAAGTAGTGTACCTGAAAATTTAAATATGTTACACTAGCATTCAAAAATCTGTATTTTTAATAAATAAAATTTCTAAGTAAATTTTTTGTATTATTTGAGGTCAAATATTTCGTGTTGACTCTAATTTTTGTAATTCGTCGTTGTTTAAACACCTGTTATTTCGATTAAATGGTCAAAAACTAATAAAAGTTGAAAATTACTACGGGATTAAATATCTAAAATTATATTAGATAAATTAAAGTTACCTCTAATAAAGTTGTAAATGACGCTTAAATTTTTTATGAATCAAGATTTAATGAATTATTTAATATGTATAAAATTTTAATATTATATATATTAAATAAAAGTTAAAATGAAATAAAATGTTTTTATAAAATACTTAATGGCTTGGTTCTCCTGTGCATAAAGAGAAACAGAGCGAAAGGGCAAGATGAGAAGAGAGGAGAAATTCAAACCCGATGTGATTTATTACATTATAATATTTTTTAGGCGATATTTAAATTCTCTAAATCCTATGTAATTTATCGCATACAATTGAATGAACAACCACAAATATATGCAATAAAGTAAAGAGTAAGGTAAGAAAATTGACACCGGTTTATTTACGTGGTTCGGCAAATTCTGCCTATGTTCGCGCTCTAAGATTCCACTTGGAGATCACTCACTAGATTGGCTTACGGGTGCCAACCAAACCGTTACAACAACTGATTATTAGAACATCACCATTTGACTATTCCAGGTCATCAACCTTTGACTATTTTGGGACATCACCCTTTGATTAAACTTACGGGCGTTCAATCGAGTCGTTGACTGTTTCGGGGCGTCACCCTTATATGTCTAATTCATAAGGCGCCATCTTTTACAATTTAGCTCAAGTGTTTGGAAAATAAAGCTCACAAACTAACTAGTCCAAACTCTCCCAAATTGAATCTCAAGTTTGGGATAGGGAGAGTTGAATTACAATTTTCTCAAGTGTATTAGAATTGAGTATAAATTTTGGCAGGAATTCGCCTCAATTCTTAGTTTCGTGTATGGAGCTTGAAGTGCTTCTCTCAATATATAGTTCTGTCCATTTTCGATCAACCCAATCTATTTGGCCGATCACTTTCAGTCGTTGTAGAAAATAGTCGTTGAAAATTCGACCGTTGGAAGATAGCCGTTAGACAATTCTATGCATTTTTGGTTGTGATGTGAAATGGGACTATTCGATTATTTATCAAACCTCAAAGAATATCATGAAGATCAATCATAAGTGGAAGGTCAAGAGAATAATTGAAGATCTTTCCAAAATTGTCTTAATTTTGACCTTTGCCAATAGTTCGACTATTTTGAAAATAAAGACTATGTCTTTTCAAGAAATGTTTTTCATGAAGATTGCAACCAACTTTCTAAGCTTTCTAACACATATTGGATCGTGTAATTCGAAGTCCATTTGCTATGGTAAAAGCCCAAAGAACAGAGAGCAAAAGTCTAAGGGAAGCCCGAGTTTCCTAACTTGGAGATCAAGAAATTCAAGATATGAAAAAAGTAGACGTTTTTAACAAGGCCCAATGATAAGATCAAAGGCCCAAACCAAAGAAAATCATAGGAAGCCCATTCACTTACTACAATGGAAAGAAGCCCAAGAAGACATGCTTGAAAGACAAGAAAGTCAATCAAACGCTATCAAGCTGAAAATCAAGGAAACTTTTTAAATTGGGCCGAGAATCGCAACCAAAAAGATCCACTTATCTAGGATATCTAGATCTACCTATCTAGGAGATCTAGATCCTCTTATCTAGGTTATCTTTTATTTAGTTTTTTTAATTTATGTTCGTAAAAGGCTATATAAAGCCACCTAATTTTATGTTTTAGATAGTTGAGAATTGAATACAAATTAAAACTTTGCTTTCATTCAGAAATTGGAGTCATCCTTTTTCTTTCTTTGGTGAGTTATATCCAAAGGCCTTTGGTGAGTCATATCCAAATATTCTCTTGTGTGAGTTATATCAAAAGAGAACCTTGCATCTGCATCCTTATCCAAGGAGGTGAGAAGTGGTGCATTCATCCACAGTTCATGCATCGACAACTTATTTACAGGTTAGATCTAAACCCCTCCCGTGTGAGCATCAGGTCGCTTAGCTCGACCATTTCGTGTCCAAAATAATTCGAAGTTCTCAATTTTGCACTTTGGGTCGCCAACCTTGTCCAAAATCTTCGACCTCGTCAAGATCGCAAAATGCATGAATTCTCCATAAGCATACTATGATGTTTTTCAGTCGCCTCCTTCGACCGCGGTTAGACCGCAGCTCGACCGAAAAACTGAGGACCAATCTGTGTTGCGTTTCGGTCGCATCCCTCGATCAGACCATTCAACCACGTCACAACTGCAAGACCAAAACCCAATTTTGGTTGCCTATTTCGTCTGAATCCTTCGACCACAACACTCTCCTTTCATTCTTTAATTATTCAAAGTCCCAAAATGATATGTATGTACTACATGGACTAGGATAAACATGTTAACACATATAATACCTGTTTTGAGGGTATTTCCAATAAATACGGATATAAATAATATGATAAAAATATTAAAAATAATATCCATAAAAATATAATAACCAACTTAATATTACCAACAAAATATTCATTACCAAGTCATCATCAAAATAAACTTAGCCTAACAAAAAGGCTAACAATTAAGTCGACCATGGTTACTCAAACTAAGCAACCAATCTTGTTTTTCGATTGATCGTGTCACGACTGGAAAGCAAGTCTAATAGAAACATTGGGTCTAATAAAAATGCAAGGTCGAATGATTCGATACTCGAAAAAGACCTGATAGGGCAACCAAGCTTGTTTTCCAGCAGAAGAATTAGCATAGATCAAAGTCATAACCCAAGCAAAATGGTTGACGTCCACAAAGTGATCACCAAAGAAATATGGATAGTGTCATAATTAACATAGGAAAAATATTGTACAGGGATATAGAATCGTTCAACACCACACATCCAATATTGCAGGCCAAGAAATAATAAAATCATCACCAATGGAAATGAATAAAACACTCAAATAAGAACATAGACTCAGGAAAGACTTTCACAACGCTCAATAATCATGGATGCCTTGATCTTTACCTAGGAAAAATAGGGTCTTTGAGGGTGAGAGACTAACTTAGTAAGAGAATTATATAATATAAAATGCATGAGAAAAGTGGTTTTATCATTTTACTTTAAAATCATGAGTCAGAGATGAAGATATTGTGCATGGATTTAAATTTATTAAAACTTTTTTACGTTTTAAGAAAACCCACTCTACGAGCCACCAACGAGGCAGTATTGACAACATTTCCACATAAATAAACATCTATGTTAAAAGAAATTTTCACTGTTTCTTGTAGAAAACAATCCTAGTGACAAAGATGCCTCTCATAGATCCCAGCAAGACGACTGCCCACAAGACGTGTAAAGAATGACAACGATCTGAAAATCCAATCAGTCACATGAGGTAGAAAGAAAGGATTGTCCAAAGACTAGTCAATGTGAATCAATAGTACAAACAAACACCCCGCCTGATTTTAGGGATTCGAACCAAGGGCACTTCATCATCATTCTATCGTCATACAAACAAAACACCTTCACGCAGTAGAAAGTGTACATGAATAACCTTATGTTGTTTTGACCTTAAGGTTGTCTAAAACAATAGGAGGAACATCCATATATGCATATGTAACAATAAAATAAAATATTATGCATGCGTAAAATAAACGTGTAAAACTAACATATATATAATATAAAAACAGATGTGTTGTTAAACATGACATTTCAGATTTTATGTACGATATCTCAAAAAATAAAAGTTTAAAAAACCATAATGCAATGTAGTACAATATAAATATTTCTATTTCAATGATGTCAAAAGACTTGTCGACCAGCCAGATCATGCTATCAAGGACAGACATCGAAATTAGAATAGCTGTCGGAATCTAAAATGAGACCAACATCAAAACTCTAATATAAACGCTAGGGATATTGTATAGGTCCTAAACCAGGACTAAGAACCCAAATTGACAAATAAATAACCAAAACATCATGAAATTCCATTGTGGAGTTGGTCGAGACTCTATTGCAGTCATCCAAACTCTATTGCAGTCGTCTAGACCCTGCAGCAGTTGACCGGGGCACTACAACGATTAATCAGAACTTGTTGCAGTCGCCCAAGGTCCTACCACAGACGACCAGCGCAGCCCATGGTCCTATCGTGGACTGGTTGACCGGACACGGACAGTGGTCAATCAGGGACGACATTTCTAGCATGAAACTACAAGAAACTCACTTCTTTTTGCTGATTTTTACCTCCAAAAGTTCTACATAAATTCTACATCGACCAATATTTTGCAGAAACAATCCAAGATCTAAGGTTTGTAAGCTCGAAATCTAAATTCTACAGAAACAGAAATTTAAGAGAGAAGACAAGAGTTAGAAATTACGTATCCTTGAAGAACTTTCACAAAACTTGAAGATCGAAACGTTAGAAACTCATATAAGACAGAAGAACAGATCTCTCCCTTTCTCATTCTTTTCTGTGTGCATTCGAAATGAAAAAGAAATTCTTCCTTCTAAAAAGAATCTTCATTATTATTTCAATATATATAATATATAATATCATCATTCGTCATAAATCCAATCGTTTGAAAAACTCTATGCATGGTAATTATGAATTACCAAACACTATTTTCTCAAATTTTGAGCCATGAGGTAACACCCAACTTTACTAGTTCGACCAGCTTATAGAAAATTATACACGTAGCCGAAAATCAACGATTTCAATAATCGAGTCAATAAGAAACAAATTGATCTCGATTATCATAAAAAATTCTTAAGTGAAATTTTATTAATTTAAAAATTGACGAATTTTACAAACCTTGTGTCGGTGCCTGGTTAGCAGTTGTTTGGGTTCTGGTTAATCGCAATTCCCCTCAAGTCAACTGTTCCTTGTCTTTGGTCGATCATATAGTGAGTTCGCAGCCATTTATAGTCTTGCGTCGGGTTTGATTCCTTTTTGGGTATAGGACTCAACTATTATTCTTGTGATTTTTTGATGGGGTTCCTATAGCAGGAGGAGTTTGCAAAATTTGAAGCTATTCCCGAGCATCTCATCCCCAGTGATAAGAAGATTCATCGTTGTCGAGATAAGAGTTTATTTTACTATATTACTAAGTATCATAATTTTTAAAACTTTATTTTGTAGTAGATCAATATGTTTAAACATTGGTTTGAAATGCTCTGAACCTACAATAATATTTGATTTCAGTATCTTCCAAAACTATCAGAATAATAATTAAGTTATTTATAGAGAATAGAATAAAAAAAGCAAACATGTTTCCTCCAAAAAAACAGTCAGTAAAATTGTTCAAGTATTGTTGCTTGTTGTACTGCGAAGATAAAACTTCAAAACCCATAATCGACTTGACCTTTTCGATTCAGTGCACACAACTTTGTTTAACAAGTTGGCAAAAGAAGAAAGCAATCATCTTTCGTTTTTTGTTTTTTGTGAATTTTATTAGAAACTTTCCATCAAATATATTTGTCGTTTAGTTTATGCCTGCGCTTTTAGTGCTTCTGCTCGCGTGTGCTTACTATGTGACATGTGTGACAGAATGATTCGTTGAATACTGAAACTCATTCATATTTGTTCATAATTCTAGAAAACGTTAGGCATATACACATAAATCGATGAAGTACCTCAGTGCATTATTATTGTCAATTTCATGTCAGATGGTACCACTAAGCAACACACTCAAACGAAATTAAAATGTATTGGGACAGTGAAGACATCAATTCATTTTATGATTACAACATATTGCAACATATCAAACACAAGAGATCAAGACTGCAAAGAGTTCGATATCATAATCATCAATAAAAATTTTTATCATGGATCAAGGTTTGTATTCAAGAATTCTTTACCTGTAATTATAAAAAATAAATTGATTAATAAGAGTAAAGATGGTAAATATTGTATATAGAAAATACTATGACTAATAATCCATTCTTTACATTCCATTCATTGCACACTTTTCTGATGTGTTGACTTATGTACTGTACGAGACTTTACATGGAACAAAACGGTAAGAAGAAGCAAGCTAAAAGACTGCCTTCATCCAAGTTTGTCAGAAAATGTTGCACTCCAAACTTGCATTGCATGCTGTCATGGAAAAACAAACAATCTGCGATGGCTTCCAATTATCAATCATACCCAGAAATACAGCATTGCCTGTCCATGAAAATTAAGTGTTGTTAGCAACTTTGTATAAGTGCTTCCAGAGAGAGAGAGAGAGAGAGAGAGATAGCGAGGATGTTTACCTCCGTGAGAGCCAGAAGATTAAACTCAAGTTGAGGACAGGATTTCTCAACTCTTCTGCTTGCCATCTCAGACTGTACGAAATCAAGTTTCTGATATATCTCTTTCAACACCTTCAGCTCCTCTCCTCTAATTTCTTGCCTCCTGCTGTATTTCTCTACTTCAAGTTGTTCAAATCTGTGAAATAACTGTTCCAACTCAACATAATCTTTAACATTTTCTCTTTCTTTCCATCTTGTCGTTATGTTTTCGCTTTTTTGTAGAAGCAATTTCTTTTTCTTTTTCTCGCCTTCGACACCAGTCCTGATTTCACCTTCGAAAATTGGCTTGGATCGATCCTTGCTTTCACAAGCTTTTATGACTGGTGGTACTTCGTAAATATCTTGAATCTCAGATAAACCAGACAAGTCCTGATTTTCATAAAGGTTTACTTGATCAAAATCACATTCGATTGCTTCTTTTCCTTCATACTCTGATTTCACTCCTTGTTCTAAGAAGTAATCGTAGTTTTCAAAAGAAAAACTTCCTGATTTCTTCTCCAAACCATAACTTTGATCATAACGTTCCTGGTCTGTGGCTTCCTTCACAACATCTGGAACAAAATCTGACATGGGTATCAAAGATTTCCCCATTTCCAAAGAGTTTTTCTTCAAATAAGAATCTTTTAGATGAATGGGAGGAAATGATTTCACTGTTCGAACTTTTTCATTCAAACCCAATTCACTAAAACCAATGCTGAGAAGTCTACACCTATAAGATTGAACCTGATACTCCAAAGCTGCAATTTCAAGTTCCTTCTGGCAAATAAGGTCTTCAAAAATGGTGACTGATTCCTCAAAATAACACATTTTTTCCTCAGCAATTCTCTTGTACTGATTGGCTTCCATTTTCACGGCAGCCTTTTCGCCTTGAATGCGAAGAATAACGGAGAGGGCTTCACTTGCAGCCGAGGCTGAAGCTTCTCTTTCTTCTTCCAACTCTGTGTAAAGTTTCTGAAGAAGTAGCTGATGAGCTCGCAGAGCTTCTTTTAGAGATGATATTTCAGGGTCAGGGCTCCCTGAGCATAAAGTACTTTCCGCCATTGAACATAGAAGAAACTAGAATAACAGCTGAGAAAATATAAAATACGAATTTCAAGCAAATCCAAGTAATTTCTGATAATTTTTTTAGAAATTCTAAGATGCATAAACACAAACAGCAAGCGAACATCAAAGGACAAAAAAAAGAAAAAAGTAAAACAGAGTCCGATTCCGTTGACAATCTCAATTGGATATCTGTCGAATCGATCTTGATAACTTGATTTATGATCAAATTTTCTGTGTAATATTTTTCAGCGACCACAGTGAATTCATAAACACTAAATTGTGTGATGTTTACTGTCAAAGAAACGACTTCGAATAAGGAAAAAAAATCGAAGAAATTGCCAACGCGGGTGTAAATAAATTTCAATCTTCAGTTCGAAGTAAGGAGCAGTCGGGAAAAACAACATAAACAGAAGAAGGGAGGGAGGAAGCCATAACTTTACCTTGCAGGGAAGAAAGGTAAGCCAAACCCTGAGAGGCAAAGCCAGTTGCAAAGAAAATCTGAGACGACAAACGAAGAACAACGAGAAGACAAGAAAATCAGACTTGGAACAACCGAACAGATTGTAGCGATTTTCGGTGGAGACCCAGAAGAGGAGGTGGAATCAAGAAATGGACAAGCATTTTTTTTTTTTTTTTTAAATTTTATTTTTATGTTGGCTTCTCTATTTCTTCATTGGAAATATTGAAAATTGACCGCCAAAAATACAATAAATTGGAATTGACATAAATTCTATGATTTTCCTTAATCGGCAAAGCAGCCATTAGGGTCGGGATGGGAATGACCCACCATCGTAATAATATCTTCAAATTATTTATTAATTTGGTTAACTTACAAATTAAATCAAGAAACATTCCATTTACATTTTGAGATTTGTTCTAATTAAATTTTGAATGTTTACTCAAAAAAATATTATATTATATATTTTTATTTTTTTTATGTGAAAATATATGTGGTATAAATAAATACTAGATCAAAGTAACAATAATAATAAAATATGCCATTTTAGCTAAACATGATATGCTAAATTCACTCTCAAATGAAAATCTAAAACCAAAAAGATTATTTTTTAATTAATTAATTAATTCAACTGACAATGATGATTCATGATTCTAGGATATCCCTCCACAAGCTTTTTTTGTGTCAAGTGCGGTGTTAGTGGGCCCACTTATGTTTTTAAAGGTAGTTAACCGTTAGTGGCGTTTCCAACGGCTAGAATGTGGGGGTCCGCACTAATGAACCAACCATTTTGATTTGATGACCGAAATCTGAACTATTTATGAATTTCCTCAAACTCCTTAATTTAATCAACTATGGGATGAGGTTCTAATTTTAATTTTCAAAATAAGAAAATGAAAGAGAATATCAATTTTAATTTTTTTAATTTGTGATTGAATTTTCTTAGTTTGATGAGAAGCCAATCCAATAAAATTCACCCATCTCGTAAGCTAACCCTTAAAAAAAAAAAAAAACAAATATATTTTATGAATTTTAAAATAATAATTCCTTTCTCATCTCTTTTTATTGTGAAGTCAATCTAACCATATCTTAATATGAACTCCCTTAATGTAATACTCAATGTTGGAGGTCAATAAAATCTCCAACATAAACAGTATAGTTTGAATTTTTATCTCAGTTTGTTTTATAAATTAAAGAGTTAAAGTGGGTTGATGCTAATTTTAAAATTTTGAAAGTACATAAAAGCGGAAGAGAAATATTTTTCAATTTTATGGGCTAGAAAGAAAACAAGAGCCCAAAACTTCAGGATTCTGAACTAAAAATAAATATCAATTCCAAGCCCAAGGACTACGATAGTCACGTACAAATTCGATGACAAATAGTTGTCGCCGGAAGAGGCCTCATCCATGGTGCTAATCAAAAAGAGGGAAATAGCCGCTCCATTTCTTAGTCAAGCAATAAAGACGCTAGAGTTTGTGTTGGGTGTGCTTTGCATGTAAAATAAGATGTAATGAAAGTAGGAGGTAAATGTAATGGGAAAGTAGAGACAGTCTCACGGATATGAAATTCTGTTAATCTTATTTTCATGTTTGAATTAAGCACAAATATAAAAGGAAAGCGTTAAAACCCAACGACATTTCTTTCTCAAAAATCTACGCTGCATGTTGAACTTCATTGAGTCTACGATAAATGGTAGACTGGTAGTCAATGAAATCGGAAATCCTTGAAATTGAACAAAGTGAGATGAAGAAGATAACCTAATGGAGAAAATATTGGAGCTAAGCCTGCGATTGTGCTTGAATTGACTCTCGGTCCAAAAGCAAGCACTTACTTGAAGAGTTTCATCACCGACTAGGTATCGCACACGGACTAGGTATCGCAATTGGAGACTATGACTAAAAATTATTGAGCGGCTTATCACAATCTCCACACATTTCAAATGCAGTGACACCAACCTATTCAATAGATGATGTCAAAATATAACGCCCCAAAATGTTAAAACTTTTTTTTTATTTTTTTTAAAATACATCATAAATCAATTCATAAAAATCATACATTTATTATCGTACATAGTAAAAGTGTAACACCCCGACTTTTTAAATTGGGTAATTATCAGGGTATTACCAATAACATCTTCATAAGATTATAAATTATGAAATTTATCGGATGATAATTAAGAATTTATTTGGAAGAAAATAAAATGAGATTTATTAGATTAGTTGGGATTAAAATGTTAGAGAGTGATTAATAGGAGAGCTATTGGATAGTAATTGAGGAATTAGAAATAGAAGAAATTAGTTGAAATTTGGAGAAGTAGAATCGGTTTAGTTTTGTTGGTTGGCTAGTCTGGTTTGGGCTGTGTCTGTGGGTTCGGTTTAGGGTTTTAAAGAGGAAATAGGAAATTGGCCCCTAGCCATTTCATGCTTCAGAAAAAAAAAAATAGAGAGGGAGCGGAAGAGAGGAATTGGGAAGAGGGGAAGAGGGAGAACCGTGGGAGATTGCGGGAGAGTCGCGGCGATGAATCGACATCTGGCGAATGAGTAAACTGTCGGCGACGAAGCGGTGACACGGGAGAGCTCGCGGGTGGATATCTTCTCGAAGGTGAGGCGCGGTCCTACGTGCAACGAGTGTTGGCATGTTCGGGACGACTTCCTCGCGGCGTGCGCTACGTCCAGGCAAACGGCAGGTGCTGCTGCGGCGACGAGGGTCACAGTCCACAGCTCGGGACTTCATTGGGCAGCTGCTGGTTCGGTTTGCTAGCGATTAAACTAAGCCGGTTTGCTGGTTGGTTCTTGCTTCGGTGAATACGGCAACGTGCGGCTCAAGGTGTTAGCATGGGCAATGACGATATCGGTCGAAAAATTTGGATCTGTAGCTGGATATCATGGGATACACAATTCATCCCTTTGACCCAGTCTTTTATGTATAAATACGAGAGCTGTAGGAGAAAGAAACATTTTGGGTTTTCAATAACAGAAAAGAAGAAGGTGAGGATGAAGCAGAAGGAGAAATACTTCTCGGGTTTTTCGTGGATGAGCTTCGGGTGGTTGCTGTGAATTGTTGGTGATGGCTTGGAGCTGCTGCTAGCCAGTTCCCCTGCCACCTCAGGTGTACTTCTGGTATGGTAGCCTTTTGTGTTTTCTAAGGCTTGAATCGGTTGGATGATTGAATTATTATGATGATCATAAATTGTTGTCTTAGTTGAAGAACATGAATCTGTCGTTGGATTGGTTACGCTCTGTGTTGTTTGGTTACACTCTATGTGATTGGCATGAAGTTGATAAATATTTCCTGATGAATATGCTCTATTGTTGGTTGAATTTGTAAAAAGGAAATAACCAGTTGGGTTTTATACTGTGAATTGTGGTGGATGTTATGCTCTGCTTGTTATTAGATTTCAAACATATTAGATTGGAACTTTAAATATTGAAATATATGGAAATACTCTCCGCTATCGTTATAGCCTTCGGATCATTATTGGATTAGTGCGTTGGATCAATATTATGTGATGTTGATAGGCGAATATATGCTTATGATCTTAATTGTCCAAGTATGGATATGTTGAGTTTGATTCTAGTGGCTGAAAATGAATCGTTAACATGTGGTGCTATTATGTTCTACTGAATGGATTACTAGTCATATTTGGATAAAGATTCTATCTTTTAAATATTGTTGAATGGAAGAGTTTTTTTTTATGTCAGAATGTTCTAATAGGTTGGGTTCTATTGCTGTAGTGGTTTCGCTTAAGAAACTCTAATAAGTAACTTATAATGATAGGAGAAGACGATGAGATTAATAAGTTTATTAATTGATTAGATTAATGATTTAGCGTTATTAATTTGTGAAGGTAGCGAAAAGAAGAAGAAGAATAACGGTTAGGTGCTAAAGACGATAAAGCTCTGAGATAAGGATTGGGTAGAGTCTTGCCCGTCAAAGACCTACCCACAAGTAATGTATGAATTTTGTTGATTTTCGTTGATGTCCATTGCTTGCTTATATTGTGCATTGAATTCGACTTGCTGTGTGTTTATTTTCTGTAAATTACTCTACTGAAATTGTTGAAATGAAAGGATTTGAGAAGAAGAAGATGAATGATAGGATGATAAGATGAGCATGAATGAGTTATGAATTGTATAAATTAGGAATCATATTTTTGTGAACTGTTTTACTTGCTATGAATTCCTTGTAATGATTATTGTTATTCCTTGGTACTGGTTAGGAGATATAATCCTTGTCTTTTATTGCAATTGTTTACTTTAATGGAAGTGTGATGAATGAATGATGAACGAAGACGTTAAGTTGTAGGATAAAATGAGGAAATGGAGGATGATATGATGTGTACGTATGGTTGTGAATGAATAGAGAATTTCATTTATGTTTTGTACAATTTATTATATTCACTTGCTGTGGTTTCCTGCATAATTCACTGTGATATTCGCTGTAAGTTCTTAGTTGTTAATGCTTACTTCATTTCGTTAATCAAGCATGTGTAGATTATTTAGGATAATAATTGTATGAGCATATTTAGCATGATTAATTAAACCGATGCACGTTTAATTAAATGGAGCTATTTGCATGTTTAATCAAATTGAATAAAAGCATGATCAATCAACTAGAATGTAATTTCTCATTGAACTCCTTTAAGTAATTCGAGTATGTTTAGTTAACTTAATTAATTAGCACGTTTATAGTTGAAATCGATTATTAAGCATATTCTGTTTTCTATTGGTTGATTATGTTTCCATATAATTATTAGTTAGACAAGCATGTATAATTAATCAGTTTATGTACCACGTTTCCAATAATTGTTTGATAAGCATGTTATTTTCGGTTTTGTTTAGATGAGTATGCATAATTAGTTTAGCTTGATACCTTATAATTATAAATCAAGAATACGTTCATTGTCGTTTGTTAACCATGCTTCTATTAGTTAATTATCGAGTATGTTTCCTTTTATTTATTAATGTTACATCTAAGCTTTTATAACATTGTTAAGTATGTTAATTTGCTTAGATACCTCGTAGCTAACAGTTTATTCGTCTTGCTATATCTTGATTGTTATGTTCGATAGAATCAAGCATGTTATATGTTGCCTTCAATTCGCTTCTATGTTTGCTTTCAATTAATGTTATTCTTGTCATTCATTGTTTATTATTCATGCTATTCTTGCTATTCATTGTTTAATTATTGTTCTTTCTATATTGTGTCAATATGCATCATGATAATAGAAACAAGTAGGGAGTGCCATTCTGGGGTGGTACTCACATGCATGAGTGAGGAAAATGAAATGAACGAACGTGATGAACGAATGATGTAATGGGAAGTTAAAGGGCGGGTGGGTAATTCGGATCTAGTCCACAAAGGGCTAGAAGCGGATCAAACTATACAATCTAATATATGTTCCTTCAACTTCGAACTCGATGTACGAGTAATGAATGAATGAAACGTAATGAATAGATTGGTTTAGGGCGGACCCATTTCAAGTGAACTAAAGAGAGGTATGATCATATTGTATATTCCCTTTCCTTACTAAGCCTTTGGGCTTACAGTTTACTTGTGGTGTAGGTACATATGTATGCACGAGAAGAATGATGAACATAACACAAAGCAATTGATGAAGGATTTACACAGGCAGAACTTGTGGCTGGTCAGGCTAAAGACGAGTAAAGTATTTGTAAAAGTAACGATTTACTTAGAATGTTTTAATTAGAATGTTTTTGCTTCCACCATATTTTAAATAAGTCAGTTAGGCTTCCACTATGTTTTGACAAACGGTTTTCATAACGAAATGAAATGAATGGATTTTGACGGTTCGGTTTTAGCACTCTGATTACGAATGATTTTAATTGCCTTACAAAAGTTTTAAATTTCAAGCATTTTTAAAAGATTATGAAAAACCGGGTCGTCACAAAAAGTTTTTGAAATAGATCTCATTTAAATTCAATGTCGTAAAACCCAACATAAAAATAAACATAAATATTCTTAAAATATTTTAACTTAAATCCAAATATAAAAATAAACATAATTAAAATAAAATGTTTCCTTTTTCAATTTATTTTCCTCAAGTCTTCGTCCACGGGTCAGTTTCGCTTTGACAATACTTTAGCTTCGCATATTAGAATTCATCTTCAACCGCAACTTTCATTTGTTTCTAACTTCAAGTTCCTCAATAATTTCATCATTACCTACATCACAAAGTTCAAACTATGAGTCTAACGCTCAGTAGGAGATATATAAATATAACATGAGTATGCAATGAGTTTTGTAAAAACCATGTCTTTTTCAGTCAACGTTTTTTTTTCACTTAACAATCCAATCGTTGTGGGTAATTTAATGTAGAGGAGAGAGGGATATCATTAAGTCTAGCTCATGCGTACAGCCAACTCGAACCTCGCCCACAATAACTATTTACGTTTATTCAGTTAGTCATTCAATCTTTCAGTCTTTGGGAGAGTTTGACACTATTAGGTTAATCTCATGCGGGACAGCCAACTCAAACCCCTCCTTTTCCTTTACGTACCTTAATTTTTTGTTTTTGTTTTTTTCTTTCATGAAAACATATGCATGTAAATCATTTTTGTAATTTTCTTGAAAACATGATGCATGAGACATACACGTAAACATACATACAAGACATAAAATAACAATCTAGTATGTCATGCGTGTCAATCAACAATACATCTCCGAAACATATCCTCAATGCACATCAGTTAGTGATGCGAACCTAGGGTATTGAAGAACCCTAGATCCAACAACAAACGCAGAACGTCGAAAATGATCGTCGATCGAATCAAGAAATGTGTAGAAAGGAACTTGACCCTAGCCAAACCTGTCGACTAGAACCAAAGTTATCAAAAGAGGAGTTTGACCCTAACCAAACTGGTTGGTTGAACCAAAGCTATCAAATGTTTGATCTTTCAAGATTGAAGCTTGAAGAGACCAATTTCTTCGTAAAGAAGAAAAAGAGAGGAAACCTCACCAAAACACAAGTTTTATTTCAAAATTCAATCCTCTAATGAGGCACCATACATATGCTTTTATAGACTTCTAACATGAATTAAAACTAATAAAAATAATATTTAGGAAACACTAGGTGCAGCTAGGTTTAGCTTCCATGCACAAAGGGTTAAAATTAGGTTGAATTTAGGGTTTAGAGGTGGGCCCCGTGCAAAATGGGCTTGTTGGAAACTGGGTAGATTTCAAAAAGCTATTTGAATAACCAAATCATCTCCAAATCTTATGATCTTGGTGTTTATGGAAAGCTTAAGATGTCTTCTTTAATTGGCATGAAGATCATATGTCCATTTGAAATCTTGATCTAATCCAAATCTTCATATCAAGTTTTATGCACAGAAAACCCAAGCCCAATCTTAAACTTTATACTCTTTGTCCTTCTAGTTGGCACATTGCACATTCTTCCACCATTGCTTCTTCATAAAAATATTTAATTAATATTTTCTTTCTTCTTCTCCAAGAATAGATGTATTTGGCAACTAGTCCATGTTGGTACTCGGTCACTTGGATGGTTTTCACGTAGGGATTTCCTTGGTTTCCAAGATTGGACACTTGGACTTTCTTTAATCTTTGCTCTCTATTCCATGAGCTTTTGACATAGAAAATCAACTCCAAATTTAATAATCCAATCCATTCTAGAAAGCTTAAAAGTCAGCTACAATCTTCATGAAGCACACATTTTGTAATGACGTCGTTTTCAATGCCAAAAGAGTCAAACACATGTCAAAGGTCAGAAAGTAGACAGTTTTAGAAAGTCTATCTATTTCTCTTTTATTGCTCTTGACTTCCACCTATGCTTGACCTTGAATGACTCCATGATTTGCTTTGAGGCTTGATTAATAATAGAATGGATTCATAGTCCATCATTTGTCCTTGCTTTAGTTTTTAGATCTCCAATGTCTCCTAATGAATCTTGGCCTTTGTAGCTTTCACGAATCACATCACTTAGGCATCATGAGCAATAATATAGACAGTGACATTAAGCAGTACACATATCCTCAATCAACGTCTAAAATATAAACCTTAAGCAACTAGAAAAAAACATATCCTTTATTGATATCTCAAACATAATTACTAGCTAACCAACAATCAACATATCCTTGAACATAATTCAACGTGATCATCAAACACTACAATAATCATATCCTCGATCAACAGCCCGTAGGCATCACAACATATCATCAAAATAATACCTCACCCTAACACTTTGTAATACAGGTCAAAGGCCAAATACATGCAAACATCTCTTACCTGAAGTCTTTACTGAATTCTGACTATACACTATTCATAGTTCAAGAAACCATTTTAAAATCCTTACAGTAGAAACCTATCTTCAGAAACTTGAAGAAGCATTCACCCAAGAGGTAGAGAGAATTCTTTTCATCTTTGAGGTTCTTGGGTGATTAGGGTTTCAACCCAACCCTTCATATTTATAAGTCGTCCCTTGAGAATCTCATGAAAGAAAATCTCATAGAAATCGTATATTAAATTTATTTTTTCCTAATCTGTTCATAATTCGAATTGAGCTCATAGATAATCTGGAAAACGAATTCGTTTAAACTTGTTTGCAGCGGTCGCGGACTTGCTGGCTAATGTTGCGGTCGCCTGCATCATCAATTCATTCATTAGTAATCTGCCACATTAGCCTCTACTCTTACGTTCGCGGTCGCCAACGCTATCGCAGACACAAATTGATCCACAGAAGCTAACGCTTCCGCAAATACTTCATCCTACAAATTTGCACACCAATCAATAACTGACACATATGCTAACTCTTTTGCGGAACCCCATCTACAAACGCCAATGCTCCTGCTGACTCCAATGTTTTTGCGAATTCTAATGATTCAAGTGATGATGTTCCACATCATCACATAATTGTCGCAGACATTTACCTTTCCGCGGAAGCTAACACTTTTGCTCTAACATTGTTAATCATGGCTCAATAATCCAAATGACGTTGTTTCCTTCTCTTTATTATGTTGCTACAGACATATTTGCTACCATGGAAATGCTTCTTTAACATAAAACGACGAAGTTCACCTTCATTTAACTCCCCCCTCTCTTTGTGTGGCATCTTTCCTTTTTGGGGAAGAATCTTTCTCAAATCTAGCGATTCATGTTGTATCCCCTAATTACATCCAACGGTTCAACATCCTCCCGCATCCATGCATCATCTTTTTTATTTTGCGGAAGCATCTTTCTTATATCCAACGACCCTCATTGCATTCTATAATTTAATCCAACGGTCCTTTTTCGTCCTGTGGATTCCAACTCTTCCCTAGACGCCCACTCCCCTGTGAATCGTAACTCTTTTACATTGCTAGCCAACAGTTGTTTGCCACGTACACAATTCTTTGCATACAACTCACCACCATGAATGACAATGTTTCTGCAATTTCACTGTTCCTCGCGACAACCTGGTATCTCACACACATTTCCTTAATTCCATAACATAAAAAAATATAATTAAACTAATAATTAAAAATTTTCCATTCTGTGTATTGTCCAATGCCGACACATTATTCTTTACTAATTCTAAAACACTCGATTTTCCTAATTCCTCAAAAAATCCTATTTTATTTTATTATTTTTAATAAAATAAAAACTTTTATTTTATTATTTTTAATAAAATAAAAACTTTTATTTTAACATTTCTAATTCCATAACTTATTTAATAATTCTAATATTTTTATTCCTTCATTAAAATTCTTTAATTGTGACAATAATTAATCTATTTAAATTCTAAATTGTCGCATTATATAAAATTGTTTGTGCAAAAATTTCCAAGTGTTACAACCAACATATTCAATACATAAACGTCAAAATGTAACCACACCTTCACAGCTAAAGGGTGCATATTCATCCTAAATCTCTATCCACATTTACTACAGTATCACAATCAAGGGATCCAAGTTGTGTAATCAATCCCCACTTAAAATAATGTTGATATAAAAAGCAATTAGCCTCCATGTGTGACTGTAGAGATGGCAAATGAGCGAGTTGGCTCACTTGGCTCGGTACTGCAGCGAGTCGAGCCAGGCTCAGCTCGTTTAATTAAGGCTAGTGAGCCGGCTTAGATTGAAATTTTTTTGTGAGCTCGTTAGGCTCGACTCGTGAGTTTGCTAAGCCCGTTAAGCTCGACTCGTTTAACGCACTAGACTAGGTGAACCAAATTTTTTCAGGCTCGGCTCAGCTCGGTCGAATTGTTTGTCACTTCTACCTTCAAATGCACTCCACCTGTTTGTATAAATGTCATGATGAAAGTTTGATCAATTGAAGTAAGTTGTTCAACCAACATTCATCATTCCAAGTGAGCTTTTTTATTTTCTACCTAGTTATTTTAGATAAATCTCATTGTTAACTAGAATCATTAACTCGAAATTGGTTATTGAGTTATAAAATTCAGCAAAATATGATATTTGTATATCTCTTTAGTCAATAGTTTTTGCTTGTACTGTTTCTCGAGCATTGTTGGAAACATTTATTATAACTACGTCATATGTAATTGTTGGATGTACTACATTTGATGGAAAATCAAGAAATATTACAAGATCCATGCAACCAAAGTATTAATGAGAAAAATATCTCCATATGAGCATTGTTCCATCCCTGCCACCCTGTTTTTTCCTCTCTCTTTCTCTCTCTCTTTCCTTCCTCTTTATTTCTTCTATAAATATTATATTTCTTCTTCATTTTTTTCATCAAAATTATTTCAATGTCTTAATCTCTTACTTCTTAATTTGTAGCATTCCATCAATAATATGCAACGTTAAATATTTGTTATGATATTCTTGTGATATATTTTTTAGTGGATCATCTCAAATAATTTTTTTCCCAAATACATGTTATTTTATATATTAAGAAAATAATTTTTGTTAATTAAATGACTAACTATTATAAATTATATAATAAATAATTATTATAATTTTAATTACTAATTTTTTTAAAAAAATATACATTATATTGATATAAATTGAAAATATTTATGTACGTTCGGCTCGTTAAGCTTTGCTCGTTAAGGCTCATTTAGTCAGCTCGGCTTAACTCGACTCGTTTAACTTATGGTTCGTGAGCCGGCTCGGATTGAAACTTTTTTTGGGCAGGCTTGGCTCATTGGACTCGCTAGGCTCTTTGGACTTGACTTGTTTAACTCATTAGGCTCAATGAGCCAAATTTTTTCAGGTTTGACTCGGCTTGGCCGGCTAGTTTGTCACCTCTATGTGAGTGGGAATATTACAAAATATATAATACTTAAATTCTTGAAATCAGATGTCTTTGCAAATCAAAAATCATTGTGTTCCAAATAACCATGTCCTAATCCAACATTTTATCAAATACCTTCTGTGCCTATTTGACATGAAAGAGCCTCAAGTAAAATTTGATAATTGCAGCCCAACGAACATATTACAAGTCGTACCATCATCAATTAAATGCGCGTCAAATACAACCCCCAAACTTTCCATCTTCAATAGTAATCTGGCGTGAGGTGAGACTTTTGTGGTCAAATGGGTCGTAACAGAAATAAAAAATAACGGAAAACTATCATCAGCAAATACTAAGGTGTTTAACGGCAGGTTGGTGAATATGGCCCAATCCCAAGAGGTAGGGCTGAGCTGAGTTCAAAATTTGAGCTCGCTAGCCCACTTGAAACTGGGTCAAGCAACTTAGTCACCTAGCCTACTTAGGGGCTCTTTATATATAAAAAATTTTTATTCTGCACAGACTTACGCTAGCGACCCACTCACAAAATTTATATATTTTTGTTACTAGACTTGGAGTCTGGAGTCTGCCCAATACTCCCACCCCATTTTTTTTCAACAACCCACTACCCTTCCATCTTTATATATACCCTTCCTCGCTCTTTCAATTTTCTGATGTGAGATTGTCGTTATCCCTTTCCTCCCAAATAAATCCCATCTATCCCCCTACTTCACTCTTCACGCATGCAACGTGGTCACATGACTGCTATATATTTAGTAATTAAAATTTTAAAAAATAAAAAATAAAAACAATTTAGCGAGCAACAGTCATGTGATCGTTGTCTGACCTTGACTTCCTTCCTCTTCCTCGAGGTGTTTAACGGGTGGGTTGGGTTGAGTTCGCTATTGTAGCGAGCCCATCCGAGACCACGCCAAGCGAGCAGGCTCCCTAGCCTAATCAAGGACTCGGTCTGGCAAGGCTCGCTGAGCCCACCATATATAATTTTTTATTATTCTACGCATTCTCACGCCTGCGGCTCGCACACAAAATTTATATACTTTTGTTACTATACTTGGAGCCCGACTCAATACCCCCACCCCACTTCTCTTTTCTTTTTCAACAACTCACTAATCTTCCATCTCTACACATACCCTTCCTCACTCTTTCACTACATTTCCATTATCCCTTTCCTTCAAAATCAATCCCCTCCCTCTCCTGTGCTTCCCTCCTCACACATGCAACAGTCATGTGACCGTTGCTTAAACAGTCATATGGCCAATATACATTTAATAATTAAAAAATTTTAAAAAAATAAAAATTATGTAGCAGACAATGGTCTTATAACATAAATCTTTTTTCTTACTATTTTTTTAAAATTCATTTAAATCGTGCCTTTAAAAAATAATACAGTGGAAAGTTTTAAAAGAAATCTCATTTAAAATATTAACGTAGTAAAATCCAACATAAAATAAACATAAATATTTGTAAAATATTTTAACTTAAATTCAAACATTTAAAAGCACAATTAAAATAAAGGTCTTTCTTTTTTAAATCTACTTTTCTCAAATCTTTTACCCATTGGTCAACTTCACTCCAACAACACCATAGCTTTACCCATGAGAATACTCATTCTACCACAACTATTATTCTTTCACATCCTCATGTTCCTCAGTAAGATCATTCTCACCAACATCACAAAGTTCATCTATGAGTCTAACGCTTAGTAAGAAATGCATAATATATCAAGAGCATGAGATGCAATTTCATAAAAACATGTATTTTCGTTTTCAGTCTTTCCTTTTTTTCTTTTCTTTATTTCATTCTTTCATTCTTTTTTTTCATTAACATTGAGATGTGATACCAAAGCCTCAAATTATTGGGGAACAAGTCCACCAAAACCTCAAATCATTGGAGGATAAACTCATTAAAGCCTCTAATAATTGGTGTTGAATCGCCAAAGTCTTTTACACATTTTTTTTTTCATTTTTTCTTTCTTATATGAATACACATACATGAAAATCATTTTCGATTAGAAATGTTTTTCATGATGCATGAGACGTACATAACACACAATAACAATCTGACCTATTATAATATGCATGAACATAAAACTTAATATTTGTACAGTCAACACAGTAAGCGTATCCTCAATTAACATCTCCAAAATAAATAGTAAACAACAAGCAATAAGCATGTCTTCGATCAACAGTCCAACATCTCAAACATATCAATAAACAACAAGCAGTAAACATATTCTCTATCAACGTCTCAAACATAACAGTAAACAACAAATAATAAATATAACTTCAATCAATAGCCCGTAGGCATCCTGGCAGAATAATAATCATAAACATAAAATACCCTATCACTCTGTGATATAGGTCAACAGCCAAACGCATGCAAACATCACTTCCCTGGAGATAAAAAGAATCGGGTTAGTAAAAAAAAGATGAAATTTTATCAACTACTCTATTTCAAGGACTTAGAAACAGCTCAATGACTTCATCATTCATCATCGTTGTTCATCTCATTCTATGAAGTTCTAACTGTAGAAGACATACCTTCAGAAAACTTGAGAGAAATCCATTAGACTGTGTGACTCATGAGTGATTAGGGTTTCACCTCAATTCTTTGCATTTAGAAATAGTCCATCTAAAAATCTTGCGGTGCAGAAAATGCATCTTGGTGTTATTGTTTCCTTATCAGCAGTCCAATAGTCAAATCATAACTCAAAATTTGTGAACAATCACGTTTTAAATCTATCCCATATCATTGTAAGGGATGCGCGGGCTTTCACTGCAGATATCTGTTTGCCTTTCTCCTCTAATAACAATATATCATGTTCACAATTTACACTTTCTTCTGCGGACACCAACGCTTCCATGGACACCAACATTTTTGCGGATACCTTATCCCACGAATCCATCTTAAACTATCCACCAATCGCTATCGCAGCGTACTCATATCCTTTCACGGATATCTCTCCTATGGACACCAATGCTTCCATGGATACCTCATCTCGCGAATCTTTCTTCAACTATTTGTCAATCGTTATTCACCATGTAGACATATCATTTCGTGAATATCTCTTCCGCAGACACTAACGCTTCTGCAGACACCAACGTTTCTGCAAACACCTCATCCCGCAAATCCTTCTTAAACTATCTGCTAATCGTCATTCGCCACGTACACATCCTTTCGTGAATATCTCTCTCTCGTAGACATTAATGCTTCCATAAACTCTTCAAACACCTCATCCCATGGATCCCTTTTAAATTATCCGCCAATCGCATCACGCCACATGCACATATTCTCTTGAGGCTACCTCACTCTGCGAACATGAACGCTTCTGCGGATGGCAACACTTCTGCGGACACCTCACTTCCGCATATATATCTTTACTTTGTCAACCAATCATTGTCCATCACGTATAAATTTCCTTTTGCTGATACCACACTTTCGTGGATATTAATGCTTCTACAGATACCAACTTCTCTGAATTGTTGCCAATAACTATCTGTCATGTATACATTTCCTTTGCGGACATCTCATTTTCGGGACACAGATACTCCCACGGACTCTAATGCTTCTATGGATACCAACTCTTCCGCATTGTTGCCAATAATTGTCCACCGCATATACATTTCCTTTGCGGACATCTGATTTCTGCAGACACAGATGTTCCCACAGACCCTAATGCTTTTGCGGATATCAATTCTTCTACATTGTTGCCAATAACTGTCCACCACGTATACATTTCCTTTGCGGACATCTCACTTCCATGGACATGAATGCTTTCATGAACTCATTCCACTATGCTGGCACCCTTCCGCCAACACCTACACCTTATTCTTTCCAACATCTATTCACACCCAACTTCCTAATTTAGTAACTTGCTTAATAAAATAATCCTCATATCTTTCTTAAAATTTAACCCTCTCGCGGACATTTACACATTATTATTTCTAATTCCTTTCCACACCAAATTTTCCTAATCCTGTAATGAGCTTAATAAAATAATTCCTTTATACTATTTATGTTCATTCAACATGGTTTTTTTTAATTTACTTTACATTATTATTAATTTTATTTAGATGAGTTAATATTGTCATACCCCATAACTAAAATCTTTTTATATATACTATTATATTAAGTGAAAAAATATATATCATATTATCTTAAAAAAAACATAAGCATAGTAGAAGACTTTACGTGGAAAATTATTTTTGTACACATGTTAACGAGCTAATAATTTTTCTTGTTAAACTTTTCATTTTCGTATTTCATGCTTACACTTTAGTTTCTTTAAACAAAATATACATAATCTGTAAAACTATTTTCCACCATAGTCAAAATATTTCTGCTAGCACAAGCTTCCACCCATGGAAAAACTTCACCAATTGCTCATTTCTTTCACTATGACTAATGGCAGCAAAGAATGTCACCTACATCACAAAATTAAACTATATGTCTAATGCTCAGTAAGGAATACATAGATAAACAAGTTTCATAAAAACATTTGTTGTTCTGTTTGATTTTTTCTTTTTTTCTTTTTTTTTTCTTTCTCGTTTAAGGGAAAGTAAACACGACTATGAGACACACACCACTTACGTCTCACACCTTCGCTAGACAGTTTTGCCATCAGTCGAAACATCCATTAGCTGTCACATTCATCATGCACAATGACCTCGTGACCTTTGTCAAAGTCACAGTGGATGATGACCTCACGACCTTTGTCGAAATCTTAGCACATGACGACCCCACAACCTTTATCGAGACCCCCATATTACCATACTAACGAGCTTATCCCCCATAGGTCCAACCTTTGGGACAACCTGTCCTTCACCCATTGTACATTAAGTTCTATTTCAATATTTCTCACATAAAAAAATATGTATGAAAATCATTTTCATTCGTTTCTTGAAAACGTGATGCATGAGAATGAATACTACATTTCATATATCTTAACATATCATCTAACAATATACTATTAACTAAACATCATTACAAACAACATAGCACATCCTCAAGCAACATATTATTAATAAATAAAACAACATATTAACAAGCAATAACATCACCTGATCACCCTAACATCTTCGGATGTAGACCAAATACAACTGCAACATCACTTACTTGAAACTTTAACACACTATCACAATTTTTCTTAATTTATCATTAGTTATTTGTTAAGCTGAGGTGTCAAACTTCCAACTAATTATCTTATTCAAATCAATAAAGAAGATGCATAGTCATTCCATAAAATTATGTCATTTCATCATTAAAAGTTGATGACCTTTCAACTTCCTGGTCACCAGCATATCTACTGCGGAAATCTACATATACGCTATGGATATCTGCCTCACACTCATTTCCTAAAAATTTGGATGTCCACTTCTAAGAAAGACTTAAACCATGGATGTCCACATGCTTGTGAAAACCTATGTGCCCACTGCGAAAAGCTATGCATCTGTTGCGGATATCTGCTTTACACATAATTTTCCGCGGACATCCACTCATCTGTAGCCACGTGTCCTTCTTGAAGCCAATTATCTATAGACACCAACACTTCCATGAATGCACACACCCTTCTGTGGATACCAGCACTTCTGTTGCAGATATTCGCTCACGTTGTTTGCCAATAACAATTCTCTACATCATATATCTTTCTGTGAACAAACCTTATTTTGCGGACACCAATGCTTCTGCTGCGGATATTCTCTATCCTTGTCCGCTAATCACAATCTGCCTATCACATATCTTTTCGTGGAAAAACCTTATTTTGTTGATTCCACCTCATATCCGTAGACACCAACACTTTCACTGTAGATATCCGCTCATATTGTCTGCCAATCACGATCTGCCATGTTCACATATCTTTCCACAAACAAACCTCATTCTGCGGATTCCACCTCCCATCCGCAGACACCAAAATTTTTGCGAACACCAATACTTCCACTGTGAATATCCTCTTATATTGTCCACAAATCATGTCCACAAATCACGTCCACAAATCACGATCTTCCACGTTCATGTATCATTTTGTAGATGAACCTCATTCTACGGATTTCACCTCACATCCGTAGACACCAACGCTTCCGCTGCATATATTCACTCATATTCGCCATGTTTACATTCCTTTATGCAAAGATAATTCATTTTGAGGATATCAAATTTTATAAAATAACATCTAAAATCAATATGAATTTATCAATACAAACTTAATATCACTTATAACGTAACATATTATACAAAATCTCTTGGTATTACAAATACTTTTTGTATTATTTTTGTAGGTTTCGTATACGTGGATATGAATAAATTCACACCACCTACAAGTTATTGTTGGTTTTGTAGTATTAACTTATCATTTAAAATTTATTTTAAATATTTAATTTTAATTATTATTGATCCACGCAATTATAATATTGAGAATATTGATGATAAAGTTGAAGAAATTAGAGAGTTAGTTCATACATTTTCAATGAGACAATAATCTGCACAAGCATCTTTATCTTCTTCACCTAAAAAAAAGAACTAAAATGTCTTATATATGGAACTATTTTGAGTTTAAAGAAATTAAAATTAGTGAAAAAATAGAAATTAAGTCTCAATGTAAATATTGTACTAAAAATTTTACGTACGTTTCTGATAGTTCAACTAGCACCATTGGTAGACATATTAAAAAATATCACTTAAATGAACAAGTAAGAGATCTTACACAAACACAATTAAATGCTAGTGGTAGTGGTACTTTTACATATTAACAAAATAGAATGAAAGAATAAATAGTAAAACTTGTAGCACAATTCGAGTTGCCTTTATCATTCATCGATAATGAAGTGTTTAAAAAATTTATGAAAGAATATGCTAATTCTAGTTTTAAACATGTATATAGAAATACAATGAGAAACGACATTATTAAAATGTTTAATGATATGAAAAAATGAATTAATTATATTTTTTGCAAATGCCCCTTCAATATCTATTTGTTTTCATCTGATTTATGGAGTGCACCTAATGTTATTGGTTATATAATTGTAATTTTCCATTTATTAATGAATCTTAGCAATTAAATAAAAGAATTTTAGAATTTTGTAACTGTGAATATTTTCACACTGGTGTCTCTATTTGTAGATATATTGTAACACTTGGAAAATTTCCACAAATAATTTCATGTGTAATGTAACATTTTTGAATTTAAATGGAATGAATAACATTATAATAGGAAATTTATATATATTGAATAGTGAAGAGTAATATTGTAATAAAATATGAGATTTACTTTATTAAGGACGTTACAGGATTATGAATGCTAGGTGTGGAAAAGAAAAATAATGTGTAAGTGTCGGCAGAATATTTAAATTTTAATAAAAATAAGAGATTTATTAAGCAAGATACAAAATAAGGAAAGTTGGGTGTGAGAAGAAGTTGAAAAGAATAATTTGTAAGTGTCAACGAAAGGGTGCCCGTGGAATGAAATGTATCCATGGAAGCGTTGGCGTCTGCAAAAGTGAGGTGTCTGTGAAGAAAATGTACACATGGCAGCAATGTAGAAGAGTTGGTATCCGCGAAAGTGTTAAGGTCCATGGAAACATTTGTGTCCGCTGAAGTGAGATGTCCACGAAGAAAAAGTATACATGGCGAATAGCGATTGGTGGATAGCTTAAGAGAGATCCGTGGGATGAGGTGTCCAAAAAAGTGTTAGTATCCACAAAGGCGTTGGTGTCCACAAGAGAGAGGTATTTGCGAAAGGATATGTGCACATGGGAGATAGTGATTGGTGGATAATTTTAAGAGGTATAGCTGGATAAGGTGTCTGCGGAAATGTTGGTATTCACAAGAGTGAGGTATCCGTGAAAGAATATGTGTACGTGGCAGATAGCAATTGGCATATAGTTTTAGGAAGTATCTGTGAGATTAGGTGTTCACGAAAATGTTGGTATCCGCAAAAGTGTTAGTGTCCATGGAAGTAAGTGTGAAATGTGAACGTGACATATTGTTACTGAAGGACACAATGAGCGGAGATCTGCATTGGAAGCACGCGCACTCATTGCAACTAAATGGGAAACTCCAAAACATGCTGTCTACAGAATTTTTGGATGACAAATATATTATGTGACTGCGAATATATCTTCAAACTGAGATTAGATTCTCGAACTGCTGAAAAGGAAGGTTGCGGATTTATAAATAGGTAGGTTAAAAGGAACCCTAATCGTCCATGCATTAAGAGCCATGAAGTCTTGTATTTTTCTCTCAAGCTCTTTGGATGTACGTCTACTATAGTTAAGATTTCGTAATTTGGATGGGCGACGATAATGAATGACAAAATCATGGGAGCTGTTACTAAGTCTTTGAAACACAGTAGTTGATAAATTTCATCCTTTTTATGAACTCAATTTTTTATTTGTCTCAAGAAAAATAAACGTGTCAAAACAAAGATTGGATTGGATTGTAATTGAACAGACTTCACTAAAAATTCCAGGCCAGTGAGGTTTACAAATGTTTGGCCTTGTGGCCTACATCACAAAGTGCTAAGGTATGGTAATGTTATGATGTTGTTATGATGTTGTTCTGCTTGTGATGCCTACAAAACTATTGATCGAAGGTTTTCTTACTGCTTGTTGTTTACTATTTATATTTGAAACATGAATCGAGAATATTCTTATTGTTTGTTGTTTATGTTATGTTTGAGACGTTGAATTGTTGATCAAAGATATCCTTAGTGCTTGTTGTTTACTATTTATGCTTGCTGTTATTATGTATTATGTTTTGTATGTAAGATCACATGCATATTTCATGTATCATGAAAAATGTTTTTACTAAGAAAGACTGAAAGATGGATTGAAAAAATGTAAATAGTCATTGTGGACAGAGTTCAAATTAGATGTCCTGCATGAGGTGGACCTAATGGTGTCACTCTCTTCCTTAGACTAAATTACCTACAATGTTTGGACTATTAAGTGGAAGAAAAAGAAAAAATGATAACTGAAAAAGACATGTTTTTACAAACTACATCTCATGCTCACGAAATATTTGCATATCTTACTAAGCGTTAAGTTCATAGATGAACTTTGTTATGTAGGTGAGAATGATTTTACTAAAGCACCTGAGGATGTGAACGAATGATAGTTGTGGTTGAAGGAAAGTTCTCATGGACGAGGCTATGGCGTTGTTGGAGCAAAGTTGACATGTGAGTGAAGACTAAAAATGATAAATTATTTTGAGAATTTTTAATAAGATGTTACGAAATATTTTTTAAGTTATGATTTAATTGTTTGGATATTAAGTCAAAATGTTTTACAAATATTTATGTTCATTTTATGTTGGGTTTTACTATGTTTGAATTTTAAATGAGATTTCTTTTCAGACTTCTAATGTCATATTTTAAATGCACAATTTAAATGGATTTATAAAAAAATTGACGAGAAAAAGAATTTATGTTATGAGACATTACATATATTGTGGCAATATTGCAAGAATATTATATTAGAGATAAAATTTTTAGTATAACTCATGAAAATGCTAGTATTAATGATATTGTTATTTCCTATTTTAGAAATTATTTTTAATTAGATATTATTCATGATTCTCTTTTTCACATGAGATGAGTGTGTATATTTTGAATTTGATTCTTAAAGATGGTACGACATATTTCGCATAATATTGAATTAATTAGATTCGTAGTTTCTTACGTTATAGGGCCTAATTCGAGATAATAAGAATAAATCTTTTTTTTGTAAAGATTAGGTTGGCAGCAGAAGTCTTAATATAAAATTAAATCCAAAACCAAAAACAAATTGGTCAAAGTCTACAGAGTGATCAACATAAGTTAAAGATAATATAAAAATAACAAAGAGAAAACACTATGCAGAAAAAGAAACCATTCAACACCATGACAAATTTAATAAAAATAAAACAAGAAAGAAAAATCATCACTAAGAACAACTGAGAAACACTAACCATCACAATCTAAACATAAGAAAAATAATATGGGTCGAGGGATGAGTGACCAACTCAGTTAGAAAATCTATACTAAATGCAATGCATAAGAAAACTAGTTTTACCTTTCTTTTAGAAAACCATGGTTTAATGCATCTTATTATTATACATGGACTTTTAAACCGTATTTTAAATGCGTTATATACATAGACAACTTTATCATAAACATAGGCATGCATCATTTTCCATTCGAAAACATCATTAGTGAAAAGGAATTGTTACATAGGGACCCATCCGACACAAAACATAGAAAGGCAACCATCTGTCGATAGCAACACCTCATGAGTCCGAAGAAAATGGTGCCTGTGATCCAAAGACCAAGCAGCGACACCATACGTATAATCAAAGAACGGATAAGACTATCAGTTATGGATTATTCAGCAACTAGCTACTTGTTACATTTAAATTAACAAGGATTGGCAGCAAGCATACTTTCGAGCCGACACGTCCACCCATCAAATGGAAAGGTACTAGGCGATTAAAACTCAGTGACTAACAATCTTCCAATCTGTGTGACTAAATACCCTGGGCAAGTTTAGGGATTCAAAACCCAAGGAGCGGGTCATCACTGCCCTATCACCGATTTCAACTTTAGGGATTCAAAACCTAAGGACATGTCACCAATGTCTTATTACACATGTTGCATGTGCACATAAGCAATATTAACGTAGTAGAAGATGCACAAGATAGTCTTGTTGTAATAACCCCGTTTTCGTACATTTTAAAACGTATAATTTGAAAAACTTTTCTTTATAAATTGCGTAACAGAAAAATTCTTTTCATTTTACAAATCAAATATCTTTACAAATACAAAACCATTTACATTTATTTATTTACTTTTAACCTTTAGCGTAGCCAGCCACAAGATCCACAACGCGCAAATCCTCCATCAATTGCTCCTTTTCTTATTACCATGCATACCTACATCACAAGACTTCAACTATGAGTCTAACGCTCAGTGAGAGATAGTAAATATGCAATGCTCATGCTATGCAACTTTATAAAACGTATACTCGTGTTGTTTATTACAGAAAATAACCCATCCTTTCTGCTTATCATTTATGGCCACATAATATTTCAAAACGTTGGAGATTACTAACCCAAGAGAAAAGTTGCATCCTGGGATCCATTTTGGGCAACACCGTCACTCAATCCCGATGAGGTATGAGTTGCATTATCTCGTAGTTCTCTCAAGTAGTACCATCACTGATCTCCCCAATCTCCAACGCCTATTTACGTACATTTTCCATTTACCTTTAATGATACAATAGGTAATCATTCAGCCCAAGTGAATGTTGTCTGCTTTGGGTGATTGCCCAGCATGGACTTTTTCTTAAGCTAGCGTCTCATACCACTAACCCAAAACATATTCCCTTGGTATGGATGAGCACCTATTTATCATTTTCAAAACAATGCATAAAACATATTCGTACCTTTTCAAAATCATGATGCATGTCATGTATGCACACAACTTATCATATTCTAGCATGTCATCAACACAACCTCAAAGCATGATCATAATCTTATAACTTCAAGTCTACTCAACATGAACATTAAGGCAGCAAACAATACATCAAACAACCTATCAAAAGCAATACATCCTTAAGTGACAACTTAGATCAATAACCTATTCTCTTTCAACCAAAATCATCAAACAACAAACAACAATACATCCTCAACTTAAAGTCTAGTAAACAAGAACATCACACAACAAATCCTCAATCAACCATATAATCAATACTTAGCAACTATCAACCCAAGCATCAAATTGTAAACAACAAACTACTCTTGTGGTGTAGCCCAAGAAGGGAAAAGACATGCATCTAATTTTTACTTTGTTTCATGGAGAAGCTAGGAGATACAATTCCCTAAAGTTTCCTCTTCTCTGCCTTTCTTCTTCTTCTCGAGATTCCTCTTCTTCAAATTTCCCTTTTCCGAGAAGCTCTCCTCTTTCTCTCACAGCCTCACTCTTTCTTTCTCTCTCAATTTCTTTCTCACCGACTCATCTCTGCTCCCTCTAAACTTTCTCTCTTTTTCTCTCAAGCTTTTCTCTAGGCACTTTTCCCTCTCTAGAAGCTTTCTCACACAGTTCTTCTCTCCACAAGCTTTCCTTTCTTATAAACTTAACTTTCTCCTTTTCAAACAACCCAACATGTGGTGGCTCTACAGGGTTCCATTCTAAAGTCTCCACCTCCAAATTCACCAATTAAAATATGACATCTTTCCCTTATTCTGGTGACTGTTCGCATTACCGGTCGATCAAACCCTTCAGGTGATCGACAGCAACACGACATAAAAACAGACTTTGAATAATCTTTGTGAAAACCGGTTGATCGTCCGTTACACATGATCAACCACAAATCCACATTTTACACTCTGCAACGATCAAGTTCGTCAACAACATTTCTTCTGATCGATCACAAATCTGAAAACTTCACAGTTCTTAAAGAAGTCGATCGATCACCAACACACACAGCCGAATGACCTCACATACCTTATTTCGCCTCTGTAATATTTTGCCATGAAGCCGATCGACCACTCATCCTACTTGATCGACCACAACGTACAAAAAGCTCTAATTCCTCCAATCTGAACACTACGGGTCGTTCATTTCTTTCACATGAACGACCACTCTCTCCTTCATGAATTCCATAACTACTAAAATCATTATTTATCCATAAACTATAGCATAAAACTCCCACGTTTCATTACATAACACAATTTCAATATATCTCAATCAACTCCCTCATTCTAAGCTTACTATGACAAAATTTCAGGGTATTACCCACGTGATGCTTTGATACCAAGAACATCCAAAGCATCAAGATGATTCATCCTCGACATACAGATAGCACAACAAAATTAAATACCATGTATGATAAAATAAACACGAGAAAATATATGTACATATACATAAAAATAGGCGTGTTGTTGAACAATTCCCGTCAAATTTTCATATGTGGCAGCCCACAAAATAGTTATTTGAAAACCATGATACAATGCAGTGCATAAAGTATAAAAACCTCTACCTTGATAATGACAGAGGAGCCCATCCGACCAACCAAAAATGTCGTCGAATGCAAGCACAAATATTAGGGACATGGTCGAAACCTAAAACCAAGCCGATGTCAAAACTCTGAACCAAAACTACGAATACAATAAAAGTCCTAAATTGGAATACAAAACAAGACCGAAAACTAAGAATGGCTGACGAAGCCAAGTGAAGTTCACTAAACCCAAATTTCACAAAACAAACAGTGCGGTTGACCAAGACATAACTGCGGTCGACTAGGCACATCAACAAACAACCAAAAAGACCCATGGGTTGACAAGACACACTTACGATCGATGGAATATGACACGCCCCATCGAACAACTCAGTAGTCGAAAAGACACAACTAGAGTCAAGCGAACAGGACCACAATCAACCGGGACTGCCTAGTGAACAGGACACGCCAAGGGTTAGCCAGGACCACCCAACCATCAATAAAACTCATCAACGATCAACTGGAAACACCTAGTGTCAACAAGACATGACGACAGTCAACCAAGATCTCGCAATGGCCGATAAGACATGCTAGCAGCCATCCAAACTCAACAATAAATAATCTCAAAGACCTACTGGTCAACAAGACACAAAACTCCCAACCTAAATGATTCTACCGTTGAGAAGCCAGAATTTTTCCAACTCGGCCAACTTGTTTGTCACTTCTAGTGAATACCCTAATAAGGACATTGAAGAGGAATAGGTCACTTTTGGATATGCAAGAGACCGTGGGCATGACAAATGGGCCTGAGATCAGAGATGTAGGTAAGCTTGGCGATAGAATGGAGGTCATGCCGTAATAATAAAAATAATGATAAAATATTATTATTATTGTGAGTATAAATTCCAAAATTACTTCTAAACTATAGGGTTTAGACAGCCCAATTCATTAACAAGATAAACAAAATAGTTGTGATTTATGCTCCATTAAAAAATTGACCATTGCTGATAAAAAAAAGCCACTATAAAAAAACGTGTGCAGCCACATGTTACCATATGATTGGTTCTTTCTCTTGACAAGAAGCTCAACAAACTCATCAACAGTGGATTTAACCCATTTTGATGAGCTAATTATGTTAGTACTCTTGTGAAAATAATTTTTTATATATTAATAATAATTCAGTTTCTTCCACCAGCTTATACTTGACCCATAAACTTTCTTAGTCAGTGTATAGAAAATTACATTAATATTTACAGGTTAGTTTAAGAGATGAAAAATAGAAACTTAGCATTCAAATTAGAGAACAACTTCAAAATTTTCATGGTTGGTGTATGGAAACTCAGAAAAGATGTCGTAGAGGCTAACAAAAGCTCTATTTATTTACTAAAAAACATTCATTTTCAAATGATCGAGGTATTGCCCCCAAGAGCAACAAACAAATCTCACTAAAGTAGCAGAGAAAAAGGAAAGAATTGTAACTAGAAAGTTGGAAAAATGATTCGGATTCTTAAAGTTCGTGTTTTGGAAGTGAGAAAAAGGTGAAGAGAAAAGAGACCAAGAAGGAGATGAAAGGGTGGAAGTAAACATGAGAGAGACAATCAATCAGACGATGACACTCGTGTAACACCCGAGAATTTCATGGTGTTAAGTATGAATTATGAAATAACCATGTTCTACGATTTCAATGTGGTTAGATTATAATTGAGGATGTTATTGATTGGTGTTAATTAATTGATGTTAAAGTGAGATTGAGATTTATATGTACAAAGATTCATTAGAATTGTTCTCCGATGGAATTGAGGTTGATCGAGTATGAATTAGCGGTCAACCAATATAAGGCAATCACGAGCATCTGCGGAAGTGTTTGAATTCACAGAATCATAAAGTTGCAGACATCCTTAGTTCTAGAGCAGGAGTTTGGAAAGTAGGCATTTATTGATATTAAGAAGAACATAGTGTGGTAGATGTCTGTAAGTAAAAATTCGTCTCTGGAATGGAAGTTGAGATTTCTGAAAAATATTGAGCGATCGTCGGCATCAAATGTGCAAATGCCTACATGTGAAAGATTGCTTATGAAGTGGATGTTTGGAAGGCAAGATGTGTATTCTGAACTGGCCTACTGATTCAAGGGAAATGAGTGTCTCGGGCAGGATCGCAATAGACTTGACATTAGGTTGCTGTCGTCCGTAACTTATGTATTGACTACCTTTCACAATGGAAACATAGCATCCATGGACGTGTGGACATCCACGGCGGTGTCCAATATTGAATTTTCTTTGAAAATTTAAGGTGCAGACAACTAGAATCAAGAGGCGTTCATCTTGGAAGTCAAAAAGTCATAAGAAAATAGGATTAGGTGTCACACTTTAAGAGGGAAAAATAGGATGACTAAGCACAAATATGTCTGATGGTTGTGCCACCTCACTCTTATGGCTGACTTGTTATAAAGAAGAGTTATCTTTTATATGTTGAAACTCCAACCGTGAGAACCATTAGGAATAAAAAGAAGTTCGCAAGGAGCTGTAGTTTTCTCTCTACTCATTAAAGATAAGATGAGTTTTCTTCATGGTTTAAGGGAGTTTCAAAAGTTTGATTAAGTTTACAAGTTGAAAATAGTAGATGATAAGAAATTGGACAAAATTGTGTAGTTTTGATACTTTGAAGCTAATGGTCATCTTCATGAAGTTATAATGCAAAATAGTTTATTATGTTATATTAGACATTTCAAGGAAAGTATTGGCTTTAGAATAGATGGAATTGATTAAGTATATTGTAAGTTATGAATTGTTGAAGTTGGATAAAAACTGTAAAGATAAAATGGAATTGGTGCATAGTGGATTGAGTTTTTTGAAATGTTATATCTTATGCATGAAAAATGATTTATTCAAACAGAATTGTTATGTCAATAGATGCTCTATTGGTCAAGTTTGGGTTTGGAACTAAAGAATTTGGTTAAGTTTGTTCAAGGTTATGCTTGTTTTAAGTTACAAGTGCATGAATGGATATTATATGGAGTTTAACATATTTTAGGTATTTCAATTCAAGGAGATAAGTTCATAGGTTGCTGGATATTATGCTAAGACATCAAGGTAAGTAATGTTTGCTTGCATTTGGGCTTTTGGCCTACATCACAGGATGTTAGGTTGATTTAAGTATTGTATGAATGTCTTTTATTGTAACTCTAGGATATGTTGTGCATTGTTGAGATGTCATAGGTTGCAATACTAGATTGTCATGGATGTTTTGTTGTTGTTGATAGATACTATGTTTTGTTATATGATGATAACATTGACTCGAGAAGATGTTATATGTTTAGTCACTATGCTTAGTTATATGATGAATATGTTGTTTTAGGATTTTCCATGATAATGTTTAGAAAGTATGTTAAGTCGCATGCAAGTTGCATTATGTTCATGCATCATATTTTCACGAAGAAGAAGGAAAATTTTTTCTAATGCATGTGTTTTTTTATGTAAGAAAGACAAAAACAGAAGTTAAAAACGTAAAGAATACATGAAGGATTGAGGAAAGACTATCCTAAAGGTTGGTTCTATGAGGAATAAGCCTATTAGTTTTGCCATGCCAAAATCTAGCCGAAGTTCACTAGGTAGTTATGCATTGAGTTCATAACACCAATGGAGGTCTCATGGAATTGAGACTGTCTTGTTGAAGTTCATGAGACTGTCTTTGCTCGGCTTTGCAGTTTGCTCTCTGGTGCTCACTTCTCAGACAATCGCACTCCCTCCCTCACGGCCTTACCTCTTAGTCTCTACTCGTAGCCTCAATCTCGGACTCAGTCTTAACTTTATCCTCTCTACAGTCAACAGTCTCGATCAGTCTCTTGTCTTACTGTTGAATTGAATGAATTCAATTTTCATGTCATGGTGATTACTGATGATGATTATATTTATTGTTGAATTGAATGAATTCAATTTTCATGCATATTCAAGTTTTTTGCTCTTAGTGTTGAATTGAATGAATTCAATTTTCATGATGCTAACTGTTATTGCTTTAGTTTCAATTTTCAATGGTGATTACTGAATTTCACTGTTTTTGAATCTTTTGAATTTTAATGGATGTTTCTGTTTGTTTCTGTCAATTTTATTGTTTTGAATGGTTTTTATGGATCTTTTAATTGCTTTCGTTGGATTCTGCATTTGTTTTAAATGTTGATTATGCATTTGATTTAATGATTATGAATGAATGATTCTTCATTTGGCCAAAATTGATTCTGAAATGGTTGAAATTGTTGATTAATACATTTGGTTTAATGATTTTACATTTTGTTTTACCCTTCTAGGATGGAAAGCGTTAATGAAACTGTAGAGGGTCCTACTATTAACCTTATTACTAGTCAAACCAAGAGAAAAAAATCAGAAGTTTGGAATCATTTTACTAGGATTGAAAGCACTGATCATAGTAACTCTAGAGTGAAATGTAACCATTGTTCACAGACATATGCATGTCATGCATCGAAGAATGGTACATCAAACTTGAAAAAACACATTAGTAGTTGCAAAAAATTGTTGGCAAGTATGGATATGAAGCAAAAGACTTTGAACTTCCAAAATATGGATAATATAGGATCCAATTCCAATCTGTCATATTTTAGTGTTGCAACTTGCCGAGAACTACATATAAAAATGATTATTATTGATGAATTGCCTTTGAAGTTTGTTGAAGGATAGGGTTTTAGAGCATATTCCCAATATGTGCAACCCAAAATTTGTTGTGCCTTCGAGAACTATGATTGCCCGAGATATTGTTAGTATATATGAGAAAGAAAAAATGAAGTTGAAAGAATACTTTAAAAAAACATCTCAACAAGTATGCTTAACTACTGATACATGGTCTTCCATTTAAAATTTGAATTACATGGTTTTAACTGTTCCTTATATTGATAGTGATTGGACCATGCATAAGAAGATTATTAATTTTTGTTTGATTTCAAATCATAAAGGTGAAACGATTGGTAGAGAAGTAGAAAAATGCTTATTTGAATGGGAAATTAAAAATGTTTTGACTATCACAGTTGATAACGCTTCTTTGAATGATGTTGCAATTTCATATTTGATCAAAAGTGTTCGAAATTGGAATGGATTAGTTTTGAATTGGGAACACATGTATATGCGATATTTTGCACATATTTTTTATTTGATTGTATGTGATGGTTTAAAAGATCATCAAGAATCTATCACAAAAGTACGTAGAGCTGTGAAATATGTTCGATCTTCACCTACAAGGTTGCGAAATTTTAGGAATTGTGTTGAAAATGTTAAGATCATGTGCAAAAGTAGTGTTTCTCTTAATGTGCCTACAAGATGGAATTCTACATATTTGATGTTAGAAAGCACTGAAAATTTTGAAAAAGCTTTTGAGAAGTTAAGAGAAACTGATAGTCATTATTTTGTTGATCTAGGTGGAGAAAGACCTCCCACGACAGAAGATTAGACTAATATTTGGAAACTTATCAAGTTTTTGAAGATTTTTTATGATACGACTGTAATTGTTTCTACCTCATCGCATGTTACTTCCGATATTTATTTCAGTGAAGTATGTAATTTAAAAATGGTCATTCAAGAGTATGCGAAGGTAAATTATTTGATCAGCCAAGTAGAAATTGTAATTGAAATATTATATCCCGAGTATAAAGGTGATTCAGGTTTTGAAAATTAAGAAGTTGTTTGTTGAGAGGCAAAGGAGTAGTTTGGCCCATAATAAGATATATGAGATGTTTTGTAGCCGTCATAAAAAACAAGATGTTTCAAATACTTAGACAGAAGTTGATCAATATTTATATGAAGGGTTGGAAAAATTTTCAGACAAGCAAGACATTCTAACATAGTGGCAATTGAATTCGTTGAAATTTTCAATTTTAAGCAAATTGGCAAAAGTTATATTGGTTATTCCTATTTTAACTGTTGCTTTGGAGTCAGCTTTTAGTAGTGAAGGATGAGTACTTGATTCATTTCACAGTTCTTTATCCCAAAGACTGTCGAGGTGTTTATTTGCACTCAAAGCTGAATTCGATCATCAAAACATCAATTTGTTAACTTTAATAATGTAATGGATGATATTGACAAATTTAAACAATGTATATTTTATATTTTCTTTTTCTATTCCGGTTTCCTAACTATTATTTTTATTAGTTTTAATTCATTTTAGAAGTCTATAAAAAGGACCTAGAGGCACCACTTGTATGGGATTGAATTGTGAAATAAACTTGTGTGTTTGTAAGGTCTTCTTATCTTTTTGTTCTTTGTGAAGAACTTGGTCTCTTCAAGCTTCAATATTGAAAGATCAAACCTTTGATAGCTTTGGTTCAACTAACCGGTTTGGTTAGGGTCAAACTCCTCTTTTGATAACTTTGGTTCTAGTTGACAGGTTTGGCTAGGGTCAAGTTCCTTTCTACACTTTCTTGATTCGATCAATGATCCGTTGTCTAATTCCGCATTTATTATTGGGTCTAGGGTTTTTTAATACCCTAGGTTCGCATCAGTTGGTATGTAACGACCCAGATTTTCGTAAATTTTTTAAAACGCGTGAAATTTAAAGCTTTTGTTTAAAAACCCTCTTTAAAGAATATCAAAGTGTAAGCCGGGCCATTAGGAACACTTAAAAACATTTCTTGCGGAAGTAAAACGTTTACGGAAGCGTAAATAATTAAAGGAAATAAACTAAACATTTAATTACAATTTAAGAAAAGAAAACTAAATTTAATTTAATTACAACTCAATTGTCTTTTACTGCTCGTAGCTTCCAACCACAAGGTCACGCGTGCAAATCCATCATTGACTGCTTCTTCATTGCTCGTTAACTCCGCGTGTCGTGTACCTACACCACAAGTAAGCCATGACCCTAAAGGCCCAGTAAGAAAATTGGTTTATGCATATGGAATGTCGCTCTTTAGTTCTTTGGAATGGGTCCGCCCCAAACTAACCTTTTAATTACGTATTTTAGGAATAGCTCGTACATAGAGCGTGGAGTTTGGGGGATCCTATGGTTTCTAATTTATTATGTTAATGGCTTGTGATCCTGATAAGGGAAAGTAAATTCTTAACCTCACTCGATTATGGCCACCTCGTGGTGGTTTTCCTAATTGTTTCTATCGTTATGATGCCTAAGACTAAAAGTACATACAACATAAAGAAGAGAATTTATATAACAACCATAATGGACATACAATGCACGACAAGATTAAAGAACGATAACATGCTTGAAAAGTTTACAACCTAAGTTTATTCACATGCTTTTATTAATTTATTTAGGTTGACTAAATCGATTAGGTTAATGCACTCGATTGATTAACAACTTTTAATGAATTAACAACTAAATTGATAACTAGTAAACTAGCTAAGTTATTAATTAACATGCTTGTTAATTAAATTAACCTAAGCATGCTTAAGTTCTAATTATCAATTCATTACTCTAGTCGACATGCTAATCACAAACAACCACTCTACACTTCACAACAATTTCCACTCACCAATTTATATGTACAAAATAAAGAGATATATACAAAACAAAGAACAGAGAAATCAACAAATCAACCAACAAGCTCTATAACTAACATTATCAAACACACAGCAACAACAAGAGGAATATACATGAACCTATAGCAAAAGCAAGGCAAAGAAAACTAACATATAAATCCAACACACAAATCATCCAAGCATAACATAAAACATACAGAGTATTAAAGCACATAAAATAGACATACTCTACCACTCACGCACACGTTACTTGCAGTGTAGGGCTTCCTTAAGCCAAGACACACCCAAGCCTTACCATCACTGAAGACACAAGCAGGGACAACATTCCATAGCGGCTCACGGACGGCAGCTCCAACTCAGCTGGACAGCAGCTTCACAAACAACAGGGAGCAGCTCCAGCCTCGGCAGCTCATGGTTCAGCTCCATCAACAGCTCACTCATTCACTAGCTTTCAACTCTCTGGAGCACTCCTCTCGCTAGGAAAACTCATGCAGGAAGAGGGAGAAGATGGTGGAAGAGGAAGAAATGACAAGGAGAGAGGGGAGAGGGAAACTTTACCTAGGAGAGGGAGACACCATAATTGCCTAAGGAGACAAAATGGATAGCCAAGGTAGAGAGGAGGGTGGCCATGGCTTGGGAGAAGTCTTCGCCTAAGCTGGGGAGGATTTTCGTGTCTGGAAATCGCGTAGTAAATGACTACACGACAAGAATCGGGATATTAAATCCCTAAAATTACGCAGAACTGGGGACTTTCAGACAAGTGCGAACGCATAGGTCTCGTCCGCAACACTAAAACTCCTAAGGCTAAATCATGCCTTCGAACAAGGAATTGCGTCCCCGTCCTGTCCGTACCGTCCGAAGGTGAGTTTCAGACGCCATATCGCGTCCACACGAGGCGTCCATGTGAAATCCAAGAATTTTTAAGAGTAAATTCCACGTGTAAATTTTTTTCGCGTTAATGTTTGGTCTTAACGTTGGAAAATTGACTCGAATTGTCGCTTAACGACCTCGTGTGAAATTTTGGTCGATTAATCAAATTGGTAGAATTGAAAATTAAATTGGATTGATAAACATCATTGGGTAATGATCAGTATAGATCAAGATTGAAGATGAAATTTTGGAGATAAGTTAAATTAATATATGATACATATATTAATATATATATGTATTGATATATGAAATGAATGAAAGAGATATGAGTATAAAAGATTAAGGTTTAAGATGGAAAATAGGAAGGGAAGAAAAGAATTGTTAAATGAAATTAAGTTTGAAATGAAAGTGGGAAGAGTGAAGATTGGAAAAGAAGAAAGGAGGAAAGTTGAAATAAAATGAAAAGAAAGGCATTAAAAAGAAGATAATAAAATACAAAAAAAAAAAAAAAAAAAGAGAAAGGGAAAGGAATTAAAAGAAAGGAAAGTGGACAAGCAGGCCACGGAGGAAAAGTTTTAGAAAGGGGAAGAATAGGGTTTTTATTTGGCCCCTGCCTCCTTCGACAGATTCAATCGCAAGAGAGGGAGAGAGAGAGGGGATTCGCGAGGAGGAGACCGGCGATGACCTCCGACTGAACTGCGACGACTAGCGAGCTTCCGAGCAGGCGACGGCAGCAGCTCCTACGAGCCTGAGTTGCTGAACGCCGATTTACAAAACGCCGGAGCTCCATTTCCTCCGATTGGGTGAGTAATGCCGTGGTTTTGGATTTATTTTGTTTCCATTCTGATTTCTGTTATGGATTCTGAACTGGATGATGAAATATTTGGGTTGTTCTGCATCAATTTCTGCCGATTATACATTCCGTTTCTGCTATTGTAGTTACATATTTTTTTTCAGTTTCTACTCTCTCTTTGATGTTGGATTTAAATGCAGAGGAAGATGTTAGAGACTAGGCTCTGTTTGTCACGGTTTTACAGAAGTAGAATTTGGGTTTAATGTTAAAGAGCCTATGTGATTCTATTTGATGGGATAGGACTTGAGAGTGGGTTGTTGTTTGACGGTTGAAATCTCTGGTTGCTACAGATTATTTTTTTTTGAACAATGTAAAGAACACTTAGAACTTCTAGACCTGTTATTTGCTCTTGAGGGGGAAAGGTTTAATACATTGTTTGTTCCAGCACTGTTGATTGTTTGGGAAATGATTTTCTTTCTGCCTTACTAACCTATGAAGAAAAAAATAATTTGTTGGCTGTAATGATTTGGAGATATGAACCTGGGAAAGTGACTTGTGTCTTCTTGTTTGGTTACAACTTTCACGATATAGGTTTGAGGACTTGATGAAATGGATTAAGGATTTATGCTCATTCACTTGTTGAGATTAAAAGGAGGAATAATGGGAGATGATTTGGTAGTGCGACGGTAGATGAGTTAGAGTCGTGTTTTGGATTTTCAGGGATAGATGTTGAGCTTAGTCTCGGGATAAGATCTTCTCACTTTTTCTCGAGACATATTTATGAGATTTTTCCCCTGTTTAACATGTTGTAGGCTCGGACAAGTTTGAAGATTTCGAGCCGACACTTGAGATAACAGTTTCTTCATGTACGAGGAAGGACCGCCACGAGGTAGGGGCTTTATACTTAGTTGTTTGCATCGCATTGCATAGTTTTAAAAATAAAACCGTATTTTGTGGAATACCACACATGAAAAACCTGACGGGGACTGTTCGACAGCACGTCAGCTTTTTATGTTATACATGTACAATAGTTTTACACGTTTACTTTTGTGCATTGGATTTCATATTTTTATATGATGATAATAATCTGTTTGGGATGAATCCTCCTGACACTTTGAACGGTCGCGAACGTCAAAGTATCAAGGGGACACCCTCGATACATCTCCTGCTGCGTGGAGATGGTTTGATTGCGCGCTGTGTGAAATAGGAGACTTTGGGAAGGTGTTGATTGCTTCCGTGGGTTGCAAATCCCTAAACCCGTTCAGGGTGTGTTTATTACGGGCGTGTCGTAGCGGAATTTGCACGACAACCTGGGTGACGGGCCCAGTCTATGGACCGCTGTCATTTTTCTTCCTTCGGGCTCATGAGGTGTTGCTTGCATGATATGACCACCTTTCTGTGTAGTTTGTTCGGAGGAGTCCTTGAGTGACCTTCCTTTTTCATGGATTACGATTTCGGTAAGACATGACGAGAGTATTTTAAACTTATAATTGTCTATGTATATAACCATGTTTTCTAAATATCTCATCGGAGGCCATGGGGTTGATTTCCTTGAGACGAAAATGATTTAAATGTTTTATTAAAATGTGCATGATTCCCGAAACTCATAGTTTTCAAGAAAAGGTAAAACAAGTTTTACACATGCATAGTATTTAGTATAAATTCCATACTGAGCTAGTCACTCACCCCACGACTCCCACCACTCCAGGTAAAGAGAAGATAAATTAAGCCTGAGCAGGAATCAGACTGAAGATCTTGTTTTATTCGTTCTTTTTCGTTGACTAGTTAATTTCTTAATTTATCGGTAAGTGTAAGAATAAGTAACCACTACTTTTAAGTTGGATGATTGTAAAAATATCTAACTTGGTTGTTGGATTTTTTGGATTAGATGCACAGTATTATTTGGACTTAAAGTTTATTATTTTTGCATTATTATTATTTTTAATCTCGCAATCACTAAATGGATCATGGCCTATCACATATGGGTCACGGCTGGGTATTTAAACAAGTCTTCCGCAACAATTTAACTAGCCTTGGGTTGGGCGATCGGGTCTTCTACGAAGACCGGGTCGTTTGGCTCGGCATTTCTGTCCGGCCCCCTTCCGGGTCGTGACAATTTGTGTGTCGTCTGAAAGTGTCCTAAAATCGGACATAGGCAAATCGGACGATACCTCAACTCGTCTGCAGCATCCCAACTCGTCCGAAATTGTTCAGGTTTAGAACAGATTCAATGCGGACGCTACTTCTCTCGTCCGCATCGTCTGGACCCTCGTCTGCAACACTACAACATAGTGTACTCAGGATGCCAAATCACTTTCTGAGTCTCTTCCCAACTCTTTCCTGTGTGTGCAATGTGAGTGCGGACGATACATCACGTCCGCAGTATCGTCCGCATGTCGTCCAAAACTTCACAATGCAGTGAAGTCAGGACGAGACATCGCGTCCCAAAGTCATCCCAAGCTCTTGGGACGACGCTCCACACGTTTGCGGATGACATGATTTGTTTGTAGAGTTGTCTGCAGCGTCCGAAAACACCATGGATAGCTCTTCTCACGTTTTTCTCACTAACTCTTATCTCGTAACACTTACCCCTATTACATGTCGTAAAATAACATGTAACCATGCGGAATGTAATATCCTAGCTACCCTATTCTCACCATTACATTTCATGTATGAGCGGAAATACCCTTAGACTTAACGCTCCTAATACGTCATGTAATATCCCGATAATTAAAAATATCGGTGTATTACATGGTATCAGAGTATTGGCTCGAACGAATTCAAGTAACTACCTTTATTTTCTTGTTATTTATTTCTTCATCTCTTTCTTTTGTTCTTTTCGATTCTATATCAAAAAAAAATTCCTTTCTTTTTTATCATCTACCATTATCAAATTTCTTTCCTTTGATCTTTTCGATCATTCTTAAATAAAAAAAAAAAGTTAGCCTTTTTTTTATTTAAAAAAAAAAAGGGTAAATCCCAAAATTACGAAAATTCCAAAAAAAAAGGAAAGAAAGCTTCCAATATCGAAAATTACCTTGTTGGAAACATCTCAAAGAGTACAACTCACATATTTAATCTCCGGGCTATTTTTGTCAGTTTTCAGAAATTTTGGGAAAACGTTTCCTCTTTGTTAAAGTTCTTCAATACCTTATCCCAAATTCAAGGTATTGCTTCTTAGGCTATTTATCACAATAAGTAGTTTGAGTAGCTTGGTTTTTAATCAAACTTGGGAAAAATTGAATTTAAAGTTTGAAATGTTTTTATTTTTTTAGGTTTTTGCTTGATTGAACACCCCTTTTGTTCTTTGATTGAGTTGTTACGTAAAAACCTAAAAGTGGGGATCGAGTGGTAAAAAGCAAGAGTATGAGCCTATTATTATAAAAGTCATTCGAGAGCAAACACGAGTGGGAGTGAACATTACTCGAGTAAAACAAGTGAGCGAGTGAGAAAGGACTTTAATTTTTATTGTCATTTACCTTTCCGCAATTTACTTTTTCGCAATTACTTTCCGCAATTTACATTATCGCACTTACATTATCGCACTTCAATTCTGCAATTTAATTTTTTTGTGTAATTTTATTTTCTTCTTTTTGCTATTTTTTCTTTTTATCGCAATTATTGTAATATCTTCTTCTCATCGACTTTCTTTATACTTATTAACCTGACAAGATGGATATGAAGACGTGTATGAGGAATATGCTAGATCAATTTCATGCCCTAAATATAAGGTTAGATCATTTGGAAAGAAAAACTCCAACAACCATACAAGAAAGGAAACATTTTGAAAGGTATGAACTTGAGAAAGAAAGGAAAATAACCAAGGAAGAAGAGATTTTTGAATGGATAGAGAAGAGGGAAATTTAAGCAATATAAAAGTGAATATTCCACCATTCCAAGGAAAAAGGGATCCGGAGGCTTATATGGAATGGGAGCGAAAAGTGCATCTTGCTTTTGAAGGTCAAAAATTACTCGGAAGGAGAAAAAATCAAGTTGGTTACTTTAAAATTCACGGATTACGCAAACGTTTGGTGGGAACAAACAATAAGGAATCAAAGGAAACATGGAGAACCACAAATTCAAACTTGGGAAATTTTAAGGGCCATCATGAGAAAGAGGTTTGTCTCTTTACACTATTATAAGAATTAAGCCGACAATCACATGTCAATTTGAGAAACTTTTGAAATCTTGTTGGGGGAGAAACCATTCACCACAGCAACATCAAGTTCTAAAGAAGTGATTGATGATCCGAATAAAGAAAGTTAAGGGAGCAATCTCAACCAAAAAGATAAGTTGGCCGAAAAGAGAAAAGTGGAGGAAAGACAAGATGTTAGTGATGATAAAGAGAGCAATAAAATGGAGCAACAAATGGAAAGAGGTACACAAGAGGAAAGTTTTGAATTTGAAGGAGTCGAACAAACTGAGGGAGTTGGAGAATTAAACAAGGAAAAAGGCAAAGATGAAAAAGGTGACAAAAGAGCCATAGAGAGAAAAGTCGAAATTCAAGTGAGTGAAAAAGGCAATGAGGAAGAAAATAATTTGGAGGAAGGGAGAGTAAAATTTGAGAGAGAGACGGAGAAGAAAATAGGGGAGAGGAGGTAAATCCAAGGGAGAGAAGGAAGATAAGGAAATTAGAGTCAGTAAAAATTGTGAGAAAAATAGTGAGATGTTTTTACTTGTATGTCAAAATATTTGTTTAGCCTCCCATAAACAAACTCCTTCATTTCTAGTGGATTTTTCATTTATTTTGCAAGGTTATAAAGACATACATCCAAAGGAGTCACCAAAGAACTTACCAAAGGAAAAAACAACACAAAGAATGATTGAACATCTGTGGATAGAGTTCAACAAGAAGTTTCCATATGACAAAGATAAGGACATTGTAGTTTCCAACCCATTATCGACCAGGTATGTTTTTAACCTTCAATTTAAGTTATTAAGATATGAAATTATTAAAAATTTGTTTGAAAATGACTTAAATTTTGAAAGATTTTGGTTTACTTGTCATAGGTTTGCAAGTTTCGGTGTTTATAGTCATAAAATAATTGCATGTGTAGGATTTTATGGAGAATTTTGGATTATTGGTTAACAAAATGCACGTGTCAATTTTTACGGACATAAAAGATTTCAATTCAAGAAAATTACATGGTTTATTCCAAAATATTATCTTTATGAGTTACGACTTGGTATCATAAATACATGGTGGGAAAAATATATGATTTTTAATATTTATTTGAAGAATGGATGTTTGAAAATTGTGTTTAAAAATATACATGGATTGTACGAATGGTTAGTCTTGTTATATAGATTATTCAACGCTTCTAGTAATATTTTTGAGAAATTTGATATTACATGCATTAATAATGATTTACTCGATCATTCTACTATAAATTTTGAAATTTTTTATGAACTTAAAGAAAGTCTATTTGATAAGCATGCATGTGTGGTTCTTAAGTATCATCATCCTTATAGTTTGTTAATTGATATCTTAAAAATCTTGGAAGAATTTAATGAAGCATGTATGATTCATAGAATTGATAAGTGGAACATTGCGTTTAAACATAAACATGTCTGTATAATCATGGTTTATGGATTATTTAATATTTCTAGTATTATCATGATCATGAAAGATTGTGTTCTTAAGTATTCTTTTGAGAAAATTATTGTTGAATGCTTTGATGATGAGGTGGGTTATAACCAAATTGTTGAAATAAATGTTGAGTTTATATGTATTGTGAATGTTCACTATTTTACATATCACTCGCCGTTTGCTAATATAATTGGAGATAAAGAAAAGCTTATCATTCATCGAATATATTTGATGCAATCACGAGGAGATGATTCCGTTCAAACCTTTGAGCACCAAAAGGACAACAAAATTATCATACAGGGCTTAAATGGTAAGGTCAATTTTTATTCAAATATTATTAATGTGACTTTGTTTGATGTAGGTGATTCGAGGACGAATCTTCTCAAAGAAGGGGGGAATGATGTGATCTGGACCAGCTACATGGATCAAGGATCCTTAGAGAATAATGGAGGCCTAAGGATTGAAGTAAAGACAAGGATGATGAACGAGAGACTTCAACTTTTGATAGAAGAAATCCAAAAGAAGGAGTCTACAATCCAAGAGCCAAGGACAATGATGATGCTAATTGTTGATGAAGAAGCAATGGTGGAAGATCATGATTCTAAATGGGCTAACTAGAAGGACAAAGACTATAAAGCTTAAGATTGGGCCTTGGTTTTTTCTGCGCACAAATATCGTTATGAAAATTTGGGCTAGATCAAGATTTCAAATGGACACGTGATCTAAGACATCTTAAGCTTTCCATAGACACCAAGATTGTAAGATTTGGAGATTATTTGGTCATTCAAACAGTTTTTCGAAATATGCCTAGTTTCCAGCAAGCCCACTTTGCGCGGGGCCTATCTATAAACCCTAAATTTAACCTAGTTTTAACCCTTTGCGCATGGAAGCTAACCCTAGCCGCACCTAGGGTTTCATAACTATTATTTTTATTAGTTTTAATTCATTTTAGAAGTCTATAAAAAGGACCTAGAGGCACCACTTGTAAGGGATTGAAGTATGAAATAAACTTGTGTGTTTGTGAGGTCTTCTTTTCTTTTTGTTCTTTGCGAATAACTTGGTCTCTTCAAGCTTCAATATTGAAAGATCAAACTTTTGATAGCTTTGATTCAACCAACCTGTTTGGTTAGGGTCAAGCTCCTCATTTGATAACTTTGGTTCTAGTCGACAGGTTTGGCTAAGGTCAAGTTCCTTTCTACACTTTCTTGATTCGATCGACGATTCGTTGTCTAATTCCGCGTTTATTGTTGGTTCTAGGGTTCTTTAATACCCTAGGTTCGCATCACACTCCTTTCCACAACATATGGGTCAATAATTCCAACGGAAATCCACAATTCTTAACAGTGATTCCAACAAAACTTCAACAATTTACAGCAATCCACAAATTCTTAGCAATCCACAATTTCACCATACATCAATTAATTTCTTTTTAAACAAGCAGAGAGTAATCCACAGGCTATTCCAAAATCACAGCAGAAAACTAATGGAAATCACAGCAGAATATCAAATAAAATTCAGAGATCACAATAACAATCTAAGGCAGAAAACAATTTCACAAACAATCTCGTAATGCAGGGCCTCCATTAGGCAGCTTGCATCCTATGCCTTGTAATTCTCCACTGTCAAATTTCCCTTTCTGCAGCAGCTGCCTTCTCCTTTTTAAATCAGCATCAACACTCACTCTCTCCTCTAGCCACCCTTATTCTTTCCTCAATTTATAGACAGAAGATACTTCTATCTTCTTCCTTCTTTCTGCAGACTAATAGGAAACCCTTCAAAGCTTCTTTCCCTAGATTCTGCATCCTGTCTTCGACTTATGCAGCAAGGTGGTAGAGAAAGTCATAAAGGAGGAAAGGAACTCGCGGGCACATATCTCCTATTTCAATTATTTCCCCACAGCTTTCCACATTTTTCTTCTGTTGTCTGCTTCATAGGTTCATTTGTCCTTATCTCCAATTCACCACTAATTCCAGCAAGGAACCACTAACATTATTGGGTCGGCCAAAACACAATTCGTGAACCGAGTTCACAATAGAACTGGTCCAAGTGAACCAAAGGGACTGGACTTTCGTGTTTTGCCATTACTGATTCATCCCTACAAAATCATCGCTGCAATCCAAGCAATGCAAATGCAATAGCAACCAATAACAACGAATTAACCATGACTTACCTCGGCCGACCTTTCGCAGCAATGTAGGAGCTCGGTTCGTCCAAATCCCGTAGCTCCATTCCTCGAACGCGTGAGCCCTAACCACCTCGCCCCTTCCTCTCCCCATGCATGACCGAGACCAGCGACGCCAACCTGAAAGTTGGTCATCGATGCCCGGGACTCCATCTCTACGTCGCACGTTGCCTCCCCCGTCGCACGAGTCCCTCGTGTCTCCCTCTCTCTCTCTCTCTCTCTCTCTCTCTCTCTCTCTCTCTCTCTCTCTCTCTCTCCCCTCTTAATTCTCTTCATCTAATTCTCTTCATCTTTTAAAACAAAACCTCCCCTTCTTTTCATTGAAATCAAACCAACGAAATCAACCAAACCAACCAAGATGAACCGATCTAGTTCACATCCATCCATTCCCCTTTTTGATTTTCTTTTTCTTTTCTTCTTAAATTCCTTTATTTAACAAACCCCACCTTATTTAATTAAAATCTCTAATTAATAATTCACTTTCATTTAATTAAATTCTTCATTTAATTAAATTATTTTTAACTCAATTCCAATTCCCTATTTACTCCGAATATTGCTTGATGATAATTATCGGTCCAATTTAATTTCTTCGATTAAGCTTCTCAAATTTCTCAAATTAATTTTTCATCAAATAAATATTCAATTATCCAATAATGCCCAAATAATTTTTCAATTATTTTTACTTAATTTCATTACAGGAAATCGGGGTATTACATCCCATGAGAAAAATCATTTCAAAATCTTCAAAATTCAAACATAATATATATCAAATCCAGATAAAATTTTGGGGTATTACACAGTTTGAACCGAACCAATTTCGACCCCTAAAATAAATGACATTTATTATTTTGGTAATTACTGTAATAAAACTCATTAAATATTTCATGTTTTTTTACATGTTAACTATTTAAACTTATATTATAATTATCTTGACTCATTCAATTTTTGCACATATGGTCAATTTTATACTTAGATTTTGAATATAGATGTTAGTTAAATTGTCTTTTAGTTTTTAAGATTGAGTGTATAAGTAAAATAAGAGTGAATCCAAGTAATTAGGATAAATTAAAATAATTATTAAATTTTTATTATGACCTAATAAATATTTAATAAAATATAAAATATAAAATTTTTATTAGCTTCTCAAAAAATAAGGGCATTTGTTAGGTATCAGTTTTCTAAACACGGATAAAGTTTCAATTTACTATTACTATTATTATTATTAGTGTTAGTCAATTAATATGAAAATAATAGTTAATTAATTATTGCAACTAAATAAAACAGATACAAGATACACTATTTATTATTAGGGAAAGGGTAAATGACAAATCAACCATCGTGGTTTGAGATCAATGACAAGTCAACTACTATGGTATTTTTTTTAACAAATTAACCACTCATGTATGTTAAAATGAGACAAATCCAACATCATGTAGATGTTTACCATTAAAAAGCTGGGTGCCAATGTCCGAACGCCGGAACGCTTTGCTCCATCGTTCTGAAGAATTCAGAACTCCTAACGCGGGGGCATTCTGATTTTCTGAAGAATTCAGAACGCCGAACGGTGTTCTGAACAAATCAGAACGTCGTGGGGCGTTCTAACGTCCTCGTTCCAACGGGCAGGACGGACATCCCAGTTATTACGTCATTCATCCGCCTATTGGATCAACCTTGGACGTCTCTGTTTGACAATCCTTCACATTAACGAAACTGCGACGTTAACGTCGACATCTTTTGATGAAAAACGTGACTCGACATCTTTTGATGAAAAACGTGACTGTGAGATTTGTGTCATTCTTTTTTCATAGTTTAGAGTTTTAGTTGTCCATGAATTTCTTCAAAATTTATGTTGTAGATCCCAAACTATAGGGTTTGTTTTATTAATTTCCCTAAGGGTAAATAACAAATCAACCATCGTGGTTTGAGGTCAATGACAAATCAACCACTATGGTATTTTTTTTAACAAGTTAACCACTCACGTATGTTAAAATGACAAATCCAACATGGACGTTCTGAATTCTTTAGAAAATCAAAACGCCTTTCAGCGTTTTGAATTCTTCAGAACGCCCCGCGTTGGGCGTTCTGAATTCAGAATGCCAGAGAGGGGCGTTTCGGCGTTCGGACGTTGGCACCCAACTTTTTAATGATAAACATCTACGTGATGTTGGATTTGTCATTTTAACATACGTGAGTGGTTAACTTGTTAAAAAAAATATCATAGTGGTTGACTTGTCATTGACCTCAAACCACGATGGTTGATTTGTCATTTACCCTTAGGGAAATTAATAAAACAAACCTTATAGTTTGGGATCTACAACACAAATTTTGAAGAAAATTCATGGACAACTAAAACTCTAAACTATGAAAAAAGAACGACACAAATATCACAGTCACGTTTTTCATCAAAAGATGTCGACGTTAACGTCACAGTTTGGTTAACGTGAAGGACTGTCAAACGGAGACGTCCAAGGTTGATCCAACAGGTGGATGAATGACGTAATAACCAGGGATGTCCGTCCTGCCCATTGGAACGAGGGACTAACGTCCCTCAACGTGGATAGACGACCATGATGAAGTTAGGTCATTTGTCAGAGGCGCACGCAGATGATGGTTCATGACCGTTGGATCGAGGGATGGACGTCCGTCAACAAGAATGGATGACCAAGATGGGCTCATTCAATATGAGACTCAGAAGACGATGACTAGGCAGAGAGTATGCCTCATCAACTGGAATGTTCTTCCTCAGATCTTTGTCTAGGGAAGAAGTATAGTTCGTTTAATGCAATTAGAGAAGAAGTGGTTGATTATGCTTTGAAGAATGGGCACGAGAAAGTTCGTTAAAAGCGAATCTAATCGGTTGACTGTCATGTGCAAAGATGGATGCAGTTGGCAGTTTTACGCTTAAAAAATAAAAGGTGAACTTACGTTTTAAATTAAGAGCTATAATGAGGTTCACACCTGTGCATGACAAATGGAAAGCCGACACACATCTGCCAAAAAGGTGGCAAACCAATAGTTGGATAGATTCAAAAGTTAGTTGACGTGGGATATTCCTTCCATCATTGAGAGTCATGAAAAATTTTAATGTCAACATTACCCCGAGTTTTGCTAGAAGGGCTAGGAATGTAGTCTGGAAACTGAACGAAAGGGATGGTGATGAACAATACAAGCAAATGTGGTCATACGGAAAAGAGATTCGAAGATCCAATCTTTGCATCACAGTGTTGGTTATGGTAGATATGAATGATCTTACGCCCTATCCAATATTTCAAAGGATGTACATGTATTTGACTGCATGCAAGAGTGGTCTGCTGGAGAGTGGTAGACCTGTCATTTGTCTGGATGACTACCTCTTGAAGAGGTTGTGCCTAGCCAATTGCTCACAGCTGTCAGCATTGATAGTAATGATGGAATTTATCTAGTTTCTATGGCAATTGTTGAATCAGAATGCAAACTCTTGGTCCTAGTTTTTGAGTTGCTTCCTTTTGGACGTAGACAGTGATATAGGCAAGGGATAGACATTTATTTCTGATTGACAGAAGGGGTTGGTGGTTGCTATCGAACAATATGCACTAGCAGCTAAGCATCGTTTCTACCTCTAACACTTGTATGCCAATTTTAAAAAATAATTTCGAGACAATTTATACAACGATGTCATATGGAAGGTAGCTAGAGCCACAACATTATCGCAATCTGAGAAAGAGATGAATAAACTATTTGTAGTTGACTAGACAACACACACATATTTGTAAAACATCAACCCAAGGTTTTGGTCAAAACATGCTTTTAGTTCTGTCCCAAAGTGCGACATATGTCTCAATAATTTGAGTGAGTCCTACAACGCCTGCCTCTTACCCGTTTGGGACAAACCGATCCTCACTATGTTCGAGATGATTAGAACGAACATCATGTGTAGGATCTTAAGAAACATGACAAGATGACTGAGTTGACAGACCAATTGTGTCCTCATATCAAAAAGAAGTTTGCCAAGCTATAATATGCAGCTCGAAATCAGTGTCCGACATTTGCACGAGGTAATCAGTTTGAGGTTAGTGATGGTAACAAACTGTACATAGTCAATTTGGACACACGCACTTGTAAATTTTACTAGTGGGAGCTGACTGAAATCCCATGCGTGCATGTTATCCCTTGTATGCATTTTATGAAGGCTTTAGTTGAGGATTATATTCATGTATCGTATCATCGGGAAACATACATGAGGATGTACTCCCACTTTGTCCAAACTGTTAGTGGTTAACACATGTGGCCTGAAACAAACCAGGATCCAATTCTGCCACTGCCAATTAAGAAACTTCAGGGCGGCCTCGAAAACAAAGAGTGAGGGATGCGGACGCGCCTCGTAGCTGCACGGTCGTCAGCAGGAGAAATGTCCCCATGATATGTAGCTGGTGTCAAGGTGTGGGCCACCATGTCCGCTCGTGCCAAGGTGGAGGCTTAGCCACTAGAGAGGTAAGTGGCAGTGGCAAAGCCAGAGGTTGAAGTGGCGGACGAGGACGAGTACACTCATAAGACACATTTATGAGTTTTACCACTGTCGCCGAGACACAAGTGAGTAAATTATTATGCTTTCAAATGTTGTTCTGACTATGTGCGCTTTGTATGACATAGTATTACATTTGTGTTTTGCAGAAGTCTGCCGCCCCACACCCGCATCTTTAAGACAAATGATTGGGCATTATGTAAATGATTGATGTAAATCAACTTGTTTGTTGTTTAGATGGATGTAAATGAACTTGTTTGGTGATGAATGAATGTAAATAATCATATTTGTTGATGGATAGATGTAAATAATCATGTTTGCTGATGGATGGATATAAATGAACTTGTCCTTCAATGTAATATGAAACCTATTCTAGTTGATATGTGTAATATCCAGAAACTCTTAATTTACTAAATGTGATTCATGTATGAAATATATTTGATAATAATATGATTTTATGGTTGTTATGAGAGTTGACATATTCATATGTGAAATGGATTTTATGGTGAATTGAATTATATTGTGGACTGGACGTCCGGAAGACAAAATCACGTTTTGGACTGGACGTCTGTTTAGCCCCAAATGGATGTCTCTCGTCCCAAACAGATGTCCCTCGACCCAAACGGACATCCCTCGACCCAAACGGACATCCCTCGACCCAAACGGACATCCCTCATCCCTAAAACAGATGTCCCTTGACACAAAACGCACATCCCACACCCAGAATAGAATACAAACAACAATCAAAATACAAACAACAAGCAGAATACAAACAACAACAACAACAACCAGAATACCAACAATAACAAAAACCAAAATACCAACAACAACTAGCATATCATAACACAAATAAACAAACATACAATAACTCAATTGTACAATAGATTAATTGAACAAATATACAACAACATAGATGAAAAAATGTACAATAACTCACATGTACAATTACACTTTCTGAGGTTTGAGACAGAGATCAAAGACATTGAACGTCAACTTGTGGTTGATTTCAACAATAGAGGAGTGTTCAAAAAGGTCCGTCGAACGGATGTTGTCGTGGAGATGGAATCCTTTCTATTGACACTTGCCAATCACCGACTCCCCTATAGAGACGCGAGAGTTGAAATATGTCATGTGGGCTGAAATTAGGAGGGGAAATTAGTATGTAACTTCAAAGCACAATGAATGTAGCGCAGGGTGAGAAAATATATCGGTTGTTATCTGTAGGTGCCATAACAATTGCAATTACCTTAGGTAACATCACTTGGTAGTCATACTGGGTGTGCAGGTCAACAGATGACATGAAACAAGTTTGTTGTGAGTGTTTGAAGTTAAAACCGTATATTATAAGTAGCTCGACAAGAGAAAAAAATATTGCATGAAGGAATAAAAATGTCTCTCATGGATCCAACCAAGACTCATCAACGATTCTCTCAGTTATACTTCAAGTACATCCTTCTCATTCAAAGTATTGCACTGCATATTAAGAAGATGTTCAAGAGATTTATTTTCCATAGCAGCGTCTTAAACATTGATTACACATTCTTAAGAAGTTATCCTCACCGAATCTGTTGTTCCCTTTTGCTTTGGAATGATGATGGTTGTTATTGTGAGGACATTGACATTCTGAAAAAAGATAACACACCGCATGTCTTAAGCATACAATCGAAACTGAGAGTAACTTTGAAATGATATAGTTTCTTACCCTAGTGCTAGTAAGAATATCACATGTCTCCACATTTTTCGTATTTGCATAGGGCAATTTCATGAACTTCTCCATCAAGTTCACAGGCTGCAATGAATAATTATTTTAAGCACGACCATCAGACTACCAAGTATAAATTTGAAACATTGTACAAAATCAAATTGAAGACATACCACATGTAATTTTAGTAATGAAGCAGGCTTTGTAACTGCTTCCTTCGATGGAGGACCCATTGCCAATATCTTCTGAACTTTGGCAAGAGTTGTAGGAGGGGACGGTTGTCTAATGATAAGAAATCTGCACGGTTGTAATGCATTGTTATATCTAATTTAGTGAGTCTAATTCACAATACTAATGCATATATGGAAAGTTCATCTAAGCTAAAAGACTTGCTGGCATCCCTCTGATGGAGGAGCTATTGGCTAGGCTGCTGATTGGACTATTGGAGGAGTTGCTGGCTAGGCTGTTGGCTGGGCTACTGAAGGAGCTGATGGAGGAGCTACTGACTAGGCTACTGGAGGAGCTATGATCCTCCTCAGCTCTTCTTTTATCAATTGTAGAAAGGCCTGAATATCCTCAATTTACCTCTCCTATCTATCCAACTTGCATACAAATCAATTTCACTTTTCCTCATTGATCAGTAAATAGGGTGAGGTATGAGAAGGGGGATGAATAGTATCGTCCTCCATGTCCATGTGGTCAGAATTTGGTGCAGTTGACATCCAAGGAAGTAGTGTAGTCGACATCAAAAAAGGCTATGCAGCTGACGTGAATGGAGTGTCGCGCTCCCTTGAATACCCACTCCCCTCTTACTTTGTTCATCCTCATCCGAGCCAATGTCACTTGATTGTAGACGACAAGTGTTTTTTCATTGGCTCTTTGCTCCTGGGAGGGACAACCAATTGGTTGCTGTCAACAATTTTCTGAATGAGCCTGTTATACGAGAGGTTATTCTTTGAACTCTTCAAGATTGCCTTCATCAAATTAATAATCACGTATGTAATGTTAAATCTCTTTCCATTGTAGAGCTTCTCCATCACATAGAGATATATGCAGTTGACATGGTCTCTATGTCCATCACACAATAGAATTGTGTGAGTTATCATGTGATGAATGACTCTGACTTTGATATTTAGGTTATTGGATTTAGGCCTGTAGAAAGATTCAACATCAGGATTGTGATGCAACTGCTTCAGCAATGTCAGACCTTCTCCTTATTTTATAAAGTCTGGGTCATTAAATACATGAAAATACTCCTTTGTTGGCTCCTCTGTGGAGCATCAAATCAACTCCTTCAGAGTTAGCCTAATCTACTACCAAAATAGATAAGTCCTTAGCTCATTTGGTCGATTGCTGCCTAGCTCAAGATTAGCGTAAAATAATTTGACCACCCTCTCATAATAATACCCCCTAGCTTGCTCAACCTAGCCAGTCCAATGCGCTCGAACATTTCCTCTATTACAAGTCTGTGAATGCATTGAATTCTACCCTCCTAGATATAATTACATAATGATGTATGATGTCATTGTTGTACCTTTCCTTGGATGATGTTGTACTGAACACCGATGCAGGTTGTTCCTCTACAAATAGACGGGGAAGGTTCAAATCACCCCGTGATCAACCTCCGGTGTCGGAGGGAGCCGTTTTACGCCTTGTTGTGACTTGTTCGACCGTCGATGTTGTGTTCTACTTCTAGAAATATAAAGAGAGATTTTGGAAAGTAGAATTGGTTGGAGGAAGTTGAAATGTCTCTCGACAATAGCTAGGGCTCATCGGACGTCCTTCTTGATTATATAGGCGGAGTTGAACTGTTGAAGTTCACTCAACATATGAGGGACATCATTTGAGATGAGAAATAATATTGTTTAGCATTCATAGACGTCCAACAATGCCCTCAACATAAAATGAACATCCCTCAACTAAAGATGGATGTCCCTCAACTTCAACGGACATCCCTCACCTCATAATGGATGTCCGTTGAGGGTTGGACGACGTAGTATTAAGTGGAGGGACGTCCGTTGTAGGACAAGAGATGTTCGTTGTGAGTTGAACGATGTAGTCATACGTTGAGGGATGTCCGTTATAAGTCGAGGGACGTCTGTTATAGAACGAGGGACGGCCATCTTAAGTGAATGGAGTCTACGTCATTTAAAAAAGCGTGTGTCTTGCACATGACCCCCTTCAACATAACTCCTTTGGAGTCCATCCTAGCCATTCATTTTCGTTGTGGGACGTCATCCCCTCGATCCAATGACTAGGGGTGGAAATCGGTTCGGTTCGAACTGGGTAACCGAATTGAACTGATCATTTTTGATATATTCGATTTGATTTTGATATGAAGAAAAATAAAATATAGGACCGAATCAAACCAAACAGAACCGTTCATTTCGGTTCGGTTCTTGGTTGTAAGTGAGAAAAACCAAGAAAAATCAAATCAAACCAAAAATAAAACTAAACTTGAAAACCCATTTGAGTAACTAATTTAATTCTAATTTTTTCTCTATAAACCTACCTCTTGTAAAAGTAAACCTAATAACTCCTAGCTCCTTCAACCTCCACTGCCTCTTGTACGCGTCATTTGAATAGACAAAAAGTTACATATTTCAATCCTCGGCCATCGTTTTATTTTTTTGTCGAGTGTCAACTACCGAGCAGCGTCGTCGGCATCGTCGTCTTTGTCATCGTCGCCTTTTCAGCACAGCTCTAACTCACAGTCAATGTCATCGCTTTGGATAGTTGTAGTTCGCAATGCGAACTTCACACAGGTTCGTTGAATAAATATTCAATATTTTGTTGTTTCGATTTTCATTCTCAGTTCGAGCTTTGTAGTTCGCACATATTAGTTGCATATGAAATTTGAAAAATCTTGTTGTGAAATCTATTTTTTGGTGTAAAATGTGTGAAATCTTGCTGTGAAATTTGTTTTTCGTTGTGAAATTTGATCTGTTTTTTAACAAATGCGATAGAATATTGGTCTGTGTTTGAACAGACCAATCTTGTTGCGAAATTTATAAAATCTTGCTGTAAAATCGGTTTTGGTTTGGTTTTGTAATTCATATGAGAATTGATCTCCATTTTTTCTCTTTATTTCTATTTCGCACAGACTTTGTCTTCTCCTTGCTTTTTTTAGAAAATCAAAAGTATTTTTTCTATATGTGATTAGAAGTGAAAAACCGAAACTGAGCTGAAACCAAACAGAGGAAAATCGAAAATCGAGGTTCAATTTTTGATCAGCTTTTAGGTGGATTCAGTTCAGTTTTGGTTTTTCTTTTTAAAAACTGAATTGAGTCAGTTCGGTTCTAATTTGGTCTAAAACCGAATCGAACCGAACCGAACCAATTCCACCCCTACCAATGACCATGATCCATTGTCCACGGGGGCCTTTGGAGGATGGCCTAACCTAATCCTGGTCGTCCACTCTCATTGAGGGACCTCCGTCCCTCGATTCAACGACCATGAACTATAATCCCTGGGCGCCTCTGGAAAATGGCCTAACTCCATCATGGCCGTCCATCTTCGTTGAGAGGCATCCGTCCCTCGATCAAACAGGCAGGACGGACATCCCCCGATTGTTACAACATTCATTCGCTTGTTGGATCAGCCTTTGATGTCTCTCATCGTTGCGAGACGACCGTTGTTGCTGCTTTTGATGTCTCTGTTCGATGGTTTTTGATGTTAACGAAACTGCGACGCTTGCATCGACCTCTTTTGACAAGAAACATGACTGTGATGCTTGCCTCGTTCATTGTTAATAGTACATGTTTTAATTGTTTGTGATTTTTCTTCAAAGTTTGCATGTAATTGATCCTAAACTATAGAGTTTATTTTGTTAATTCTCTTATTATTATTATTATTATTATTATTATTATTATTATTATTATTATTATTATTATTATTATTATTATTATTATTATTCAAGGATGAAGGGTTTCATAAGCTTCTCTACCGGCCTCACCCATCCTCCCTTCCTGTTTTTCTATCTTCATCTCTCTCCAGAAGAGAGAAACCAATAAACCAGACTCTCTCCAAAAATATTCTGTACGATTCAGCAGTCGGCAACGATGGATCAATTCTTGTCCGAAACTTTTCTCTCACTTGTTTGATCGGACGACCGAGATATTTCCGGGAGTGACAGATCGAGGTATGCAGCAGGGAGAGCAGAAAAATCTGAGCTTGAGACCTGGCGGTGGTCGAGGCAGACTCCTTGGTCCTCGTTTTGATTCCTCATCTTCTTCTTCGTCTTCTTCCTTCGCCTTTTGTTCCTTTTCCTCTGATCTTCCTTTACTTCGTTCTCATGGCGCTCTCCTGCCTAATCTTAAGGTATGCTGATATTCTTCTTATCTTTCTTCCGATCCAATGTTTGGATCAAGAGTTTGATTTTGTTAATCGGTAGGTTGCGGTGTCTATGTGTTTATCTATTGTACCTTGTTTTACACTGGTTGGTTTGATTGAGAAGAGTTGGATTGTAACATAACATGCTGCAAAATCTTCAAACAATTTTTTTTTGTATGGATTAGGAAAGCTTTTTATTTGACTGGATTGAATTTTATCTCAGTTGTGGAATATTTGCATAAAATGGTAGCTCTTTTATTTTTTGTGTTGGTGAATTGCCATCTTTTTCTTCCTTGAGTTAGATCTGACTACTGTCCAAGACATACCTCCAGGATCCCTTTCTCTACTTGTTGGAATTGTGAGCTCCAGTATTCTAGCAAAGCACATTCTTTTATTTTTCTTCTTTCTTTTTGGTAAATTACTTTTAATTTCTTCAAGACACTGAAGTGCTAGTAGTTAAGTTTTAAAGAAAGGCAGAGAACAAGAGATACGAAGGTGAGAAGAGATCTATTCTTCACTGTATATTTCTCAGTCTTACAAAGAGTGTATATAGACACTGGTTAAAAAGAATATTCTATCTAATACAAATATACACGTGTGCACAGTAAATAGGATGATATAATAACAGAATTATACTCTAAATCTAATGTCAGAAAGCATAATCTGCATGACTCCTCCAATGGCTAAGGGTGACTATTCTATCATCCCCCCTCAAGATCACGTTTGGGTAGGACGTAGAGCTTGTTGCGATGATCCATGAACCTTGGAGAAGGAAGAGGCTTTGTCAAGGCATCAACAAGTTGGTGTGACGATGGGGTGAAAATAACATTGAGTTCATTCTTCGAAACACGGTCACAGACAAAATGAAAATCAAGTTCCACATGTTTTGACTTTGAATGTAGAATTGGATTGGAGGCAAGATATGTTGCATTGATGTTGTCACAGTATATCGTTGGAGACTTTAATTGAGGAATGCATAACTCAAACAACAAAGATTGAATCCATGCAACCTCTGAAGTGTCATTAGCAACACTTCTATACTTGTATTTAGTGCTGGACCTTGAGATTGATTTTTGTTTTGTTGAGGACCAAGAGATTAAGTTAGAACCAAGAAATAGACAGAAGGCACTAGTGTTTTTTCTGTTATCGGGGCAGAATGCCCAATCAGCATCCGTGAAACAAGTAATGTCATGAGAAGTGGACTTGGCCATCATTAAACCGAGAGATGATGAGCCCTATAAATAGCGAAAAATTCTTTTCACTGCTTGCCAATGTATATCGGATGGCGATTGCATGATCTGACAGATTTTGTTGATGACGAAGGCAATGTTTGGTCTAGTAAGTGTGTAATAGTGTAATCTCTCCACTAAACTTCTACAAAGAGTGCCATCTTGAAGAGGAGTACGAGTCTTCAATGCTAACATAGGACCAGCCACCATTGGTGTTGAAATTGGTTTGCATGAAGACATTTGAGCTTGGAAGTGAAGATCTTTAATGTATTTTGACTGATTAAGATGCAAAGAAGAAGCTGTCGGTTTGATAGATACCTCCAAAAAATAGTTTATATCCTCCAAATCTCTGACAACAAACTGAGAATTAAGATAAAGCAGAAGTATATGAAAACCAGACTCAGAGTTACTTGTCTATAGGATATTATCAACGGATACCAGCATGACCAAGAAAATAGAATCTTTCGCATAGATGAATATAGAGGCATCAACTCTTGATACTGTGAACTCCCAAGAAAGTAAAGTAGTATAAAGTTTTGTGTACCATCTCCTCAGTAAAGCATTGTTGACAAACATGAGAAGGATTTTGAGCATCAATGAAGCATTGTGACTAAGTCATATAGACGAATTCCGTGAGGTCTCCATGTAAAAAAACATTGTTGATGTTGAGTTGTTTAATCAAGCAATCCTTAGCCAAAGCAATAGAGAGAATGAGACGAATTTTTGTTGGTTTAACCAATGGGCTAAAAGTCTCAAAAAAATCAACACCTTTTTGACCATAGCCTTTTGCAATTATGCGAGCCTTGTACCATCCACGAGTGCCATCAACATTGGATTTAATTTTATACACCAATATGCACCTTATAACTTTTTCACAAGGAGGCACCGGAAGCGAAGTGCCATTAGAATGAAGAGCAAAAATTTCCTTAGACATAACATGGCCCCATTTTGGATTTTGTTGAGCCTGCTCAAAAGTAGATGGTTCAAACAATGCTGGATTAGATTCTGTTAATAGAACCAGCGGCTGAGAGATACCAAATTTACTACGTGTTTGCATGGGATGAACATTTGTAATGTTAATATTAGTTAATGGTAAGTTTGTTTGCATTTGTGTTGTCTCAATGGGGGGAGGTAAAGGAGGAGGGGAAGGCAAATTAGTGGATGGAACAGAAAAATTAAATGGGAATGTAGGAACAGGGACAGAAATGCGAGATGTTGATGAAGGAGATGGAAGAGGATGTTTAAAAGGAAAGACTAGTTCATTAAAAACTATGTTGTGAGTAATAAAGAGTTTCTGAATGGAAGGATTAATGTAAAAATAACCCTTATGGTGATAACTATATCCAAGGAACACACTTTTGAGAATGTGCTTGTAATTTATGTTTGTTATAGAGACAAAGATTAAGAAAACAAGAGCAACCAAAAACACGAAGTGAGTGATAGGGCGCCAACAAGTTGTGTTGAACTTAGAAGGGAGAAGAATTATTGAGAATCAGAGTTGGTAAATAATTGATTATAGTAGTAGCAGTAGAGAAAGCATATGACCAAAATTTTAAAGGATTTGAAGAATGAAAAAGCATCGATAAAGCATACTTGACAACATGCCTATTTTTTCTTTCGACGCATTTATTTTGAGATGTATAAGGACAAGAGATGAAATTTAATAAACGTGTCTACAACTTGATCTTTGGTTTTCAGAAAGTAGATCCAAGAGAAACAACTGAAATCATCAATGAATAACAAAAAATAACGAACACCAGTGATAGATAGCTCGAGAAATGGACCCCAAAGATCGGAATGTATATTCAAAGGGTACATCAACACGTGAATGTGAAATAGAAAATGGTTGTTGATGACTTTTTCCAAAGTGAAAACTATTACAAAATGTAGAAGAAGATAAACTACAAGCTTTAACGTTGCAAATAGAAAGAACACGTTGGTTGGACGACTGGAGGATGAGGATGGTCAAATCTTTAATGTCATAAAGCTGATAGATGCAGGGGAGCAGAAGATGTTGCTGATAGATGATTAATAGAGTGGACCTTACAAGAGAATGGTGGGGATGGAGTCTGATAAAGACCATTAAATAGGATCGCGAAGCAAAATCTCCTTAGACGTCAGATCCTTAACTAGGAAATGAGAATTGTAAAACTCAACATAAACATATTCATCATGCCATAATTGTTGAACACTAATAAGATTTTTTAAAATAGCAGGTGCATGCAAAACAAAAAGGAGATGAAGAGGTCTAAGTGGTGTGTGTATAGTTGCAGAACCAATATTATTAATGGATATTAACTGACCATTGCTCACCTTGACTTGATCATGTCCTTGATAAGGAGTTGCCTTAGCTAGCTAAAAGGCAGTTGGAGTAAAATGGTTTGTGGCCCCAGATTCCAAAAGTCAAGGAATCGCTAATGGAGGAGATGATGTGAAAGGTTGAGAAGCCAAAGATGGAGAGGAAGGAATAGACGTGATATGAGCGAGGAGCTAGAGGATGGTGAACAGTATTAGCACTATGATAACACACAAGGGCAACATGTCCAACTTTATTACAGTTCTGGTAGCGAGGCTGGAAATTGGTTTGTTACCATGCCACATCATAGGCTAACCTGTTTGAGGGCCAAGGATTCCAGGCTAAGTTGAAGGTGGAATTTGAGGAGGGCGAGGAGAATGGCGAAAAGAGGAGGTAGTAAAGTTGGCTTGAAGGGAGTTCAAATGAGGAATCGAGTTTTGCTTCTCTAATCGGAACTCATAACTAAGGAGAAGGCTGTGAACATCTTTGATTGACTGTTCATCCAAGTGCCTAGTGATGGAAGTGACAAAGGCATTGTAGTCACTCGTGAGACCATTGAATAAGTAGACGAGGTGGTCCTTTGTGAGAGACGGGTTCACCAATGACCGTGAGTGTGTTGCAAATAGGGCTAATCTTCTGAATATACTCTGATACTGTTAATCTTCTAAAGTGACAAAGGTATTGTAGTTACTGTCAAGACCACTGAATAAGTAGACGAGGTGGTCCTTGCAAGAGACAGGTTCACCAATGGCCATGAGTGTGTTGCAAATAGAGCTAATCTTCTGAATATACTCTGATATTGTTAATCCATCCTTTGAAGCGTGATGAAGTTGGTTTCGTAGTTTTGTGAAGTGAGCCAGAGAAGAAGAGTAGAGTCTACCATGAGAGGATCAAATTTCAGCAGCCGTTGTGTAGCTCACAATTTGGGCAAGCATAGGGTCCGAAAGGGAGGAGAATAACCAGCTCATCAACAGTCGATTGTAGTGCTGTCAGTGGGAGAAATTAGGGTTTGATGGTGAGAGATTGACTGAGAGAGGGAATAGCAAGACGCAAGCTGAAAATTGAAGACCCAGTAGGGGACGACGAATCTGTGTTGTTGCTCGTGGAAGTCATGGCGGCTCTGATACCAAATTAAGTTATGTAAAAAGGCAAAGAAGAAGAGATACGAATGTGAGAAGAGATCTATTCTTCACTGTGTTTCTGAGTCTTACAGAGAGTGTATATATACACTGGTTAAAAAGAATATTCTGTCTACTACAAATGTACACGTGTACATGGTAAATAGGATGATATATTAACAGAATTATACTCTAAATCTAATGTCAGAAAGCATAATCTGCATGACTCCTCCAATGGCTAATGGTGACTATTCTATCTCTAGTTTTCTACTTGTAAAATCATGGAATTAAATCTTTTATACACTATTATCTAATAAGTCATCAAGGATTAGAATCCTGGGGACTCACTTGGGAAATGAGAGTACTCAAAGCTAAATCCATTGAAAGAGAGTAAGTGGGCGAATAGTGAAGATGTTCCTTTAAAGTATCTTTTTTGAATGGGCATCTCATCTTATTAGTTACTTTCGGCATCCTTTTTCATTTTCTTTGTGCTCGATATTTGTGTTTGGTAGAGCTCTTTTGTTGCGTCCTTTTTCATTTTCTTTGTGCTCGATATTTGTGTTTGGTAGAGCTCTTTTATTGAAGTAGTGAACCTGTTAGAGGTGTAAGGGATACAAGCTAGTTAATTTCACACAGGTTATTTTGATGACTTGACATTGAAATACGATATATCAAAATGAATGTAATGTAATAATAATATTTCCATTGCATTATGATTCCATGTATGCCCAAAGTGGAATATCCATTTTTTCTCAATGAGATGAATTGAATCATGTTGTGAAAAGCAGTGGTTGTGTTGGTGTTCTCCCTCGTTTATTTTGATCTTTTCTAAGTCATAATACATGAAAGGGTCTTTTTCATTTTTTTCTCAATAAATATATAGGCCGAAGATTCACGCTTTGATAGTCACGAACGAGTGCGCTATACCAGGGATCAGCTGTTACAGCTGAGGGAGGTAAGATTATTTTGTACTGCTCACTTGCCTCCTTTATAACTGATTTGGACATTTCTTTTCTTGCAATATTTTCCTGTGTTTGTACCACATGGCATTTATAGTTTGTTTTCCTTAATGTCATTATCTCTCTAAGTGAATATTTCTTTGAACATTAATTACTATCTGTATTTCATTTTTTGATAATTACTGTTTTTTTAATACATATTATTTGTCAGTGGTCTGATTCTTTTGAAAATGACTGAAAACATTCTCTGGCAGCCAGTTTATTCAATATTTTCAACAATCATGTAGCACTAACAGTAATTATAAGATGTTCATATAGATTTTGCTTTGTTCATCTATTAATATTTTAGAGTCACTGTATTTACAGGTTAAATTATGCAAAATTTCTCTGAAATTATATCTTTTGTACTCATTTGATGTGCATATATCTTCCTACTCGTCATATTTTTACAGGGTTTTCAAGTTCCAGAGGACATTTTAAAACTCAAACAAGAGATAGAGACTGAATTTTTTGGAGATGATCAAACTTGGAACCACGGAGATATCAATGTATGTTTTTGAATTAGATGCTATTATCTTTTATTCATATGGGCTGTCTTGTGGCGAGCATGATTTTAATTTTAAAACTTCATTTGTTGCTCCGATTGGTACATGACCCCATAGTTAATTTTGTCCTTACAATGTTGAAATAGTTTTTTTATATGCTTAATTTTTCTACATTTTTCCTTTTCTCAATGATTATATTATTTTTCATTTCACCAAATCAGCCGCAGCATCGGTACTCTGAACCAGATAATCGTGACTGGCATAGCAGGTCTGCAAATATAACCTCCCCTGGAGAGGATAGGTCCAGGGATACGTTTCGTGATAGAGATATTGGTGGCCGATTCGTTTCAAGAGAGCAAGAGGCAAATCGCCAAGACCAACGTAACAATCAGTTTTCGAAGGCCAACACCTCTTTGGATCAAGGGGTATTGTATTTGCCTGAACTAATGTGAAGTTGATAATATGTGTTTTATTATCATTTGTTGAAAGTTTTGTGGGATTTGAAGCACATCATCCGTACAGTTTATCTTCTGTACTGTTTTTATGGGCATTTAGTGTGAGAATGTTACTGATTAATGTAGGCAAATGTTTTTATTTTAGGCTCGTCTTCCACTTTTTAACTTAGCTTACTTTTATCCAGACAGAAAGTGAACATAATTGAAACTTTTATATTTACTGTGCTACCTGACTATAAGGCGCTGCGATGTTCTTATTGTGACCAGATTTTAGGATTGGGGCGGTTCTATGTAGTGGGCGTGTGTATGTATCTTTTCTTTTAATGCTTTATGTTTCTTGTGTTTTATGTAGTTTTGTTCTCTTTTCAGGTGGGACCTGCTACTGCACTAGTCAAGGCAGAAGTACCATGGTCAGCGAGGAGGGGGAACATATCTGAAAAGGAACGTGTCCTGAAGACTGTAAAAGGGTAATGGTTATATTTGTAGGCTTCTCTAACTGTTTATTCTTTCCCAGTTCTTCAATCACGGCCTCGTTCATTATATTTTTAAAAAATTGTAACTACTCTACTGATTAAAATTTGTTTTCCTCTAATATGGAGCAAGTAAATAAGTGACAAGTTAGCCTGTTCTCATGAGGAAATTTTATCGTTGACCAAAATGTTTGAATCTGTTTGCATTTCACCAGTGTTGTTTATAATATTTTATTAATATAGTGTATTTATTGACCGGCATAAAGTTAAAAAGGTGCATTTTTATCAAGTTATTTGGATAACATTATAAAATAATGTTTTTTGCAGTAAATAAATTGTTTTTTACTTTTGTATTGTCATCTTATGACTTTCGACTTATGCTATAAATTTTAAATGTCAAAAATCACTCTTTGGTACTTCTGCAAGCGTGCAAAAGTGTTGGGAATTTTTAGTTTATGTCACTTGTCAAATTGCTGTTGATGGAGACAATTTGAAGTCTCATACTGGATGTTTAGAATTATTGACTAGAATTACTTCTCTGGCAGGATATTGAATAAGCTGACACCCGAAAAGTTTGATGTCCTCAAAGATCAGCTGATTGATTCTGGCATTACGTCAGCTGATATTTTGAAGGTTGCATTTTAGATTTGCTTTGGTCAAAATTTTAGTTGCCAATTTCTCTCTCTTTTTTTTTTGAGGTTCATAGAGCATTGTTCCTTTAACTTTGTTGCCAATGCAGGAATTTGTTTCATTAATATTTGACAAATAGAGAATAGTTCCTTTAACTTTGTTTTCAATGCAGGATGTTATTTCATTGATATTTGACAAAGCTGTGCTTGAGCCAACATTTTGCCCAATGTATGCACTTTTGTGTTCTGATCTTAATGAAAAGCTCCCACCATTTCCATCTGACGAACCAGGTGGAAAAGAAATTACTTTTAAGCGAGTCCTCTTAAATATCTGCCAGGAGGCTTTTGAAGGTTCTGATAAATTGCGGGAAGAAGTGAGACTAATGACTGCCCCTGAACAGGAAATAGAACGAAAGGATAAAGAAAGACTGATAAAGCTTCGAACACTTGGAAATATTAGGTTAATTGGGGAGCTACTAAAGCAGAATATGGTGCCTGAGAAGATTGTTCATCACATTGTTCAAGTACTCAACTGAACTTCATATCCTTGGGGCATTTGCTCTTTAAAAGTTTATGAAAATTGAGTAGTTTTTTTTTTTTTTTAATTTTATCATATTATGATCTCAGGAACTTTTAGGAAATGACAATAATACCTGTCCAGCTGAAGAAAATGTGGAGGCAATCTGTCAGTTTTTTAACACTATAGGTAAGCAACTGGATGAGAGCCCAAAATCACGACGCATAAATGATTTGTACTTTAGCCGATTGCGAGAATTGACCAGAAACTCTCAGTTGGCCCCACGATTGCGATTCATGGTTCGTGATGTACTTGATTTGAGAACTAACAAGTGGGTTCCTCGGCGAGAAGAGGTACAGACGCCATTTCAGGAAAGCACAGTGCTGCCATTTGATTTTATAGTAATGTGTTCTTCTGTTTTGACCGCATACAGGTAATAGCTAAAACCATCAATGAAATACATTCAGAAGCAGAAAAAACCCTCGGATTGCGTCCTGGTGCAACTGCAAGCATGAGACATAATCGTGGGATTGTGTCTAATCTGCCAGTAATTACAAGCCCAACAGGATTTCCTATAAATGGACCTGGTTTGGGCGGTATGATGCCTGGAATGCCTGGAACGAGGAAGATGCCTGGGATGCCTGGACTCGATAATGACAGCTGGGAGGTGCAGAGGTCTCGATCAATACCCAAGGTTCAAGGATCCCCCATGCAACTTGCTGGCCGGGGCCCAAATCCATTGATTGCCAAATCATCGGCATTAAACACAAGGCTTTTACCTCAAGGGAGTGGTGGGCTCCTCAGTGGAAAAACTAGTGCCCTACTGCAAGGTAGAAGCCCATCTCCTACCCACCCCACTAATATTGGCTATGTTTCTGAGCCTTCTCCTCAAGTGCTTCGAACTGGGCCTCCATTATTTACGCCTCAAATTTCTGAGCGTCCGCAGGCTCCGCCTGAGAGTTTAAATCTTGATAATCTGAGGAAGAAGACTTTGTCACTTCTAGAAGAATATTTCAGCATTAAGATTCTTGATGAAGCTGTACTGTGTGTGGAGGAGCTTAAGGCTCCAAATTATCATCCTGAGGTTGTAAAGGAAGCCATTTCCATGGCTCTGGAGAAAAGTCCGGCGTGTGTCGAAGCTGTATCAAAGCTTATTGAGTGTTTATATGCAAGGAAGATTCTTTCCATCAAAGACGTAGGGACTGGTTGCTTGCTTTATGCCTCTATGCTCGATGATATAGCCATCGATTTGCCAAGAGCGCCTAATACTTTTGGTGAAATTATAGGGAAACTAGTTTTATCTGGAAGCTTGGATTTCAAGGTGGTTAAGGAGGTCCTTAAGAAGGTTGAAGACGGCTTCTTCCGAAAAGTTATTCTCGATGCGGCAGTGAGGACCATCAATCATAGTTCCTCTGGCAAAGATGTTATGGATTCCCAGGCCTCTGATATCGAGTCCTGTCGGAAGCTTTTCAATTAAAGAAAAATTTATTTGTTCAAGTGCTCGGATCCTGTTATTATACAAAGGACTCGTCCATTAATGTGTATCAAATAAAGGTGGCTCCAAAAAGAGGTAAATTTTTATTGAGATGTATATTTTTCTGAGGTTATAGTAGCGTGTGGAAATTAACTTATATTCCATGGATTTGGCTCTGGAGCTAGAATCACCCGAGAAATGGTTGCCCTTTGAGGGTTCATCTAGTTTTGTATTTGATTAGTTTGATTTGAGTTTCTCGTTTTCTTGGATGAATAATTTGTTATGAAATTGGCTGGGCCATGTCTTTCATTTTCATCAAATTCCAGACTCTTGTTGGTAGTAATCATCTTGGTATGGGAATTTTTATTTGTATTCTGGTAATTAATGCTACTTCCTATCTAATTATATATATATTCAAATCTTGATTAATGATGTGTTACTCGTTGAGCTAATTAATGTCTACAATTGAAAAAGCTTATTAGGAGTAGGCAACGAAGGAGGCTCTCACCGCCTGAAAAAAAACACACAAATATTTATTTAAACAGAAACAATCGGAAAGTGTCATGAGATTGTAGTTTTAGGCAATGTCTTCATTCACAAAGGTAACTCAGTTGCATATAATTCATATCAATCGAAATTAGATTAACCCAACCAAAAACATAGTAACCCAGATTTTTGAATTAAAAATTACTGAAAGTTGTAGCCGGTGACCAGTATTTATTTTTAAGGAAGTTAACAAAACAAACTATGGAATCAATGACAAATCTACTGCTAAATATTTTTTTGCTAAATCAATTATAAAAAATGAATAACGCAAATATCACCATTAACTTATTGAAAGAAACGTTAAAAATGATAAGACTTTTTAAAATAGAAGATTTTCTTTTAACTTGCTCAAAATGGATTTTGATATCAAAATGGAAGGTTTTCAGTTAACTGTTTTTTGAAAGATCAATGTACTCCAAGTTAGATATATTTTCGATCACGGAGTAAATTTGCCAAAAATTTATTGTTTATTACACTGAAGAACGACAAAGAATTTAAAAAATAGAGCGGAAAGAGTGTTATTCTTTCTACAGCAAAAGTCATTCTTTCCGCTGCGAAAAGTGAATCATATTCCAAGAACTCACTTTCCGTAGTGGAAAGAAAACCTTCCGCAGCGAAAACAAATTGACATTTTTAACGAAAAATATGACAATGATATTTGTTCCATTTATTTTTCATGGTCAAATATTTTATTTGTTAGCGGCGGTTGAATTATGTGATTGTTTTGGTAATTTTTTTTTTTTTTCAAAATCTAATAGCTACTATCAGGATATTGACACTGTATTAAAATAATATTTTTAACTCAATTTTGGCAAATCGAAGTCAAGTAATCTGCACCTCACACTCTCTTAGTAGCCCCCAGCTGCACCAAAATTTGTCAGAAGAAAACAAAATTGAAAGAGGAAACGAGAGAAGAAGAACAAGGGGACTGCATTCAAATGTTCTCAAAATCCAAATCTTCGTCAATTTTTCAAAAGAAAAATGAGTGTTGTGCATGTTGGCAGTTTGCTATTGCCAATTTGGTCCCGTTTTCTTTTCATTTTTTATTTGGTTTACTTAACAATTTTTGTCAAGTAACCGTCCACTTGTACCCACTCTTCTTTATAAAAACTTCTTGATGGAAGAAGTTTTTGATATGGAAATTGAAGAAAACAGAGATGTCCTTTAAGCCAAACGTCTCCTTTGGAAAATATACCATCGTATTAAGATTGTTAAGGCTTGAAAGAGACTCTTCTATAAGGAAAACAACAGTTCATGATTTAGATATCAATGGCTAGAGGTATTTTGAATTTATTCCGCATTGATCTAAATGATTCTTTTTATTGCAAAAAACATGTTTAGATTATTTAAGCTAAGTTACATTTGGTATCAGAGCCATTAAAGCTTATGTCTTAATGTTTTGAAATTAAAGTTTCACTTTTTTTTTTTATTTTTTAAAGTTTATGTTTTAGGTATTTTTGAAGCATTTTATTATTATGAATTATTTACAAAAGTTAGTATGAATGTTCTACAATTAAAATTATTGAATTTGGTGTAAAAAATAGAGATAAATCGTCAATTTCTGGTCGAACAGAGTTGAACAGACCCGACTGGAAGTTGAAGACGACATAGGCAACATATAGTTTCTGAAGATTTGAAACTTGAATGCAGTTTTTATTAACTTAAAGCGTAGCTGGGATTCATGAGGGGCAACATGTAGTTTTATTAAAAGATAATAAAATGTCTCTTCCTTATTGGAAAACTTTAGTCAAATAATAATATCGAAGTAAATTCTATACCCAATGATTCAAAACAAAGATATTATTTGATTAAAGATCACCCAAGTAAAGTCTAAACCCAATGATTCAAAACAAAGATAAAGGATCTCGAAACAAAGAAATATCTTTTTTAACTGTTTTAATAACTAAACTTGTTAATTATCTCAATAACTAAACTAGATTAGAATGAAGAATAGAATAGATTTAAAGGAGGCAGCAAAAAGGGGGTTATTGATGGTTCAATAAATGAAATGCTTAAAGGTTTTTCTTTGATTGAGAGTTACCCAACTTGAGTTATAAGGATACAATTAAGATTTTTTTTTAATTTCTTTTTTGGAAAAGAATAAAAAAAATGAAATCATGGTCTAATTGATTTGATAATCTATGAATTTATTTTACATTAATTAGAATTCTATGTATATACATAACTTCAAATTTTCTCGAGCCGTTTATAGAATCGCTGCAATTGATGTTCGATCCCAAAGAGAGGGAATAGATCTTCGTAAAGGCGAGTTTTACGATCCGATAAAGAATGAAATCTATTTAAATGTTCTAGCAATTCTATATTTTCTTGAAAAAGGTGTTTAACCTACATGAACTGTTCATGATACTTTAAAGTGGGCTGCAGTTTTTACGGAATTTGCCTTAATCAATAATTGAAAATTTCAATTAATGAAAAAAAAAGAGAGTATGGATGACTTGTCTATAGCTTTCAATAACATTTTCTCTATTATTTCTTTCTTCTCTTGTTCTACTACACTTATTTATTAAAGATCAATCAATAAATGAAATAATTTGTTTTATACTAGAAATAAAATAGAAAATTTGGACATTACCATCAATGGCTTGACTTTTGTTGAAAATCTATAAACAAATAAAAAAACACAAGGAATTAAGCTTGTTTATTCTACTTATATTTATTTATTGATTGAATAAACCTGAGATGTTTTTCTACTTTACTTCTTCATACATTAATTTATTCTTTCGCTTACACCTTTTTTTTTTCTATTTATATTCATTATCTCTATTGTGCCAATCCAACACAACTTCGTAGTTTTTTCTACATCTATCCCAATGAGCCATTTATCGAATCGTTGCAATTGATGTTCGATCTCGAAGAGAGGGAAGAGATCTTCATTAAGTGAGTTTTTATGATCCGATAAAGAATCAAATATATTTAAATGTTCCAACAATTCTATATTTTCTTGAAAAAGATGCTCAACCTACAGAAACTATTCAAGATATTTTAAAAAGGAATGCGATTTTTACGAAATTTGACCTGAATCAATAACTGAAAATTTCAATTAATGAAAAAAAAAAGAGGGTGTAGATGACTTGTCTATAGCTTTGGATAACCTTTTCTCAATTATTTCCCTCCTCTCTTGTTCTACTACACTTATCTATTAAAGATCAATCAAGTAAATAAATGAAATAATTGGTTTTATACTAGAAATAAAATAGAAAATTTAGACCATCAATGGGTTTTGTTGGAAATCTATGAACAAATAAAAAAAGAACAGAAGAGATTACACTTATTTATTCTACTTATATTTATTTATTGATAGAATAAACCCGAAATTTTTTTCTACTTTACTTTTTCTTTACCTTAATTTATTCTTTCGCCTACACTTTTTTTTTTTGATTTATGATTATTATCTCTATCATGCCAATCCAACACAACTCCGTAGTTTTTCTTTTTTTATTTATTTTCTCTTTTTTCATTTGAAGTGTTATATATTATATATATATATATATTTTCCTATTTCTATTTATTTCAATTAATAGAAATATATAATTTATAGATGAAATATTAATACATAGATATTGCAATTGACTAATTAAATTGAATAATAAATTATAAATAAAAAAAGAAAGATATTCAATTGAAATTGTTATTTATATTTTTTTATTTTCACTATTCACATTCATAATGACAATTGTAGATCAAATAAATATAATCGGATAGTGGATAAATAGATCTAGTTAACTCCGCTTCATAGACTTGGTTAACGTAGACCTCCTACACACCTAGTGAATGGGTTGCCACTTAACAAATTTGTTTATGAAAATTATTTGAATTCATTAAATATATATCTCCTAGTTGCTATTTAAATTGATATGATATGACCCTGTTGGGATTAGAACCCATGACCTATTAAGGTCTGGACAGAGTGGGTTACCACTCAACTGTTTGCTTTTTGTTGACAATTTATGTTTCTTTATTATAAATTGCATATATTAAAGAAAAGTAAAGGAAGATAAAAGGGAGAGGTAAAATACTGATCAAATGTGGTGAAATTAAGAAAGAAGTTAAGTGTTTCTTTTGTGACAAGAAGGGACACATGAAGAAAGATTGCACCCAATTTAAGTTATGACTTGAAAAGAAAGGTATGTCAATCTCATTTGTTTGTTATAAATATACTATGGTTGTTATTATTTATAACACATTTTGAATACCTTGTAGGGTATGCGAAACCTTCGGAAACTAGTGAGAAGTGAACAGTGCATTTATTCAGGAAGCAAAATGTGTTCACATGTGGAAGTTGTTGGAACTTGCAATTTAATGATGAGTAATAGTTTTACTTTAGTTTTAGAAAAGACTTTGTATGTTTCTAATTTTTCTAGGAATTTAATTTCAGTTTCAAGACTTGTACCTTTAAATTTTACCTTTAATTTTTTAGAATCAAAGTTCAGTTTATTTTATAAATCTGATCTTCTTGGAAATGATACAATGTCTGATGGTTTTTTCTCTGTTGATTTACAAAATGACACCACTCATAGTACTATGCATGTTTACACTAGTGTGAAATGATTTGTTATAAATGAAGATTCTTCTATGTTGTGGCACCAAAGATTAGGACATATTTTCATATAGAGAATTAAGAGATTATTAGATAATAAAGTACTTAGTATTTAGATTTTACTAATTTTTATACTTGTTTGAGCTATATTAAGGGTAAGCAGACCAACAAATCAAAGAAATATACAAAGAGGAGTACAAAAATATTAGAGATCGTACATTTAGAAATTTGTAGTCTGGTTATGGACTTAAATGGTCTAAAATATTTCATCTCTTTTATTGATGATTACTCATGATACATGTATCACTACTTGTTTCAGAATAAAAATGAAGCATTGGATGTCTTTAATGTTTTCAAGGTAGAAGTAGAGAAACAATGCGGTAAGCAAATTAAACTCGTGAGGATGGATAGAGGTCGAGAACATTCCAGTAGATATACTGAGGATGAACAAGCACCTAGTTTGTTTGCTAGATTTCTTCAAGAGCATGAAATTGTTGCTCAATACACCATGTCTGGTTCTCCATATCAAAATGGTGTGACAAAAATAAGAAATCAAACATTGTTGGACATGATGAGGAGTATGCGTAGCAACTCCAAACTTCCTGATTTCTTGTGACCTCATGCACTAAATCGAGTTCTAACCAAGGCTGTCGAAAAGATGCAATTTGAGTTATGGAAATATTGAAAACCGAATTTGAGACATATGCGCATTTAGAGATGCCCGTCAAAAGTCATAATTTATAATCCACCAGAAAATAAACTAGATTCAATGACCATTAGTGGCTATTTCAATGGATATGCTGAAAGATCTAAGGGGTATAGATTTTATTGTCCATCTTACTATACTAGGATTGTGGAATTGAGAAATGCAAAATTTCTTAATAATGACTTGATTAATGAGAGTGATTGTAATACCCCAAAAATAATAAAATAAAATACTTTGTATTCCAATTTGTATTACAAATAAAAAAAATACTTTGTCCTTCAATTTGTATTACAGGGTTTTTTTCTTTTTTCCACAAGAGTGTTATAGACATGAGCTACCTTCTATAATATCATAGCAGAAGTCTCTATTTTAATTATTAGTAGTTCATATTTTATATCTATGCATAATAATTAAATAAACCAAATTTTTTCCTTGTTCAATAATCACCAAATACGTGCTCATTTTTCATTTATACTATCAATTACTGTGCTAAAATATGTCAACTATGCAACAATCGTAATTATCATTTCAAATAGTGTTTGTCAACACTAAATAGTCCATTACTAGAAAATATAAATTTGGAGTCCTTCCCCATTACAAAATTTACACGTTATCACCCAACTACCTCCCATAGCCATGATTGTTGCAACCCAATTATATAGTCTGTTAAAGGCTTCTTCCATAGTTATCTCGATCATGTTCATCTACACATAGGTCATCATTTCCTTCTACATCACAGGTTTGTTTATGAGTTGAAATACTCAGTAAACAATAGAAAACAATCAAAATAATATATGTAATGAGTGATTCAATCTGCATTTCATCTTCCACTTTTCACTCCAACTGTTGGGTATAGTACAGGGAATGAAATTGGTATAGTTTAGTCCACCTTTTACGGGACAACCAATTTCAATCCCAGCCATAAACAATTCATTACGTATTTTCGTCTCTTTCTTTTCTCTTTCTTAACACAGTTCACAGTGCAGATCTTATAAAATAAACCAGTTTCAATAATAAACAGAAAACATTGAAACAGAGTCTTTAGTAAAGCAAACACCTTTAACAATCAACAAAAATGAAGAATTTTGACAGAGAGCTTAAAAACAACTCCTTTAACAATAAGGCAAAATGAAGCAATTTATCAGAGAGCATAAAAAGAACTCCTTTAACAATAAAGCAAAATGAAGCAGTTTAAAAGAGAGCATAAAAACAACTCCTTTTTCTAAAACAGAGTTTAAAATTATTGAAAGAAAACAAAACCTGTGATGCCAGCAATTTAAGCTAAAATACATTATTGCTTACTCGTATTTTTTTTTCTTTTCCCTCATCCGTCTCCAAATAACTTTCAATGTATAACTTCTATTTCTTCAAACTCTGCTCATTTTCTACCCTTTCATCTTCATGGTTCATTTCCTTATATAGCCGATGAAGTAGAGATAGAAGGGACACGTGTTGATTTTCTTTTCGTCAAAATTTTGGCGTTAATCATCACACCAAATGAGTCACAGGTACTCCACCGATTCATTGATATTGGATATTCAGTTTGGACAGAAAGGCAACCAATTATTGCATATTTTCTCCAAAAACGCCACTGTATCCACACAATCAACTTCTGCAGATGCGTTTCCATCCGTGGAAGGCACATGTCACCCCAAAATAGGCGTTGGTCCATTCTGCGGACACCTTCCCATCTACAGACACCTACACTCCCATGATAGCATTGTTTATTATACGTTATTTAATCAAACGGTAACGTTTCCACAAACCGTGAATGTAACATCATGTAACCTTTTTAGTATAAAAATTTTCTTTTTCTTTTAAAACCATCGTAAAATCATTGCTTAATAAAACCAGAGTCATAATTATACAGTGGAAGTCTTAATCATATAAAACATACAGCGGAAGTCTCTTACAATTAAATACCATAAACCCATTGTTTAACTAAACATTTAAATAAACACATTAACTTAAAACATTTATTTGAAGTCATAAAATATTAAAAAGCCTTTAAAACATTTATTCCATTTCGTGAGTCATAACCACAGGTCAATGTCGCCAACAGCACAAACATCCACACAACAACACTTCATCAGCTATGTCCATCAATAGCTTTATCCATTCATCTGCTCCTTACCTACATCAGCGGGACTTAATTATGAGCCTAACGCTCAGTACGTGATATAAACGTAAAACATAGAATTCACATACAATTACTATAACATTGCATAAGGTTTTCTATTTCGTTTCTCTTTTACTGTTCATGTCTTATATCGTTATTTCATTTGCTTATATGTCGGGTGTATCAAACTGGACCATATAAACATATGTTTACTGTTTATATGTCGGGTGTATCAAACCAGACCATATAAATATCCGTTTACTGTTTATATGCCAGGTACATCAAACTGGACCATATAAACATCTGTGTCGGGAGTATCCAACCGGACCACAGTTGACTTCTATGTCAGGCGTATGAAACAGGTTCACAGTCGTTTACTTGATATCTGTGCCGGGCATATCTAACCGGTCCATAGTCGTTTACTTTGATATCTATGCCGGGCGTATCTAACCGGTCCACAGCTTGTTTATGTACATTTCATTTTCGTGTACTTTATAATTTCATGCCTTAACGTTGTCGTGCATATACAATATTATCTTACGTGTTCCTTAATCGTATCCTTAAAACGTGATTTGTCTTATCTAAGGAACTGATCTTAATCTATAAACATATAATCAAACAACATACATTTTCATACAATAACATAACTTATGCATTTAGTAAACAAATATCAAACAAAACCCTAATTTCCTGAGATGTAGGTCCTTTCGGACAAAGCACATGCAATAACATGTACCTAGAGTCCTTAGCTTTAATGGTTTAACACTTTAAGTTTCCTTTACAAAACCTATCCATTATTAACACATAGCTATGAATAATTAATTTCTAATAATATTCCCTAGCTTCAACTAACATGCTTATATTTCCAATAATGGACAATTTTCTATTATATCTAAACAATCACTTTATCCAACAACTATAAACTTTAATCCAATAATTACCTTCTCTAAATTTCAACACAATAATAAATCCAACCTTATCCTATGACTTATCTCAATAACTAATACCAGTTAATAATAACTAACTTCATGAATAACACCTTAATCTATTAATAATTTCTCCAATAATAATCTACTAATTAATAAAGCTCATATCACCAACCAATTTAATAATTACTTAATCTAACAATCCCAAATCCACAACTACACAATCAAGAATACATACCTCCAAAAGCTAAACTCCAAAACTTCCTTCTCCTACAGAACTATTTCTTTTTCCTTTCACTGAACTTTACAAAATTCACATAATCTTCCCAAATACCCTTCACCTTCTTCGAGAAACCTCACGGTTTCCATTCCTCAAAATTGCCTCTTCTCACTTAACTTCTTCTGTAACTTAACATCAAAGAATCCTTACATAGTCTCTCACATAAATTCACAAAAACTTTCACAGAGTTCTCCAGATAATTTGACAGAGTTTCTCCCTTCCTTTCTTCCTTCGAAACCCCACAGCCCTCACCTTTCCTTCATAGTCGACTCACACATGAGGATATCTCTGACAACCATTTCCAAAATCCACAGCACCACATTTCCTCAATAATGAACTTACGTCTCTAGAAGCATAACACACAGCCTTTTCACTCCCACGGACTGTTCCAATTTCCAAAGCTTCACAATTATTTTGCACACTCACGGTTTAGTCACTCTTTCCCAACTTTCCTCAAACCTTTTCTCTCTCTCTCACCTTCAGAGACTCAACAACATGAAATTCCCAAAGTTCACACAATATCTCAACACCATTCATTCTCCCCCTCCCACTGTGCTACCTCACTCTCTATTTATAAACTATCAACATATTAACTGTACGAAGATGGAAGACCACTGGACGTTCCGTTATCCATTCAAGCATTCAAACAACCACCCTTCCATCTCCAAGCGTTGAATACCATCAACAGGCGATCATCCATAATGGCCATTAACCATTCATTGTCCAAAACGCCAAACCTTTCCACTTTAGATCAGACGTGTTAAACAACATCTCCTTCGATTCCCAGACGTTCAGACATACAATCGATGACGTTTCCTTTCGTATACACATCAGTTATCATCTCCAGAATATTCATCAAAATTGGTGGTCGCATGCATTTCCTTCAAGCCGATCGATCACTGTTTAGCTAATCAACTGCACTTTCCTTTGTTCTTGAAATGTGGACGATCACGGCGGAGATCTCCCTTTGCCAAATTGCCACCACAATCGACCACAGTTTACACTCTCATGAAATATGTTTTAATCACATTATTTATCATTACTTCATCTTTAACAAAATTCAAGTTGATTTGACCATGATCAACCACACTTTAAAAACCCATTTTCCATACCCATTTTGATTTTGCAGGTTGATCTCCATTTTGATTTGCGGTTGATCTCCATCAACCACAAATTTCAACCAATCAACCACAAATCTCATACCCATTTTTAATCATCCGCCACCCAAAATCCTTTTTCCAACTTATATATATATACTTCCTAGTAAACTATAATTCATTCTTCCAATTAACAAAACCTTCAACATATACTATATATTTCACCATTCATTTTAATCCAACGTGTCCTAAAATGGTATAAATCCTATACTTTCAACCTTAGTATGTCCAAATACATCCAAATATATTTTCTCTTAATATTTTCACTGACTATCAATCCACTTGATATCATTTAATTTAACTCCAATACCATCAGAGCGTTCCTTACTTAACCTCAATCCTTCCCTTAAACTAATTATAAACATAACGGGGTATCATCATTCACTTATTCCAACTATGTTTCTCTTGACCAATACATTTACTTGTCCAACTTAGCTCGTAATATCCTAAAATTATCACGTAATCTACGCTTTCAGCTCAACGAAGATTTAGGATATTACAATGAACAAAATTGACATGTCGTCTATCATATACTTACCGCATTCCTTCCGCAAGGGAATATTTCTCATCCGCAGAAGCATTTTCGTCCGGATCCAACAATTCTTCTCAATTCTTAATCATGGTCTGACGACTACAATTTTTCTTACACGACAACCTTCCCTTCTACAAGGGAATATTCCTTAGCTGCAGAAGCATTTTCCCATGTATCCAACAGCCTGATTCAACCATGCTTCGTGATCAAACAATTCTTATCCTTTCCGCACAGCATCTTCCACGAGGCATCTTCTGCCAAGCATCTTCCGCCATTCCTTCATTGCTCTAGTGGCTACCCTTTACCCTAGTTCTTTTTCCATCGTTTCTTCTGTGATTTTCCATCCACTATTAACAACATTATTTTCTTTATTTTTGTAACATTTTTCTTTGTCAATTTCATCTTTATTAATTAACCTCATAGTTTTATTTATCCAAAATACCCTTCATCACTTAAAATTCCTTGGATGTTACAATTTCCATCCGTTAAATAAAATTTTGTCCTCAAAATTTATTTATTCAAAATGTTTTGGATACTGCTCTATCATGTCTTGCTTCCTTTTCCACGTGGCTTCTTCAAATGAATAGTTATTCCATAAAACTTTTACTAAAGAAATCCGTCTATTCCTTAGTTCTTTAATTCTCTCATCAAGAATTCCTATGAGCTTTTCTTCATAACTTAAGGTAGGCTGAACTTCCACTTCAGCAGGTTTAAGTATTTGCTCTGGACTTTTTAGGCATTTACATAGTAACGATATATGAAATAAATTATGAATTTTCTCCATCGAAGAGGGTAATTCCAGTTTGTATGTCACATTTTCAATTCTTTTGATAAAATTAAATGGTCCAATATATTGTGGTGAAAGTTTTTATTTCTTACCAAACCTCATTATTTCGTTAAATTGTGAGACCTTTAAAAATACCATTTCAAAAGGTTCAAATTTTAATTTCTTGCGCCAAATATCAGCATAACTTTTCTGTCGATTTTGAGTTGCAAGCATCCTTTGATGAATAAGGATTACCTTATACATAGTTTGTTGAACTATTTCTAGTCCAAGTACCCGAGCTTCTCCAACTTCACTCCATTATAATGGGGATCAACACTTTCTTCCGTACAATACTTCATAAGGTGTCATTTTGATTGTTGCTTGGTAGCTGTTATTGTAAGTAAACTCAATTAATGGTAGCATTTTATTCCAATTGACTTGAAATTTCAATATACATGCACATAGCATATCCTCCAAAATTTGAATTGTTCTTTCTATTTGTCCATTAGTTTGAGGATGAAAAGTTATGCTAAAGGTCAACTTGGAGCCCATCGCCTTATGGAAACTTTTCCAAAAATCGGTCGTAAACGAGTATCTATGTCCGATACAATAGTCATGGGTACTCCATGCAATCACATTATTTCCTAAATGTATAAATTAGCATATTGATCCATGGAGTAGGTCCTTCTTACTGGTAAGAGGGTCTTCTTAGTTAGTCTGTCAATTATTATCCATATTGTATCATATCCTTTACTAGTTTTGGGTAGATCAGTTACGAAATCCATAGATATTTGTTCCCATTTCCATTCTAGTATGAGTAAGGGTTGTAAAGTTTTAGTGGGTCTTTGATATTCTGCCTTAACTTGTTAACAGATTAAGCATTGTCTTACATGTTGAGCCACATCCCTTTTTAGATTTAGCCACCAATAATGTCTTCTTATATCTTGGTACATCTTCGTACTTCCCATATGCATAGCCATTGATGAGAAATGTGCCTCAGATAATATTTCCTAACGTATTTTTATATCATTAGGAACTTACCAAAATTCCCCAAGTTTTACTATTCCATTGTCAAATATTGAGAAATTCAAATTTTTCTTGGATACATTCTTAAATTTTTCACACTCCGAATCCTTATTCTGAGCTTCCAGAATTTTCTACAATATCATAGGTTGCATAGTAACGATTGATGCAAGAGATATGGAGCTTACCTGTAACTCAAATCTATCTATTTCTTTTTGCAATGGAATAGATAGATAATTTACTGTACTTGATTTTCTGCTTAATGCATCAACTACTATATTAGCCTTGCCAATTTCACAGTCATAATACTTGACCATTTCTAACCACCTTCTTTGTCGCATATTGAGCTCTTTCTAGGTAAAAATATATTTTAGACTTTTGTGATCAGTAAATATATTACATCGTTGTCCATATAAGTAATGTCTCCACAGTTTTAAGGCAAATACCACAGCAGCCAATTCTAGATCATGGGTTGGGTGATTTTTTTGTAATTCTTCAATTGTCTAGATGCATATGCGATTACCTTTCCTCCTTGCATAAGCACACATCCCAACCCTAATTTCGAAGCATTGCAAACTATGCAATATTTACATTCTTCCGTAGGAAGTGGCAAAACTGGTGCATTTGTCAATTTTTGTTTTAGCTTTTGAAAATTATTCTCACATTCCTCAGTCCACGAAAATTTTACTTCTTGTCTTGTTAAACGAGTTAAGGGTATTGCAATTTTTTAAAAATATTGCATAAATCTTCCATAGTAACCAGCAGTCCCAAAAAACTACATGTAATACCTCAATTTCTCGTAACGAAATTTAGTAAGAATAATTGAAAAAATAATTGGGTGTAATAGGATTATTTGAATAATTATTGGAGAATTCAAATTGGACCCGTGATAAACGTTAATCGATATTTGGAATAAACAAAAATTGAAAGTGAGTTGATTAATATACTGTATGTACATTTGACATATATTTATATATTAAGTAAATAAATGAAATTAAAGAAAAATAAAGGAGTAGAATTAAAATGAAACGAAAATGGGTATGATTTAAAATAAAAGGAAATTGGATGATAATAGGAGATTAAACCGGTTTTCCTGAATCGGTCCCATTTTTGAAAAGAAGAAAGGGGGAAGAAATGAAATGTGACTGCTGCCATTTTTAATTGAGAGGAGATTAAATAAAAATGAAGAGGCTATTGAAGAAGGGAGAGAAGGGCTTGAGCGATGGGGAGAAGAAACCTCCTGCGGCTGTGGCTTCTTCGTGAAGGTGAGAGCGATTCCAGATGAGTGAGGAATGTGATGGCTTTGTGAGTAACAACCCGAGGTGCCAAAGCGACAGGTCGTGGGGCTAGGGCTCAGTGTAGCCGAGTTGCGGGACGATTTGGAACGAATCGCGAGCTGGGAATTTCAGCGTCAAGCCGAGGTAAGTCATAGCGTTGTCAATTTATAGAGCTTTCTTTTCTGTAATTTCTTCTCCCTAGCGTTTTGTTGATTGGGCAATTCGACATTTTGTGTTAGCGTGAAAAAGAATGGCAAGGATGATGGAAGCAGGGGAGGTTGAAGCTGGGGAGGTTGAAGCTGCTCCTCTCAGGTGTGCTTCAGGTAGGATAAGTCTTCCTTCCTTTGGCTTACTGCTTTGATGGATTTGGTTTTGTTTTTGGAAATGGGTTTATTATATGGTGCATTGTTTGGTTATGCCGAGTGTCATTGCTGAGAAATTATGTTCTGGAATTTGGTTACTGTTGGCTAGATGTTAATGGATATTGTGATTTGATGTTGCGCAATTTGGGGTTCTGTTATCGTCAGTGCTGAAGGATTGAGTTTATGTTTTTGGATATGTTCTTTGTTAATTACTATTATGAGAAAAGGTTGATTTGTGAATGAAGTAGATGGTTCTCTATTAAGACTTGGATTATTCTATTGGTTTAATATTGTGCTTCTGTTTACCGTTGGCTGATGCTTTATGGGTATGGTTGAGAAATGATATTCTACAATTGTTTTGGTTAATGCTGAACATGGATATAATGGAATGGGTATATTCTTTTATGGATTTCGTGGGAATAATAAGTAGGAGGTAAAAGAGGGGAAAATATGTTGTGCATTACTGTTGGATATTTCTATTGGCCACGGTTGAAGAGCATGTTCTGTAATTCTCAGCTTAATAGTTTTATTTATGATAGTAATAAGTTATGATAAGTCTTGTATGTTGGAGATGTTCTCTGAGTTATAGTTAAAAGGAATATGTTTTGGTTGGAGTCGAACAATAGTTGTTAAGAGATTGTTATTAACGCTTAAATGTTTTTAATTGGTGAAGTTATGGTGAAGGCTAAATTGAAGTGCTAAGCACTTTAAGGAAACGAGGTAAGTAATATGTTTGTGTTTTGGTCCTTAGGGCCTTACATCACAAGAATAGGATATGCACGTTTGACTGCTTATTGCTTTATTAGATATTGAGCATGTCTACTATTTTAATAGCACGTTTACAGCTTTACGAGCATGTCTATAGTATTAAAAGCACGTCTACAGTTTTAATAGCATGTCTACAGTTTTATAAGCATGTCTACTACTTTCTTAGCATGTCTACAGTTTTAAATAATATGTCTACCGTTTTATGAAGTATGATCTGTGAATTGTATGTTTATTTAGATTCCCTTAAATATATCTTAGAAATTGTATGCATTCACAAGCATCATGCATTACGATTTTTAAAAGAAAACGAAAATAGTTTTCGTGCACAGTTTTGAAAAGGAAACGAAAACAAAAAGAAGTACGAAAGAACGATTAAGAAAGATAAAGAAAAAATGCTAGTCCGGATAAGTAATGCCCGACAATCCAAGTAATAAAAGATAAAGGTTCTTGTGGTCCGGTAGGTCAAATCCGACACATGAACAAAAGATAAAGAAAAGATAAAGGTTTCTATGGTCCAGTAGGTCAAGCCTGACACAGGGACAAAAGAAAAGAAAAGAAAAGATAAATGTAAACGAATACGTTACAGGATGAGATTGTGTCAAAAGGCCTGAGAACGAATGCGTTACAAGATGAGGTTGGGTGTCAAAAGGCATGGGAATGTGGGCATTACAGGATGAAGGCTAGAGCCCAAAAGGCCTAGGAACGTAGGCGTTACAGGATGAGACAGTGTGCCAAAAGGCCTGGGAATGCAGGCGTTTCAGGATAAGCCAGTGTGTCAAAAGGTCTAGAAACGTATGTAAACAGAAATGAAAATAGAAAAAAGAAAAGAAAAGTAAAGAATAGAATATGAAAAGAGAAACATATACGAATACAGAAATGGAAACGGATACGGAAATGGTACGAGCAAAGATACCATTACGGAAACGGGAACAGAAACAGAAACAGAAATGGAAATGGAAATAGAAACGGAAACGTAAACGGAAACGAGTTTCCAGAAATGGAAACAAATACAGACACGGGAATAGATACGGAAACGTGTATGATCACGGATATCGAAACAGATACAAAAACAGGAACGAAAATAGAAACAGAAGGAAAGTACGAAAGTGAGAAAATATAAAAGATAAAAGAAAGAAAACGAAAAGAGAAATTGCATACGATTTTAAAATGGCTCAACATGTGCATCTAGCATTTAAGTTCTATCACTTACTGAACGTTAGACTCATAGTTTATGTCTTGCGATGTAGGTACAAGCACAAGAGAAAATGACGAATAGATTAAGGAGCAGCTGATGAAGGATTTGCACGGGTGAGTCTTGTAGCTGGTTAGGCTAATGGTATTAAAGAGAAAAGAATTTTGTAAACATAGTGTAAACAGGTGTTATTCTTTACATGAATAATTTATGCTTCCACTATGAAATAATTTAAAGTCTTCCGCTGTAAATGAAGAAAAAAGATTTTATAAATAAAGTCTTCCGTTGTTAATAAAGATTTAAGTAAAAGGTTTTAACGATCAGGTTTTAGGAAAAGAACTCTGATTTCAAGGTTTCAATAAAGATTTCAGTTGTTTTATGAAAGTTTTAAATTTTGATGCATTTTTAAAGGTAATAAAAATCGGGTCATTACATTACGCACCTCACCAATATTTTTAGGTTGCGGCCATTCCAATATTGCTAATATCTTAGCGGGATCGATTGAGATTCTATCCTACAATATGATGTGACCTAGAAAATTAATACAACTTAGCCAAAATTCACATTAAAAAAAATTTTCATACAACTGGTGTCTTTCCAATGTTGATAAGGTTCTCCATAAATGTTCCTTGTGTTTAGGGGTGTTCAAAACCGAACCAAACCGATGAACCGAACCAAAACCGATCAAAAAATTGAAACCGAATAAGGTTTTTTCTATTAAAAAAATCAAATAAGGTTCTCTTTTATAAGAACCGAGTGTTTTGGTTCGATTACCGGTTTTAGTTTTTCAAAACCGAAAAACCGAAAACGAACCGCATAAATACATTTATAGTGTTTTTTTGTTTTTGAAGTTCCATATTCGGTCATTCATGCATCAGCCTCTGAAGTGATTTTAGCTCCAAAAAACCTAATAACTATTTTTTGGACAAAATTTTGTTTTGAAAAGAGAAGAGGAAGAATAATTTTATTGTTATTAATTACGATTTTATAATTTTTATACAATTTTTATTATAATATTTGAAAAAAAAATTAATAAAGAAAAAACCGAAACCGAACTGAAACCGGAACCAAGATTTTAAAACTGAAACCAACTCGGTTCTAATTTTTCTAAAACCGATTCCGGTTTTGTAATTTTAAAACCGAAACCGACTAGTTTGGTTTAATTTCACATCAAAACCGAACCGAACCGAACCGTGAACACCCCTACTTGTGTTCCTCTTCTGTCCGGGAATAGATTAATATATCATTAATAAAAACAATAACAAATTTATCAAAAAACTCCTTAAAAACATGGTTCATTAAATTTATGAATGCAGTAGGGGCATTGGTCAATCCAAATGAAATTACCAAAAATTTATAATGGCCATATTGAGTGCAAAAAGTAGTTTTTTGGAATATCATATTTTTTTATCTTTAGTTGATAATATCCTAATCTCAAGTCCATTTTTGAGAATACACTAGCACCCTACAATTGATCGAACAAATCATCAATTCTAGTTAAAAGGATATTTATTCTTTATTGTTACCTTATTTGGCTCCCGATAGTCGATACACATTCTTATAGAACCATCTTTCTTTCTGAAAAATAATATTGGCGCCCCCCATGAAGAGAAACTAGGTAGTATAAAACCTTTATTGACTAATTCCCCTAACTGAGTTTTTAATACCTTCATTTCTACTAGAGCCATTAGATACAAATTCTTGGATACAAGAGATGCTCTATGATATACATCAATAACAAATTCAATATCTCTATCTGGCGGCAATCCTGGTAAATCATTCAAGAAAACTTTGGAGAAATATTGTACTACAGAAAGCTCATTTAAACTCTTACCATTTTTTATACTAGTGTCTTTCACATTGGCTAAAAATCCAGTACATTCATGTTTCAGCAACTGTTGGGCTTTTAATGTCGCAATAATTGGTAGTTTGGAAACATTTTTCATGCCATGAAAGATATATTCTTCATCATTTAGAGGTTTAAACGGTACTGTTTTGTTTCTACAATTTATGGTGGCAAAATTCTCATATAGCCAATCCATTCCCAAAATAACATCATATCCTTTCATATCTATTACTATAAAGTTGGCATACATATGTCTGCCAGTTATAGTGACTAAATAATCCTTTAAAACATGATTAGCATATAGACATTCTCCAGAGGGTAACATCATATTATAATCATGTTTAAAATGTTCAGGCCAAAATCTTAGTTTATTACTAAACATGGTTGATGCAAACGAATGTGTGGCTCATGAATCTATCAATGTATATGCTGCCATGTTACCAACAAAAATAAAACCTAACACCATGGCAGAATTATCCTCTTTATCAGATTCAATGAATGCAAAAATCCGTGCATTAGTCCTTTGTTCGTTGGTCAATGTTGGGCAATCCTGAGTGAAGTGTCCCTCCTTTTTGCATTTAAAGCATTGTTTCGCTCTCAATTTACATTCTCCATAATGATTTCTTTTACACTTCGGGCATTGCTTCTTGGTGCTCACAAAGGGTTCGACCAAAACTCGTTTATCCTTTCCTGCTGGCTTCCTCCTTGAATAGATCTTTTTGGACCCCACATGCTAAGTTGTCTAAAATTCTTTTATTTACTATAATAAGTTTGAGCTTCTTCAACTTCAAGAGCCTTAGTTATTATTGTTGAATAGGTAACACCTTGTGTTCTTGAAATTCTCACTCATCGATAAATATCAGCCTTGAGGCCCTGTATGAACTGGTGTACTTTATGCTCATTAGTACTTACTAAATGTGTATCGTATCGAGATAGGGATTCAAACTTACGAACATATTCCGCCACCGATCCCATTTGTCAAAGCCGCACAAATTCAATTAACTTACTTGTTATGACTGTGCAACTGAAGTATTTCTCATAAAACTTTTCCCTAAACATTTCCCAAGATATTTCTCTGGCATTGTACCGAGTTTTCATCATATCCCACCAATGTCGAGCATCATTGGCTAGCATATAGATAGCACATGAAACTTTTTCTTTGTTCTCAATGTTTGCAAAATCAAATATATCTTCTAATGTTCGAATTCATTCTTCAGCATGACTTGGATTAGAGGTGTTTCCATTAAAAGCAGGTGGCCTAAGTCGTATGAATCTTTCGCAACCTGTCCAATTGGTTGCCTGAGGATTATCTTGTCCCATATATCTTTCGATATAACTAAAATTGTCATTCAACTAAATGAGTTAAACAATCAATGATGTTATTTCTTTCCTCTATTTGCCTTTGCCTTTGTCCCATACCTTTGTCTCAGTCCCGTATACATACAAAGTTATGAAAATATAAATGATTATCTTCTGGATTTGTTGTTTGGCTTTGTAGTCTACAGAATTGGTTGTTTTGATACCATAACTATAATACCCCAAAAATAATAAAATACTTTGTATTACAAATAAAAAAATATACTTTGTACTTCAATTTGTATTACAATTTTTTTCTTTTTTCCCACAAGAGTGTTATGGACATGAGCTACCTTCTATAATATCATAGCGGAAGACTCTATTTTAATTATTAGTAGTTCATATTTAATAGTTACACATAATAATTAAGTAAACCAAACTTTTTCCTGTTTCAATAATCACCAAATACATGCTCATTTTTCATTCCTACTATCAATTACCATGCTAACATATGTCAACCATGCAACAACCATAATTATCATTTCAAACAGTGTTTGTCAACACTAAACAGTCCATCACTCGAAAATATAAATTTGGAGTCCATCCCCATTACAAAATTTACACGTTATCACCCAACTACCTCCCATAGCCATGAATGTTGCAACCCAATTATATAGTCTATTAAAGGCTTCTTCCATAGTTATCTCAGTCACGTTCATCCACACATAGGTTCTCATTTCCTTTTACATCACAAGTTCGTTTATGAGTTGAAATACTCAGTAAGCAATAGAAAATAGACAAAATAATATACACAATGAATCATTCAATCTGTATTTCATCTTCCACTTTTCACTCCAACCATTGGGTACAGTCTAGGGAATGAAATTGGTATAGTTTAGTCCACCTCTTACAGGGCAACTAATTTCAATTCCAGCCACAAACGATTCATTACTTATTTTCATCTCTTTCTTAACACAGTTCACAGTGAAGAGCTTGTTAAATAAACAAGTTTCAATAATAAACAGAAAATATTTAAACAGAGTCTTTAGTAAAGCAAACACCTTAACAATCAACAAAAATGAAGCAGTTTAACAAAGAGCATAAAAACAACTCCTTTAACAATAAAGCAAAATGAAGCAGCTTATCAAAGAGCATAAAAACAACTCTTTTAACAATAAAGCAAAATGAAGCAGTTTAATAGAGCATAAAAATAACTCCTTTTTACTAAAACAAAGTTTAAAATTATTGAAAGAAAACAAAACCTGTGATGTAGGCAGTTTAAGCCAAAACACACTATTACTTACCTGAATTTTCAAACTCTGCTCATTTTCTCCCCTTTCATCTTCACGGTCCATTTCCTTATATAGCCGATGAAGTACAGGGAGAAGGGACATGTGTTGATTTTCTCTTCATCAAAATTTTTACAGTAATCATCACACCAAATGAGTCATAGACGCTTCATCGCTTCATTGGTATTGGATTCAGTTTGGACAAAAACGCAACCAATTATTGCATATTTTCTCCAAAAACATCGCTGTATCGGACACAATTTAGCTTCTACGGATGCGTTTCCATCCGCGAAAGACACGTGCCGTCCCAAAATAGGCAATGGTCTATTCTACGGATGCCTTCCCATCTGCAGACACGTACACTCCCGTGATAGCACTGTTTATTATATGTTATTTAATCAAATGGTAACATTTCCACAAACCGTGGACATAATTGACATGTCGTTTGTCATATACTTACCACATTCCTTATGCAAGGGAATATTTCCCATTCGTGGAAGCATTTACGTATGTATCCAACGATTCTCCTTAATTCTTAATTCATGATTTGACGGCTGTGATTTTTCTTGCGCGGCAACTTTCCCTTCCACAAGGAATATTACCCATCCGGGAAAGCATTTTCCCATGTATCCAATGACCTAATTCAATCATGCTTCACGATCCGATGGTTCTTATCCTTTATGCACAACATCTTTCATGAGGCATCTTCCGCCATCCCTTCATTGTTCCAGCGGCTACCCTTTACCCTATTCCTTTCCATCATTTCTTCCATGATTTTCTATCAACTATTATTAACATTATTTTTTTTGTAACATTTTTCTTTGTCAATTTTATTTGTATTAATTAACCTCACATTTTTATTTATCCAAAATACCCTTCATCGCTTAAAATTCATTGGATGTTACAGTGATCGATTTCATGATATTGTTTCTGAAAGAGATGACATTGATGTTCAACCCTCTAAATCAAGTGAAAGATTGATTGTTGTTCATAACACTCAAGTTCAAATGAGTGTTGAACAACCAATAAATGATGTTCCACAAGTTGCTGATAATAATTCAGTAGATCGAATTCTTAAGGAATTTCTAGATATTGTTGATCAATCAATTGAACAACAAATTTCTCAAGAAAATGTTGGAACAATACTAAAGAGATCTACTAAGAGAAAGAAAATCACATATTCCTAGTGACTATGTGACATATCTATAGGAATCAAACTATAATGTTGGAGCTGAAAATGATCACGAGATGTTTTCACAAGCTATAAGTTATAGTGAATCAAGTTTATGGTATGATGTCATGAAAGATGAAATGAATTCTAACAGAGTTTGGGATCTTGTCGAGTTGCCTGATGGTGTAAAAGCAATTGGATGTAATTAGGTCTTTAAGACTAAGAAAGACTCGTTGGGCAACATTGAAAGATATAAAGCGAGACTCGTTGCTAAAGGATTCACTCAAAATGAAGGAAACGATTACAATGAAACTTTTTCTCCAGTATCTAAGAAAGATTCTGTAATATCTAGAAAATCCATGTATGTATATGTAAAGAATTTTTGTGGAATATATGTTTTGTTAGAAGAAATGTGTTTTTTACACTTAATACATCTGAAAATTCTAAGTAAATATAAGTATGAAGTGAATAAAAGGGATGTTCATCTAAATAATTAAGGGGTAGAAGGAAAATGAAGGGTGGCGGTCGATCATAGGTAGGGTGGTCGATCTCCTTTGTGAAAAAGTTATACAAAGTGTAAGAAATTTGGAAGCGGTTGATCAACTAAATGAGGTGATCGACCAGTTCCAAAGCAAATTTTATACAGATTGTAACCATTTTGGAAGCGGTCGATCGTCCACTGGAGGGTGATCGACCAGTATCTCTGGAAAAGGTAGAATTGTGGTCGATCATCAATGAATGGTGGTCAATCGTGGTCGGGGCAGTTCAAGATTTTGAAATTTTCGGTCGATCACGTGAAGAGGGTGAGTGATTGACCGGAATATCAACAGTCGCCTGAAAATATGGTAGAATGCCACAAATCCACAGGAGAAAAAGAGAAGTAGGTGGCTACTTTGTTAAGTGACACCTCTTGTGTGAAATCCAGATGGAGGTTTTGTTATGTGCCACCTCTTGAGTGTAGTGCCTATAACACTGAAGTGTTGGAGTTAGGCAGAATTCACGGGAGTCTTCTGGTTTTCTAAAGGATATTCCAGAGTGTTGTGCAGTTGCTGTGTAAGGGAGGAGATTCTGCAAAGGAGTTTTCGAAGAAGGTAAGGAATGGTGTATGTGTTTTGCCAGAGGTGGCCTATATCATAAAATTAGGAATATTTACTGATGGTTGAACTTTGTTCTGCTGGATTGCTATAAACTGTTGTTGAGTTTATTTTGTGGGTTGAAGAGGGGTTCTCTGTTCTAATCATTGCTACATCATGTTGAGGACTATTGTGTGAAATATCTTGATTATACATTACAAGATTTAGAAAGTTGGTTTGGTCACTGCTTTGGAAATTTTGTTCGAATGATACTCTTTTGGTTGCTAACTTGCTCCTTGCTGTTATAATGATGAAAGGATTGAATTGTTCTATGAAATTACTGCCTTGCTAAACCATATAGCTGAGAAAAATGTGGAAATGGTTGGATAGTTGTTCTCTGTTATTTACTACTTTGATGAACTGTTAAATTGAGGATAATGTTAAGGTATAATAGACACGGTTTTGTTACTATTGATTAATCTATGATGAGTTTAGTGATGGAAAGACATAGTTATATTAATGCTCATTTTATTATACATTTGCTCTCTATTTTATCATTGATGAATTTAGAAAATGCTACACTATGGGGTTAGGGATGCTTAAGTTGTAATTGCTCACTGTTTTAGCTCATGATATGTTACTTCAAGTTTTATGCTCAACTTCACTGTCTGTAATTGAATGTCTCTTGCCATACATTCTATTAATTGTTGAGATTTATATAATGTTTGAAGTGCATCCATTACATGCATCATGAGAAGGGCATATAAAAAGATTGGCATATACATGCAGTGCATTTAAATGAAATGAATGTAATAAACGTAAAGCCCAACATGGACTATAGGGTTCATCTTTTCATCTATATAAGAAATCCCCAACGTTTGGACTGGCTAGTGAAACGTAAACTAAAAGACAGAAAAGATAGGTTCTTTTTTTAGACAGACTGTATAAGCATACATGGATCATTGCATTTCATTTTATCCCTTATTAAGCCTTAGACTAATAATTTATCTTGTGACATAGATGAAAATAATGATCCTAACGAAGTACAAGTGGAAGGAGCATGACACAAGGAGCGCTTGCGTTACCTGGCCCGTTATTGACCTTGGGGGTTATGGCTCACAAAATGAAACAAAGGGTGTTAAAATGGTTCAAGGACTTTAAATTTTTTAAAGGTGGTATTTATTTTGTTAACTATGAAGTCTTGTTAACATGGCGAACATATGTTTTGAAAGACTTCCGCTTTTGAAAAATTTTTATATGGCTAACGAAAAGATAAAAGGTAAAAAGGGATGTTACTGATTCTCTTCGCATTATTTTAGCATTAGTTGCACATTTTGATTTTGAGTTGCAATAAATGAATGTAAAAATGATTTTTCTCAATGGAGAGCTAGATGAAGAGGTTTACATGAAACAAAATGAAGGATTCTCCTCTAGTGATGGTGAGCAATTAGTATGCAAGCTTAAGAAATCCATATATGGATTGAAAAAAACCTCCTATGTCATTGATATTAAGATTCATCGAGACAGATTTTGAGGCATTTTAGGTTTGTCTCAAGAAATTTATATCAATAAAATTTTAGAGAGATTTCGGATGAAAGATTGTTCACCTAGTATTGCTCTAATTGTGAAAGGTGACAAGTTCCTTGAGAACCAGTGCCTAAAGAATGACTTTCAGAGGGAGCAAATGAAGAACATTCCATATGTTTCAGTTCTTGAAAGCCTGATTTATGCTCAAGTCTGCACAAGACCTGACTTGTTGTTGGAATGTTAGGAAGATATCAGAGTAATCCAAGTAAGGACCACTATATTGCTGCAAAGAAAGTGTTGTGCTACCTTTAAGGAACAAAAGACTACATGCTTATGTACAGACGGACTGATAGCTTGAATATGATTGGCTACTCAAATTTAGATTTTGTTGGCTGCGTTGATTCATGTAAATGAACATATGGATACATTTTTATGTTTGTCGGTGTAGCTATATCTTGGAGAAGTACAAAAAAAAACTTGACTACCACATCTACTACGGAGGCTGAGTTCGTATCATGTTTTAAGGCTATTTCACATGGTGTATAGATGAAGAGTTTTACTTTGAGACTTAGAATCGTGGATTCTATTTCTAGGCCACTAAAGATATATTGTCACAATTCAGCTGCTATTTTTATAACTAAAAACAATAAAAGTGGTAGTCAAAGTAAGCATATCGACATTAAGTATTTTGCTAGAGGGGAACATGTTAAGGATGATACAGTGGTCATCAAACACATTAGTACTAAATTGATGATAGCAGATCATTTGACTAAAGGCATGCCACCATCTAAATTTAAAGATCATATAGAAAGAATGAGACTTGGTTCCTCTATGTAATTTTTTGTTGTTAGAACGAATGTTAATGTAACTCTTCCTATGATATTTCTCATATTCATATTTGTTGTGAACATATTCATTTGAGAAATATATTTTAGTATTGGACCTCGAATAAATATAGGGTTTATCCATTAAGATTTTGGGCAATTAAGAAGAAACATAATGCATAGTGATACATGGAAGATAATGGTTGAATTTATTATTATGACATGTCACCATGATTTGTGTGCTGTGATTTCTTACTACAAAAGTAATGTAAAACTCAGACTAAATGGGATAATGTTGGCAGTTTGTCATTGCCAATTTAGTCTGGTTTTCTGTTCATTTTTTGTTGGTTTACTTGATAGTTTTTGTCAAGTAACCACCCACTCCTACTCACTCTTCTTTATGAAAACATCTTCCACCAAGAAGTTTAAGAAAATTGAAGAAAAGAGATTGATTTCCTAAGCCAAACGTCTCTTTCACCAAATACACTATTATATTGAAACTATTAAGGTTTGAAAGAGATTTTCTGAAAGGAAAGCAGCAGATTTAGATATCAATAACTAGAAGTATTTAGAATTCATTGTGCATTGATGTAAATGTGTTTCCACCATCTCCTATCTTTCTCCATCACTCTTTCTCTCTTTACCCAGTTTCATTATTTCCTTCTCGCCCGCCTCTCTTTTTCAATGCCTCTCTCTCTCTCTCTCTCTCTCTCTCTCTCTCTCTCTATTCTCCTCCTTTTGTTGATTATAATCTTCTGGGTAGCATTTTTCGTCTTTCTTATGAAGAAATTGAAACATCAGACAGTAATAATATTCACTGTATTAAATAGTGTTCCCTTGCACTTGCACATAATTATACACAACAATGAACAATTTCAAAATTTGAATTTCTTTTCAAGAAACAAGATTCGTTGCTCATGATGATGCAAAAGAAGTCGATGTTATTGGGCGAAGTTCGGCATGATATATGATTACTCAATGTTTAGGATTTCATTTGATAAAAACTTCTTACCTCCATGATTGAAGATAAGATGTTCAAAAGGGTAGTAAGAGAAGGAATGAATCTGAGTTGATTCAGAACAAAAACAAAGAGTTTACTACAAAATTTCCTTCTTATTCCTGATCTGAACAAGATATCAAAAACTTCCAGTGGGAGGAGAATTTCGTTCGAGTGAGAAATGATTCACATCGAGACGACAAGACATCTGGTTGTTGAAAAATGATAGTGGTTTAGGGGGATCGAAAAACAAGAAGATTTCTTGGTAGGATCAAGTGGCTTTAAGTGTTAATTTTCTTAGATTTTCATACTTTCATACGAACAATACTTTAATTTCCCTAATCTTTTTAACGTATTTTGATTCAACCAATCATTTCATTAACGGATAAACAATTCAATAATCTTACTAACCTTGATCCATGCTTTTGTTGTAGACTTTTATGCAGAAAAACGTTTATCGCCTTGAACCTTTTTACTTTAAGGTCTCCCTTTGATGATCAAGGGAGTATGTATGTTTTTCTTTAATTCTCCTTTCTTCAGAAGAAACAGCCGAGAGAAAAGGCCAGAGAAAGATAAAGGTTCTGGAGGAGAGCTACAGAGGAAGAGGAAGGAGAGTCTTTTAATACTTCTCTACCCTTTCTTGTCTTCCGTGCAAAAGACATAAAGAGATTATTTAGGAAGAGGAATCAGAAGCCTTTATGAAGGAGAGGAAGAGAACTTTGATACTCTTTCTCTTCTTCCTTTTTCTTTACATAAAGAATATTTCATTAAATGGTAATTTACTTCATTGCCCTTCACTTTACTAGGAATTACGTAAATGTCATTTCATTCTTATCATTTATTTTCATCTTTTTTAACCATACATTATTCACTTTAACAAGGTTAAGTTGAGGGAATTAAAACCCAATTAACTTAATTTCTTTTATGCTTAACAATCATCGTATTAAGCTCCTTAATATTAAGTCAATACACTTAAATTAACACAGATCACATTTATAGATTATTAGAAAATAATCTAACAATCACCCACTTGGGCTATGTTATTTTAACTGTAAGAAAATCGATTTCTAGGTATTACTTTTTAGCTGTCACAACTTGAAATTCACAATCTTTTCTATAGTGTACCATAATGTGAATTTATCAAGTGTTTTTTTCATAATGAATTGTATAATCGGATCATGGCAGTCACAAGTTTTTAATGACGACATGATTCTTTCCATGTATCACAAATTAACACAATTCATTAATTCTTTAATTGAGGAACACTATATATTTACCTTTCAACTTTAATTTTTCATAAAGTTTACATATTATTCATAAACAACTTTAATTGTATACACCATTCTATGAATAATAAACATGTATACAAAAACATTTCCTTAATGAATTCAAAAGTGTTATACAATACAAGTTATGTTTTTACAATCACATATACAAAGATTTTTTACCTAAGCTCATCCTTTCAACATGTTCTTTAAAGGCATTGGGTGGCAATCCTTTCGTTAATGGATCCACTATCATCTAACTTGTATTTATATGCTAAATGCACACTTTTTGTTTTTGTATCTCTTCTTTGACTGAAAAGTACTTTAAATCCATATGTTTTGCTCATTTCGAGTACTTGTCATTCTTCGAGAAGAATACAGCTGCAAAATTGTCACAATAAATTTTTAGCGGTCGATCTATATTGTTGACCATTCCTAGACCCTGAATTAAGTTTCGCAACCACAATGCTTGAATTGTAGTTTCAAAACATACTACAAATTCTACCTCCATAGTGGAAGTAGCAATCAAAGACTGCTTTCCACTTTTCCATGATACGACTCCTCCGGCTAATAGGAACACGTAACCAAATATAGATTTCCTCGAGTCTACACATCCACCATAATCTTAATCCAAATATCCAATCACCTCAAGATGATTTGATTTTCTGTACATGAGCATGTATTCCTTTGTTCCTTGTAAATACAGAAGGACTTTCTTTGCAGCTTTCCAATGATCCATTCCTGGGTTACTTTGATATCGGCCTAACATCCCTACTGCAAAACTGATGTCTAGCCGATACATGTCATCCATTTCCTTACGTTCAAAAACATTTTTTGGACATTGCATTTGATTAAACTTGTCCCCTTTCTATATTGGAGCAACACTAGCGCAACACTAATCCATTCTAAATCTCTCAAGAATTTTATCGATATATCTTTTCTGATAAAATCCTAGCAAACCTTGTTGTCTATCACAAAATATTTCTATTCCAGTTACATAGGCTGCCTCACCCATATCTTTCATTTCAAAATTCTTAGACAGAAAAGCCTTTACATCATATAACATTCCCTTATCATTTGCAACAAGAAGAATATCGTCAACATACAGTATCAGGATACTAAACTTACTCCCACTGACCTTCATATAGATACACCAATCAATAGTGTTCTCTATAAAACCATACGACGTAATGGTATCGTTAAACTTAATGTACCATTGTCTGGAAGCTTGTTTTAATCCATAAATTGACTTCTTCAATTTACACACCAATTTTTCATTTCCAGGAAATGAAAACCCTTGTGATTGATCCATATACACTTCTTCCTCTAACTCACCATTAAGAAAGGCGGTTTTTACGTCCATTTGGTGAAGCTCTAAATCATAATGAGTTACCAAAGCCATAACTATCCTTAAAGAGTCATTCTTTAAAACTAGAGAGAAGGTCTCTTTATAGTCAATGTCGTCTTTCTGAGTGTAACCTTTGGCGACAAGTCTGGCCTTAGACCATACTATGTTACCTTTTGAGTCATGTTTGTTTTGGAAAAAATCCATTTACAACCAATACGTTTCTTTCTTTCAGGTAACTCTACAAGTTCTCCGACTTTATTATCATCCATCGATTGCAACTCTACTTTCATAGCATTTAACCACTGTTCGGAATTATTACATTCCATGGCTTGTACAAATGAAACTGTATCTTTGTTGTTACTTAAGTCACATTCCTCTTTAAGTGAATAAATCATATAATCATCAGAAATTGCTGGTCTTCTTTTCCTTACAGACCTTCACAATTCTGGTTCTTATGATGGTTCACTTACAACTTGTCTATTATCAATATATTCATCATTGACACGTTCACTTTGATTGGTTTGAATATTCATATGTCGTTCCGGTATATTGTTGGACTATGATACAACAAAAGGAATGACAACTTGATGAGAAGTACTAGGTGTTGTTTCCTCCACCCAATTCTCTTGAATATTCACATTTCGTGATTCATCACTCCCACTAAACTCGCCATTCCCAATGAATCGAGCATTTCCAGATTCAACTATTCTTGTACTATTCTTTGGACAGTAAAATATGTACCATTTTGACTATTCCAAATAGCCGATGAAATAACCATTGATTGTTCTTGCATCGAGCTTCTTTTCATGTGGATTATATATCCTTACTTCTGCCGAAAAAACCCAAACATGGATATGTCTCAAACTAGGTTTCCTTCCCGTCCACAGTTCATAAGGTGTCTTAGGAACTGCCTTACTAGGAACCCTATTCAGCAGATATGCAGCGGTTTTCAAACTGTGCATCCACAATGATAAAGGTACATCACTATTATTCATCATACTCCTAACCATTTCGATAAGAGTACAATTCTGCCTTTCAGCTACACCATTTTGTTGTGGTGTTCTCGGCATTGTATACTGTGCACAAATGCCTCTACTTTCGAGAAACATTGCAAATGAACCTTTGTTTTGTCCATTTTCATCAAATTTTTCGTAATATTCACCACCTCTATCAGACCTCACTACCTTTACTTTTCTATCTAACTGTCTTTCCACCTCATTGATGAATATTTCTATAACATTCATTGCTTGAGACTTTTCATGCAGTAGATACAAATAATCATAACATGAGAAGTTATCGATAAATGTGATAAAATATTTTTCACCACTCCATGAAAGAGTGTCGAATGGACCACATATGTCACTGTGTATCAATTCTAAAAGTTCACTGCTTCTTGTGGCAGGATACTTTGATGTGTGTTTAGTCTGCTTTCCTTTAATGCAATCTATACACACGTCCCAGTCATTTAAATCTAATTGAGGTAAAATATTACTTTTCATTAACCTCAACATCCTTTATTTAGATATATGACCTAGACGTTTATTCCATAATAAAGCAGAACTTTCATTTGTTGTATTACGTTTAGTTCCAATTACATAATTAACATTAAACAGAGATTCAATATATTTAGCATTGAGAATGAAACAGTACAATCCATCCTTCAAAATACCAGAACCATAACAGTATTTTTGCTTGTACAAAGACAACACACCATTACCAATCTCAATGTTAAATCCAACATAATCCAACTTTGTAACAGAAATTAAATTCCTAGCACATTCAGGAACATAGAGACACTTTTCTAAATCCATACGATATCTAGTGTCCAAGATCAATCTATACGTCTCAATTCCTTCTATCCATGTTTTCATTATGTTTCCCATATACAGGAATTTGTCATTCCCATTTATGGGCTGGATTGAAAGAAATCTCTGTGTAACATTAGATACATGAGTAGTAGCTCCATAATCTAACCACCAAGTATAGGCCATTCTATAATATTTGATTCAAAGCATACTGAAACAAATAGTGTACCTTTCTTTTCGAACAAAACTTTTCATTTTGGGCAATCTTTCTTGATGTGTCCAGCTTTGTTACAAAAGCAGCATTTAAGCTCTTTTCGGATTTGACCATCTTTCATCTTTAATTGGCCTTTTCCCTTCTGTTTGTTCTTCTTACTAGGATTTCCTGGATTTCCTTTGCTACTATTGGCTTCCTTCTGAAATGTTAAATGAACAGTATGGTCCTTCAATTTCTTCAACCTCCCTTCTTCTTGAATTAACATGGTCTTAATTGCTTGAAAGTTTCATTTTTCTTTAATGGTGTTATAATTCACCTGGAACTGGCCAAATTCAAAAGGAAGTGAGTTGATGATAAATTGAACCAAGAATGATTCACTTACATCCATACCCAACGTTTTCAGCCTTGCTGCCAAATTGGCCATGCTTGTTACATGATCATGAATGGATTGTGACCAATCAAATTTATTGGTCGTCAACTCACTCATCAGATTCCTTACAACGGACTTATCCATAATGTCTGATTGGGAATATGTCTTTATTTTCGACATGAAATCCTTTGCATCATTCATCTTTGGCATTGATGGCTTAATATTTTCTGCCATTGTCATTTTCATCAAGCTCAAACTCATCCTATTAGACCGCTCCTAAGTCTCACTGTATGACTTGTCAGCTTCTGTATTTGTCTCATTAATGGCTGGTGGTCTATCACAAACTAATGTCAGGTCCAAATCCAATACACCCAATTGAAACTGGATTTGTTCAGACCAATCAACATAGTTAAAACCATTGAACTTGAGTAGTAAATTACCAGAGGCGAATAAATTTTTAGAAGCTGCAAAAATATAACACATGCTCATTCATTAACTTGATCGAATTTAGATAAACATAATTTCATTTATTTAAGTTCATCTTTATGTAATCCTTAAAGAAATAATCAATCATTGATGTTATAGTATAAACTTTAATAGACTCATAAACATATTCAATGTAATATATTTAATATCTTTGGATATTTAAACATCTTAATTATATATGTAAATGTGTCACTTGAATATTATTAATTATAAACATTGGTCCACCTTTGGGTGACCTACTAGTTTATAATTAATAATTTCCTTTCAATAAATCACCATAATTAAATGAATAAATTACATAATTTAATATTGATCACTTCAAACTAGGTCACTTTGATGACTACTAAGTTTCTATTCACCAATATTTAATTGAGTAAACTTTTATTTATATCATTTACTTTAACTTTTATTTCTGCCTTACGGACGACTAGCGGACGTGAAACTCGAGTCCGCTATCGTCCGAAATGGACACTTAATTTAACAGATTCAATGCAGATGAGATTTTTTGCATCCGCAATGATCCGCCAGCGTCTGCATATGCAAAATTGGAATGACAGATTCGATACAGAAACGTTCTGCTTGCGTCCGCACGGATCCGCTAGAGTCCTATAGTTGCAGACAGTGTCCGCAAGCTACATATTTGAATGCAGAAAGAATTTGGTCGATTTCTTCAGTTGAAATCAACTTCCTTCGCACCTCTTTAATTCCATAAAACAATTTTTTTTTAATCATAGTGAGTAATCAAACTCTTGATCAACACTTTTACGCAAAACTTGATGCACAATCAATTATGCAGCAAATCAACTTTAACACAAGACCAATTATGCATAAAAGTTAACTTTTTAGCAGAAACAATTTTATGCAGCAACTATTATGCGTCAAAATCAACTTTTACATTCAGAATAATTATTGAGCAACTTTCAACTTTCATGTAGAATCTTTATGTAGAACAATTATACAGCAATTCCACCTTTATGTTCAGAACAATTACGATGAACTTTTATGCATCAAAAACATCGTTTATGCAGCAAAGAAACGCAACAAAATCAACTTTTATAAAATCCTTATTCATGGCAAATCAAAAATGTTAATTACCGTACTCTGATACCAATTGTTAATTTTCTTTGATTTTCATACTTTCATACGAACAATACTTTAATTTTCCAAATCTTTTTAAAGTATTTTGGTTCAACCAATCATTTCATTAACGGACAAACAATTCAATAATCTTACTAACCATGATCCATACTTTTGTTGTAGACTTTTATGCAAAAAAATATTTATCGCCTTGAACCTTTTTACTTTAAGGTCTCCCTTTGATGATCAAGGGAGTATGTATGTTTTTCTTTAATTCTCCTTTCTTCAGAAGAAACAGCCGAGAGAAAATGCCAAAGAAAGATAAAGGTTCTAGAGGAGAGCTACAGAGGAAGAGGAAGCAAAGTCTTTTAATGCTTCTCTACCCTTTGTTGTCTTCCGTGCAAAAGACTTAAAGATATTATTTAGGAAGAGGAATCAGAAGCCATTATGATGGAGAGGAAGAGAACTTTGATACTATTTCTCTCCTTCTTTTTTCTTTATGTAAGGAATATTTCATTAAATGTTAATTTACTTTATTGCCCTTCACTTAAATGTCATTTCATTCTTATCCTTTATTTTCATTTCTTTTAACCATACATTATTCACTTTAACAAGGTCAAGTTGAGAGAATTAAAACTCAATTAACTTAATTTCTTTTATGCTTAACAATCATCACATTAAGTATCTTAATATTAAGTCAATACACTTTAATTAATATAGACCATATTTATAGATTATTAAAAAATAATCTAACATTAAGGATCAAGTGACTTTAAGGGTGTAGCTTCATTCTAAAAAATCATCATAAAAATCTTAATTTTCTTGCAGCTTGTTTGCTCCATTCCAGATTATATTTTGCAAATAATAAGTAGCTTTGAATGACAAGGAGATGCAATAAAATAGGGTCATAATCATCAATTGCTGATAGTTAAGTGTCTCGTTAGACAATATCTGCAGATTTATTCAAAAAAATGGCAAGGCTTTCCCAAGAAAATCTCATAGAAAAGTAAATTATTATGAGAGAGATGATGATAATAAGGTCCCAAAACCAACAGACAGACCACCTCAAGCTTCAAAAAGGAAGAAAAGAAGCAGAAATACAGAAAAAGAGAGAGCGAAACTTGAGGAAGAAGAGGGGAGTGCTATGCTTTTTGCAGGATGGGAACGCCTCAGTTCATTCCCACCCCCATAAGTTCCCTTGGCTTTTACTGACACCCTCTTCTTAAAATTCTCTTCTTCCTCAGCTCTCACCTCCCGTTTTTCATTTCCCCTTCTGCTCCGTTCGATTGTTGCGTTAGTTGAATCTGCAAAATATTTACGTCAAGATCTTTTTCTGAAATTTTATAAACAGATGTGGAATAAAATAGAAACAAAGAACTGCAGATGCTTACGCTGGTGTTGTTTTTCTTGCTCCGAAGCTGGCTGCTCTTTGATTTTGAGGGTGGCACTGCTTTCAACCAGAGAAAATGAGAGAAGTTTGAGGCACAAGATGAAGAGCAGCCCAGCTAGTAATCCTCTCTTCATGTTATTGATCTGGTTTTGATTAGAGAGAGAGAGAGAGATGATGATGATGAAGAACGAAAGGAACTCTCTAATTTAAGGTTAACTGGCTGCTTCTGAGTTTGAGAAGAAAAACTACATTTTTTTAATACAAATTACTGTACATTTCACTATTTGCGGCGCTCACTTTTTTAGCTTCTTCTCTGATCTAAGACCCGACATAGGAGAGTGAAAGTAGAGAAAGAAGAAAGGAATCCCTTATAATTTAAGAAAAGGAAAAACATCATCATGATAATATTTTGAGAATGTGATTCTTGTCCGATCATTTTGTTTTGTTTTTTTGGTATCAGTCTATCAGTCGAGACCCTGTTAACCAACCTTTAACATCAAAGCAATGTGAATGGATGGATACACTACCAAGGAAGTGGAGAGAGAGAGAGAGAGAGAGTCAGATGAGGAATAAAAAGAATCATTCAAATCTGTAGCATTGGGTACAAACAAAAAATCTTGATAAGAAAGAATTATATCGCACTGGCAGAGAAGCTTTAAAACCAAGGAAAATGCCAACCCACTGTTAGAGAAAGAAACCAAGGAAAATGACGATTCTGGCATTGAAAGCTGAAGAAATCCCACTCCCACCTGATTTCAATCCGCCAGTGGCGGCGGCGGCGCCAGCTCTGGCGGCTGACCGTGATCCACCACCCTTCCTGATAAAAATTGCGGTTCCTTTTTTATATCGGGGAAGTCTCCGGAACGCGTCTCCGCCAACTTTCTTCTCGGAAGCCGAAGCTGGTTCGGATCTTCCATCAGAGGCTTTGAGTCATCTTCTTCGCATAAAATAGGACAGAATTGAGAGAGAAAGAGAATAGAGGCGACGAGGAAGAAAGAGATTCTGCAGGTTTTGTTGGACATTTTATCGAGAAAATTTAGAATATTATGTTGTAGTTATTTTGGTTTAATTTTGAACCCCAATTTGGTCTGGTTTATTGGATGGTTTTTATTGAGAAAAACTGTCCACTTTTTATGCCTATTTATCGCCCATTCAAAACTAAATCAAGATTTCTTGATGGAAAGATATTGAGAAAGTTTGACATACGGAGAGTTTTCTAGAAAAGAAAACATTAAGAAAGAGGTTTCCCAATATCTACGATTTCATTCAAAAAATATACCTTCGTATAGAAACCGGTGGATTTGGAAGAAACTTTTAAGGAAGGAAGCAGCAGTCCCTGTTTTAATTTTCAATGGCTAGAGATAATTGATTTAATTCCACACTTGATCTAAATGCTTTATTTTGATATAGAAAGCATGTTTACATCGTTGAAGTAATGTTGTATCTAACATTTGATATCAGAGCCATTGTTTAAACCTCTACCTTGAAAAGAGTTTGAAATTGGTTTCTGAAAAAAATTCTGTAAAAATTTAAAGATTGAGTTTTTGGATGATTTCAATGTTTTAAATGTTTTAAATCATTCATAAACTTAGTATTGAATGATAAGTAATTAAAAATTATTGTTTTTTGATGTCAAAATTGAGTAGAGAAACTTCAGATTTAGAGGGTCCGATTTCAAGTTGAATTGGGTCACGCTGTTTTGGCTGAAGGAAGAAGATGATATGTACAACAATGGATGTCCATTGTGTTTTAACGGACGTCCGCCGTAGTTGTTATCGTCCATTATGGTTCAACGGACGTCCATATGATGCATGTAGAACAACATACGTCCGTCATGCATCAAAGGACGTCCGTCAGGTGAAAAATATGAGATTAAGGACGTCCAATATGGTCAAACGGACGTCCTTTCCTGGTACAACGAATGTCCATCATGACTCAAAGAACGTCCGTCAAATGCAAAATTGAAGGATTAATGGACGTCCATCTCTCTGTTAATCATCAGATGCAATTGAAGGATTAAGGACGTCCAATTCAGTAAGAGGACGTCCCTCTCTCTTTACTCATTAACAACATATTTGAATGTCCTTAACCGGTTGTTGTGGACATAAATTAAAATAAAAATAATTTTTAATTGAAATAAACGTTATCAATTATATTTATGTTATTTAATTTTATTTGTTATTTGTATGCATTAATTTGTTTAAAAGCATGTTGTAAATAACAATGAAATTAAGTATAAATGTCGAGTGATTTAATATGATTTTATTTAATTGAATAGTAGCCACAACATCTTTAATTAAATAAAGTTATATATCAAATTTGAAAATCACATTATGACATTTATTGTAATTAATTTATCCCACGAGAAATTTTATTGTATTTATTTAATTAATTATAATAAAATATCGAGTTATTTTTCTTAATTACCCATAGGAATTAAGAAAATGAATATAACTTGATAGTTTTATTAATTCAGTGAAAATGAATCTTATTAAATTAAAACTTTAACCCATATGCAAGTTTTATGTTTCTAGATTCATTATTATTGTATGATTTACATTGGTACAGCATGTTATTCAGTTTTTGCCTAAATAAAGCATGTTATTTACTTTTTGCAGCTCTAAATTCATTCAGTTTCTCTGATATTAAATGCGATATACCTGAATTGAGAAGTGAAAATTATAAAGTATGGAAGGAGAGAATTCTTCTTCATTTGAGATGTGTGGACATTGATTATGTTATACGGAAAGACAAACCAATTATAACTCTAACTAGCACTCTAGATGATCTTGCTCTTTATGAATGTTGGGAACGTTCCAATCGCCTTAGTGTGATGTTCATAAAGACTAAGATCGTTGCTGGTATCTGTGGTTCTGTCGAGTAGCATAATGATATTGTGCCATTGCTGAAGGCTATTGAAGAGCAATTTGTAACTTCATATAAGGCACTAGCAAATACACTCATCATGAAATTTTCATCATTAAGGCTCACTACAGTTACGGGTGTGTGTGAGTACATCATGCAAATGAGAGATATTGCGGCTCAACTAAAGACACTTGAGGTTGATATGTCAAATTCCTTCCTAGTGCACTACATTCTGAATACTCTTCCATAGCCATACGGTCCTTTTAAAATCTCTTACAACACACATAAGGATAAATGGTCTATTAATGAATTGATGACCATGTGTGTTCAAGAGGAAGAGAGGCTGGTAATGGAAAGAGGAGATAGTGCATTCATGATGAATGGTGTGGCAAAAAGAAGAAATCGAACATTATTGGACATGGTGAGGAGTATGCGTAGCAACTCCAAACTTCCAAATTTCGCGTGGCCTGATAGACTAAAGACGGAAGTGTATATATTAAATCGAGTTCCAACCAAGATTGTTGAAAAGACGCCATTTGAGTTATGGAAAGGTTGGAAATCGAGTTTGAGACATATACGCATTTGGGGATGCCCATCTGAAGTGAGAATTTATAATCCACAAGAAAAGAAGCTAGACCGAAGGACCATTAGTGGCTATTTCATTGGATATGTCGAGAGGTCTAAGGGGTATAGATTCTATTATCCATCTCATAGCACTAAGATTGTGGAATCAAGAAATGAGAAATTTCTTGAGAATGACTTGATTAGTGGTAGTGATTGGTTTCAGGATATCATTTCTGAAAAAATCACATTGATGTTCAACTCTCTAATTCAAGTGAAAGATTGATTGTTGTTCATAACACTCCTCGAGTTCAAACGAGTGTTGAACAATCAATAAATGTTATTCCACAAGTTGTTGATAATAATCCAGTAGATCTAGTTCTTGAGGAAGTTCCAGAAATTGTTGATCAACTAGTTGAACAACAAATTTCTCAAGAAAATGTTGGAACAACACTGCGGAGATCTACTAGAGAAAGAAAATCAGCTATTCCTAGTGATTATGTCACATATCTACAAGAGCCAGACTATAATGTTGGAGCCGAAAATGATCCTGAAACGTTTTCACAAACCATAAGTTGTGGTGAATCAAGTCTATGGTATGATGCCATGAAAGACGAAATGAATTCTCTGAATTCAAACGGAGTCTGGGATCTTGTCGAGTTACTTGATTGTGTAAAAGCAATAGGTTGTAAATCGGTCTTTAAGACTAAGAAAGACTCATTAGGCAACATCAAAAGATATAAAGTAAGACTCATTGCTAAGGGATTCACACAAAGGGAAGGAATCGACTACACGGAGACTTTTTCTCCTGTATCTGAGAAAACTTCTCTTCGCATTATTTTGGCATTGGTTGCACATTTTGATTTTGAGTTGTAACAAATGGATGTGAAAACGGTTTTTCTCAATGGAAAACTAGAGGAAGAGGTTTATATGAAACAACGTGAAGGATTCTTCTCTAGTGATAGTGAGCATTTAGTGTGCAAGCTTAAGAAATCCATATATGGATTGAAACAAGCCTCTCGTCAGTGGTATTTAAAGTTTCATGATGTTATCTCTTCATTCGGTTTCGTAGAGAACATATGAATCAATGTATATACCAGAAGGTTTGTGGGAGCAAAATTTGTTTATTAGTTCTATATGTGGATGATATTTTACTAGCAACTAATGATAAAGGTATATTGCATGAGGTGAAACAATTTCTCTCTGAAAACTTTGATATGAAGGACATGGGTGATGCTTCCTATGTCATTGGTATTAAGATTCATCGAGACAATTTCCAAGGTTGCTTGGGATTGTCTCAGGAAACTTATATCAATAAAGTTTTAAAGAGATATCGGATGAAAGATTGTTCACCAAGTGTTGCTCCCATAGTGAAGGGTGATAAGTTCCATGAGAACCAGTGCCCAAAGAATGATCTTGAGAGGGAGCAAATGAGGAATATTCCGTATTCTTTAGTTGTTGGAAGCTTGCTGTATTTTCAGATCTGCACAAGACCTGACATTGCATTTGTTGTTGGGATGTTGGGTCGATATTAGAGTAACCCTAGTAAAGACCACTGAACAGCTACAAAGAAAGTGTTACGGTACCTTCAAGGGACCAAAGACTACATGCTTACCTACAGACGAACGGATAGCTTGGATGTGATTAGATACTCCAATTCAGATTTTGCTGGATGCGTTGATTCTCGTAAATCAACATCAAGATATATTTTTATGTTAGCCGGTGGAGCTGTATCTTGGAGGAGTGGTAAATAGAGTTTGACTACCACATCCACTATGGAGGCTGAGTTCATATCATGTTTTGAGGCTACTTCGCATGGTGTATGGTTGAAGAGTTTTATTTCAGGGCTTAAAATTGTTGATTCGATTTCTAAACCACTGAAGATATATTGCGATAATTCAGCTGCGATCTTTATAGCTAAAAACAACAAAAGTTATAGTCAAAGTAAGCATATCGACATTAAGTATTTAGCCATAAGGGAACGTGTTAAGGATGATTCAGTGGTCATCGAACACATAAGCACTGAATTGATGGTCGCCGATCCTTTGACTAAAGGCATGCCACCGTTAAAATTTAAGGATCATGTTGTGGTTAAGATGGGACTTGGGTCCATTATGTAATTTTTTGTTGTAAGAACGAATGTTTATAACTCTTCTTATTATATTAAGAAATATAATACATTGTGATACATGAAAGATAATTCTCGATTACATTAAGAGAACTTATTGCTATTATTCATGTATTATGTTTTCTTACTACAGTGAACCAAGAAAATGCAGACCAAGTAGGAGAATGTTGGTAGTTATTTTGGTTTAATTTTGAACCACCAATTTGGTCTGGTTTTCTGGATGGTTTTCATTGGGAAAAACTGTCCACTTTTTATGCGTAATCATCGCCCATTCAAAACTAAATCAAGATTTCTTGATGGAAGGATATTGAGAAAGTTTGACCTATGGAGAGTTTTCTAGAAAAGAAAACATTAAGAAAGAGGTTCCCCAATATCTACGATTTCATTCAAAAAATACACCATCGTATAGAAATCGGTGGATTTGGAAGAAACTTTAAAGGAAGGAAGCAGTTATCTTTGTTTTAATTTTCAATGGCTGGAGATAATTGATTTAATTCCGCACTTGATCTAAATGCTTTATTTTGATATAGAAAGCATGTTTAGAGCGTAAAAGTAATGTTTTATCTAACATATTGAAGATGAAATAAAGAATTGGAGTTGATGGGATTCTTAAAAGAGAGATTTTCTGCGATTGGACAGATAATTCGTCCGAATATTATGACGGAGTAGGTAGGATTCAGAGTCGTCATTGAAGACCCATTGCCGAGAGCGAAAGCGCAACCCCATCCTCCAACTTTCTGAGAAAAAAGAACGATGCGCCAACATTGGTGGTCTTGAAAATTTTTGGACTTCAACTCAACAGTCAACACGTATTTCATACGTATTCTTATTATCAAGGACGAAATAGTACAAGATTAATAAAATAAATAGATTATTGTTATATTTTTATTCATTTGGATACTACTATTTTTATTCATTTGGATACTACTATTTTTCTTGATTATGAATTTTCTTAACATATTTATAATTACATCATGCACTCAATAATACTTTGATGTGTTTTGTTTTCTCTTTTGATATCATAACAAATTCATGAATTTGTTTCTTTTATTCATGGACAACTTTAACCACAATCAATCATTGTCTACAACCACTAGTGCCACATGCCACTGCCACAATCATTCGCGGTAAACATCTGATGCCAATGACGCATATTCAAAGACATGCAGTCATCAATGTCCAAAACCTATTTGATTTATTTTTTTGGAGCAAACATGACAACTCATGACAATAGAAAATAGAGTTAATATAGCATCTTATTAGAAATAAAAACTGTTTGCTTAAAAAATAGTTTAGATAATTTTTATTTGGGTAAAGTGAAATATAGTATAAAATTGACATGTTGAATTATTTTTTTTAACAAAATAGACTACAACTTATGGATTGTGAGCAATTTATCATTTTGCACTAGTTTTCCCGTTAAATCATCAATATCCAATGTACATTAAAACATTTTCTTCTAAAAAATTGCCTCAATTCATCATCTCCTTGAGTTCTAACTCTAAATACTCTCTCTCACACACATTATAGTAAGGGTCATCATTAGTTTGTGACCTAAGCCCAATCTCAGGCCAAGCCTGACATTTTTTTTTTCTGCCAAGGCCAACAATTAAAATAACTCTAATGACCATTTAAATAAATAAAGAGAATACTAAAATAACATAATTTAAATAACTTTTTTAATTTATAGTGTGGTAAAAAATGTTTTAAATGAACTATATACCCAGAAAATAGCAATCTTACATTTTGTTATTCAACATAAGTCTTTCTTCAAGAATATTGGAGCCCGTTTGCTAGCACGCATCATTGGTTCTTCTTCGATGTTTAATGGATCGCTTGAAATTAACTTGTCTTTGCTTCATTGTTACACATGAATGATTTAATGATAAAAATAACATGAGGGGCTAAATTGCTCACCACCTATACGTTAACATTTATTTTGTTCAAAAAAATAGTTCGAGGGCTCTAGTGTATATTACCCACATATGTTGTTGTCTAAATTGTATTTTGTCTTTTATTTTTATTTTTATTGTGGAGTGCCGAAATTGAACAAACTGAGATTGCATCGTGAAACCATATATATTTCATTGCGAAATCTTTTATGTAGTGCAAATTCATAAGAAAAAGTAAACATGTGTATAAAACGAGAATAAATACGTAGAATCCAGGAAGAACTAATTTGAAATGAAAATTGAGTATATGTTGAATTTGGAATATGGAAACATAAGATAATTTCTTGGATTAGGGTACATTGAGATACGACGACCAAGGCTGGCTAAAAAGAGAAGAGTTTAACAACAAAATTGGGGCTAGAGAACAATGAAGAAGGGAAAACATAAAGAAGAAAGATGGGGAGAATAGAAAAAGAAGATTTGTGACCAAAGTTAGAGTGACTGAATTCAATCTATTCATTCTTGCATTATGTCACGACTCGCTAGGGATCCGAGACAAAATGGGAAATGACCAGGCCCAAAAGAACTTAATCATCCGACTCATTTTACTTAAATATATTAATTAACATCAGAAGACAAAAATTTATTAATTAAAAGCTCGAGCCTAAAAAACACTGGGCTTAACAGGTCCAATAAATGAAATCATATAGTAAAGTAATATAATCCAAATAAAAGAACTGTGCGAAAAATAAATTACAAATTAAAAATAATAAAGTTTTTCCTCACAAAGTCTCTCAAGGAAAATTTATTAAAGTACGAAAATATAAAATGATATCCTCCGGATCTAATCTTGACTCGGCAATTGGAAGTCTGGCTGATAAAATCACGACAGATATCATTGGGGTGAGTTGACCAAATTCAATAGGAATTTAATAATTTTTAATTAAAAGAATTGTTGTTTAAGCATGCATAAATTTAAAATCACATTTTATAAATTCATTTTAGAAAATTTGTACAAAATGGCACATGTTTTAAACCACTCACTACATGTGGTACATAATTAAAAATAAGTCATAGTTATACTAACTAAAAATCATTGTGAAAATGAAATCACTCACAGACTTCAAGCACACCATGTCATAGACATATAACATAATAAAAGTGATGCTCGGCGATCGCGAAAGCCAATAAAATACCCTGATCAGGTTTAGGGATGCAAAATCCAAAGACACGACACATACAGCTATCATATTAACCATTTCAACTTTAATTTATAACAACAAATACATTTTGCATAGTCAAATGTGTGAAAATAAAACAGACCCCAAATCAAGTCGATCGAACTCAGTTATCACAACTGAGTTAATCTAGAAATATAATATGCATGCTTAATTTAAACGTGTACAGTGAAAATAATATAATATAAAACTCCGACAGTCATAAAATGGTCGCGTCGTTTTAATATAAGACAAGTTTCAAAATATTTACTTTATAAAAATTATGCAATACAGTGCAAATAAATCTCTACCTCAAAGTGGGTTTATAACGACCCAAGCCAAATTATCTAAAGTATCCAATTTTTTTGAGCTCACACTTTAAATAAATATTTAAGTAACTAAAAATAACATTATAAAATTTTGGGAGTTAATTTTATTAAAGTTTTTAATATTATTTAAAATTAAATTAAATTTAAATTCAGTTAGAAAAACACCAAAACATGCCAAAATAGGCCCCAAAACTAGCCTTGGGCAGACCTAAAATAGGTCGGGACTGCGGGCCAAAGGAGTTAGAACATGGCCCAGCCCAAGACTGAACCATTTATTCTTTGGCCCACGAGCCAGCAGCCCAATAGCGTGGTTGCAGCTCAAACGGAGGCCAGCTTGCAAACACCTTGTTCCTCATCGAGAAAAATTGCAACTTTGTGTTGCGAACGATCCCGACTCCAGGCGAGATAGTGTCTCAGCCAGTCGTGAAACCGAACGAAGCTGGAAGCTTCGAGTATTGTGGCTCAGCCTTTGCTAAGTCGCTTCCCGGTACTCCAATGCCGACAAAGCCTGACAAAATAATTGTCGGGTTTCATCTGATTATCCGATTGTAACGACATATTTAGAAAATCTAACTTTAACATTAAAAATCCCAACTCAGTACCTAATAACAGAGAAAACCAGAGAAAATACCTTATCAATTGTTGATCACCAAAAGTTCCGAACAAAACCGTAACCGTGCACTCGGCCAAATACCAAACCTTAACAAATCACAACCTAAAATTTATAACCCCAACCAACAAATTGAACCTTTACAAAAGAGGAAGGGAGACGGCGATTTATCGAAAGTGACGAAGACTCAGTCACAGAGTCTTGAAATTTTGTCTGAATTGGGCGGATATAGAATCGTCTTGGAGGAAGAAATTCACCGCGAGAGAAAGGTGAAAACGGAGGTTGAAGAGCAGGTGTTCTTAAAACTGGGAAGGAGGGCATTGAGGAAAAAATTCCCCTCCTCTCGCAACGCTTGCCATTGAAGATCAATAGGGGGAAAACGTTTATATATATATATATATATATATATATATATATATATATATATATATATATAAATTTATTATTATTATAAAAGCAGATATTACACATCATCTGATTACAAAGGTTTGAAGACGCTTAAACTAGCAAGGGTGGTTTATTTTAACCATGTGATTGTAGGTTTTTTGCATAACATTAGTTGTATTTATCTTGCCATTTTTCCTAAGGTAAAATGATAAATCAATTATCATACTTTGTAATCGATGACAAGTCAACCACTAAAGTATTTTTGTTAACAAATTAATCACTGAACTATGAAAAAAATTTGCTGCAAACATCACTGTCACGTTTGCCATTAATCATATTCATTTCGTTCCGTGGGGGAACGAAAACACGAAATTTTTAAAAATAACGTTCTAATATGGACAATCCGCCACGGAACGTGTCACGATCCATAGAAAAATGACTACATTCAGCGACAGAATGAGGATGTTCTATGGTGGATCATCATGTGTCATTCTGTGTTCCTGTGCTCTAGTATATAAGACTCGACTGTGCACTCCGACAAGTTCACCGCGAACCACGAAACCCTCGACAAACATTCAAACTCGCAGACCTTCGTTCCTCACTGTTTCAGTGATTCCAATGGATTCGCATGCAAAGAAAATGTCGCTCAAGCGAAAGGGTATTCTATCGCAACCTCACCCACAACCACAGACCAAAATGACAAATTCTGCCCGTGAACGCCGTTGGCTTGCAATTGAGCTTGTCGATCAGTTTCACTTAAATGTACCCACCGCGGTGCAAGGTGGAGCACTCGCGGTTCAAGTTGGAGCATCAACGGTTGACATTGAAGGACCCGCGGTTGCTCCTGTTACAGAAGCCGAGGTTGAAGCACAACCTCAACCTCATCTTGAGCCTCAAGAACGACCAGTAATAGGTGCATTGGTCCGTTTCCAACCCATTATAGTGAGGTTTCACTCCCCACTCTTCAGGACAGCCGACATGAACGAACGGTATGATGCTGATATTAAACACCGTTCAATTATTGTTTCTATAAGAGTAGACTTCGAGTCATTGGCTGAATATGAAATTGAAGAATTGTTTGAGGGGACTGGCTTAGTCAGGTTGTGCAGATTGGGTGGAAGTTACTGTGACGGATTGTCAAACTATTTTATGCCAATTTGGAACTGTTCACCCAACCATTAGAGGTCCAGACTTACATGTTTGGACAGAGTTAAGGCAGACTCCCAATGATATTAACGTGTTGCTTGGATGTTCGATGGAAGAATCAAACTATCACTATTACCACATGTCTCAAGAGCCACCTTTCATCAAACGAGGAGAAGGTCTGTCATTGCTTAGATTGTTGCACCGTGATCCCAAGATTGGAGCGTAAGAAGCCAAAATCTAATAACTTAAATGTCATAGCCCGAGTGATCAACACCATCTTGCCTTGGGATGGACATCAAGACCATGTTAGCTGCATGGATCTCTATTTGCTAGAGAAGGTGTTCAACAGGAAAAAAGTGGACATCAGCTATGTGATTTTGAGTCACATGTACGGGGTCTTCAACAACCTGGCCAAGATTCTGCTATTCAACTGACTCATTAAGAGGATTGTTAAGCTTTACGGGGTACCGATCTCGAATTAGGAGCCAAGAATTGAAGAGAAGGCCACTGACGTCCACTATAAATTGAAAGGGGAATGAATGGGGCTCAACAAGTTGAAAGGCTATGGATATGCAAGACTCCATCCAAGCCCGACCCAAAGAAGCGAGCTATAGTTTCCCAGCCACCAGCCCCTCCCTCAGTCATACGGCCTCCACACCCCTTAGTGGTATAGCCTCTAGCCCCCTCGAAGGAACAACCTCCAACATCGCATCTACAACACATGGAGGATGATGTTCCAGACCCGATGACTTCGCCCCCTTCTTAGTCATTTAATTTTACATCGATGCTTGAGGAGATGTCTTGCTGAATGCACAGGATGAAGGATTGACTTGTCCGGATAGAGGAGCTCCATCAAATGGGGTTGCACAAAATACAAATGATGGAGGAGCATCATCAAATGGGGCTGCTCTAAATGCAAAAAATGGAGGAGCAACATCAAGTGAGCCTGCTCCAAACACAAAAAAAAAAAAAAAAAAAAAGAAGGAATGAGCAGAAAAGTGCCATCATGAGATGTTGGCCGAATTGCAGAGAATGGGGTAGCGAGCAACCCCTCCACCATCCTCTCTAGCAGCCTCTCGATTAGCCCCTACAGTAGCCCCTCCAGCAGCCTCTCCAGCGGCCTCTCCATCGTCCTCTTCACCAACTGAAGGCACAGACTGCTTGTAAGTTATTTAGTTTTTTACGCAAAGTCCATTATTTACTTTACTTTATTTGTATGTGACGTAATAATGTGCTCAAATTTGCAGCACCATTGCCCTTAGAGGTCAACCTTCTCCTCTTGCCTTGCTTGCCAAGGTGCAAGAGATAGTTGCTCTCATTCCTCCATCGACAGCCCCGTCGGATGGATCGTAACCTCTACCACTTAATTATGTGTGCGTGGTAAGTCTTTGATTTGGTTATCTACGTGTCTGCACTTATTCATGCCTTATTAGTTTGATGGTAATTTGTCAATGTTTTTTGTAGTCGTATCAACTGATAGATATTTTCAAGAAGTATGTTGCTGAAAATACTCCGAATAACCTGGAGACGTGCGAAATTCTTTCAAGAATTCTGGTACACGTTTTCATTTATCATTAAGTGTTTTGGACTGCCTACTTACGATATTTCACCTACTATTTTCATTTCAAGTCCAAGATGAGTGCTACATTATTGAGATCATCTTCTCAAATCAAGAATGGATGGCAAACACGGTGAGAATTACGTTATGTTACATTAAGTAGTTTAGAAGATGTTTTCTTATTATTGATCTTTGCGTTGCGTTCTTTGTATGCAGTACTATGCGTTGAGCGAAGAAGAATACTTCCAAGTTCAAATGGAAAAATCGCTAATGACATTAGGGTGGATTCACGTCAGTAAACATCTCGTTTTTCCAGTTTGTTGTTCATGTTTCAACAATTCTAATGCGTACTTCCTTTGCATTTCAGTCACACCTACAACAAGTGTGTTTTATGTCATCCGTTGACCTACACACTCACTTCTCTTACCAGCTGTTGCAACCTGAAGCAATTGTGATAGTTATAACGCCAATGGACAAAGAGTAATATATTTTGTCCCTTGTGTAGATTCATATTGTTTTTCACTTATATGTTGATTTTTCCCTTTGCCTTTCAGCCCGCACGACATCTTTTGGTGCACGAGTGAGGGGTTAAGGGTGATCCAAAATTGCAAGACTTCCACTATCACGATGATGTACCTGAGAAGAGTACATTGTTTGCCAAAGCATACAACGTATACATGAACCAGCAATTTTCATTTGCAATCACCGATTTGCGGAGGAAATCTCGCAAGAAGAAGGTGGCAAAGTGTAGTTGAGATATGTAGGGATACTAAGATACTGAATTTGTTGTACATAATAAAAAATTCATTGTCTCTTTATATGTTTACTTAGTGTACTTGGATAATATATGTTGATGTTTATGTTTTGTTTTGTTTACTTGGATAATATCTGTTTGGAAAATATCTGGTTTGGATAATATCTGATTTTGATAATGTCACAGGGGGGATAGAACAAAAACAAAGGAACTCTTGAAAAAAATTTTATTTTGTGAAAGAGAAATTGACTCAAACCATTTCATTCATCATCAACCAACAACTAACATGTTTATTGCAACAATTTAAACAACATGTGCATAACATCAAAATATACAAGGTAGAGGAATTTTGTCCTTCCGCCATGGAACGTCAGCATGGTCGATCAAAAAGTGAGGGCGATCAAACGGCTGAAGTACAGATTCAAATTTGGCTTGGGGAAAAGTTGGTACTTTGATATTTTCATACTAATAAATTTTCATTCATTATCATCAAATTATCAATTCCATTACAACCATAACATGTACATGTGCATTACTAACGCAAACCAATTTATCAATTCAATTACAACCATATCGTGCATATGTGCATTACAGACGCAAACCAAATTATCAATTCCATTACAAGTATAGAGTGTACATGTGCACTAAGAATCAGTGCATCTAACCACATCAAGCATTTGTATTGTTTCCTAAGGAACGTCCAGCTGTCTACCTCGAATAAACTATTGTAGATTATGTATATCTGGTTTTGACGCATAGTTAATAGTCACTTTGATTGAGCACTGTCTTCGCCACATGCACTGGTACTATTCGTCACCATTGCTCACCTCAACGGTAAAATTACTTGTAGATATTCGTAGGATGACGGGTCAAGCAAAAATACGTTTGATCCTTGCATTTTTGCTTACTCAATCCCATTATCTTATGTTCCGTATTTGATGGACTTGTTGTGATCCTCAAGTTTTTTAATGCTCGTTTTGCTTGTTGATTGCAAAAGTACGTTTTATCCTCAAGGAAAAATAGTTTCGTCATCTCTCTCTCAAAGTATGTTGATGTTGTGGCTCTATAAGCAGTCCACATTGCATCCTTGAATAACTTACCTTTAAAATGTTTTTGAAATTTTGCATACAAGTGTTGGATGCAAAACCAATGCTCCGCTTGCCCTGCAAACTCTCTGACAGCTGACACCAGCCCCTACAAAAATTCATTAAGGCAAAAGTAATCAAACGCACATTTTTTCGGTCAGAAATGATTGTCCACCCATTGCCGAACGGAGTGTTTAGATCCTCGAGCAACAATTCCAAAAAAACAGCTCCAAGAATCCTTACATTCTGCTTCAACCACTATTACAACAATCAAATAAATTCCATCATTTCTGTCAATGATGACAACAGCGAGCAGGTGGCCATTTTGGTTCAATTGACTGACGAGCTCAGTTACAATCTGACTTCGTTCACAGTCCGAGCCCTTCGTTCCTGGCCGTGGTCGCAGCTGAGTCTAAAACGAACCACCCTTTCGCTTGAGCGGCATTCTCTTTGTGCGGGAATACATTGGTATCTCTGAAACAGTGAGGAATGAAGGTTCGAGAGTTCCAATGTTCACCGAGGATTTCGTGGTTCGAGGTGAACTCACCGGAGTGTACAGTCGATGTTTATATACTAAGGCACAGGAATACAAAACAAGACACGATGATCCACGATGGATCATTATCATTCCACAGTGGAACGTACTCAATCCGTCACAGAATGTAGTCATTCCATGGTAGCCTATCAATATTGGAACGTTATTTTTTAAGAATATCTTTTTGCGGCTGAACAGTACACGTTCCGCCAAGGAACGAAATCAATACGTTTAACAACAAACGTGACAGTAATGTTTGCAGCGTCTATTTTTCATAATTTAGTGGTTAATTTGTTAGTAAAAATACTTTACAAAGTACGATAGTTTATTTGTCATTTTCCCTTTTCCTAACAATCTTCATTTATTTAGCTATGAACTGATTTAGTTTGTTGGTTGCGGGGATGATGTACTTTAATATGTGACTCTTGTTGCATTTGATTGGTTTGTCATGAAATATTAGTTCTCTTATTCAATATTATTTCATTTTATACATATTTTGTTCTCTGATAAAAAATAATGAACAAATAATTTTATTTTGTAGTTGATTAAGATAAGTATATATAAGTTAGTTCACAAGTAAAAATAAGAATATACTTACATCATTTACCATATTAGAACTCAAATGTAAATTGATCTTCTAAAATATATTCCCATAGGCATGTGTTGAAAATAAAATACAAAGTCACAACTTAAGAATTTCATAAGAACTTTGTGAAAGAATGAGTTCTTGCTCAACGAAATAATATTGCTATAACAATGTTATAACATTTGTAATAAAAGTTACATGGAAAAGGAAATTCAAATGCAATTGTTTACTCATCATGCAATCCTTAAATCTATTATTGTTTGCGTCCTTGATTGTTTTACGTTATTTTTAGATTATGATACCAATATTTTTTATATCTTGTATTTCTTTATCATGTTTTCCCTTCAAAGATATTGATAAATTATAGGAAAATTAACAAATCAACTACTGTATTTTGTGATCAATGACAAGTAAACCACAAACGTATTTTTTCTAACAACTTAACCACTGAACTATGAAAAATAGACCCCTTAAACATCACTATCACGTTTGTCGTTAAACATTTAAATTTTCTTTCGCAGAGGAACGTTACACATTCCCCCATAGAATGTCTGTGCTAAATATGAAGCTGCTTGTAGAGGTGGCTAACGAGCCGAGCCGAGCCGGCCGAGCCTGAAAAAGTCTGGCTCGTCGAGCCTGTCGAGCTTAACGAGCCGAGCCTAACGAGCCTACCGAGCCTAACGAGCCGAGCTTAACGAGCCGAGCCTAAAGAGACGAGCCTAACGAGCCTGCCGAGCCTAACGAGCCGAGCGAGCCTAACGAGCCTTAACGAGCCTAGCCTAACAAGCCCAACACCAACAATCTTCGGATCGTTGCAAAGAGAGCTCCACTCTCACATAGCGAGTCGAGACTCTCACCAAGAGTCTTGACTCTCTCTGTGAGAGTCTTGAGACTCTCACAGAGAGTCTAGAGACTCTGTGAGAGTCTAGAGACTCTCACAGAGAGTCTCGAGACTCTGTGACAGAGTCTCTAGACTCTCACAGAGAGTCGTCCTGCATTCTCGACGGGCGACGGCACCCGATTCGAAGCTCGGCGACGGCGACGACGAGCACGAGACTGGCAGACTACAACGAAGACGACGACGAGCTTCGAAACTGGAACGCGAGCCGACGACGACCTCCTCCAGCCTGCGACGACCTTTGTTCGTCGACGCCTCGACAGTCGACGACGAGCTTCGTCCTTCGACGCCCCGACGACGAGCTTCGTTCTTCCTTCGACGAACTCGGGAGCCAAGGTTGGACGGGCTCGCCGGCTCGGGCTGGTGGTTGGCGGGCGGGATCGCCGGGCCAGCCCGCCAGGCTCGCGAGCCAAAATTTTCGGGCTCGGCTTGGCCCGCCTACCGGGCCCGGGCCGAGCCCGCTCGGTTACTGTAGCGGGCCGAGCCGGTCACGGGTTGAGCGGGCGGGCTGGCGAGCCAGCCTGCCCGTTAGCCACCTCTAGCTGCTTGTTTGTTATTCCTCAGCAAAACTTGCAAATGAACGACATTACGAATAAACGTTTCCTTTTATTTGTCGTTCCCCCTCACGGAATGTCATACTTTCTACAGCGAAAAGTTGGCATTCCGCCACGAAACAACATTCTTGGGTGGAACATCATACATCCTCTGCCTTATATAAATTCACACTACACTCAGAGCGATTTCCTCAACGATTATTGAACCCTAGAGCTTTCTGAGTGCTGAAGTGTACTACATTTAGGCAAAGTTGAAGTGTTAGTAATTGTTGAACACCAATGGCATCTAGGAGTGATCAGGAATCCATTAACTGCACATTGGAAGTAGAGCCCATGTCCACAATTTTGGCACATGATGTATGTGCATTTGGAGAAAAAGCTGCTATAGTGGTACATTCCATCTCGGCAACTCTAGAAGAGGAGAAGCTCAGTTCGTTATACGAATCTAGTGACAAAGACATGGGCGATAGTAGACCTCAACGACCACCACAAACAGAATGTTCTTTCACTGGTATGTGTCTTGGCAAGAAGTATAGTTATTTGAATTAAATTAGAGAAGAAATCGTGGATCATGTGTTGAAGAATGAGTACGGGATAAAATTCACCCATAGTGACTCTCATCGATTGAGGGCCACCTGCATGAAAGATGCACGTGGTAGATGCACGCATAAAAAAATGCAAGGTGAACTGATGTTTCCAATAAAGAGCTATAACGACGTTCACATCCAAGGAGCGGATTAATATCGTTGGGAGTCAACCTCAACTCCCATCTAAACATGTAAGTCTGGACCTCTAAGGGTTGGGTGGACAGTTCCAAATTGGCATAAAACAGTTTGACAATCCATTCACAGAAACTTTTACTCAATCTGCACAACCTTGCTAAGCCAGTCCTCTCAACTAATTCTTCAATTTTCAATTCAGCCAATGACTCAAAGTCTACTCTTCTAAATACAATAATTGAACTATGTTTAATATCGAGTTCATACAGATTGTTCGGTGCGGCAGTCCTGAAGAGCAGGGAGTGGAACCTGTCTGTAATAGGTTCAAAATAGACCAATTACGTTGCTAGTCATCATTGAGGTTTAGGTTGAGGTTGTGCTTTAACCACAGCTTGTGCTTCAACTTGAACTACGGCAGGTGGTTCAACTTCAACCGTGGCAGGTGCTTCAACTTCAACTACGGCTGGCACATTGCGTTGAAACTGAGTGTGAATGAAATCAATTGCAAGTCATCTGCATTCACGGACCAAGTCCATTTCTGCCTGAGGTTGAGGTTGAGACTACGACAGAGCAGCCTTTTGCTTGAGAGTCAATTTTGTTGTCCTAGAATCCATTAGAATGGATGAAACAGTGAGGAAATCACTCTGAGAGTATGAAGGTTTCTGGGTTCACTGAGGAAATCGCTGAACTCACTGGAGCACGAAATGTCAATTATATATACTAGGGCAACGGAAGGCGGAACGATGCATGACGTTCCGCAGTGGAAAGTTGTCATTCCATGGAGGAAAGTATGACGTTCCACGCAAGAGAACGACAGTCAAGGATAAAATTTAATAAGTACTGTCATTCTGTGGCAGAAAGTGTAATGTTTCGTCGCAGAACGTCAGTACGAAAACTTGTATATTTAGTACTGACGTTCCGTGGAGGAACGTATAACGTTCTTCCGCAGAACAAAATTTCAATGTTTAACAGCAAACGTGACAGCAGTGTTTGAGGAACCTATTTTTCATAGTTTAGGAGTTAAGTTGTTAGCAAAAATATGTTAATGGTTGACTTGTCATTGATCACAGTATAGTGATTGATTTGTTAATTTCCCTAAATTATATCATTGTATCAATATTTTACTTGTAGAGTTTATTACTTGATTGTTATGCATGCACTTATGTAGTGTTATTGTTTTTACATAACAACAACCACCATCGTCTCCTCATTCTTTGTCACAATGACAACTTTGTGCTAATGTAGCAATATGAAGAACCCCAAATATCTTTAGTTGGCATCTTGATAATGAATCTTCTCACTTGGTCACTACAAATTTGAGTAGTCTATCTACACATGTACTCTATGACGAGCTTGCAACATTGTGTGTGGAGATAGGCACAAGTCTTCACATTACATATAGGTTGCAAATGTCTTGCAAATCCCTCTTATGTTTTTAAACTTGATAATATCCTTCCTCTGCATACCTACCATGAAAAAGAATCTTATTTGTATTTCCTAATTTTGTCACTAGAATAATATATTGATTGAGTTTTTATTTACTTCTTTTCATGTGAAGGATCTAATATCAAGACGGACTTTTTCAAAACCAAACAAAAAATAGTGTGCACGAAGCGACCCACATCTGTTGATAAATCTTCTATAGTTGATTAAATCCACCCATAGCCAGCGACATCTTAGATTATGATGACATTCCTCTTCTTCTACTTCTAAAAAATTATATTCTCTCTTGTTTTAATCAAAGTTAAATTTAAATTTTAAAATGTAACTTGTGTCAATGGAGTAAGAAGCACAAAATATCATTATTCTAATTCTTCGATAATATCTGAAGTTTCATTAGAAACTATGAACTTTTCCTTTCCAATTCAATTCGTTGATGATTACAAGAATTGGGCCATCTTTAGAGATCATTTTATAAAATAAATATGGTTTTATGGTGTTGAGCACTCACATAATCCACATTCTCTCAACACTTCTTCAACAATTATATTTCTTATACACCAATAATCTAAAGGCAAGTGGGATTCTATCCTTTTGTAAATTATTCTGTAAACAGAAAACGCAGGACTTGATCAACACACGAGACATCATAACAGTCAAAGCCAAAGGAATCCATCGTCTTTTAAAAAAGAAAAAACGTGATCATTATAACGTTGAATTATCATGCAAGTCCCTGAGTGTGCAACGAGAGTCTCGAGAATGTGATTCTTCTCTATATTCTGTTTCGTTTCTTAGCATCTATCTAGATCCTGTTAACCTTTAGCATCAAAGGAATGAGAATGGACGGAGAGGAGAGGAGAGGAGAGGAGAGGAGAGGAGAGAGAGAGAGAGACTTGTTCTGTAAAGGAATATAAAGAATCAATTATATATAGAATCAATCAAATGGGTATAAAAAACAGTCTTAATGAAGAAGAAATATATCGTCCTTGCAGAGAAGCCTAGAAGTTTCTGAGAATGCAATCCACAGTTAAAGAAAGAAACCAAGGAAAATGACGATGCTGAGAACACAACCACCATTGAAAGATGAAGAATACCGACTCCCACCTGATTTCGATCCCCTCCCTGCTCCGCCAGCTCCGATGACAGGCCGTAATCCACCATTCCCTGCTGACCCGGATCCACCACCCCCTGCTGACCCAGATCCACCACCCCTGGCAGACCGTGATCCACCACCCCTTGCTGACCGTGATCCACCTGCCGTTTTTCTGATAAAAATTGCGAGTTTCTTTTGATCGGGGAAGTCTCCTGTACTCGTGTCTGCCAACTCTCTGCTCGGAAGCCGAAGCTGATTCAGGTCTTCCATTAGAGGCTTTGAGTCATCTTCTTCGCATAAAATAGGACGGAATTGAGAGAGTAAGAGAGTACCGATGAGGAAGAAATAGATTCTGCAGGTGTTCTTCCACATTTTGTTCAGAAAATTTAGAATATTAAAGGTGAAAATAAAGAATTGGAGTTGATGGGATTCTTAAAAGAGATTTTCCGCGGTTTGAGAGACGATTCATCGGAATATTATAATGGGTGGGTAAGATTGCCGTGTCCTAGTAAGAGACCTAATGTTTGAAACGCAACTCCTTCCTCCACTTTCTGGGAAAAGTGAGTGTTTGGCGCGCAAGGACGTATTAATGGGCCAATTGGCGCTTGGCAATTCTCAATATTCTAGAGGTGACAAACGGCTTAGTTGGCTACAAACCAAAAAATTACAGCCCACCAAATCTAGTGAATTAAACGAGTCTATCAAAACAAATTTTAATTCAAATCGATTCGTGTGTCATAAGCTAAATGAGTTAAATCGATTAAACGAGCTTAACCAATTTTAAAAAGCCAAATATATATAAATATTGATCATTTATATCACTATAATATATATTTTTTTAAAATTTTAGTTATTAAAATTATAATAATAATTTATTACTATAATGTCAAAATATATAATAGTTAATCATTTAATTACCAAAATTATTTTATCAACATAAAAAATGACATATTTAGAAAAAAATATTATTTGAGACGATCTAATTAAAAAGTATATGAATAAATATTATGCTTTAAGATATAAGAATTATGTTGCAGATATTAGAGAATAAATCTACTGATAAAATAAAAGCTTTAAGCTTTAAGCTCCTTTCAAAGAATCTGAAACAGTTGAAGCTTTAATTTGCACATAAAGTTGGATTCGTTCCCAAACTCATCTAGATACGTTGCAGTCAAGAAACGACTATGAAACTATTGACGAAGGTGTGTTAATTCTACAATTACTCTTATATATTTGAAGAAACTTTTTAGTTTTTAATATTAAATGATAGTATCTTTTTTTTTCAGAACTTTTTGCTTACGACCAAAAAGACAAAGATGACAAAGAAGGAGGTGATATCATGCCATGAGGTGATCTCATTTTTTTGTAATTTTATTTCATTATGAAAATTTGGTGCTGTATTTGGTGGTGTTAGTTCTCGTTAAAATTGTGATGTGTTCTTTACGTTATTTGGCTTAAACTTAAATTGTGATCCTGGTTATTCTTTTTGTACAGGAAGATCACAAACAGACTTGAGAAGCAACTTGTTGGGACTGTTACAAGAAGGAAAACACCTAAAAAAGACATTATGTTGGAGAATTTTGTTAAATAAGGAAATTTTGTTTTTTGTTTTTAGTTATGAATTCCTTTTTGTTTTTTGTTTTTAGTTATGAATTATTTTTTGGCAAAACCTGCACCTGCTTAGCTCTTTCTTTTTATTTGATAATTTTGGAAGAAATAAATCTGCAAGTTTTTAGTTTTACGTTGTCTGAATCATTTTTTGCAAAACATGGCCAAATTGTGGACATGACCTCTGAAGAAATATTACAGCTTCAACATTACAGCTTGTTCGTAAATATTACAGCTAAAACATGGCCAGATTGCAAATCATCTCATTTACAATGTGTCAACATTACAGCTTCTGTTCGTAGCATTTGCAAAAACAAAAACAAAAAACAAAAAACAAAAAAATTGCTAGCATATGTTGCATAGGGTTTACCCCATGACGATTATGGAGCTATGAGAGAGCTTCGATTTGATACCTTCTGCACCCAATTCCAACATCCGTAGCAAAAGTTATGCTAGTTTGAAGGTGCAGAGGTCAAAAAACCAATAAAAACATTGCATTCGTAAAACATATACATAACGAATTCGAAGTAACCATGAAACACAATTGATCGAGAACGCCATGCATGACAAATATAGAGCTCTAGAGACGCCGCGGTGTCCAGGCCTTTTTGCCTGGATGCGTGTTTGCCTGGACGCCGCGTTTGTTTGCTTGGACGCCGCTTGTTTACGGCGTCCAGGCTTGTTTGTTTGCCTGGACGCCGCCAGGCAGTTTTGCCTGGGCGGCGTTCAGACACTTGTTTGCGGTGTCCAGGCAGTTTTGTCTGGGTTAACTTGAGTGGGATGTTGGATTTGTCAATTTTTCATACGTTAGTGGTTAACTTGTTAGCAAATATACCACAGTTGTTAACTTGTCATTGATCAAAAACCACGATGGTTGATTTGTTATTTTCCCTAATTTATATTATATTTACTAAATAAAATAATTTTAATTAAATATTATTTTTTTCTTAAAAGGAGAAACTTTCTCCTTTTAGGATTAGGTTTCTCCTTTTAGGAGTAGGCTTCTCGGCGGAAGGGAGAAAGAGGAGATGAAGAAGAGGGAGGAACTAATGATCACTTCTCATCATTTCTCCCTTTGATTCGTGTTTGTGTTGTCTTGATCTTTGTCTTTCATGAAGACGTTTTATGGGTAAGTCCATTTTTAGCTTCGTTTTCCTGTTTCGAAATTTCTATTTTTTTTTTGCTTCGGATTTGAGCTTGGAAAACTCGAATCCGGGAGAAATTTCTGGTTTATGTTAGTAGATTTTGTAAAGTTCAGTTTAATTTTTTTTTTTTTTTTTCAAAATCATTTCCTCATATCTTTAATTTGTATCATGTAAAACGAATAACTTCCATTTAAAAAAAAACACATCAGAGTAAAGTGAGTGGAATAGAAATAAGGTTTCAAAACATAATTTAAGTTTTTTCACAAAGGTTCATGTCAACAGTCCGTTTACAACTTTTCAAACAAGATCATACTAATCTCAAAATACCAACATCCGATGAGCCACAACCATCAGGTTAAATCGGCTGATAACTCATATAACGACCCAGTTTTTATAATCGCGTAAAATTTAAAATTTTTCTTTCATAAAATCATTGTAAGATATTTCTTCTAAAATTGAGGGTTAAATCCTTTACTTAAAATCATTTTTCATTATCGGATTAAGAAATAACATTTTAATAGAGAAATAATTTTTTTCTTGAAAACCTTTTGGGAAATAGAAATAACAAATTCTTTTTTATGAAACGCAGTGGAATTAAAATAAAAAATTAATGAATATTAATTAATTCACAAAACCTTTACAAATTATTTCCATTTACTCTTTTAGCCCAGTCATCCACAAGATCTACCCGTGTAAATCCTTCATCAACTACCTTTGACTTATTTTCTTGTTTCTCGTATATATCTACAGCACAAGACTTAACTAATGAGTCTAACGCTCAGTAAGTGATATAATGAAATGCAATGCAGATGTAATGCATGATCATGAGATGCATTACAGAAAAGAAGCGTATCTTTTATGTTAAGCCAAGAGTTGGATACGTCCTATGGTCATGTAGCTATCCGTCACTCCTAAGCCTCACTATCATGACCGTCATCGCACTCATTTGTTAAAGATGTTGGAGATTTCAGTACAAGAGAAGAGGATACATCCTATGGTCTACGTGGTTAACCGTCACTCCGATGGGGAGATACATCCTATGGTGTCCTCACTGGTGGACCGTCACCAAATCTCCTGAACCCCCACACGTCTATTTACATATATTAAGTATGTCATGCAATATATTCATGAATACATATAGTCTTACATGATGATATAAATGTCTAATAAACATATCATTAAAAGAACACACAGCATGCAATCCTAACTCTTGCGATGTAGGGTCCGAAGACCAAAGCACAGTAAATATCAACTTACCTAGGGTCCTTAGTGCGTTTAGCTCTTTATCCTTTTTTCTTTTTAATACCTTCAAAATAATTATCATTTATTTATTAATATATTTATCAATTATAAACTTAACTTTGATACCGTTATTTCTAATTTATTATTTAATTATCACTTAACGATTTTTCATTAATTTATTTTTATTAATTTTATAACCAATCAAAAGAGTTACTCTAATGTATACATTTTCTTTTAATTCACAATTAATCAATTTATATGTTTTTCATTTACGGAGTTTCATCTTCCAATTACACTAACACCAATTTTAGCAGAATAATAATTCCAACCCATTATCTGTGCAATAACTAAAACAGAAGGAGTTATAACTAATCTATGCATACCGAACGGATAATAAATTCCATACTAATCAAAGAGCATAACCAACATACTTCCTTCAAGATATTTCCTTTACCTTCTACTTCTATTCCCATAATTTCCATAAGACGAGTATATCCTTTCACAGTTCGACCAAGCAGCTAACCTGTTCCCATATTTCTCCCATCTTAACAATATAGACATGCACATATAGATGGCAGAACACAGATTTCATCCAACAACTTAAAACAAATAATCAATTTCATTATATAATCCTTCACTAGTTTACTTTCCACAACTACTCCATTAACACCTACTTAGTGGCACATGGCCTCCATTAATATTTAGCAAACTCTCTCAACCAAATCAATATAACATAACTTCAACAAAACTCACAATTTTCAGGGACAAGCACTCGGCAATAACAAAACATAAACATAAAAGAAACATAAACCAACTTAGCAATATCTACAGATTTTCTAAATCCTCAATTATTGCAACACTCAACATAATCAGCTTATGAACTTAAATGGTAATCAACATAGATTCTTATGCAAGTTTGTCCAGCTCCAAATCGCAATGACCACCTTGTAACACAAAAATTTTCTTACAAATGCTAATTAAAGTGGCACACAAAATTACCAACATTTCAAAACAGAACCCAATAATTATAATCAGTTTCAACCAACTTCTTACCATAAACACCCGAGAAGCAAGGAACAGCTTCTCCAGAAGCACTACCTTCTCAACCTCTCTCGGCCTTTAGCTCTCAATTCTCCAGAGAACTCATGGCCTTCAGCTCTCACAAAGGGGAGTTCACTGTCAATTTATCCTTCATCCCGCCCGACAACCTTCTTCATTTCTCTCTTGTAACACAATTATGGTCAAACGACAGCCTCTTGAAGATGGCTGCCTAGCTCTTCACTCTGCCAACCACTTCCCTTTGTGCATTATTGTGTCGGCAGAACACAAGTTACTCGGACCGAAGCTGAACCAAGTCGCAAGCCGGGCCGCTAGCCATCATCCCTCTCCTTTGCGAACCGTCACCAATCTGCCATGCCATCGCACGCCATCACCGATTCGTCCAAGGAATCGTTAGTAACATAGTCGAATTATTCGACACCAACAATTGAAACGCTTACCTCGGACAAACGCCGGAAAACACAACCCGGGGGAGCTCCGATTCTTCCCGCGACGCCGAACCCTAACTCGCCACCCCCGTCGCCCAGCAAGTCGCAACTGCACGCCGGACAACATCGACCGATGCGAAGAAGCCCTCCCAAGCTCCGAGCTTCGAGACTCACGCGTCGTCCCTCTCCCGCAATCGCTCTCATTCTCCCTCTCATCGGGTTCTCCCGATTTCTTCATCAGAAACCAATTGCCCAAATTTTAGTTTCATCCTTGTGTTCAATTAATGAACCCCCAAACCGACCAGCCCAGCAGACCGGACCAAACCAGTCACTAAACCAACCAGCATCCTTTCCTCCCTTTAATTTTATCCTAAATTTTAATTTACTTAATTCATATTTATTTTAATTCTTTTATTTAATTCCTTTAATTAAATTCTTCATTCTTTGTTTAATTAAATTATATACGACCCAATCCAATTTTTGATTTATTTCAAATATTTCTTGACGATGATTATTAGTCCAATTTAAATTCTTCGATTCAATTTTCCAAATAAATTTCCCGTCAAATAAATCTTCAATGATTATACAAACATTTTCTCATCATCGAATAATTATTCAATTATCTATCTAATTTAATTTATTCAATTAGCCTAATATCCAGATTTTCCTCCGATTAATTTCTCTTATTCTTATTAAATTTCCGTTATGGAAAATCGAGATATTACAACCCAAGGAATCATCATGGAACACCTCCTCCTCGATTTGTACATCACTATTATAAAAAATATCACCTACATTACGGGAGAAAAACAATGAGCCTAAAGCCCAGCAAGAATCAGAATGAAATATAATGCAAATGTTATGCATGATCATACAATGCATTACAGAAAGGAGCCGTATCTCTTCTGGAAGCCAAGAGTGAGACACACTCTAGGGTCATATGGCATAACCAGTCACTCCAATAAGGAGATATATCCATCGGGAGTGTTCCACATGCCGGTACCCACTCTTTTGTGAAAGACGTTGGGGATTTCAGAACGGGAGAATGATGAACCCTAGATCCCATGTAGCTAGCTCATATCTCACCGCTCTATATGTGGGAGTAATCTACTAATGGGAAGTCACCGATTTCCTGAACCCCACAAGCCTATTTATATATATTTTAAGTATGACATGCAATATACTTACAATTTCATAAATCCTATGTATAATACATGGATGCCAAATAGAGTGCACAAAATATACATAAATCAAAGAGGAAATCACAATATGTAACAACTATAGAGACTTATTGTCAAACAAAAGCTGAACTCATCCAATAACATCAGGAAATCAACATGGATTAACTACTAACCGAGCAAGTGGTTCTTAGCAAGAGTTGTTACATATGTATCTAACAGATAATAGATCACTTAATCTATGAGCAGTAATTACAACAGGAAAGGTTTCAGTTTACATGTTAAATTTAACTAGAAGTGAAACTATTCACAACATGTCACTATACCAAAACCGAATCATAACGTACAGCAGAACATAATTTCCTGGCAAACATAACTAAGCATATTTCCCTTCCACACATGACTCAATTCATGTATAAAACTTGAAGCAATTCACAACATATTTCCTATCTATCAGCAACGGTTTGTAAGAACCAAATAAGAAATCAAGAACAAAACCATCTGCTATTCTTTATTTCACAATCCACATAATCAAAATCCAATTTACAACATAAAGCATAGCATAACAAGAAACAACCAATCAAACAAACTCCATGATGTAGGGCCTCCTCTGGTTCCAAATCCTTACCTCAATTCTGCAGAAATTCGAGATTGAATTTTTAACCCGTACTCTGTAGCTCTAACTCTGCAGTTACTCTCCCCTTCCAAGTAGCAACACCCAAACGCCAAATAAAACTCAAATTTCTTTCTAAATGTCCCACACTCACCAAAACGTAACACTCTCTCTCAGCTCAGCTTCCAAGATAACCTCCAGACGTAGCCCACTTTTGCATCTTATAGACAGAGGGAGAAAGAGGAAACGAGGGATAAACTTTGCAGGGAGAAGCGGTGAAGCGGTGAACTCCCATTCCAAGGGAGGGACGTCCAGTGTTCTAGAGCCACGTGAAAATCTTCAATGGCTCAGAGTCGTGTTGCAAAAGGAAGAAAAATCGAAGGGGAAAGTGAAAATGGAGAGAGAGACAGTCATATTTAAATGGGTTTCTCGGTTAATTTTGACCTTTCGGATGAGAGGAAGCATCTGCGCCTTGTTCGCATTCGTCCGAAAATGTCCAAATGTTGTACATATTCAAATTCTTTGTGTCCGCAATCGTCCGTATTCGTCCAAATGGCCTATTTGGACGAAGAAAGATTTCCTCAACATTCATCCGCGGCATTCGAAACTGTCCAGGAATTGGACAGAGTCGAATTCTTCCCGTTCGCAGGCGTCCGCATCCGTCCGGACCTGTCCAAAATGACCCGGACGTAGAACCTCATCCTCATATCATCCCAAATTGTTTGCAAACGCGATATCCCATCCTTGTATCGTCTGCATGCGTCCGAATTCTTCAAGTTAGACAATTTTCATTACATTTTCACACTTTAATTATTTCCAAATATCAACTCCATATTTTTCCAACATAATTTAATGTATACCGTCACGTGACATGATATATATTAATTATCAAAAATTAAATGCATCGATTAAACAGGGAAATATTCTTGGGGTATTACAGATTTAGAGTTTATGCATGAGTATTGGTCGTTTAGAGACCGAAAATGGACAAAACAATGTGCTTTTTGTCATAAAACAACGCTCGAACGTTATCCTGGTGGATCATAAATGGTCCAATGCGATCAGAGGCTGCGTTGGTGCCGACAGCAGTTGACTGCTACTGTTCATGCAGTCAACCACAACTGTTAGGTCTATTACAAATGTGGGTCTAGTCGATCACAATAATGTTGGTCGATCGCAGTTCTGTTTCTAATCGACCATGAATTGGGCAAATTGTCCAGGAATGGTCTCAGGTCGACTACAGAAGGTCCCTGGTCGACAGCATAATGTATTTTGTCACATTTTTTAGTCGTTTACGAGTCGGTTGGGTTTCTAGACTTGGTATTAGAACCTTCTGCTATTTTCCTTGTCATTATAAAAGGAAATTCTTGTCCTTTGACATAGTTTTAGGCTCGGTTCAATTTATGAATTTCGAGCCAATCTCCAATAAAGTCATACTTGATTGACTTTAGCTGAGTCTCATCGATTGTTCAGTCTTAGATGGTTGTGGGTGTGTCTTATCAACTGTTGTGAGGTTTTAGTTGACTATCGACGTATCTCGTCGACATTGAATGGTCCAGGTTGACCGTTGTTGAGTCTGGTTGACACTACGAGGTCCCGGTTGACCTTCGCTTTGCCTCATCGACTGTTGTGTGGTCTTGGTTGACCACTGTTGTGCCTTATCGATCGTGGTCGGGTTCGCGAATGGCTCCAAATATGTCTTCTCGACTGCTGAGTTGTTTAGTCAAGTGTGTCATGTTCCTTCGATTGTCACTGTGTTTTGTAGACTGGCGGATCTTCCTGGTTGTCTGTTGAGATGTCGGGTCGACCATTGTTATGTTTTAGTTGACTCCACTGTTTGTTTCTCAGAATTGGGTTTAGCAAACTTGGTTCGGCTTCACCAGTCACATCTGGTTTTTGGTTTGGTTTCATGTTTCGGTCTATGACTTTTGATATATTCCTAGATTTGATTTCCGATTTGGGACTAGTGGTTGCCCTTAGAGTCCGTCTTGGATCTCTAGACTTGATTTAAGACATATTTATTATCCCTCGTGTGATTGTTGAGATTTTGATATCGGCCTTGTTATAGGTTCTCGAGATGTCATTGGTTTTCACTCTCACTTCTTGATAGCACGGAAGCTGGTTAGTCAGTAAGGTTGTCGTGGTCGTCATCTAGGTAGTGATTTTTATACTTTTTGTACTGCGGTTTTCAAACTGATATTTTGTGAGATACCCATATGAAAACCTGATGGGGATTGTTTCGACAACATGTCCATTTTTATGTATACGAATGTTTTCACACGTTTACTTTATCGTACATGGTAGTCTATTGGATATTTTGTGCATATATGTTGGGAGGATGAATCTTCATGATGCTTTAGGTGGTCTTGGCACTAAAGCATCACGAGGCTATCTCGTGCAATCTTCTGCTACGAGAAGATTGATTGTTAGTACATGCGAAAGGGTGATAGGGCATTGGTGACATGTTCTCGGGTTTCGAGTCCCGAAAGTGGAAAAGGTGATAAGGTAGTAATGACACGCTCCTTGGGTTTTGAACCCTAGAATCTGACCAAGGTTTTTAGTTACACTAACAAAAGGTTGCTAGTCACTAAATTTTTCTTGCCTAGTACCTTTCCATTTAACGGGTTGTGTGACGGCTCGTAGCTCCGCTCATCGGAAACCCTTGTCAATTTGGCTAGTTGAGGAGCAATTCGTTGCTAGAAATCGTATTTGTTACCACGATTATACGGGTTGTGTCAGCATTGAACTTGGCTCGTCGGCAACTCAGGTGATGTGTTAGATCTCTGGATTGCAGTCATTTTGATTCCTCTCTCTCATGAGGTGTTGCTTTCAACAGATGGTCGCCTTTCTGTGATATGTGTCGGTGAGTCCTCATGTAATACCCCGAGTATTCAGCTATGTGTAATCTTAGATTAAGTAAAAAATAACATTTTGGTTATTAAGAAACTGTTAATTGATATTATTATGAATAATAATGTTTTAATACCTTGAAGTGAATTGGAGTTGTGATTATTATTAGGAAATAAAGGATTAATATAGGTTGCCGTCGAATAAATTAGGTGATGAATAAGCGGTCGGGCATGGCAGTCGATCGCCAACTAGACATCGATCGACTAGTAAATTAGAGAAATGAATTAGCGGCAGATCGATCGAATTGGTTGTCAATCATGGACAAGGAATCGATCATCTATCATGTTGAGCGTCTGCCTGAAAATGTACAACTGATGCTCGGGAGTTTGATGAGTCACAGGAAAACAATAAGTCGCGCCTCCTTGACGTCTTCTAGGAGTTCAGAGTGTAATTAGGGAAGGTTTAGTAGAAAAATTGGGAGGAAAAATGATGAATTGTCTTCTAAACTCTCTCTCGATATTCTGGTGTTCTTGTGTTTTTCTGGTTCTGTATTCTGTGGAGAAAAGATTCAACTGAGAGGGGAGGTTGTTGTTGTACTGAAGAGAGATTTAAACAAGAAGGAAGGTATGAAATTATGTGTGTGTTTTGTCCATAAGGACCTACATCACGGGAGTAGGGTTGTTTGTTGTATGATTTCCTTGTGGTTCTCTACAAGTTATTGCTTCTGTGATAGATTATTATTCATGATTCTTCTCTGCATGATATCTTTGAATAATTCTCTGTGATTTCCATGCCTCTGTTAATGGTTCTTTCGTTCATGGCTTCTTTGTTGTTCTTTGTTAATAATCTGGACGTTAAATGGATTATTCTTTCCTGCTAATTGACTACTGATTATTATTCTATTTGGGTTGATATTGTTCTCTACATGGATAACCGCCTAAATATGTCTCTGATGAATATGTTCCTTAAGAATGAAACCGCCGAATTATATATTTCTCTGTTCTTTGTTAATATTCTAGACGTTAAATGATACAACCTTTTAATGTTTGGTCATGAAAAAAATGGGTTTGGGTGATTCTCTTGGGGATGAAATGACATACTCCTGTGATAATGTTTTCTGTTAGATTTTAGATTAATTAGACTTTGTTTATGCATGTTGTTAACCATCACTGCTCGATGAGAGGTATGACTCCTGTGACATATTTTCCTAAGTAAGGTTTATAGCATGTTTCCTATAGTAATATTTTATGTGTCCTTAATGCATATTAGGTTTGATTATCACTGTATGTTAATATCTTCACCGCTGAATAAATATAAATTAGAAGAAGTTGCTATGTAGCACATGAAATTATAAATAATATGTTGATGATAGCATGTGAAAAAAAAAAAGAATAAATGTGTTGAGCCTGTTAATAAGTATGCTAGTAGAAAGTGGATGAATAGAGTAAAATTAGTGGTGAGTTCGGATACTGAAGATGTTGCTCTCACCCAAACGTGAATAAATGCGGATTCGTTTTTCTTACGCGAGTTCGGATACTGAAGAAGTTGCTCTAATGTGGAATCGAATCTATGCGCAGGTGAGTTCAGATACTGAAGATATTGCTCTCACCCAGTGTGCGGGTGGGTTTGGATACTGAAAAGGTTGCTCTCATCCAACGTGCGGGTGAGTTCGGATGCTGAAGAGATTTCTCTCACCTAGCATGCGTGTGAGTTTGGATACTCAAGAGGTTGTTGTCACCCCATGTGCCACCTAAAACGAAAAGTAGCAATCGTATGCATAGTATTTAATTATTGTTGGTTCATACTTCATGGTTCCTGCTCATTGTTTGTTAATAATTTGTATTATTGCTCGTGATATATGAACTGCTGTGTGACATGTGCATATAAAATTGTCGTAGGCATTGCATCTACATTTCATTATATCTCATACTGGGCAATAGACTCATTATTCCTCCTGTGATGTAGGTATTGATTGTGATCCAAGTGAAGTGAACGTGGAAGAAGTGTGATGCGATGCAAGCTTGTATTATCATGTGCGGATCGACCTCGGGGGTTATGGCTCACGAAAAAATAAAAGTTGTTTAAATTGCTTAAAGACTCTACATTATGGTTTTCAAATGTTTTAAATTATGTTGTTTTTGAAAAACAGATTAAATGTTTTAATTATTCCACGTATATTTACTCTGATGTTTTCTTTTAAGTATTTTTGAATGAGTTTTTAAATGATAAAATTTTATAGAAATGTGAAATAGACATATGGAAATGTAAAATGGAAATGAGATGTTACACTTTGTGTGACCGCTCATTTTCACTAATAATGTTTTCGCACGGAAGACGATGTTTGCATATTTTATGATATAGTTGTCTATGTATATGTCGAATCTTGATGAAGCCACATCGATGGCCATGAACCTGTTTAATAAAACGATCAAGAGTTTTATGATTAAAATCCCATGTACGGTAAATGAGAAGCATGACAATGATTTTCTAAAGGATGAGAAAAACTGTTTTCGCATTCATTGCATTTAGTATAGATTCTCCTACTGAGTTTGTCACTCCCCACGTAGATTATATTTTTCTCAGGTTCGATGAATGGTATCTGTATGGAGTAGGGGTGTGCAAAATCAGTTCGTTTCGATTTTGAGGTGGAACCGAACTAATCCGGAAGGGTTTCAGTTCGACAAGGCCGAACCGGAACCAAACCGAAATTTTGGTTTAATCACTTTAAAGCTGCACCAAATATTACACATCCAAAATGACCAAACCATCGGAATAGATAAATGTTGTCATTTCAATGTTAAGAGAGCACATCACTCATGTGTATGGAAGAAGAACTACAATATAACAACAAAAATCCTTTTTCAACAGACCGTATTGTAGGAAGTGCACTGCACCTTCATGCCTTTCCATGGACCTTTTGGAATCTTACGTAAAACTTTTTCATCGAATACAGCATACTACTTTTTGAACTCGATTGTTACCTTCTCGGCCAGCAGATCAACCTTATGCTCATACTTTTCATAGAGAACTGGTACCGTGTGCATCAGCACAAAAGCTGGATTCAAAATACACTAATTAATATAAGTATAGTTTAGATGATTTACATAAAGAGCAGGGTTAGAGTTGCCTTGTGATTACATATGTAGAACATAATCAAGAAGTTGCACCAGCTTCCAACAATAAATAGAACTCACAAACCATCAATTACCTGACACCCAAAAGTTCACAGTTCAAACAAGAAATATAATAATAGCAGCCTCCTTCAAAGATTTCAGAAATTGCATGCTTGAAAATAGTATAGCATTTGAAATGAAATTTAAATGCAATGCACATATCCATTCAAAATCAACACCAAGAAAATGTAGTTATAAGAGGAATTTATTAGAGGCTAGTTAAGATACAATAAGGAACTTCTTCAAGTTAAGATATTCCTATTCCTATTCCTATTCCAAATGAAGAATCAATTTTAGCCAAATGATGAATCATCCATTCAAAAAATTCTCACTGTATATTGCATTGAACGGACATTTATCGCAGTGAACAAAATAATAAAAGATTCTAACAGTATTTTGTTCACTACAATATACGTCTATCAGTTGTTGCAGACAATGAAAAATCGGTTTAGATGTATTTTGTTCACTCTAAATCCTCACAGAAATCAGAATCAGATTTAGAATTGAGGGCAAATTGAGGGTAAAAATTATTAATTATCAAGCAATCTGCACCGGAGCTGAATGGCAAATTGAGGGCGACTGGGCAAGAGGAGACTAGCGAGCGGCGGCCAAGAGGGCAGAGGCGACTCTCCGAGAGTCTGACTGGAGACCGAGACGACAACATGGCTATGTGGCGAGTGGCGACGTGAGTTTCTGAAGTAGAGCAGTGAGTGACTGGCGTCTAGCAAGTTGTCTTCCACAATCTCCACTTGCATATTTAAGCGCTGGAGGAGAGTAAAGTGGGCACCGAAGATGAAACGACAAAGACAAACCACGAGGTGGAGGCACGAACGAACAGCCCTAAAGGCTCAAATGTGGTTCGGTTTTGGTTTTGTCAGTTTTGAGAAACCAAAATCAAAAATTGAACCAAAACATCTGGTTCTTACCAAAATTTGGTTTTTCAGTGTGTAAAACTGAACCGAATCGACCGATTTTGGTTTGATTCTTTGGTTCTTGTTCGGTTTGCACACCCCTAGTATGGAGTCTTTGCATGATGTCTGCTCGTGTCTCCCTTTTGTCCACTTTGACTTCTCCTTGGATGGGTGAAGGTCCGTCGGTAGTTCTTTCGTCTCTGGTACGTTCGAGATTTGTTGTTCAGGTGCTGTTTAGTTTGATTCCTGAACAATATGTTCTTTGTTTATTTTTATACTATTTTCGACTCTTGTTGATCACTTTGTGGATCCCAACCCATGTGCTTTGGGTTTTGAGCTTATTTTCATGTCAAAACTTCTGCCTCATCGTAACCTTGGGCTAGGCTATCGAGTTCTCTCTGAAAATCAGATCGTCTGACCTGGCAATTCTATTAGGCTCACTTCTGGGTCATGAAAATTTTTTAACGTACTATTTCATATAAGTTATGTGATGCTTGTATTGAATGTTGTTGGCTATTATGATTGATTTAGAATGATGTTGGTGAGTATTGATGTTTTAGTTTTGCTAAATCATGGTTGTTTTGTTGAATGTGTGAGAATTTTAGAAATTAGTAAATTATAATGGGAAATGTGAAGTTTAACACTATTGTGAATGTCTTAAAAACTTGGTACAGGCACCCAACATTTTGAATCATCTTGGGAAATTGCTTCTGGTGTAAGTTATGTACATCCTAGGTTCGAACACCCTCTCTTGAGTGGGTGTTCGGAGAATTATTGTTGGCATTCATATGGAAATGCACTAAGTGCGGCCGCCTGCGGCTTACGTGTGGGTGTCCTATGAATGAAAAATCACCAAAATTGTATCAAGTTAGGTGTCATGTTTTGATGATTTAACTTAAAAAATAGCATATTCTTTGAGATGTTGTAATGGGTTTTGACACATCAACCCTAAGTGTTGACACACCAAGTTTATGGGTTGATTCCTCATTGATCTCTCCCACCTTACCTTTAATAAAACAAATAAGTGGCTAATGACTTTCCATTAGAAGGCTGGGAGACCCATGAACTCAGATCATCTCTCTCCCTATTTTCTGAAGGTAAGTTTGAATTTTATGTTAGAATTGAGTAAATCTTAGCATTTGATTGTTTATGAGTTGAAAAGTGATGGTTTTTGAATTTAAGATTAAACAAAGTGGAGTAAATTGGAAAGATTCTCAAATTGATTTTATGTGTTAATGCACACTCTTTAAGGGAAACATAGGTTCTAGAATTATGCGAATTGAATAAGTGTACTAGAATTTATGTACAATGGAAATATGTGTATGTTTTGATACTAACATGAAGATTATCACATTTTAGGTTCTCCAACTCAAAGAGATAATTGAGTTGATTACTGTGAATTGTACTAAGTATACAAGGTAAGAAATGTTGCATGTATGTGGCTTTCGAGTCTACATCAGGGATGTTAGGATTGAATGGAGTTTAGATTGATATATTGATGTTGTGTTATGTTTTTGGTTGATAATATTTAATTAATGACATGTTATGAATATCAAATACCGTTAATATTAATAAGTAATGATAAAGTAAATGCTAATGTTCCAAAACATGTTAATAGAAAGTGATGTTGATGTTGATGCGCTATAATAAGTTATGTCAAGTTATGAATTCTATGTTTGATTTAATGGATGTCATGTTCTATTTAATTAATGATATGTTGGCATTAGTGATGTTGTTGAGCAATTTACTGTGAATTATGAACGGCTAGTATGTTGATATGTCACGTCGAATGGGATATTACTGTTTTATTTCGTTTTGTATGAAATGATTTTGTAGATAATGTGCAATGGTATATATGATGTTTCACTTATGTTAAGAACAAATGTGAGCATGTCATGCATCATGAACTATGTTTCAAAAAGGAAAATGAAAAGGTTTTCATGCATATGATTTAAATATAAGAAATATTGTAATGGAAATAAAACATGTAACGAGTCGTTGTGAGCAAGGTTAAGCCAGGCTATTTTAAAAGGTGGACTAAATGGTGTCTACTCCCTCCTGATAATTGCCCTAATGATTAAATGGTCTAGTGGAAAGGAAATGGAAAATGGAAAACACAACATTACATGTTTTATAAAATGCATATGGTACAATGCATCATGTTTTTATTTATGTTATGTCATACATTACTTATTGAACATTAGGTTCATAGATGAATCTTGTGATATAGATGAAAAATACAATGAAAATATACATACAGATCGTTTGCATTAACGTTGACGAAGTGTTTCATTGGGTGCATGCTTGACTTGTTTTGATTGCACTAACTAGTGAGGTGTGGTGCATAAAAGATTCTTTAAGTAATGGAAGTGATATAGCACTATAAGATTTTTGTTAATGGTTTTATGTTAATGTTTTTTTTTTAAATATGACGGACGATTGTATTAGGGACTTTTCTAAAACTAATTTGAAAGTCTCAATTATTTTGAAATGGTAAAAATATGTTTAAATGAATGGTTGGTTTTGTGTTGATTGAAAGTCTTCCGCTGTGTTTAAAGTTTTTCAAAGCATGTTAAAATGTATTTAAAAACGTACTTATGGTTTTCTAAAGTAATATATGTATAAAACGTTTTTTTAAAAATAAAAAAAAAAGGTTATGCTACATAGCGTTATAGATGTTGAACATTACAAGGTGTTACATACAAATAGACATTGAATGAGCATTTGCAAAAAAATGTAATTAATTAATTTTACATATCATAAAACATTTTAGTAATGTCGTTTCTCATTGTACTTCTATGTATACATTTAAAACTAGGTGTAACATACTCTTTCATAAAATTTTCAAATACTTCACTATCGGTGAATGATAAAGACAATTCGAATTGTGCTACATGTTTTGTAATTTTTTTCTCTCATTTTATTTTGTGAATATGTAAAAGTGTCACTAGTACTAGTATTCAATTGTGTTTGTGTAACATCTCTTACTTACTCATTTAAGTGATATTTATTAAGATGTCTACCAGTTGTGCTAGTTGAACTACCAAAAATATATGCATAAACCATAAACCCAAGCCAACGAGTCATGCCTGTCTGTGCCAATGAGGGAGCCAGCAAGCTGGCCTCCCTAGCCCGATCCCAATCCAGCTTGGCTAGGCTCAACTCACCGTTGGGGACTAGGCCCACCGCGACCCATTGTAGGGCCAAGTCGGTCCACCGTTTTACCAACTCTATATGATTCATACTTCAACTCAGCACGTACGTCCTAAAAAGAAAATAAATATATTATTTTATATATTTCAATTTTATTACTTAGTTAATTTCTAGTTTACTTATTTAAATTAGTTAGTTTAGTTTCTTATTCATTAATGTATATATAAATAAATATCATATGATTTGATACAATGCGTGTCATATTGTATTTATTTTCTTTCAAAACTCTTATTTTCTATTCTTGCTTATAATCACAAGTATGATACGTTAAAAGCTTAATAACTAATGGAAGGGTGAATATAATTAGCATGGATAAAGTAAAAAATCTAAATTCCACCTAGTAATATAATGTTGTTTGTTTTGCACCAAAATGGCATAATTTTGTTATTGAATTTCATCCTAAAAATCTTGGTAGTAGTTGGAAAAAGGAGATTCTACTTTTATGAACCACTCATATCAACCACATCAAATATTGTTGAAAATTGGTATAAAAAATTTCAACCTTAACTCTGATACCAATTGTTGAAATAACAAACGAGATTTGGAAAAGAGAAATAGAAAACAATGGACACCGAATTTACGTGGAAAACCCAAAACAGGAAAAAATCACGGGCAGAGGAGAAATCACTAATAGAAATCGGTACAACGAGTTTTGCAGCTCAAGTATATATTTATAGGAATAAAGGAAACCCTAGTCATACTGGAATTGGAAATCGTAATCCTGCATGAATTAGAAAACCTCCAATATGGGCTAATCCGGTCTGGTTCAATTAGAATCTGGATCACACTGAACCTTAATAAATATGAAATTGCTCATCATCATACTCTCAATTAAGCTCATTAAGTTTACTCTGATTCTAGATTTTTCTCACCCATAACACTCCACAAACAAACTCACACTAACCGGTTAAGTACGTAAATTTCATTTTGTTAGATTTACGAGATTGACAAATCTTGGGTTTTTTTTATATTGAACTTCAATTGTAATCAATACCAACCTTGTTTTTCCAAGTAAAACAAACTAAGCTTTTTGCAGAGAAAACCTTTTTAATATTTCATCAAAATGAAAAGAACCTAAAAAAAATCAGCAACCATCCCATCTAAGGACCAAAGTCAAAGATTTCTTTTTTATGTGTTGTCTGTGGCTGATAATCATCCTCCTTTGAAGAATAACAAATGATTGAATACAACTTATGCCACTGATCTGTTATAGTCAATTGGGATGGCCGCCATGCTTACCGATGATGAGAGAGACTGAGAGTTCTCTCTCTCTCTCTCTCTCTATGCCGTATTGGATCCAATGGTCTATGATTCTGACTGGAAGATTATGAATTTGGCAGTTTCTTCCCTGCCAGAAACGATTTGAAGAGAGTGAATCCTCTTTCGGGTTGAATTAATGGAACTTCATGGCCTGCTCCTCTAACAGTTGCAAAGGTCAACCCTTGGTAGATCTCTGTCTTCCCTCCAACCTGTGGAAGTCAACTCAATTGTCTGAGCCTTTCTTTCGTTTTAATCTGTACACAAATGAATGATCCAGATTGATTACCTGTCCACCGGAGTACCATGGGTACCACCGAGTTTTAATGGTGAGATTGAGGTGATTGAGGGAGAACCTTGTGGCTGTGACTGGAACTACTGAATCTGTGTCTCCACTGCACCAAACCAAGAATGCAAATGGCGTATGAACATAGATTACCAACACTCAACCCGTCATGCAATATTGTTGCTTTGATTTTAAGATCACGGTTTTATTATCAAATTTTGGCCTAAAAAATATCATACTAATTTATAGATAGATCTTACTTATGAATCATTCCCATTTATCCAACCCAATCTGTTGGGATTAGAGTGTTGAGATTAGACGCACTAATCCGACTTGTATCGAAACGATTGATCAAAGAAAACAGAAAATAGAAAACACACAGTTTATAGTGGTTCACTCTCAGTTTGAGAGCTACGTCCACTAGCCGCTAACAGATCTCACTATGATCAAAACAGAGTTACAGAAGTTGTTTATTAATTTTGCCTCACCCCCACTGTTTCTCTCTCTCTTCTCTCAGACAACCTCCAAAACCTTAATTACATCTTTATATACCTAAAGAAATAGGGTTATGAAAACAGGGTGAATTTACCAAAATACCCTAAACATTAAAATTAGACTCCATAACTCAACAATCTCCCACTTGGAGACTAATCACATCATCTCTCCATCTGCAGCGGCATCATGCACATATCTCATCCAAGAAGTCCAACTGAAGTTGCGCACAACTTCAGCTTCTCACTAGTCACAGCTTTCGTCAACATGTCAGCTAGATTTCGACTCCCTGATATCTTCTCAAGTGCCAACACACCATCTTCTAAAATGAATCTGATAAAATGATAGCGTACCTGTATGCACTTTGTCTTGCCATGATAAACTGGGTTCTTTGCCAAAAGGATGGCACTCTGGTTGTCACAATGCAATTTACTCCCATCGTAGTTTTGGCCTAATTCTCGCAGAAAAGGCTGTAACCACATAATCTCCTTCGCGGCTTCTGTCACTGCAATGTACTCTGCTTCACAACTAGAAAGAGCAACTACATCTTGAAGGCTCGAGACCCAACTGATTGCGGTACCACCAAGAGTGTAAACATACCAGGTTCTGCTTTTACTGCTATCAATATCACCACCATTATCAGTATCAACATATCCATCCAAACTAGAATATGACTTCTGAAAACATAAAGAAAACCCTGAGCTTCCCTTCAAGTATCGCAAGATCTACTTTACGGCTTCCCAATGCTGTTTTCCTGGATTACTCATATATCTGCTGACAACTCCCACTGCATGTGCAATATCTGGCTATGTACAAACCATCGCATACATAAGACTACCAACGGCTGAGGCATATGGAACTCTGGCCATGTAGCTCCTCTCTTCCTCGGTCGACAGTGATTGATCTTTAGATAGTTTGAAGTGACTAGCCAAAGGTGTAGTAACTGGTTTCACATTCTGCATATTGAATCTGCTAAGAACTTTATTCACATAGTCTTCTTGAGAAAGTTTGAGAACACCTCTATCCCTGAATATTCTCATTCCAAGAATTTGTTTTGTAGCACCCAAATCCTTCATAGCAAATTCTTTAGATAACTCCCTCTTCAGCCTGTCAATCTCAGTCAAGCTTGCTCTAGCAATTAACATATCATCAACATAAAGGAGCAGTATAATGTAGGAAGTATCAAACATTTTAATGTAGCAGCAGTGATCGGCTTCACATCTCACGAAGTTCTTACTGTTCATGAAGCTGTCAAATCTCTTGTACCACTGTCTTGGAGCTTGTTTCAAACCGTACAAACTTTTATGAAGTTTACACACAAAGTCCTCTTTCCCCTTCACCTCAAAACCTTGTGGTTGACGCTTGTAGATTTCTTCATCTAAACTGCCGTGAAGGAAAGCAATTTTCACGTCCATTTGCTGCAAATGAAGATCTTCTTTCACAACCAAACTCAAAACAGTTCTGATTGTCGTCAGCTTTACCACTGGTGAGAAGATCTCAGTGTAGTCAATGCCTTCTTTCGGCTGAAAACCTTTGACAACTAATCTAGCTTTAAATCTCTTGCTTCCATCAGGTTCTTCTTTAATTCGGTAAACCCACTTGTTATGCAGTCTTTTCCTTCGGCAACTTAGTCAATTTCCAGGTTTCATTTGACTTCAGTGAGTCCATTTCATCTTTCATGGCTGCCTCCCACTCAATCAAATCATCTGACTGTTTGACTTTCTCATAACATCCTGGTTCACCTCTGCCAGTAAGCAAAATATAATTTAGAGATGGAGACCATCTCTGAGTTGGTTTGCTAGTTCTGGATTATCGTCTTGATTCTATAATCGGCGTTTGCAAATTTTCTTCTAAAGCCGTATTCTCATCAATTTTTTCTTCAATAATACTCTAATCTTCTTTTCTAGTCGGAGTATCTTCTCCTGAAAAATCTTTGAAGTTGACCACAGTAGACTCTTTCAATACTGAACTCCCACTGTTTGAAGTGTTACCAACTGCATCTTTGTAGAGAACCTTCTCGTTGAAGATGACATTCCTACTGCGTATGATCTTCCGATTTTGATTATCCCAGAAACGATAACCAATCTCGGAGTCACCATAGCCAATGAAAAAAGACTTCTTAGATTTCGGATCAAGTTTGCTTCTATTAGAATCATCAATGTGAATATAAGATAAACAGCCAACTACTTTCATGAACGCAAAATCTACCTTTTTCCCACTCCAAGCTTCTTCTGGAAGTTTAAAATTCAAAGGTACTGAGGGTCCTCTATTGATCAAGAATGCTGCTGTTCTAACTGCTTCTGCCCTAAAAATTTTAGGTAATCCGGCATGCAATCTCATGCTCCTTGCACGCTCATTCAACATTCTGTTCATCCTCTCAGCTACTCCATTTTCTTGAGGCGTTCGAGGAATGGTCTTCACCATCTTGATTCCATTTACAGCACAATATTCTTTAAAATCTGCGTTTATATACTCACCTCCATTGTCAGATCTTAGACATTTCACCTTCAGGTTCGTTTCATTTTCGACCAGGGCCTTCCACTTCTTGAACACACTGAAAACATCAGATTGTTTCTTCAAAAAATAGACTCATACCTTTCTTGTTCAATCATCTATGAAAGTCACATAATAGACTGATCCACCAAGAGAAGAAACGTCTGCAGGTCCCCACACATCGGTGTGCACTAATTCAAGTCGCTTCTTCTTTGGCTCTTTCCCAACCTTTAGGAAACTGACACCCTTCTACTTGCCAAGAATGCAGCTCTCACATAACTGATGCTCAACAGACTTTAACTCTGGAATCTGACCACCATTGACAAGAATTTTCATTTCTTTCTCGCTCATATGGCCCAACCTGCAATGCCATAAATCTGTGTTGCTTTGACTGTCAACATTTGCAATTATATCTCTGCATGTAGATGTCATGTATAGGGTTCCTGTTTTCTAACCTCGAGCAACGACCATTCCTCCCTTAGTTACCTTCCAAACATTGGTCCCGAAAGTGACGTAGTAACCCTCACTATCAAGCTGTCCCACTGATATCAAGTTTCGCATCAACCCCGGAACGTGTCTCACTTTACTGATACTCCAAACTAACCCGTTTGTTGTATTTAATTTTATGTCCCCGATGCCAACAATATCCAGTGGCTCATCATCTGCAAGATAGATTTTCCCATGATTTCCAGCTACATAATTTTCAAGTAATTCTTTGTGTGCCGTGGTATGAAAAGATACTCCCGAGTCCAAAACCCATGAGTCTATTGGGCTATCGACTGAAAGAATCAACGCGTCTGTGTTTTCCTCAGTTGCTGCATTTGCTCCATCACTTTTGTCAATACTGTTCTTCTTCGGTGCTTTGCAGTCCCTTTTGATGTGACCCTGCTTGCCACAATTCCAGCACTCAAATTTTCTCCCAAATTTAGAATGACCCCTTCCATTTCTCGACTTTGATCTGCTTCTGCCCCGATTACAATTCCTGTTACTATTTCGCCATCTGTTTTCCACATTCAATGCTGAGCTCGTCGATGTTTCACCAGAATTAATTCTTCGAACTTCCTCGGCTAGAATTCGATCCCTCACATCAGTAAATACTAACTTTGAGCTTCCAATTGAATTATTGACTGCTGCTCTCAGAGGCTCCCAACTATTTGGTAAAGATGCCAGTAAAATTAGGGCACGTACCTCATCCCCAAAGTCGATCTCTACAGAATTCAACTGATTTACCACTGTATTAAATTTGTTCAGATGAGCTGCTACAGAAGTCCCTTCAGCCATTTTCAGATTGAACAATTTCTTTATGAGATGCACCTTATTATTTGCAGATGGTTTCTCGTACATATCAGATAACGCTTTCATTAATACTGTGGTGGTCTTTTCCTTTGCAACGCTTTTGGTTAGCGTCAATCGGATGACTCCCAAAACCTATCTATCAAGAAGATTCTATTCAGCATCTTCCATTTTTTCCGGTTTCTCACTCAACGGAATATGAAGCTTCTTTCCATATAAGTAATCTTCAATCTGCATTCTCCAGAAAGCATAATCAGTCCCATCAAATTTACTAATACCGTATGTATTGTCTTCACCTGTCATTTTATCAATACCAAAAATAATCCAATCAATATTCACCAAATATTTTCCCAAAAATATTTCTTCAACCTGCACCCACAAAAAAACAGCAATTTTAGAATCTCAAAGTCGACTCCTCGACGACGGACAGCGGCACTTCGGGACGATAGACGATCGACGACGGCAAGCGGTTCGGTCGACGAGCGCACACGGATCCGAGGCTGCCATTCTTCGCAGTTCTGTAGAGACAGATCGGCATGCTGGCGGGAGACGGCTTCTCTGCTATGCGCTTCAGGAGGACGCCGCGGGTTTCAGGTTTGTTCGTCGCTGGACAGAGACGATCGGCGGGCGCGAGCTTTTCTTCACGGGTTGTCTTCGGTCAACAGAACGACTGACTCGGATGCTTCGCCGTTGTTCTCTCCTTTGCTTCAGATCGACTGGGCGTTGGCTTCTGGTCGCGGTGTGCGATGGATGGTAGGAACTGGCGATGGACGGTGGTGTCTGTTCTTCGTCTTCTTCGCTGCTTCTTCCTACTGGAGAAGAAGACTGTTCGAGCAGACTCTAGGGCTTCGGGCAGCTACCTTTTCTTTTTCTTTTTCTTTCTCAAATTTACAATTTTTCTCACAAAAATTGTAAACCCTAACTTCGTTCGATACTTTCGACAAATCAATCCCTGATTATCGAAACCACTTCAACCTGAAGCTCTGATACCAGTTGTTGGGATTAGAGTGTTGAGATTAGACGCTCTAATCCGACTTGTATCGAAACGATTGATCAAAGAAAACAGAAAATAGAAAACACACAGTTTATAATGGTTCACTCTCAGTTTGAGAACTACGTCCACTGGCCGCTAATAGATCTCACTATGATCAAAACAAAGTTACAGAAGTTGTTTCTTGATTTTGCCTCACCCTTACTATTTCTCTCTCTCTTCTCTCAGACAACCTCCAAAACCCTAATTACATCTTTATATACTTAAAGAAATAAGGTTATGAAAACAGGGTGAATTTACCAAAATACCCTAAACATTAAAATTAGACTCCATAACTTAACACAAACAACATAAATTGTGGGACATAAACAAGACTCTCACAGTCAACTTTGGTTTTGAGTCAATTAGAGCGAGCCGTCACGGTCACTTTCATTGAGAAATCGATGTCTATATTGGTCACACTTTCCGTCAGGTACCATTACTAAAAATTCAACCAACCTATATGATATTGTTTACTTTTGAGTCAAAACCATCAATATCGTAAAATTTTACTCAATTTGTGAAACCCTTTCAATTGTTTGTTGTTCTTGAGAAGGTAGACTCCACACTTGTTTTGTAATCTTACCTGAAAACCCAGATCCTCAAGCCAGCTGCAATGAGCTCTTTATAAGTAGGCAGCATGGACCGTTGAGAATCCATCCAATTTTTAATAAGAACATCACTGCCCAAAGACAAAAAACAAGTCAAATAAAAATAACAAAATTACAAAAAAAAAAAAAAAAAAAACATGAGGAATCACCTGCAAGCAGTCCATTTATATGAAATCTTAGTAGCATTTGCGTGCAGAGCCTTCTGAACATCTGGTCGATTATAATATTTCTCAGCATAATTCTCAGTACATGGATCATACCCATAATAAACTCTTCTTCTGAGCAGACTGTTCTTCATCCAAATTGGCCTCACCGCTCTGTTCTTCGCCGTCTCCTTGCATTTCGGCGTATAAATGCTGTACTGATCAATGTTCCCGAATTCGTGGCTCAGCGCGTAGTTCGTTGCTTCGTCGCATTGCTTCGAATCTTTTCCCGATTTGAATTTGCAGTGCTTGAGGATTGATTTGTACGTTTTGTCTGATATTATAGCGTGGCTCCACCAATACGTGACTGTTCCAACCGAGTCGTAGTAATTATCCATCACCGCATTTCCCACCTGTATTTCTTTTGAATTACTCATACATTTGTAGATATACAAACAATATAAGCACCTCAAATGCACCCTTAAAATCAAGAACAGTTTAGATGACCCAACTCTGACGGACGTTATATAGAAAAACCCATCTCTACAATGCATGCATGCAATGCATGGAGTGGGAGATGTGGAAATTCACTTACAATGAAACCCTTAAGGTTGAGAAAGGGGTGAGAATAAGCTGTGTTGTAGTCCACTATCTTCTTCGCCAATTGTGGAACATAATGACCTAATTATATGCAGTCAATCATAATCAAAGCTGACATCAGAAACAGTAAAAACTTTCATGGGTCTAGTTCAAAGGTGCGTTGGTACTACACACCAGCGTAGCTCTCCCCAGAAATGTAGATTTCTCTGTATTTGTACTGTGGAAACCGTGACATCCACTCAATCAGAAAGGTCAAAGCTTCTTCAGCTGTCATTAAACTTAGAAATCTGAGGCCTAATCAAAGCCTTGAAAATATATGATAATAATTAGAAAAGAAAATAACGAAATCAACCCTAAATCCTTTCGCTCTGGACCCAAATACAAGTCGGGTAATTCAACTTGGAAGACACTAGACATTGTTACAATTGGATGAGCGGGTTTACCAGTTCTGTTGTCTCCAGAGTCAAGAAGATCATTGCTGGTATTTGTATAAGAAAACCCAACTCCAGCTGGTGATTCAAGGAACAAAAGGTTTGCATCTGCAAATAAACTATTAATTAATTAATATTAAATAATAATTAAAAACAAAGAATAAAATATGACCTTGATTCCAAGCATATTTATTGAGATAAAGAGAAGAAGCAGTTTTGTTGATCCGAAAAGGCCCTATTTCCTCCGACGCTCCATATGCTATTGATGAACACCCCGGTCCTGCACTTTCCATATTTTATTTTATTTAAATTAGACCTTAGAAATATAATAAATTAATTTATATCAACTACAAAAAAAACCATATTTTAAAATTTTCATTAAGTAGTCATAAGTCACGTACTATAATAATAATGCTGCCACAGGCCCGACACTGGTAAGACGAGGGTCACTAAACAGAAATTATAGCTCAATCGTCTAAGCTCGGAAATTGTTTTATATCAATTTGACTGTTTAATAAATGTTTCTACTTAAGTTGTTCAAGTTTCTTTGAATTCTGTAGGCGCCCATTATGAGAGCACCCAATGTGAATAGGAAACCGTGACCATTATTTATTGTTATCCCACGCATCAACTAAAAGCTCAACTTTTAGACGTCAAGACAAGTATCCTACAGACAACCTATGATTATTTTAGACAGCCAGAAAGTTGTGCTAATAATAGACTACCTATTAAACTTGTGTATTGACAATCACGTAAAAGGCTTTGGACCACTATGTTTGGTGCAGTTTGAATTTCCAAATTGGAACAGCATCTTTTAGAGATACCGTCGGAGCTGACTACTTTCCATATAAAATACATGTATATATGCTCTAAGTTTGGTCCTTTCATAATATGAAGAAGGCCGGAGCTGGGCATGAGCTTGGGTGGGATAAAGAGGCAGGAAAAAATGAATGTATTATTATATTCGTTGGAGAATTGTAAGGGAAAAGAGTTATAAATGGGAACTTGTAATAATTTGGTGGGGGGACAAAAGTGGAACACTGAACTTTGAGAAAGAATGGTGAAAAGTAGGATGACTTTATACATTGTTTTTGGCGTTTGTTTGGGAACGAAGAGAATTTATCAGAATTACAAGACAAAAACAGGACAAAAGAAACTCATCATTCCTCTTCCAAACGCAAAGAGTGAATTTTATAATATTAAAAAAAAATAGAAATTATTTTCTATATATTTTTAATTTAAAATCCTCTAAATTTGAAGACCTAACACAGACAAGGCATTTAATGATAAATTAAAGATATTTGTTTTGAGTGCATTTACTGGGTGCCTGAAATAGAAAGCTCATCATTCTGTCATCAACCAACAACCCAAAACCCAATCACTCAATGTAATCACGTAATTATCAACTATATTTGACTTTATTAGTAGCTGCCGCATACAATTAAGGGGGCCTCTACCTTATTAAATTTATACAAAAATTACAAAAAAAAACACACACACATGTTTATCATTTATGTTGTGATGTTAACTCTAATTTCGAAACATGATAACATTTTTTTTTTATTGATAATCTAAATAATATCTTCCTAAAATTAAAATATTCAACGCATCACATTTTGAAACATTGCAGTGCTTCTTAGCATGATTTTTTTTTTTTAACGTTTTTGGTGATTTAAGCTTTACTTTTCTGGAGTTTATGCTGGATTTTGCAGATGTGAGGAAGAAAAATATACAGGACTGACCTCCATTAAGCCAGAGAACCAGGGGTTTTTTGTGAGGAGAGGAAGCAGCCTCTGTGAGCCAGTAGAAGAGAGCTCGCCCGTGTGGCTTGTTGACTGTGACATAGCCGGAAAACTGTTTGAAAGTCACTGGAGGTTGGCCGGGAAGGGCCGAGATCCGATCTAGCTCCTGCTGGTGAGGAAGAGCAGCAACAATGGCAGTGCTTGAAAAGACCAAAAGGAAGGATATTGGGAGAAGGGTTTTGATTTTGGAAGCCATTGTTGCACCCTCCAAACACGAGAGTTTGAAGGGAGTTTATAGGATTATAAAGGAAATGGGAAACACAGAGCTGATGATCCTTTAATTTATGTGGTTACAAGAATGGCTTCGAGTGAGCTGCTTCTCTATTACTACTACTCAACTACAGGTGGGTCAGACAGTATGGACTATGGACCTTCTCCCTCTGTCTCTAGTTCCAAATTCTATGGAGAGGGAGAGAGGGGAAGAAGTAGATTGGATCTTGATTTAAGAGCAGAGCACAGTCGAGCTACCATTCAGCTAGCTTTAGCATTAAATGCTGTTTCTCTCTCTCTCTAGCTTCAGCTTCTCTGTTCTCCCACTGTCCCACAGGAGGAGGACTAATTCTTGCTTTGATGATTCAGACGGAGATTTCTGAGCCAATTTCCCTCTGCTCCGTCTCTTCTCCTATCTTTCATTTCCGTCATATTTCTGAGTACCCTGATTAATCTTTATTACTCAACTTATCCTCATAAACTTCAACAACATATACAAAATAATGAAAAGCAGCTTTCCATTTTCATCCAAATAGCCCTTCTAAAGTGAACAACCAAAAGAACTCTCTCTCTCTCTCTCTCTCTCTCCATCCCTGCTGCAATAGTATGTGAGTATGTCCGTTAATGGGGGTGGTCCAGAACAGGCAGGTGCGCTAATAGTGTTGAAGGCTGTGGGGTTGGACATTTTTTACTTTTCACATCTCGCCCGGCTGTAATTTCCATATAATATAAGAAAGTTGATAATTTCAAGATATAGCATGACAAAATGTCATGTTACCAACAAAAAGGACGTCACGACCCACAATGCTAAAACTACAAAAAAGGTCTTTATCACCTCTTTCTCTTTGGGGGGGAGTACTATTAATCCAAAACTAACTTCTCATCATGTACCCATTACCTCTTTAATGGTACCAAGTATTAATATAAACATGTGACACATTTTTAAATCAATTCCATCTCACAAAATTCAAAATTAAAATCCTGAAAAATCTCAACTCTTCGCTGGCCCAAACCCATCACATCGAAAAGCCCAAGTTGAACCTAGGCCCTGGCTTTCAGAGGCCCAAACTCAATCAGAAGATGTCACGTGTGGGTCCAGCCAACAGAAAAGCCCAGGGAGAAAACTGAACTCAATCACTCCCCACTATCGCTGCTGTCCTCCACAACTCTTTCCATCCTTGTTCCTGGTAAGTTTCTGATTCATGGTGCGACTAGGTATACGGATCTCTCTGAGTTTTCCATTTCTGCCCATCTGTCTCTGAGCAATTTTTTTCTTGTTATATCAATTCCTAGCGTCGCCTCTATGGCGTTACTCTGTGGTAAAGAGATAATTTTCCCTCCCCAAATGGGTTTCTCTCGAACTTCATTTCCTGCTAAGTCGGAGTTTCTGAAATATAACACACACCATGGTCTGAGTTTTCACCATTTCTTACAGGTATTGCTATGGCTTCGACAGCAGTTTCTTTGCAATTTTTGTTTTCTCTCTCCCTTTAGACTCGTTTTTCTAATACATAGCTGGTAAGTTTACTCAAAAGTTTGATATGAATACGATCTGCTTCTTGTAAGTTAATGCAGCTTGTAAACTGAATGTAAGATGCATAACCTTCTAGCAAGAAGATTTCTCTGGATTCTGCTGTTTGTTTTCGCTTTTAATACAGTTATCACGTAATAGGGGCTGAATGTATTTGATTAAATGCCAATTTTTAAGCCAAAACTTCAAAAAAAATTTGCCGTTCGTGCTTTTTCTTACGTTTATGGAAGTATTTTCTTTGAGAAATTTGATAAAAGAAAATCTGAGTTAGTTTACTGAATGAAATGTTAGCATGGATAATTTACTTGTTACTACTCAATTTTTTGAATTTTGAAGCCTAGATTTTCATTTGTGGATTTTTTCCTTTCCTATCGTTTTTGAGAAACTTAAAACATTTAATTTTAGCCTAACAAAATGAAATTTGAAATACATCTTGACATGTTTTTGTTTCTTCGATTGATTCTAATGTTTTGTTCTGCAGTTTAGTAGAAGTCGTGGGTTTAAATTCCCGTTAAGTAGTACAATTCCATCGTCAGAGCCGGGTCAAAGATATACCAATGTTATAAGATGTGATTATCCCCAAAATGCGGATTTTCCTCGATATTACTCAAAAAAGGAGCGAAAGCCATTTCCAACCCCCATAGTGGAGCTGAGGCGAGCAGCGAGGGAGAGGATCAAGAAGGGCAAGGGCCAGCCAAAAAAACCAATACCGCCTCCAAAGAATGGGCTTCTAGTGAAGAGCCTTATACCAGTTGCCTATGGTGTGTTCAATTCAAGAATAACGTTGATCAACAATCTTAAGAAGCTCTTAAAGGTCGTACCTGTTCACGCTTGTGGGTAATTCTCGTTTTGACTCTCTGAACCATCACTACATAACTAGCGGGAAATGTCTGGTTTAGTTCAACGCATTTGCATTTCGTACCTATTTAGATTACTTTCTCTGTCCAATGACTTTTTCGCATCGACCGATAATCAAGCTCCTTGCACTGGTTCATTCTTTTTAGGAGCTAGTTTTTAATATCGGTTTTAGTGTCAAGTGTGTTACTTCTAGTGATCAGAAAATCTAGTACTCTTGGGGGTTGTCGTATTGATTTCAACCAAGTACTCCTCCTGGTAAATTGGTTGTTTGTTGCTGGTCAGAAATAAGAGAATGGTATTAGAGCATCAGTCGTCTGAATCAGTAAATTCAATCATGGTAGTTGGCAGGCCTTTTTCAATTCTAAAAGCTTAGTTTCGATCTTTTTAATTATATCGATGGATTCCTGATTGATGAATGTCTGTAGAAGTTAGAACAATTGCTTTTGAAGATTGTTTTAACTGTTAATCACTTCAATCTAAATGGCAATCACAATTTTATGCAAGATATAGTTTCTGAGTGGATTTTGTGTTTCAAATGTCAACTCTCCTTCATTCATATATTCATAACAGTCATGAATTTCATGCAGGTCGTGTAATGAAATCCACGTGGGTCTTATCGGACATCCATTCAAATCGTGTAAAGGGTCAAATGCCAGCATTCGACATGGTCTTCACGAATGGACTGCTGCTGTTGTCGAAGACATATTCCTACCAGTCGAAGCATATCATCTCTACGATCGCCTCGGAAAACGCATCACCCACGAGGAAAGATTTTCAACTCCCCGAATTCCTGCTCTCGTGGAGCTCTGCATCCAAGCAGGCGTCGACATTCTCGAATTTCCCACCAAACGCAGAAGAAAACCAATCATTCGCATCGGCAAGCGTGAATACATTGACGCAGACGAAAGCGAACTTCCAGATCCTGATCCCAAACCTCCCCAGAAGCCGTTATTGGTGGAAATCGTAGATTCTGAAATCGTAGCCCCACCCGGCGAAGAAAACATAGCCCGCCTCGCCGAGGAAACGCTCCAAGCGTGGGAGCAGATGAGGCGAGGGGTGAAACGACTCATGAAGATGTATCAAGTGAGGGTGTGCGGGTATTGCCCCGAGATTCACGTGGGACCCATCGGCCACAAGGCGCAAATTTGCGGGGCTCACAAACACCAACAACGAAACGGTCAGCACGGCTGGCAGGCTGCCGTGCTGGACGACTTGATACCGCCAAGATACGTGTGGCATGTACCTGACGTAAACGGGCCGCCATTGCAGCGGGAGCTTAGGAGCTTTTATGGGCAGGCACCTGCAGTGGTGGAATTGTGCATGCAGGCAGGGGCAGCGATGCCTGAGCAGTATAAAGCAACCATGAGAATAGATATCGGGATCCCTTCAGATCTTAGAGAAGCTGAAATGGTGGTTTGAGTTTTGAGGTGATTATCAGTCTGTTCGGGTTGCTTGATTAGAACAAAATGTTGATTTTTAGTACAATTTTAGAATAAAATCCAAATATGCATATATTGTATTTTTACAGATTATATGGTCTGAGCACCTTGGCTACCTCTTTAAACATCATATTTAGTGGCCTCGTAATTATTATTATTTTAAATTTATTGGAAAAATACTCCCCTGATATGGTAAATGGAGTCTTGTTATAGATCATTTTTTAGAACTAAATTATTAATATATTTTGTTATTTAGTTAAAAACGTAACTAGAATAATTATAACTATTTCACTACAAATAATTAAGTATTTAGCTATTTGGATAAAAGATTATCTCTTGATTTTTTGTTAAATTTAATAACAAAAATAGATTATACGTGGATAAAATTGAAACAAATCTTATACTATAAAGATGAAAAGTATTTTTTATTTTAATATTGGGAAAATAACACTGCAGACTTTATAGTTCGAGATCAATGACAAGTCAAACCATGAAGATTATTTTTTAACAACAAAAACCTTGAACTATAAGAAAATCTCGTCGGCAACCTCACAGTCCCGATTTCCGTCCAGGACCATCGAGGTTAACGCCTCCGTTTGTACACTGTCAAGCGGCGTCAAACGGAGACGAAGGACGTCAAACTCCGTTCTTCCCTATGGTTCGAAGAAGATGGGCGATGGCAGGCGAGGGCGGAGACGAAGCTGGAATCGGCCAGAGTTGATATACGGACAACATGCGGTGGCCGTTGGATTGAGAGACGGAAGTCCATCTCCTGGATCGAAGGCCAGGATTGAATCTGGCGTCTCTGCCAGAGGCGAAGACGGACGACCATTCTTGGTCGTAGGATCGAGAGACAGAAGTCCATCTCCTGAATCGACGACCAAGATTGAATCTGGCGTCTCTGCCAGAGGCGAAGACGGTCGACCATCCTTGGCCATAGGATCGAGCGACGGAAGTCCATCTTCTGGATCGACGGCCAGGATTGACTCCAAATTATCTGGGTCACGTGCAGGGCACACGCGATCTTAAAACGCCAGAATTCCCTCCAGTAAGACGGATGTCCCTCGGCATGCCACAGACGTCCGTCATCCAAATACCACGTCGTTTTGCCCTAAATGTACGCCTCCAGCCTTTAGATGGCGTCGTCTAGACCATGACGAACGTCCGTCCCGCTCCAATATCTTTCAATCTGTCTTTAGATGCCGCCGTTTAGACCATGTCGGATGTCCGTCTTAATACGACGGGCGTCCGTTCCTCTCAAATTTCATACTAAAACCCTAACAGAGTTGAACACAAAAAGTCTGTCCATTGCCATAAATATTCGAGAGAGAGATTCTGTCTTCCCCTGACCAACTCCCTCAACGTAATCGAACGAACAAGAGTGTTGCACATCACATGGAGTCATCAAGGTGTGCTGCTTCATCCATGGTTGAAGAATCCATTGACTGTGGAATGGAGGTGGATCCTAATTCTATTCTGGCAGTAGAGACCAATGAGAATCGGTGGTTCTATCGTAAAGCTGGTATAGAAGTGCGTTCAATCTCGGGATCCCTGGAATTGGAGCTTCGTTCGATATGTGACTCAGAGGATGATGATTGGGCAGAGAGTATGCATCCCCAAATTGAATGTTCGTTCTCGGAGCTCTGTCTGAGTAAGAAGTATAGTGCGTTGAAAGATATTAAAGATGAAGTGGTTAATGATGCTTTGAAAAATGGGCACGGGATCAAGTTTGTTAAAAGCGAACGACATCAGATAACTGCTGTGTGCAAGGATGGATGCAGTTGGGGGCTTCACGCTTCAAAAATGAAAAGTGAGCTGACCTTTCAAATTAAGAGCTATAATGAGGAGCACATATGTGCACGACAAATGGAAAGCCGACACGCTTCCTACAAATGGGTGGCAAACCAATAGTTGGATAGATTCAAAAGTCAACCCATGTGGGACCTTGCTTCCATTATTAAGACTGTAAGGAAGGACTTTAATGTCAATATTACTTCGAGTCTTACCAGAAGGGCAAAGAATTTAGCACAGACTTTAAACGAAAGGGATAGTGACGAACAGTACAAGCTACTTTGGTCCTACGCAGAAGAGATTCGAAGATCCAATCTAGGCAGCACACTATTGTTTGTGGTAGATTTTCCAGATTTGACGGCCCGTCCAAGTCCAATATTTAAAAGAATGTACATGTGTTTGGATGCGTGCAAGAGAGGTCTGAAAGAGTTTGGTAGACCCGTTATTTGTCAGGATGGCTGTCACTTGAAGGGGTCATGCCCAGGCCAATTGCTCACAGTTGTGAGCGTTGATGCCAATGATGGGATTTATCCAATTGTTGTGGCACTTGTTGAATCAGAATGCAGAGACTCCTGGACTTGGTTTTTGTGTTGCTTGATGACGAACTTAAATAGTGACATAGGTAGAGGATGGACACTCATTTTCAACCGACAGAAGGGGTTGGTGCCTACTATTGAACAATATGCGCCAGCAGCTGAGCATCGATTCTGCCTAAGACATTTGTATGCCAATTTCAAAAAAACAATTTCCAGGAATGCAATACAAAGATGTCATGTGGAAGACAACAAGGGCCACAAACATCATCGAACTTTCAGAAAGAGATGGGTAAACTACTTGCGCTTGACCGGACAGCTCACGCATATATGCAAAAAATTAACCCGAGGTGTTGGTCAAAACATGCTTTTAGTCCTATCCCAAAGTGCGACATGGGACTTAATAATTTGAGCGAGTGTTACAATGTCTGCCTCTTTCCAGCACGGGACAAACCGATCCTCACTATGTTCGAAATGATTAGAACAGACATAATGACTAGGATCCTTAAGAAACATAACCAGATGGCTGAATCAACAGATCTTTTGTGTTCTAAGACCACAAAGAAGCTTGCCAATCTGCAACATGAGGCTCGAAATTGGTGTTCAACACCTTCAGGCCGTAATCGGTTGAGGTCAGTGACGGTAATGAACGGTACGCAGTCGATCTGGACACTCGCACCTGTAACTGTTATCGGTGGGAGCTGACTGGAATCTCATGCGTGCATGTCATCTCGTGCATGAATTTCATGCGGACTTCTTCGGAGGATTATGTGCATGCATGGTACCATCGAGACACATTTATGAGGATGTATTCTCATTTTACCTGACCTATAAGTGGCCACCACATGTGGCCTGCAACTTACCAACCTCTAATTTTGCCACCGCCAGTTAAGAGACTCCCAGGTCGGCCTGGAAAATGAAGAGTGCGAGATGCAGACGAGCCCCATAGCCACATGGTACTCAGCAAGAGACATGTCCTCATGACATGTAGTCGTTGTCACGGTGTGGGCCACAATATCCGTTCTTGTCAAGGCGAAGGCTCAGCAGGAGGCATGGCAAGTGCCAGTGTAAGAGCATAACGCTCACACAACACCTTCATGGGGTTTACCATTGTGGCCGATACACAGGTGCTTAGATTGTTATGCTTTCATATGTTGTTCTCACTATGTGCGTTTTGTCTTACATTAAATTGCTTTTGTGTTTTGCAGGAGTCCGTCGCCCCACACCCGCATCCTTAACCATGGGGCTTTATCTATGTATTTGTTTGTATAATATTTGTTCATGTATAATACACTGAAGTTTATTTGTATTGAATTATTTACTTGTCAATCTGTAACATCCAATTTGATGGATGTCCATCGCAGTCAGACGGACATCCATCGCAGTCAGACGGATGTCCCTCACAGAACGACGGACGGCACTCACCCTATTTGGGGTGCCCTCGCCCAAAACCAACATTCAATAGTAACAAGAAAACACCAAAGCATATTGCAACATCAAAAAAACTGCAAAAAACTTTTTAATGTTCCATAACCACTATACAACAACATACATTTAAACACAAATTCAGTTGAGCCACTTGTTTAATGTTCTGTCAATTCTTTCAATTCTTTCACTTGTTGCACCTCTTGCACCTTGTGCACCTCTTGCACCTCTTGCAGTTCTTGAATACGTTACAAGTGGTGTTTTTTCCGCAAGTGGTGCATTTTCTGCAGGTGGTGCCTCTTCAAGTGGCTCATCAAAAATGGAAGGCTCTGCGTCCCGGATGTCGATGACGTTGAAGTGCAAATCGGAGCTCATCTCCACACTCGTGGACTCGTGGAGTTCATCTCTATCATACGGATCGTGCAATGGAAGCCCTCCCCCGTGCATTTGGCCATCACCGACCACCCTAAATGGTGGGAGACTTGAAATATGCCGTGTTGGCTGCAATTGGAAGTCCAAATTAGTTTGTCACTTCATTCAAAGCACAGGGTGGAAAAACATACCGCTTTTTGTCCAGAGGTGCCATGACAATTGCTATTGAATCCGGCATCAATTGTTCGTACGCATACTGTGTGTACATGTCAATTGATGACATGAAACAATCCATCTCTGGGTGGCACTTCATGAGGAAGGAATATTACTCCATGAATGAATATAAGTGTCTTACATGGATCCAGCCAATCGTCAACAAACCCTCCCTTATTTGAACCGCAGCGTTGTCCTCCTCATTTGTCATCACACACTGCATGTTAAGAACACAATTTATTTATATATGTAGTTGTTTTCAGTAACAATATATTATAAATTGGTTAAACATTCTCACATAGTCTGGAGCTCCCGATTGCTTTGGCACGAGGAGTGTTGTTATTGAATATATCTTGTCACCTTGAAAATCAATAACATGATGCACAACATTCATTTTCAAATCACAACTGATAATAAATTTCAAATGACGTTGCTCCTTACCTTGGAGCCACAAAGGAGAGCACATGTCTCCTTGTTATTCTTCGTATTTACTTGTGCAAGTGTCATGAACTCGTCCATCAGTTTCACAAGCTACAATGGAAATTCAGTGTAAGTGTAAATTCTACACGTTGTACAAAACCAAATAGAAGATATACCACTTGCACTGTCATCCTCTGACCCGCTGTAGGACCCATCACTGAAGGACCTAGGGCCAAAATCTTTTGAACTTTGGCCAAGGTTGGCGGAGGGGACGGTTGCCTGATGATCGGAGACCTGCACAATTGTAACACATTGTTAATCAACAGTACTAATGCATATAAGGAAATTGCATGTAAATTGAAAGACATACTGACAACCATCTGGACCGGTATCGGAAGATGCAAGAGATGCTGATGGAGGAGATGGCTGGGCTGTTGGAGGAGCGGTTGCCATATGCGTCTGTATTTCTTGCATCTATAGTACAGTGGCTTGAAGCTGGCCAAGTTGGCTCTCTTGTCTATCCAACTTGGCTTGAATCTCGCCAAGTTGGGCGACAAGCCACTGCCACCTCTCCTCGCTGATGAGTACGAAGGGCGAGGATGAGGACTGGGGTGGGGGAGGTGCATCGTCCGCCGTAGGACGTACAAAATCATCATCCACCTCCACGTGATATGTCGGTTGTGCGTTTGATGTCCACAGAATTATTTCAGTGCACGTGGAAAGAGCAGGTGGAGCTGACGTGGACGGCGGCGATGGAGCTGACGTGGAAGGCGGTGGAGCAGCTGACGTGGAAGGACGAGATGCAGGAGGTGCATCTGCCACCTCTCCTCTGAATACCCACTCCCCTTGTACTTTTTGCAGCCCCATCCGAGCCAATGTCACTTGATTATACACGTCAAGTGGTTTTTCATTGGTTCGTCGCTCCGTGTGAGGGACAACCAACCCACTACTGTCAATAATGTGCTGAATGAGCCAATTATATGAGAGATTCTTCCTCGCACTAGTCAGACTTGCCTTCATTTGCTACATAATGACATATGCAAGGTTGAACCTCTTCCCATTGTAGAGCTTCTCCATTACGTAGAGATCCATGGCTGTGACAAGGTCTTTATGTCCATTACGTGATCATGTGATGGATGACCCTTGGTTTGGCATCAAGGTCTTTTGATTTAGGCCGGAAGAAAGATTCCACGGCTGTAGGATTGAGAACCAATTACTTCAGCAATGCAAAACCTTCTCATTTTTTGACAAACTCGGGGTCCTTTGTCGCATGGTAATACTCCTCCAACGGCTCCTCTATGGAGCATCCAATGAGCTCATTCAACTTTCCTAGAGTTATCCTAATCTATTTTCCAAACAGAAAAGTCCTCAACTCTCTGTCACTGGATATGTCCAACTCCAAATTCGCATAAAACAGTTTAACAGCTCTATCATAGAAACACCCTCCCATTGTGCACAGTTTATCCAACCCAATTCATTCAAACATCACCTTCAATCCAAAATCAGCAAATGAATTGAAATCTACCTTCGTAGATATGATTATTGCACGGGGTACAATATCCTTATCATACCGTTCATTAGCAGAGGCTGAGCTGAACAACCTGGATTCTGTAGATAACACTGAACCCGTCGTCTCGGTGGGAGCCACCACCTTATGCTTCTTCGACGGTTGACTAGTCTTCGGTGCCATTTTCAGATTCAAAACTCAGGAGTTAATCGGTAGTTAATCGAGAGTTCGAGAATTTGTCGGGAATTTGTCGGGGGAAAACTCTCTCGCGATTTGTAGTACAGGGCAATTTCTAGGGCAAGGACGCCCTTCGCGATTATAAGTAGCGTTTCATCGTCCATCAAGAAGAAAACGCTATCGTTTCAAACGTGACACACACCCATCGTATTAAGACGGACGTCCGACATGGTCTAAACGGTGGCGTATAAAGACAGAATTAAAAGATATCAGAGTGGGACAGATGTCCCTTGTATTAAGACGGACGTCCGTCATGGTCTAGACGACGCCGTCTAAAGGTTGGAGGCGTATATTTAGGGCAAAACGACGTGGTATTTGGACGACGAACGTTTGTGGCATGCCGAGGGACGTCCGTCTTACTGGGGGAATTTTGGCGTTTTAAGATCGCGTGTGCCCTGCATGTGACCCAGATAATTTGGAGTCAATCCTGGCTGTAGATCCAGAAGATGGACTTCCGTCGCTCGATCCTACGGCCAAGGATGGTCGTCTGTCTTCGCCTCTGGCAGAGACGCCAGATTCAATCCTGGCCGTCGATCCAAGAGATGGACTTCCGTCTCTCGATCCAACGGCCAAGGATGGTCGTCCGTCTTCGCCTCTGGCAGAGACGCCAGATTCAATCCTGGCCGTCGATCCAGGAGATGGACTTTCGTCTCTCGATCCAACGGCCACCGCATGTCGTCCGTCTGTCAACTCTGGCCGATTCCAGCTTCGTCTCCGCCCTCACCTGCCATCGTCCATCTTCTTCGAACCGCAAGGAAGGACGAAGCTTGACATCCTTTGTCTCCTCTCGACGTCGCTTGACAGAGTAGAAACAAAAGCGTTAACCTTGACGGTCCTGGATGGAAATCGTGATTGCGAGGTTGTCGGCGAGATTTTTCTATAGTTTAGAGTTTTAGTTGTTAAAAAATAATCTTCAGAATTTGACTTGTCATTGATCGTGAACTATAGAATCTGTAGTGTTATTTTTCCTTCAATATTTAATTAGAAAGGATGATTTAGATTTTTTTAAATACACAAAAACGATTAATATTGACATTTAATAATTATTTATTACAAAAAGTAACATTGCAGCAGTAATCCGAAAAGAGTGGTGGAGCCTTTTAGAAACCGGGTCGGGTTCAGAGATCCAACCATTTTCAAGCACAGATTGGTTGACTCGTCAATCTCGGAGTAGATACTTCTGACTTCAATTTCTCTTTCTTGTACGCTTCGTCTGATTTTCTCTTTCTTTCTTAGTATTGGAGACGCAGGAAGCATGGAATGAGCCTTGGGATTTGTGGTGAGTTGATCTTTTTTTTTTTTTTTTTTTTCTTTTTCATTCATAGTTACTGAGGCATCGAATTTCGTTTGATTGCTCTGTGATTTGGCATATGTTACTGTAATTTTGGTGTATAGTTGAGCATTGGAACGCCCAGATGAGTCAGCGCTTTATGCTACCTCGATTCTAGTTGTGCCTTGGTCAACGTTACAGAAGAAATTGGGTTGAAAATCGTGGAAATCTGGTTTAAGCTACGGATTACACAGGGAAAACTAGCGTATTCAGATTCTGTTCTTGTCATAGTCACTGCAGTTAGCCCCTAAACCATCTCTTATTCTTTTGTTCTAGTTGTCAGTGGGGAAATCGATTGAGATTATGAAAAGTGGTTTTGGTGAAGTAGTAATTCGCTAACTAAAAGGTTGTAAGCGACCATCTGTTTGGAAATTTTCAATAGAATCATCGTGCATATGATTTTTTGATCGATTATTTTATGAATTAAGCGAGACCTAAATTATCTTTAAGTTGGTGTTCGAAAAATAGCTCTGAAATCTATATTATTGCTCTATTTTTAGACATAAAATAAGTTTTCATTTTAGGAAATGAGTTGTAAATCACCTACCATTTCTACCTTCAGCAATTTGAAAGGAACTTAGGAGACAGGATCATGTCATTAATGCTTTTTTTAGAGTGGAGATAGGGAGATTGAAATTTCTGATTTAAATGATGAAAATGTAATTTCTAGTTTTTTAAAATTTTGTTAACGTTGAATTTAACCCCCCTTCTATACGTTCCTTGTTATCGGTTACATAAGAGGGTATATGGGCCCTCTAATGGAATCTAACTGGTGGATTTTTGCTACAATGATCATCCATGTTATTTTTTATTTTTAATTTTTTATATTTGTGTGGTTGTTTTTCTATCCTTTCTGATGTAAATTGCTGAATAGATAAATGAGTAACATATTGTAGCAGCTTGGTAAATGTTAGAAAAAAAAATCAAAATTGGTTTAGAGAAACCTTTGTGATCTACTATGCAAACTTCAAAAATCAAAATTTCAAAAATTGGACTTTGAAGACAGAAAGTACCTTCTGTTGATCTTGTTATCATTATGTTGCTGTTACTGCTTTAGATAGGGTTATAATAGTATATATCAGTTCTTTTGCATTGTCAATACATTATGGTTGAGGCGTGTAATTTTATGACAGGGTGCTAGTGGCTGCTCTACTAAATTCCCCCATTCACTTATGTATTGCTTTCATTGTTAATAACTTTTAAATCAAGTGGAGAAATTGATACTTGGGTGTATGGTATTTTTTTTAATTATGCGGCTATGTATGTGTATTCAGATGCAAAAGGAAATGTTTGATCGTGGTTACAAGTCACATATCATGGGAGGCCAGCGTGAGAAGTTTGTGAGGTACTTACTTGATTAGTGGTTGATAAGCTTTAGGCTAAGAATAATCAGAAACAACCTACAAGAACAGCTCATATGACAAATCATTCCGTGATGTTATATGTTTCTAAGGCTTTATTTTATATCATTTTTTTCTTTAACAAGAAAAGAAACTAATAAACATAGCATAATAAGTATTTAGTGTCAATCGTCAATTTTATTTCAAAAATTTTCTTTTAGCACGATACTGTTAGGTAATATTTTATAGGCTGTATGTGCAGTTAGGTGCCAAGGCTATCAGGGCCTAATAGTCCATGACACCATGCAAGGAGCACATATTTATCAAGTAAATATATGCTATTATCAAAATAAATTTGGTATATACTGAGTGATAATCATCAATGCTGATGAGGAATAGTAATAATGAACTTTAAGGAGCTAAAAGTTGTAATAGTTAGGATTCTATTTAAGCTAAAATAATTGAATCGGTCTTTACTACAAGGATGCATAAGGGTTGTGTTGATTTGGTTTGACTGTGATTAGAATAATGTCAAGTAAGCATTTTTTTATAGTTGAAAAATTTGCCTTAATCAAATCTACCCTTTGAGCCCATTTAATAGAAAAAAACTGAACTAAACTGTGAGCACCAATTACATCGAGACAAATTGTGTCAATCAAAGACTTGTAAATGTTTAAATTAATTAGATTGAGTTAATGACTTGTGATAGGGTTTAATCTCAGTTCAATATTCAAAACGTAAGACCTTTGTTAATAAGTTGAAATTCAGATTAAAAGCAACAATATCTTCAGATAGCATGGACTTTTAAAATAATTGAAGGACGTGTTTATTATGTTATTTTATTATGCTATAATTATTAATTTATATGATAATATCATAAGCATCCTCCATTGTTGTTCACCTATGCAAGGCGGCCGAAGATGAGGAATTAGCCACCAGGGAGTTTTTGCTGTGACTATTCATATTTTTGATTTATTTAATTTTACTTGCTGTTTTGTTTAATGTTTGGGGAGTGGGAATTAATGAGGAAGTGATTGTGTTGACTGGGGGAGGGATAAGTTTGGGTGTTTTGGGTGTAATTCAGTTCCTCTTCATATTTTCAGAGAGTTTTGAGAGAGAGAGCAGACTTCTCGAAAGTTTGCATTGATATTATGTTGTAAACATTGAATTTGGTTTCTAGTTCTAGATTTATCAGCGTTTACAGGGACTGTAACATAATATTACCTGTAAATAGTTTAGGAAAATCCCTAATTAGAGGGATCTCTTTAAATTTCAAATTTCCTAGGTGTAGGTTTCTTCTAGCTGAAATATGTAGGGCTGTAATTTTTTCACTTGGAAGAATTGATGACATAATTTTCATTTCTTCAAGAGTTATTCTATATAGAAAGGCATATTTATGTCAGTTGGCTCTGTTATCTGTCTCGTAGGTTGGATGACTTAGACTCTAGATCCTCATCTCCAGATACTAGGATGCTGAACTGTGGATTTGGCGCTGATGGATTCAACCGCACTGCCCATGGAAGTGATAAAACATCTAGATCTTTTAAGAGGAGAGTGAGAAAAGGGTCTGAGGGACTTAAGTCAATTGGCCGCTCTATTGGATTAGGAATGTCACGGGCGGTATTTCCAGAAGATCTAAAAGTTTCAGAGAAGTTGATATTTGATCCTCAAGATAAATTCCTCCTGTTTTGCAATAAACTTTTTGTCATATCATGTATTTTGGCAGTGTCTGTGGACCCTCTGTTTTATTATCTTCCAGTCATCAATGAAGAATCAAATTGTCTTGGCATCGATAAAAAGCTTGCACTAACTGTGACATCACTGAGGACTATTATTGATGGGTTCTATCTCATTCATATGGCTCTCCAGTTCCGAACGGCTTACATTGCTCCATCATCTCGGGTTTTCGGAAGAGGGGAGCTTGTGATAGATTCTGCAAAAATTGCAAAACGGTACTTGCGGCTGTATTTTATGATTGATTTCCTCTCAGTACTGCCCCTGCCACAGGTTTAAACCATTTTCCTCACCTCAATCTACACATTTACCAAGATTGTAACTTTTCTCTTCTTCCCTTTTAATTTTTTTAATGGCGTATTTTAATTACATTTTTTTATTTCATGCTTCTGGTTTTGGTGGTTAATATTTTTACTTTGAAAGATCAATCTCAATAGTTGAGTGAAATATGTGGTGAGGCTTGAAGCAAAAACTACAACAACAAAATGCTTTATAAATTACATGTGGATTTCAAGAAGACAATTTGTACTTTAATTTGTTTTTCAGATTCAATAGAGTAATAATTGACTGATTATAATGATGTGCTATACCTACCATTTTGTCTGATTCGATGAAAATGGATCTTAAAACATATGAAATTGGTGAGATGACATGGAAATCTTCTATGATGTGTATATGCAATTTGTCATATTTATCCATCACTTGATTTATCACAATTTACATGGACATCGGATGGGGCAAAATTCTTTTATCAAGTATACTAAAGGTTTATGGTACCCAGCTACAATCAATAAATTATGCATTTTGAATTCTTGCAACTTACTCAGCTTCCATTCACTAGTGTTTATTTTGTCAAAGAAATGTTGATTTTGAATTCTTTGGAACTATGAATCTGGTTGAACTAAGGTTGTAAAGTAATATTTTTGCTTTTGTTCTTTAACCTCTTATCTTTCTTTTTCTTTTATTTAGTTATATTTTTTTTTTTTGTGAAATGCATGCTTCTTTATTCATTATTTAGAATTCGCATCATGCAAAGTACAGAAGCTCCTTGTCCTACCCCTGACTCTTTGCTTAGATGAAAATATGGCCCCATATATTGTTCATTTAATATCTGGCAATAATGTCTCAAAATTCTGGGAAGAACAGAAGTTCCAATTTTGATATAGAACAACTTACCATTTCTTCCTTCATTCACATTCAATCAATTTTTTTTTTCTAATTTTTATTTTATTGGTACTTTTTATCAAATGGTTGACTATTTGACTTTTTGAAGTTCATGCACTGTGATATAAAAATTATAAAGAAACCTTCTCATTGATTTGATCACATAGAACGAGTCAATGTTGTTAGTTTCTACGATTTCTGCATGTTTGGCTTGAATTTGTCGGATAAACATATTGATAAAGCTGTAAATTTGTTTTATTGCATATCTTGTTAATTTTCCTGACATGTAAGGAAGTCCTGGGAAATCTATTAATTTAAAAATTTTTGAAACATGTGCAGATTGTGGTCTGGATATTTCTTAATAGCTCAAATGGTTCCAGTGTATTTTCAACTAAGGAGGCATTACTTTTCATTGTTTTGTTTCAATACATCCCAAGATTCCTCCGTATATTACCCTTAACATCAGAATTAAAAAGGACAGCTGGTGTATTTGCTGAAACTGCTTGGGCTGGTGCTGTTTATTATCTTCTATTATATATGCTCGCTAGTCATGTAAGTCCCTTACTAGTTTAGGGATATATATATATTGTATTGTGTGTGTGTGTGTGTGTTGGGCTGGTGCTGTTTATTTTCTTCTATTATATATGCTCGCTAGTCATGTAAGTCCCTTACTAGTTTAGGAATATATATATATATATATATATAAATATATATATTATGAGTGTGTGTGTGTGTCATGAAGTGTAGAATGTAAAAAGAAAAGAAGACAAGATCCCTCACAAACAAAATCCTAAAAATTTGTAAAGCACAAATGTGGATGTAAATGGTCCTGCTATTTCATAAATGTTGATAGTCGTTACTATCTTTCTGCTGAAATTGTTAAATAAGACCCGTTATTTTCTCGTTACCTACATCTGTATACAAGAACATTTTGTCTATGACAGTCTATCTGTCACAATATCTTGTTTGTCGTTTACTGCCTATATGCTTTTCATATTTGGTAGGATTCATTAAAGTGGCTTGTTGGATGATATTAAATATAATGTCAAAGGTCTTAGAAAATAAATTTAAGTAATTATAATTTGGCGTTGTTGTCAATTGTTTTATCAGTCCCCCTCCCCCTCCTCGCCCCCTCTTTCTTCTCTTTATTTTGTGTCGTAGCATTTTATTTTGTTTTCTATCTGGTGACTACTACCATTGAATTAACTATACTGCAAACTTCACATTTTATAATTGACTCTGATCTCAACTCAAATAGTTCCTCGTTGTCTCAGATAGTTGGAGCATTCTGGTATTTAATGGCTGTGGAACGAAATGATACATGCTGGCAAGGAGCTTGCACGGGAAACTGCAAAAAGGAGTTTTTGTACTGCGGTAATCAACACATGGAAGGTTTTGATGCTTGGAATACTACTGGTGTAGCTTTTCTCCTCTCAAATTGCACCACCGAAGGCGATAACCCACCATTTGATTTTGGAATCTTCGAGCAAGCTTTGGAATCTGGTATTGTTTCTTCCATGGCATTCGTCACTAAATACTGTTACTGTTTATGGTGGGGACTGCAAAATTTAAGGTAATTTTCTGGTAAAACTTTCTTCTTTTATTTCTTTTCTCAAAGAATTACATTGTAGACTATTGACTACACACTGTTCTCACCCAAATTCTTTCACACCCCCAAACAATTAACCCTTTCCCTATTTATTAATTCCCTGTACAATAGTTATTGAAGAGTTAGTTATTCAGGTAACTACTCCCTCTTTCTCCTAGCATATGTAAACCTCACAAGAGGTTTATCATTACCCCCCGCCCAACAATGAACCTTATCCTCAAGGTTGAAAAGAGGAAATTGAACTCCAATAAAATCAAACTCTTCCCACGTAGCTTCCGTAGGAGATAAATGCTTCCACTTGATTAGCACCATTAATTGTTGAGAATCACCACACTTCCGTTGAATGTCCAATAGCAAGTTTGGCTCGACTTTGAAACTATTATTAAACAAAATATCTTCCGGCAAGGGAGTAACTATTGGGACTGCACCATTGCCTTTTCGCAATAAGGATACATGAAAAACATGATGCAAACATGCTGTATCCGACAATTGTAATTTGTAAGCCACCTTGCCAATTTTTTGTAAAATCAGAAACTGACCATAAAACTTTGGAGACAACTTAAGATTCAAGGGCTTAGCTAAAGAACGCTGCCTATATGGATGAAGCTTCAGCAATACATAATCGGCCACGGTAAATTCCAAAAGTCTTATTTGCCATTAAAATCATTGCTGGTTGTGCCTTTTGTAAATTGGACTTCAATATGGTCAGGACGTCATCTTTCTCTTGTAAATGAATATTCACAGCGGCTAAAGAAGAGACAGGTTGATTTTCAAACCTTAAAATAGCTGGTGGATCACGCTTATAAACTGCTTTAAATGGAGACATTTTTATTGCAGAATGAAAAGAAGAATTATACCAAAACTCCGTCCAAGACAGCCATTGAGCCCATGTTGTCGGTTTCTCCCCCAAAAAGCAACGCAAATATGCTTCAAGTGTTCTATTAACCACCTCAGATTGGCCATCTGTTTGTGGATGATAAGCTGAACTGAATTTTAAAGTCGTCCCATGTAAACGGAAAAGTTCTTTCCAAAAATTATTGACAAAAATCTTGTCCCGGTCTGAAACAATAGACTTGGGCATACCATATAATTGGAAAATATTATCAAAGAAAACCACAGCCACCGATCGAGCAGAAAAAGGATGACTCAAACTCATAAAATGAGCATACTTGCTAAGCCGGTCCACAACAACAAAAATAGTGTCTTTGCCACTCGACTTGGGCAATTTTTCAATGAAATCCATAGCGATATCCTCCCAAATATCATCAGGAATATGCAAAGGTTGAAGAAAACCTGCTGGAGACAAAACTTCATATTTATTCTTTTGACGAACAAAATAGTTGCTAACAAACTGTTTAATATCCTTTCGCATACCCTTCCAAATAGTTTCGCTGCCAATCTCATGAAGGTTTTTGCAATCCTCCATGTCCACCCAATGGGCTAGAATGAAATAGAGATAAAATTTGTAGAATAAATTTAGATCTCTAGGAAATAACCTTTTTAGCCTTGTAGAATAGTTGATCATTAACCAAGATATAACCAGGTAAGGCAGAGTTAGATAGGAGTAGCTGTTGTTTAACCGTAGTCAACTGATCGTCCTGCTGTATTTCTAATTCCAACTCCATAGGGTCAATTTCACAGTGATCCATAGTCATAGTGATAGTCATCAAGCTCTCCCGAGAATCAAAATTTCTGGATAATGCATTAGCAACCAAATTTTCACAACTTGGTTTATACTGAACCTCAAAGTCATAACCCAAAAATTTTGTTAACCACTTCTTGTGCTCGACAGCCACCATGCGTTGTTTGAGCAGAAATTTAAGGTTTTTCTAGTATGTTTTGATTATAAAATGCGTACCTAGTAAATATGGATGCCATTTATGTATGGCTAGAACAATAGTCATGAGTTCTCTTTCATATACCGACTTTAACTGTTTCTGTCATGAAAGCTGCTGATTGAAATAGGCGATGGGTCGCTGAATTTGCATGAGAACAGCGGCAACCCCTATCCCTGAAGCGTCTATCTCGACAACAAACGCCTCCTTAAAGTTTGGCAAAGCTAAAATCGGCAAGGAGCTCATAGCCAATTTTAAGTTCTAGAAGGCAGTTTTGGCTTCTTCTGTCCAACTGAATCGGTCTTTTTTGAGTTGTTCTGTTAATGGCAGCGCTATACTTCCATAACTAGAAACAAATTTCCTGTAGTAACCGGTTAAACTCAGAAACCCACGCAATTGTTTAATGGACTTCGGGGATTTGCATTCCAGAATTGCTGAAATTTTAAAAGGGTCTGCTGAAACTCTCGAATGTAAGATTACATATCCGAGATATTCCAATTCCCGTTGAGCAAAAATACATTTCTTTTTGTTAAGAAACAATTGATGGGTTGATAGAATCGGGAAGACTGTCCGAATATGTTCCAAATGCTCAGTCATTGACTGGCTAAAACCAAAATGTCATAAAAAAAACTAAGATAAATTTTCTCAAAAGTTGATGAAATACCTTAATCATTAGAGTCTGACACGTTGAAGGAGCATTAGTGAGATCGAAGGGTATTACTAAAAATTCACAGTGTTCCTCATGTGTGCAAAACACTGTCTTATGAATGTTTTCCCTTCGAACCCGAATTTGATGGTAACTTGATTTTAAGTCTAGCTTAGTGAAGACCTTAGCTCCATAAAGTTCATCCACTAATTCATTGATCACTAGAATTGGAAACCTGTCCTTAACAGTTTCATTATTCAAGGCTCTATAGTCAACACAAAAACGCCAACTATTATCTTTTTTCTTAACCAAAATGATTGGGCTAGAGAAAGGACTAGAGCTGGGTTGTATAATCCCTGCTTCCAACATTTCCTTAATCATCTTTTCAATCTCATCCTTCTGTGCAATAGGATATCTATAGGGTCTTATGTTGATGGGTGAAACACCATCCTTCAAGATTATGACATGATCACAGTCTCTAACAGGAGGAAGACCACTAGGGAGGTTGAAAATATGATCAAATTCCTGCAACAATTCAATTAACTCATTGTTGTCCATATTCTGTCCTCTTTTTGGTTGCCCCTGTGTACAACAGAATTCTACCAAGAGAGCTTGTTTCTCCTTTCTTATTGTTTTGATCATAGCCTTCAGCGAAATTTTGGATTTACACAAACTTGGATCACTTTTAATGTGTACTACCCAATCACCCAACTTACACTTCCTGGTAAACATCTTTCATTTCACGTTCATTTTTCCGAGTGATTCAAGCCATTGCATATCCAAAATTATCTCCGAATTTCCCAAACCAATGGGTAAAAATTCTTCAAAAACCTCTAATTCTGGAAGTATAAGGAGTACATTTTTACAAATGCCAGAACCATGAATAGCTTCTCCATTGTCAAGCTGTATGCTAAAAATTGCTATTGGAGTAATGGGCAACTGTAATTCTTCTACTAATTGTCTAACAATGAAATTATGTGTTGCTCTACAATTTATCAAAACTACAACTTTTCTTTTCTTGACACATCCCCAAAAACGCATTGTTCTTGGATTGGTTATACCAACGACAGAATTTAAAGAAATTCCTATCTGGTCAGGAACAATCTCACCTCCTCTTGTCATGTCATTCTATAAGTCCTCCTTATTCCAATCATTTTCATCCTTATCTTGTAACATCAATACTTGTAAGGTGTTTTTCTTACATTGATGGCCCACAGAATATCTTTCATCACATCTGAAACAAAGACCATTTTCTCTCTTTGTTTTGATTTATGATTAAGTCAATCTTCATCTACTTAGTTCTGAATTTTTGGTAAAAGGTTGAGGAACATAATTTTCTCTAAGAACAATCTTATCACTACTGGAAGGATTCCAACTGTTTTTATCTGTATTCAACTTGTTAACCAAATTATTTCTTCTTTGCCAATCTGGTGTAAGCAATTCATTCATGTCTTCCACTAATTGAGAGGAATGCATTAAATCAGACAATCCAATCGGCCTCATCAAATGCACATCACCCTTGATCTCATTCTTTAGGCCATTATAGAAGACACTAAATAATACTTCATCCGAAATTCCAAACAAATTTGAAGCAACTGATTCAAATTCTGTCCTATATTCTTCTACAGTGCCTTTTTGTTTCAGGGACAACAATTTTTCACAGCCATATCCTATTCTTGAATAGCAAATCGTTCCATAAGCCTTTGCTTAACAAGCATCCAATTCAGAAACGGGCACTTACTGTTTTTTCATTGAACCCGTGCGAGAGCCGAGCCTTCAAAACATATCAACGCCGACTCAATCTTTTCTTCTTCCGTGAGCCGATTGACACTGAAGTAACGTTTTGCCCTAAATAACCATCCTTTAGGATCCATTCCACTGAAAATCGGTAACTCCCGTCTTTGCGGAAAAAATTCTTGGTTCTGAAACTGTCTTCGTTCTCCTTCCGTGGAGTTGCGCTCTACTGAAGCGTTTCTTGGCTCCTCGACAGATTCCTCCGAAACTCGTTGTTCGTCTACCCAGGTAAGAACCCAAATCATTTGCTCCTGTAGCTGCATGATTTCCTGACCCATTTTTTCTTTGAAACCAGCGACTTCTTTCTGCAATTCTACAGCATTCTCTTTCTGAACTTTTGATCGCGTCATCATCTCCTCTCCAGAAAAGAAAATGCTCTGATACCAAAATGTTCTGATACCAAAATGTAAAACTTTCTTTTTTTATTTCTTTTCTCAAAGAATTACACTGTAGACTATTGACTACACATTGTTCTCACCCAAATTCCTTCACACCCCCAAACAATTAACCCTTCCACTATTTATTAATTCCCTGTACAACAGTTATTGAAGAGTTAGTTATTCGGCTAACTACTCCCTCTTTCTCCTAGCATATGTAAACCTCACGAGAGGTTTATCATTTTCTTTCTTCTTTGTGCTTCTTGATGGTGTTTGCACGCAACATATATATGTTAAAACAAGATGAGGCAAAGTGTGCTCTTCTTTTGCATTTATTATATGGAGTATGGAAGAGAACACGTAGAGATTATTCTAGTGGAAATGGGTATAAATTTTCTGCAAGCTCAATAATTAAGCTTTATTGGTTTTGGCTTTGTAATAGAGAGATTCTTTCTGTTTAACTTCATTCTTTCATTGCATGATTTTTCATTTTTCATTTTCAATTTTCAGTGCATTCTTATTCTAAATTCACGAGCTCATGTGGTTGTATGGCGTACTTAGTTTGTTTTAGAGATGTTATAAAAGAAAAAGAAAAAACATTTCCCTATACCATATAATTAAAAAAACAACATAACAAAATTACAAAATATCGCAGATATTTGAGAGGATTGCTAGCTCTCCTTTAGAATATTAATCCCAAAATTATCAATATCCCTTCAAGATACTCTCATCCTATTAAATAAAAAAACATAAACAAAATATTAAAATACATAATTAAATAAATATTTAGAAATCTTAAAAAATAATTAGAATAAGTGCATAATATTGAAATTCTAGCATTACTCGCCGCCCAATGAGCATATTGTTTTCAAGTGCTTATTTTTGTATTATTTCCTTTTGATCCATTTAGTTCATCATCGGATAAAGATTTGAAGAGTTAGCTATATCGTCGGTCTTGATTTTTATTCAAGAATTTATTGTTGCGAGAGTGGGTGATGTTAAATAAATCATGTAATATTGCTTCAAAGAACTAGTTTGAGAAAAAACAATCATGTTGGGTGAAGTTGCATTGATTTTAATTGATGGAAGAGTCAGATTAGCCCAAAAGGGTGGAGGAGACCACTCAACCCAAAGGGTTGGATGGATGTGCCCCTTTGAAGAAAAAATCAGCTGCCTCCTTCCTTTTCCAATCAGCTCATGAATGTCGACTTGAAAAGCTGCCACCACCTCAAATCGGCGTTGGCCACCCTCTTTGTCCTTTTCTCTAGTCGCTCAATATTTCCAATGGAATTGCAGTGGAAGAACTCCTCCTTTCGTTGGCTAGATCGATGGTGAAAATGCCTTTTCCCATGTTCTTCCTCCACCTCGGACTGACGCCGGCCTCCCCTCGTGGAACCATCCACTATCCAGTTGTCAAGGTTTGTTGTTGTGAACACCGACCCGTCGATCTTCCTTACGCTCAACCCTTCACCATCCTTCGCTGACGATTCTTCTTCATCAACTGTCGATGTCGGCCAAACATGATAGGGTTCCAACGCTACCTTTTTTTCTGGTGAGCTCGACATTCTAGTTGGTTTCGACATCACCTCTTTTCTCGGCAAGCTCATAACTTCTTCTAGTTTGGTCCCAGCCTCTTTGCCTGCTTCTAGTTCCAATTCTCGCTCTTTGGCCTTCTGCATACTCGATGCCAAAGAGCTTTGGATTCTTCCTCTGTGCTAATATGCTGAGAGAGAATGTAGTTGCTTCAAGATTCGAGTCATTACTGCCCTCAATTCCCCCATCTCATGAGAAATTTTCTCACAAAACGAATTTGACTGATTTCCTCCCAAATTTGGTGGATTTTCTCTTGAACTTGGCTGAATATCTCTCGGATTTGACCCAATTCGTGCTCTGATACCATTGATGTGTATTCTATTAAGTAAACAACGTAACAAAATTATAAAATATCGCAGACGTTCGAGAGGTCCGTTAGCTCTTCTTTAAAAGATTAATTCTAAAATTATCAATATCTCTTCAAGTTACTCTCAATCGCTTAAATAAAAAATATAAACAGAATACTACAAAACATAAATAAATAAACATGTAAAAATCCTAAAAGAGAATTGGAATGAGTGCCCTGTATTAGGATTCTATCATATTCCTACTATTTTTTTTATTGATTGTACCAATTTTTCTTTTTTAGGTCAATTGATCACTTGATTCCATGATCACTGCTTAAGTTCCAATCTCTGATGGACTATTTTGTCGGTTTTTCCAGTACTCTTGGGCAGGGTCTTCAAACTAGCACCTATCCTGGGGAAGTGATTTTCTCCATTGCGCTGGCCGTACTTGGGCTCATTCTTTTTGCACTTCTTATTGGCAACATGCAGGTTTGAAAATTTTTCCTTTTTTCAAATTAATTTGGTGACTTTCTGTTTCGAGAGACAAGTTAAGCTATGTAAGAACCGCAGTAATATTAATCCGATTTAAAAAAATTCCACTCATTTTTAATATTAAGGAGTAAGCAAGGCTAACTATGTCGCTAAAATGCTAAGGTTTGCTCTTTTGCCTTCTCACAGACCTATCTTCAATCTCTTACCATACGGCTTGAGGAGATGAGGGTCAAAAGGCGTGACTCCGAACAGTGGATGCACCATCGTTTGCTTCCGCAGGAACTTAGGGAGCGAGTTAGACGTTATGATCAATATAAGTGGCTAGAAACTCGTGGTGTGGATGAAGAGAGTTTGGTTCACAGTCTACCGAAGGATCTTCGGAGAGATATTAAGCGGCACCTCTGCCTTGCGTTAGTGAGAAGGGTAAGATCATTTCATTTGTTTTAGTGGCTTGCCTTCGCATTTATTGTTTCTAGCATGACAAATTATCATTATCTGGCCCCTAAATTACATTGCAAAGGAAACTGTGATTACTCTTTCAGATTAACCTCGAGCAGAAGGTTCTTTGTGAGGTTAATTGCTGTCATAAAATATTAATTGTTTTTAAATCAAGAACATCCATTTTTCGCCATATTTGATACAGTATTCGAGGAAGTTTTTGCCTTAACCCAGCCATCCATTTCTCCATCTCACACTCGTACGGAAAAGGGTCAGGGATGAATGCTGAAAGCCAGTATATACATTTTTTTTTTCGTTTCTACATCTTTCGATATTGTAATAAAATTTTCGTTTACAATTATGGCTTTTCGATATGATCCGAAGATCTTTACTTTCAAATTTTCTAGGTACCTCTGTTTGAGAGCATGGATGAGAGGCTATTGGACGCCATTTGTGAGCGGCTGAAACCATGTTTATTCACAGAGAGGACGTACATAGTGCGTGAAGGAGATCCGGTTGATGAAATGCTCCTCATCATACGTGGTCGGCTCGAGAGTGAAACCACCGATGGGGGACGAAGTGGCTTTTTCAACCGAAGTTTTCTCAAACAAGGTGATTTCTGTGGAGAGGAGCTTCTGACATGGGCCTTAGACCCCAAATCTGGGGTGAATCTCCCTTCCTCAACCAGGACGGTGAAGGCAATAACGGAGGTCGAGGCTTTTGCTCTAACGGCTGAAGACTTGAAATTTGTGGCAAGCCAGTTCAGGAGGCTTCACAGCCGACAGGTTCAACACACTTTCCGCTTTTATTCTCAGCAATGGCGAACTTGGGCTGCTTCCTTTATACAAGCGGCTTGGCGGCGCCATTTGAAGAGGAAGACCATGGAGCTTCGCCGGAAGGAAGAAGAAGAAGAAGAAGAAGAAGGGTACGAGACTGTCGGCCAAAATGTAACCGGTGGTACATATAGTCTTGGTGCCGCTTTCTTAGCTTCTAAATTTGCTGCAAATGCTCTTCGTGGTGTTCATCGATACCGGCTAGCCAAAACCGCTACTGATTTGGTGAAACTACAGAAGCCTCCTGAACCAGATTTTACTGCAGATGATGCCGACTGATTCAAAACTTGGTTAAAATTATGATGTCGTCCGCTTGGGTATAAAATATTGTATGATAGATTCTAATTCAAGTTTGGAGTATAACGATTATAAACTCTGTATAATCGTGTTGGTTATTCCTTAAACAAACAATCTGGAGCAGAATTAAGTGTTCATGAGTTATACTTTTAGGCAACTTGCCTTTTTCCCCGTACAGAGTTTAGTTTGATTGTTCTGATGAATCGGCCTTCCTGGGTAGAAATTGACGCCAAAGTTCTTGCAGAAACATGACAGCGTGCTTGGTTATACCATAAAAATATTTCAAAGAAATTCAATATATTTACACATGATTATTTTGCTTGTATTGGAAGTTTCATCAGGCTCTTCTTATGGCGGAAAGACACAGAAGAAGCCGGAGTCAACATTGGTAAACAGTGAAATCTTTTGAGTTACATCATTATCTAACTTTGAAGAAACACAGAATCAATGCAGGGCATTTATCAGAGTTGCTCACAAGAAAGTCACAAAAGTTGGCATAGTGGAACTAGTTTTCCTCCAGAGCCGGTGTTCCGAGCAATCTTACCGAACGAGGAAGCATGAATTGGGCATATATTGGATAATGGGAAGATGGGTAATAGCCATCGATATTGTCACTTACCAGTTCGCACAGAACAGGAATCAAAGATCGACCTCTGAAAAGAATCCAATCTGTGTGCAGATCTTGCGTTTGCCTGTCCCAGCAAAGGCAGATGGCCCGCAAAATCAACTTAAAGTATTCGAGAGCTCCTTGCTTGTCACCTGAAAGCAAGTTCAAACGAGTTTTTCCATTAGCGTTTATTCGATTCTCACTTACACAAAACAATTGAGTTTAACGGGTAAATTTGCTACATAGAATTTTGTATCACAACATTTACTGTAATTTTCCGTTTAATTATTTATAAAATAGTAGTGTTTACGTATCAATCACTCATTGGTAGAATTATTGCGATATTATCTAAATATTTAAAAACATAAATTAAATCAAGCAATGAATGAATTATAAGCAAATGTCCTGTCAAAGTGTAAAATTTGAGTATAAATGTAGCATTACTCTTATTAAAAATACCTTTGAATCCATGGAAAGTTTTGATAAGAGAAACATTTTTCCTCACGCGTGCATTCGGCCATGTATCCCTCATGTCCCCCACAACTCCATGTTCCCTGCCATTGAGTATAAAGGTACAGAATGAACAGAAAATGTTTCAGACAAATGGTCCCATTTTCCAATTTTGTGAGCAAAACATTTGATAAGTTAATCGACAGAAGGAAGAAAAATGGAGCAGAAGATGGCGTTTACCTCGATCTTCCAAGAAGAAAACGGCCAGTAGTCGATTCCTTTTGTGTGTTGAAACCTCCACAATATAAAACTGGCAAGTTTGGTGGCAAGGATGCAATGTGCTGCCAAGTGAGCAGAGCACTTCTTCGACGAGCACGAGGACTAACTTCATCCATGGTCGTATTAACTATCTGAAATGAAAACCCTGGTGGCTCAACACCCTTCAGTTGGAATGTGTGGACATAATGTCAAAGAAACAAATATTATAAGAATGCATTATAAAGGAGGGGGGGAGAGAGAGAGAGAGAGAGAGAGATGCTAAGGATATGGCCCATGTTGCAATGCAGGGAGCTATTGAACCCCATGCCATGCTTCCAGGGACAGATGGCGATTCCGAGAGCCAAAATGTTCCACCTTCTACCAGCTCTACCTTCATTAAAAAACAAGTATGATAAAGGGCCAATCTAGCACAAGGGTTTTTTTTAACTCAATACAATAGATTCTGTCATATTTAAAAGAAATCAATTCAATACCTTCTCACTGTCATAGAAAATGGTGCAATGTTCATCCGAAGTGTCTTCAGATCCCTTCCGGGAAATTCCAAATTGCTCGTAGCCTAACATGTACCAAATGCCATAAGTTATGAGATGATACTTATTTTTAGCATCAAGTGAGCAAGTGACCATCAGCCAACACTGAAAATCAAACTTAATGAAAATTGAAAATGTCCAGTCCCATCTTTCTGGCTATCCTACCCTCTTAAGAATCGGACCCAAAGATACATGAATACTAGAACTACATTTACTAAACACTTAGTTTTGATTCTGAAAAACAAAAGAATGCACCTCTACTTAAGCTATTTCAAACTACTTGAAAAATGCAAACGTGACATTGATCTGATTAAGCCTTCCATTATCACTCTTTGCATGCTATTTCATATACTTAGTCCCATTTTTATATAATACACATCTATATCTTAACGCAAGAACAAGCCAGAAAAATTTGACATGGCAAATGCTAACTATAGCATCAATTGAACAACTAAAGCTCATAAGATGATACCTGGCAAACCCTGCTGAAGATAATCCAATTGAGATTTTACCCCTGGATTAAGTATTTAAAACAAATCACAGAAGACAAGCCTCTTAACATCCAACTGAAAGATACTTTAATCAGTCATTAAGCATAAAAAATTGTGCACTAAAAGAGAAATTAATTTGAATCTGAAATGGATTTTGGAGGAAAAGCACATAAGCATTGAAATTAAGTAAAAATCAAGAAATCTGGACCCGAGACTCCATTTCTAAAAGCAAAAACATCAATTTCAAGAGGGTGGCTTGCACTAGCCAAATTGTGTTCATAAAAACTTGCGCAGCCTCTCTTGCGAGCTTGTTTTTAAGAGTGAGTTGTACTGATTGTTGTTTTAAGATAACATCATCCAAATCACTAATTAGAGAAGACCCAGATCAATTATCTCGATCAATCGCACCCACAATCAGATAAATGAAAAGTAGAAGTAGAAGAGTAGAGCTACCTTGCTGAGTGCAGAGAATGATAGGGGAATAACTGGTGACGACACTAATACACATATCCCTCCTCTTCTCCCATGAATTAGGACTCTCCATCTCCTGGTTGTCATGGAGATTGAAGGTCATCACTGTCAAAGAAGCGCTCATTTTCTTCCTCCGATAATTTCTCCTCCGTCTCTCCGATCATCGATCAAAACAACTGTACCAACAATGATACAATCTGTAGCTTTTCAATAGGCAATACAAGCACAAAAAATTTGATAAAAGCCAGAGAGAGAGAGAGAGAGAGAGGGGATACAATAAAAGTATGTCTGAAAGGAGCGTATAGGTCTCTGTGACTTCTGCGCAAGAACTTTGACCAGAGAGGTGCCAATCAAACATGTCGGTTCCTGAAACCGTGGGCAATGTAATTAATATGACGGATATAATGGTTATTAGACAAAATTATAGCATTTCACTTGATTTTGTCATCACTTTTCAAGTGTGACGATTAAAACAAAGAATTGAGATGTTTCAAATACATAACAACATCGTATTATTTTCTAACACTTAACGTAAAAAAGAAAGAAAAATGACAAATCAACCATTGTGATTTTAAATTAATAACAAGTTAATTATTGTGGTTTAAATTTTAACAAAGTAACCACTAACATACGTGTAAATGACAAATCAACTATCGCAGTTACGGTCGCCGTTAACTAGCGCGCCGCCGCGGTGTCCCACCGCGCCCCAGCGGCAGCTCGTATTTCGAAGGATAACAGGCACAAGTGTTGTCTGGACGTCGCGACTAATCGCCCCAGTGGCTCCCCGGGACACCGCGGCGGTGAACCACGTACTTTAACTCCCAAATTGAAAAAAAATTTGCCATAGTTATTTTTGTTGTTTTACTCCCCCAAAGCTAATCTCATACATCCTGCACATAAATTGCAAGTAGTTTCAGAATCATCCATAGTACATAAACAACACCAGACAACCAAGCTCATGCAACTTCGAAGTATAAACAAATGACACGAAATTTGAACTTTATACAGCACACATTCAAGTTAACATCCATTACAACTTTGAAATGTAAACAAATTACATGAAATGTACATAAACATTTTACAACTTTTACAACTTCTTTGTCTTGCCTGGCCGTAGATCTTTGACCGCAAAAGATAAGTTCGGGACCATGACTACATGTTGTGTTTTCTCCCACAACGGTCCCTCATACTTAAAGATGGCTGGTTCGTGCTCGTGAAATAGTTCATCAATGTTGCATTTACGCACCACGCTCATCCCCACACTCGTTAACTGGAAGCTGGCGTACGGGCTGCAATACAAAGGGAAAATAAGCGAGAATATGCAGTAACCAATATTAAGAATTTACATAAGGGAAAATACATACGTGTCTTTGTCAGTGGGAGCACAGATCATTGAGATAGCTTCCGGCAACAATTGCTGGTAACCATATTGAGTGTGGAGGTCAACGAACGACATAAAACATCGATGCTTCAGGTGTGTCTGCAAGGAAAACAACGCATTAGATGATCCCAGTTAACTTGAACAACAGCACGGAGAAGCGAGATGATTACTTACGTGAATCCACCCTAATGAGATTAGATTGTGCTTGTGATGATATGCCAATATGGCTTCCTCGTTTTTAGCACAGCACTGCATATACGTTCAGATGAGTACTATGATCAAATCTTATAAATTAACATACAAAGAAGGCTTCTCACCGTATCTGGCGTCCCCTCTTGCTCGGGGAAGATGAGATTAGTGACTTCGTAATGATCCCCCGTCCGCCTTCCCCCAAGAACTGCGCATGTCTCTTTGTTCATTTGAGTATTTCTTTGCACATATTGCTCGAACACGATCATCAAATTTACAGCCTGTAAGAAAAATGTCAAATATTGTTAGAGTGACAAAACAATAACATGAACCAACGCACACATATAAGCAACACACACATATAACCAACTCACAGACGTACCGCGTGCACCCTTATAAGTGGCCGAATCTCGTCGTCCTCTTCGTTCTCGGCATGTTGGCCACGTCCAGCACTGGGCCTACAAATGAACCCCATGACATTCCGTCAAACATTAATAAAGTAGATACTCGAACTTGAGTACGAAGTCAATCACTTATGCGCGATATGAGGCTGATGCCGCCGTTGAAGACGACGATGACACACGAGCTGATCGCCTCTCATGTCGCTCAAGTGTTGCCATCATATCACGGTGCCAATCCGTTGCTTGCAAATGGCGCTCTTGTGCAATGTGATGCCTCTCTTCCGCAAGGGCTGCTGCTTGCATATTCTAGTCTTGTTGCATTCGGTGCCTCTCTTCGGCGAGGGCCGCTGCTTGCAAATTCCATTCTTTGTCCATTTGATGTCTCTCGGCTGCGAGGTCTTCCATTCTGCGCAGTTGCATTTGTTGCATTTGGAGGTGCTCCTCCATCATTTGCATTCTTGTGTCCATTCTGAACCTCCAGTTTGTCGTCTCCTCAGGCATCAGAGTGAAGTGTGATGACTGAGGAGGAGGCTGCTCTTCATACCCAGGGGCTGCCTGCTGAGGCTCTGAGGAGGGTGGAGGTCGAGGTCAAGGTGCTGCCTGGCTGATGTACTTGCCCTCACCGATCTACCACAGTTCACCACAGCCCTCTTGCATGCATCCAAGCACATGTACATCCTTTTAAATACACTAATATCAAGGTCAACACGCAGTGAACTTCCAGGATTCGACCTCCGAATCTTCTCAACATAGGACCATATGAGCTTGTATTGCTCATTGCCATCCCCTTCGTTCATTTTCTTGGCGGCATTTCTTGCCCTTCTAGCAAGGCTGCCTGTTATGTTAACGTTGATGTCCTTCCTGACTGTCTCAATTATGGAAGATATGTCCCAGTCGGGCTGACTTTTAAATCTATCTAAGTAATGCGTTGCCACCCATTTCGCAGTGGCATGACGACTTTCCATCTTTCTAGAGCAAGTGTGAACGTCATTGTAGGACTTTATTTGAAACGTCATTTCATTTTGAAGTTTTGAGGCGTGCAGCTGCCACGTGCACCCTTCTTCACATTTGGCCCTCAACCGAGTAGCATCGCTGTGGGTGAATTTAATCCCGTACCCATTCTTCAAAGCATGATCGACAATTTCTTCTCTAATTTTATTCAACGAACTGTATTTTTTGCCAAGGCTCATACCAACAAATGTGCATTGTGCTTTTGGTTGGCGTGGGAGCCTACTCTCAGCCATGTCCATGTCTTCATCGCTACTGCATTGGCATGCTGATCGGAGGTTCTCATCATCCTCTTCGTTTAAATTTGCTGAGACAGAATGCAAGACAATTGCAACTTCATGTCCAATTTCATGTACCTCGTTTTGATTGGCCAACAATGTCTCTGTGGGCCCCACGTCACATTGACGGTTAATAACAGATTCTTCCTCAGTCCATGACTCCATTTTCTTGTAAAAAAATTCTTCAACTTGGCCAAAATTCCTTTCTCTTCAGCTCTCGTACTTCTCTAGGGTTCGCTAATCGCTGATCAAATGCCTCTTACTGTCGAGAGGAGTTAGCTCTCTGTTTATATAAATTCCCGGTCTGAGAAACCGCTGCGGCGTCCCAGAGCGACGCTGCGGCATGGCGACTAGTCGCGACGTCCAGGCAACACTTGTGCCTGTTATCCTTTGTAACACGGGCTGCCGCCAGGGCGCTGTGGGACACTGCGGCGGCGCGCTAGTTAACGGCGACCGTAACTGCGATGGTTGTTTTGTCATTTAGACGTACGTTAATGGTTACCTTGTTAAAAATTAGACCATAATGGTTGACTTGTCATTGACTTGAAACCACAATGGTTGATTTGTCATTTTCCCTAAAAAGAAATAGTCTTTGTCAATCATTAAATACTCGTAATGGTCATGATCTCCGAGTCCTTGACTGCAAAATTAGTAATACCTGACGGTCTTATTTATTAGTTTGGCAAACTTAGTAGCTAAGACCAATTATTGAAACTCTTCTTATTTATACAACATTTTTGGGTTCCAGCAAACTACTAACTCCCTCAAATTTTCTTTGACATTACATGGATGAGCAAAACCTTCTCTGACCAAAATTCACCATTGGAAATTTTAAGAAATAGCTATTGTTAAAGTTTTTGGTAATTTGAATTTTTTTTTTGGGGCGGACTGAAAAGTTTAGTAGGTCTATCATGATCGGTAGGAAACCATAGATAAAACAAGGAGGAACACGGCCCACCTGATCATTAAGTTTAAATATTCCAAATAGTAGCGGTAATCTTAAATATGAATAAAAATCAGGGCTTAAAATAATTGGGTTAAACTAAAGGTTTAATAATGACATCAAAATAGAGGAATAATATAAATCCAAAATAATTGCATTAGAAATAAAAATAAGATAAAAAATTTAAGTGAGGTAATATCTAACAAAATTCAAACTCAGAAAAAAAAAATTACTCGAAGGGAAAAAAATAAAATTAGAAAAGTAAATCGTTGAGCCTACTTCTACGTCGACAATTGGTCATTTCCCTGTCTAAGACCTCAAAAGGGGAAGTCTTTTGAGGTGAGTCAACTAAATTTAATAGGGATAAAATTTTACATTCAGCTTAAAAGTAAGAAAAGTGAGTAACTATGTTAAATATAAAACATTTTTCTAAAAACTAAGAAGAAAACAATCAATGAGACAAGATTTAAAACATTTCACTATAGTAGGGTACATAATTAAAATAGGTCTTCACTAAATATTATGAAAATTTTAATGAAAATGGAGTTACTCACAAACTCTTACCACACTATGTCATAAATATAAACAATAATAACAACGATACTCGGTGATAACAAAAGCCATGAACGACCTTGATTAACTTTAGGATTTTGTGCTTACAGACACAACACGTACAATAGTCTCATTAGTCTAATTTACAATAAGCAAACACATTCTCAACGATCGAATGTGTGTAAAGAAAACAGGACTCTCATATGGGAGGATCAAACTTGCTTTACACGATCAAAATGATTAATAAAATAAATGTAAATGCATGAATAAAATATGTTTAGTAAAACTATATATATAATACAAAAATCGACTATGAGAACATGTTTCAAAATAAAGTTTTGGAAAATGATGCAATGATGAACATAAAAATAAAATCTTATCTCTAACCAATGCACAGTCTCAGACAGGTGTAATCCAAATCCAACACCTCAAATAATCCAATTAATGCAACTCGTAAATCATGATACATAACATTGTATTTTACATTTTTTTGAGTAAATTTTTTTGCTTTGGTATAAATTAATTTATTTTTTGTTGACCAGGTCTTTGGTACGTATCGTGAGTCTTCAGTTATGTGTGAAGAATCTAGTCAATAGTCAACTGGTGCATTTCGTGTTCCCCTATGGCCTAAAGCTGTGGGATTATGTTCAGTAAGTTCTTGTTTCTGTAGATTAAGTTACGAGTTTTGTCGAATTTTGTCACGGTGAGATTTAAAGATTTTATTTAATATATATAATATATTATATATAAAAAATAAAATAATTAAAATCTTAATTTCATTTTCTTAAATGAAAGTTCTTCTTTGTATTCTTCCTTCACTGTCGTTCGTGCGAGGTGAAAAGCGAGAGAGAAGGCAATGATCCGGGTGGCATGTGGAGGGCTTCCGATGCAAGGATCGTGTTCGTGTTATCTCGATCTCTGTCTTTTGTGAAAGAGCTTTGCAAGTAAGTCAGTTTCTAACTCCATTTTTCTGTTTGGAAGTTTCCATTTGTGTCGAACTCGAATTCGAGCTTGAAAACTCGAATCTTTTGATTGTTTTTGTGTTATTGTATCATGACCCGATTTATTTTCATCCTTTCATTCAGCATATATATGTGTGTGTGTGTGTGTGTGTGTGTGTGTGTGTGTGTGTGTGTGTGTGAAGGGAAATGAAAACAATAGCGGAAGCAAATGACATTTCCAAAAGATACATTTTTCACATTAAACCTTTTTAAAATTTTTTTAACACATTGCATATAATTTACATTATAATCACATTTTAATGAGTCACAACCCATACGTCAAAACGCGCCGGACAACAAAAAGAGCTCATCATGACTATGTTCCTTCAATTGCAGTCCTTTTCGTCATTCTATACTTACTTCATTTGGATCAAATTCCTCACCTACAACATAAAATTAAACTATGACTATGAGCATAATGCTCAGTAATAGATAAAATGATAATGATTAATGTATGTTCATGTTGACTCAATTCTCATGTTGTTCATTTCAGAAAAGAACCTATCTTTTCTGTTCATTATTTTTAGCCACATAATAGTCTAGACCGTTGGAGATTATCAGTCTAAGAGAAAAGATACATCCTAGGGTCCATCTTGGGCAAAATGGTCACTCAATCCTGACGAGAGATGAGATACATTATCATGCAGTTCTCTCAAGCAAGACAATAGCTAATCCCCCCAACTTCTAACGTCTATTTACGTTTATTCAGTTCATTTCACATACATTACCATGCACATGCATGCCAAAAATATCGTATCATACCTAAATCATAATGCATGACGTATATACATTTCATTCAACATTTAAACTTAAGTTTAACATTTTATCATCACATTACAATCATTAACATCACTAAAGTAGCGCATCAAACAATACTATCATCACCAAATAAATAATCCTACCAAAACAATATATCTTATAACATTGCAAACAATTCAATCTAATATCTTGTGATGTAGGCCACCATGGTCAAACATATGCATATCTCTTACTAGGGGTGGACAAATCGATTCTCGGTTCCGGTTCCGGTTCCAGAGCTCTTGGAACCGACCGTTTAGTTCTCGGTTCCAAGAGTAAGGAACTGGAACCGGAGCCAGACTCAGAACAGGAACCGAGTCGCGGTTCGGTTCGGTTCCAATTCCCAAATTGAAAAACAAGTTTTTGTCTGGCTCTGTTTTTCTCTTTCTCGCTCGCTCTCTTTCACCATCTCTTTCTCACTCGCTCTCTCTTTCGCCATCTCTTTCTCGCTCGCCTTTTTCTTCTTCCTTTTGGCGTCATTCCTTCCGTTGTTATTGGAAGTGATCAATCGACCCTTCCGCTGATTCCCCGATTTAGGTGAGGTTTCTGTTGGTAAATTTTTTAGCCTTTCAACCTAATCACTTCCGTTTTTGTTGCTGCTTATAGAGTAGGGGTTGAGGAATTTACATTTATGAAGTTATTATGTTTTTTTTTAAAATTTTTCTCAACCAATTGTCTGTGTTCTGTTAAATGCCGTGAACTGGAGGCTTCTCCGATTGGGTTTTGTCTTGCGATGAAATGTAATGTCCTTGGTTATTAAATTTTCTTTCTGATTCCTAGTTTGGGTACTGGCAGTTTCGAATTTGGTTTCTGCCAATAGTAAAAGTTGAGAGTTTTGTTCTACTGAGGTGAAATTAGGTTGCTGGGTTGATTCCAGATTTGCATTGTCATGTTTCAATTTTGCTGGTGATTTTGTTCTGGGCTTCTGATGGACTTGATATGAATTTGTCTCCTATTTTGAACTCTCGATTCTGTTGGTTTTTGCCTAAAGTGAGGAATTCCTGATTTGTTGTTGGGCTTGTTAGGTTACGATTATACAGAGTATTGCGCTAAGTTTATTTGGCCCTTGTTTTGGTTGCAATTTCTCAAGTGAAATTGTCTAGAATTGGAGTGATTGAGGGAAATTGCCCTACTAGTTCATCCCCTGTTAAATTGTTTGGTTTATGCCCGATAGGAATTTTTGAGTGAAGATGTCCTGGTTGCATTGTGATGACTTATGTTATCAACCACCTGATCTAAGTTTGATGGAATTCAGTTTGAATAGTTATCCCATAACTGCGATTTCTGCTCTTGTGAACCTAAAGGAGTGTGGTTATCAAGTATGTGTTCTTTTTTTTTTTTTTTTTTTTAAATTTTAGCCTGAAATTAAATTAACCAATGGATGGTGCTTTCAGGTTTTCTTTTTTGTTGACATTAGACCATTACATGTTGTAAAGAGAATTATGTTTATTCTTCGACCAGAGTCTGATGAGAAGAACGATAAGCTGCAGTTCTCCTTCAAATGCTACACAACTGACTGACACATATTGTAAATGATGATTACAATATTTCAAAGTTTTGCTATGAATAAGGAATAGAAACTGTGGTATTACATTTGATAATTAACTTGAAGTAATTATATTGTTTCTATTTTGTTCACTGTGAAAATCATTGAATTGCACTGTCTATTTCTAGTTTAAATCCACTTGAGACGAGTATTATCAAGAATCAGCATGAACTTTCTAGCACGAACCTAAGAAACATCAATTTATCAATTTAATGGAAACTAACACCACCAAATACAACTACAAGATAAGTAAAAACAAAACCTGTAAATAAGTCATATAAGGACTAAGATTAACTATGAGCAATATTTCAACATACTATCAAAAGTCAAATCTCACTCGTCATAATTATAAAAAGGTTTCCCACAAAGAGAATGATAAAGCTTAGATTAAAATGACACTGTTGTGTGATTTTTTCAAATCAACTAGCATAATGTGCTCTGCATATTACTTTTCATCATTTAACAGTTCTTTCTCCAACATAATGTCCTCTTTTGATGTTTTCCCTCTTCTAACAGTACTTGCAAGAGGTCTCTTTGTGATCTTCCTCTACAAAAAGGAATAAGCAGGATCACAATTTAGGTTTAGGCCAAAGAACATAAAGAACACATCACAATTTTAATGGGAACTAACACCACCAAATACAACTACAAGATAAGTAATGAAATACAGCTACAAGACAAGGAGATCACCTCATGGCAAGAGATCACCTCCTCCTTCGTCATCTTTGTCTTTTTGGTCGTAAGCAGTAAGTGCTGAAACAGAATTATTCATATTCACATTAAAAAGTTTCATCAAATGTATAAAAGTAATTGTACAAGTAACGCACCTTTGTCAATAGTTTCATAGTCATTTTTTGGCTGCGACGTATCTAGATGAGTTTGGGAACAAATCCAACTTTGTGTGCAAATTATAGTTTCAACTGTTTCAGGTTGGACGGCAGTACGCGATGAATCAATAATATGGCCCCCACAGCTAAAAGCTGACTTAGATGGGACAGTGGAAATTAGAATGCTCAATACATCTTTTGCAATTTTGCTCAACATTAGATACTTATGTGCCATCAATTTCCACCACCTTAATATGTCAAAAGTCTGCGTGAACTTCTCAGCTCGCTCGCTCAAATACTCCTTCACTTCTGACATATTATTTGAATTTGAAAGCCTCTCAAGTGCATTGTCATAGAATTGCGCATAAACAATATCTACCTCATTTGACGGATTTCCAATATTAGCAATATTTACAATCTCCACATCATCAGATGAATCACTTCTATACTCCAAATATAATTGTTCTAAAACATTCTCAATTACTTTCACGTACTCATCAACTCTATCGGCTCCAATGACAGTGGAGATACAATGTCTTAGAAACTTTGATTTACCTCTTGGGTCGAGGAGGATTGCCACGAATAGAATAGTGTTCGTCTTATCGAAATATCCCCAATAATTTCTCAACTTGATCATCATTCCATGAGCCATGTTCATCAACGTCAAACTATCACTGTTGGCATACTGATCGATGATCATCTTCAACTTGCAAGCTTCAGTGACATACTGATGAGCTGTAATTGACAAAGATTTTGAAACCGTCAGAGTGCTATCGTAAAACACCTTCAGAAACTTGACAAATATCTGAATGTTACTCCAATCTGCAGAAGTAGGATGCCCTTCCTCTTCCATCGCTGTTGCGTAAGTATTATCACATTCTCCAATCTTATCGAATGCTACGACATACTTTTCGGCATTATCTAACATCAAATAAATGGAGTTCCATTGAGTCGACATATAAAGAGTTACATTGCCATTAAATGTAATCTTCACATTGTCAATGCAAGACTTGAAGAGTCTAAGTCGTTGCGGAGAAGATTTAACATACTTCACCGCATTTCTCACTCGAACAATTGAGTCGTGATGCTACTTTAGCCCATCAGCATCTATCAAGTTCAGAATATGAGCAAAGCATCAAACATGCATGTGCTCTCCATCTAAAACCAAACCATTCCAATTTCTTACAGTTCGCACCAAGTAAGAAATACCAACATCATTAGATGAGGCATTGTCAACAGTTATCGTCAAAACTATCAGTCTCCCATCCAAGTAGACAATGCTCCATTGTGCTACCAATTGTTTCTCCCTTATGGTCATAGATCTCACATATAGGACTTATTTTGTGTAGAAGTCCTAGTGCCCATAGTCAAACACACTCGTTGACTTCTTTGCTTGAAGTATGCTTTCAAATTCATTTTTTCTTTCATGTATATCTTCTCTATGTCTCTTCCAACCGTTCTACGAGAAGGCATAACAAAGTCATTTCTAAAAAATTGAAGTAGTTCTTTGAAGCCTTCCCATTCAACCATTCTCATCGATAACTCATTCTTGATTAACATTCTGGCTATATATTCGCTTGCTACCATCTGACTATATGTTGGCTTATTGGAGCATTCTCCATCTTCTTTTTTTTTTAAACGGAAACTTGCTTTGATTGTTATCAAGATCTAGCACATGTTTTTTGCATGATTTTAAGTGCTTCCATAAACTAGAGGTGCCATTCTTTCTAGTATTCGCTGCTAATATTTGCTGACAATACTTGCATTGTGCTTTACCATTTTCTGTATCATGACTTCCAATCTCAACAAAATGCTCCCAAACATTAGAATTTCTGGTGCATTTTTTATAAACATTTTGTGTCGTTTCTGCCATTCTGTTTGCATCTTGAAAAATCAAAGAGTAACGAGTGATCTTCAAAACTGCATAAACATCAGAAAAGGAAGTGCTGGATTCTAAAAAGGAAACAAAACATGGTAGTACCATATGAGATTATTTCTTCCTGATGTCACTTATACTCTACCTCAAGATTTCGAACCCCAATATGTTACATAATTGATAAAAATTACATAGAAAAATTAAAGGCCAGAGCATGTGGTTATGATCGAGAAATAACACAGCGTGAACAAAAGGCTGAGAAAGTATGCTTTTTAACATAAAATCCAATAACTGGTCTTGAAATTAGATAAGAACTGTAATAAATAAGAAAAGAAATATGGAGTTGGTTGGTTTACGAGAATGGTGATGAGGTGACTGGAAGCAATAACAATTAATTTCTCGTCCAACCAAGCAATTGCGTTTGGGTAAGACGACGCAACTACAAGTGACACAGCTTGAAAACGAGAGGCCATCGTTCAGAGTTAGGAACAATTTGAGAACCCAACAAAGCTTGAAATTCATCCAATTCATCTGAAATCAAAAACAAAACAAAATCGAAATTCATCAGTTCATCCAATTCATCAGAAATAAAAAACAAAACAGAATTCATCAGTGCAAGCCCTACTAAATCGAACCAGTTTAGAACACGAGGCGATTGCAGAACACGAGGTGAGGCGAGGTGAGGTGAGGCGAGAACAGAAATGGGGCGAGGCGAGGCAACTGGCATCCGAGGAGAGAATAGAACAGACGGCGTCCGAGGCGAGAACATAACAGAAGCGGGAAGCCCTCATTCTAGAAGAAGAAGCCCTCATTCTAGTCGGTTCCTCATTTCCAGTCGGTTCTCTACCCCAAGAACCACGGATCGAATCGAAAATAAAAAAAAAAAGAACCGAACCGAACCAATTACAATTTTTGGAACCAAGAACGGGAACTGAACCGGAACCGACTAGCGGTTCCAGGTTGGTTCTCGGTTCTGGTCAATTCTTGTGCACCCTTATCTCTTACCTTGGTCTTTTTAGATTTCCACACTTGGAGTATTGAACAATAATATCTTCATAAGTAATAAACATACATCAAAATTTATGATAAGATCATAATCTTTTAAGTATGCATTTTAGGGTTTTCCCCTAATTTTCATCTATATTTTATTAATCATAACTTCCACAATATTTAACCAAATCCATCAATTCTAGAACCTACTCCTCCCTTAAGATGTCTTTAGTAACATATCAAATTCGCTTAATCCAAAAATTTTAGGAAGGCAATCAACAATCATCAAACACTTAACTTGTCATGACCGGGAGGTGAGCCTAACAAAATCGCAGGGTTAGGCGACTCGATTATCAGAGAGAACACATTTACTCAGCCCAAGGTATAAAAAAATGAAAGATTTAACGGAAATATCAAGCCCAAACTTAAATCACATGGGTTGGGGTCCACAGAATGATCAACTAGAGACATAATAATGTAAATAAAGAAACGTATTGTGTAACACCCTGACTTTTTTAAGTTGGATAATTATTTAATTATTGGGGTGGTTACAAAGGACGTATTCGTTAGATTTAAATTATGGGAATTTATGTAGTTAAAATAAATAGTATAATGAATTTAAATTATATTGTTGGGATTAAATTTAATTAAAGGAGAAATGTTAGGAGGTGGGGTGAAACATGAACCGGTTCAGCAGAACTGGTTCAAGCCACTTAAACCGGTGCGCTGGGTGAACCAGTTAAATGAAGAAACATAATGGCCTTTGGCCATTCTGCGAGAGGGAGAGCGCAATAGAGAGAAAGAGAGAGACATGGGGGCAAACGGCGAGCGAGCGACGACGAATGGCGACAGTGAGTTCAAGCGGAGGGACGCGATGCTGTTCGTTGTCCGGCAATGGGCAAGTAGCTAGCGACGGGATGATGGCAATTTAGGGCTCACGAATTGGGACTTCCGGTGCGGCATTTTCCAGCGGTGTTTGGAGGTATGTCCCATCAATTCCTATTTCCCCTTCGTGTTCTGATGGTCAGGCGTTGGCTAGGGTTCTCGAAGCGACATTCGATGGGATGTAGGGGTGGCCATTATGGCATTCATCCCGTCGGGTAGGCGTGGCTCGGGTTCAAGCTGGACCGGCCGAAGGCCTTGGTCCAGCTAGTCGTTTGGGATCGGTCCAGCTCATAGTGACGTGGCTTCTTTGTGCTGGAAGCCAACCGTAAAACGTAGAGTAATGGAGGGAGCAAGGTAGGCTCGGGTGTTCTGCCCTATGGTGATGAGTTGGTGAATTGTGCTAGAGACATTACAGAGGAGGATTAAAGGGCAGGGAGTGTTGTGCAGGGTGGGATTTTCTCTTGGATGCCGAGTGGAGCTCTCTGGAGGGAACTCTCGGGTGTGCTGGAGGTTTGACCTGAGAGCTCTTTGGTTCTTTTGGAGGCTGAGTGAAGTCTGTGGGAGAGTGAGGTAAGACTTGGGTGTGTCTTGGCTTGAGGAAGCCCTACATCGCAAGTAACATGTGCATGAGTGGCAGAGTATGTATGTTTTATGTGCTTTAATACTCTGTATGTTTTATGTTATGCTTGGATGATTTGTGTGTTGGATTTATATGTTAGTTTTCTGTGCTTTGCTTTTGCTATAGGTCATGTATATTCCTCTTATTGTTGCTGTGTGTTTGATAATGTTAGTTCTAAAGCTTGTTGGTTGATTTGTTGATTTCTCTGCTCTTTGTTTTGTACATATAAATTGGTGAGTGGAAATTGTTGTGAAGTGTAGAGTGGTTGTTTGTGATTAGCATGTCGACTAGAGTAACGAATTTATAATTAGAACTTAAGCATGCTTAGGTTTATTTAATTAACAAGCATGTTAATTAATAACTTAGCTAGTTTACTAGTTAATTCATTAAAGGTTGTTAATCAATCAAGTGCATTAACCTAATCAATTTAGTCAACCTAAGTAAATTAATAAAAGCATGTGAATAAACTTAGGTTGTAAACTTTTCAAGCATGTTATCATTCTTTAACCTTGTCGTGCATTGTATGTCAGTTATGGTTGTTATATGAATTCTCTTCTGTATGTTGTATGTACTTTTAGTCTTAGACATCATAACGATAGAAACAATTAGGAAAAACCACCACAGTGTGATCACACGCCTTGAGTGAGGAAAAGAATTAATCCTATCCATGTTGGGATAACAAGACCAATTAACATAATTATTTAGAAACCAATAGGCTATCCCTAGCTCTATGTACGAGCTATTCTGTTCCTAAAATACGTATCTATAAGATTGGTTTGGGGCGGACTATTCCAAAAAATTAAATAGAGGCATCTCATATGCATAAACCCATACTCTTACTGGGCCTTTAGGCTCATATCTTACTTGTGGTGTAGGTACACGATGCGTGGAGTTAACGAGCAATGAAGAAGCAATTAATGAGCAATTTGCACGTGCGAGCTTGTGGTTGGCCAAGCTACGAGTAGTAAAAGACAATTGAGTTGTAATTAAATTAAATTCAGTTTTCTCTTTCTAAATTGTAATTAAATATTTAGTTTATTTCCTTTAATTATTTACGTTTCCGCAAATGTTTTATTTTCGCAACGTTTTAAGTAGTCCTAATGGCCCGACTAGCACTTTGATATTTCTTTAAAAAGGGTTTTTAACAAAAGCTTCAAATTTCACGCATGTTCAACGAATTACAAAAATTCGGGTCGTTACAATTGGTATCAGAGCAAAAGTTTTAAAAACGATTGTGTACACTGCTCTGGTATAGTTTTTAAAACCAAGTCTCTCGCTTGTTCTAAAATGATTTTTGAAAAATTCAAACTAGTAATGTAGTCTGTCTACCAACACAAGCCTCGACGTGGAAATCTTTCATCGACTGTAAGTATTTCAATTTAATCGTCTGTACTTTAATTCAATCATTTTACTTATTTTCCTTAGATGTGCATATTTATTTTAATGGCATTATAGTTAAGGAATGAGTTGGTAGGATGATGGGAATACTAGAACTGTTTGGGAATTTATTTTTATGCAGGATGTTTAGCTTTGGGGGAGTTTAAAAATAAAGGAGACTCTGCCCAAATTTTTGGAAATAGGGACTGGGTAATGAGTGGAAGAAAAGTAGGGTTAAACGGAGTCAGATAGTTAAATGAGGTCAAATAGTAAAAAAAAGCACTTAGGTAGAAATATGCACAACTGTTGGCACAAACGACGAACACATCACGAGCAATAAGAGTGAAGACAATGAATTGTCAATGATAAAAAGCGAACTAAAGAAGTAAAAAGTGAATAAGAAAACCACAACGATATGATGTGAGGCCGTTAATTCCTTCATGGACAAGTCCTTTTGTAGACACGGTGAGTAGCAAGCTTTCGGACTATGCCATCGTCGCTAGCAAGCTTTCGAATTATGCCATTGCTGCTCATATCGATTGCAATGTCCTTGGATTATGCCGGGACAGTTCCTGGATTATGCCGGAACATAACGGCCAACAATTAGCAGTCTTTCTGACTATGTCATTGCTGCTATATTGGAGGTAAAAGAACAGCCAATGGTTAGTAGGCTTTCGGACTATGTCATCGCTGCTATACCGGAGGTCACGAACAGAAAAAGTGAAATATACCGATAAATTAAAGCGTAAAAGATAAAAGTGTAAGAAAAGATGAGAGGATACAACGGGTAGATAAAGGGTAGACGTGATGGTAAGGGTCAATGGGATTAAGTGTTATAGGCTAGGGAACCAGTCGAACTTTTCCACAAACGAGCACATAAACTGAAATGGAAATGGGAACAGAAACAAAAATCTTGGATAACGGAAATGGATACAGAAATGGTATGTACATGGAAACTGAAACAGAGATGAAGTTTCCAGGAATGGGAGTGGAAACAGAAACAAAGATGAAGTTTCCAGAAATGGAAGCGGAAATCAAAATGGAGACAAAATTTTCAGGAAAGGAAGCGGAAACGGATACGGGAACGTGTACGATCACGGGAACCAAAATGGATACCGAGGTGGAAACGGGAACAGAAACATAACCTGAAACGGGAACAGGAATGGGAATGGAGATGGAAACGGAAACAAAGTTTCCAGAGTGATTTATGGGAATGGATATGGGAACGGGAACGAAAATTGGTATTCACACACAAACTGGGAGGGACAAACGGTTTAGAAACCTAAGAGGAGTAAATGGGTAATAGAGTAGCGCAGCGGAAGTGTGGAAGAGTGAGTTCGATAGTTGGAACAAATTTGGGGCAAAGAGATGTAGTTGGATGTTGTCGAGCCGATCCATTAGCTATATTTAGGTAACCGTTAGACCGAGAGGGGTTAAAGCCGAAGCCTAAGTCAACTAGGATACCGAAACGGGTAGTTAACGAAATGTTAGGATGGGTAGATAGCGATTCTTAAGGGGAAATTTCGGGGACAAAATTTATATAAAGGTGGAGATATGTAATACCCTGACTTTTTAAAGTTGGATAATTATTTAATTATCAGGGTATTACAAATGACATATTCGTTAGACTTAAATTATGAGAATTTATGTAATTAAAATAAATTGTATAATGAATTTAAATTATATTGTTGGGATTAAATTTAATTAAAGGAGAAATGTTAGGAGGTAGGGGGAAACATGAACCGGTTCAGTAGAACCGGTTTAAGCCACTTAAACTGGTTTGCTGGCGAACTAGTTAAATGAAGAAATAGAATGGCCTTCGGCCATTCTACTAGAGGGAGAATGCGATAGAGAGAAAGAGAGGGAGACGGGGGCGAATGGCGAGCGAGTGACGATGAATGGCGATGACGATTTCCGGTAGAGGGACGCGATACTGTTCGTTGTCCGGCGATGGGCTAGCAGCTGGTGACGGGATGATGACAATTTAGGGCTCACGAATCGGGACTTCCGCTGCGGTGTTTTTTGGTGGTGTTTGGAGGTATGTCCGGTCAATTCCTCTTTCCCTTTCGTGTTCTGATGGTCGGGCATTGGCTAGGGTGCTCAGAGCGGCGTTCAATGGGATGCGGGGGTGGCAATTTTGGCGTTAGTCGCCTCAGGCAGGCGTGGCTCGGGTTCAAGCTAGACTAGCTGTAGGCCTTGGTTCAGCTTGTCGTTTGGGATCGGTCCGACTTGCAGTGACGTGGCTTCCTTGTGCTAGAAGCCGACAACAAAATGTAGAGTAATGGAGGGAGATAGAGTAGGCTCGGGTGTTCTGCCCTATGGTGATGAGCTGGTGAATTGTGTTAGAGACGTTATGGAGGAGGATTAAAGGGCAGGGAGTGTTGTGCAATGGGGGATTTTCTCCTAGATGCCGAGTTGAGCTCTCTGGAGGGAACTCTCGGGTGTGCTGGAGGTTTGACCTGAGAGCTCTCTGGTTCTTTTGGAGGCCGAGTGAAGTCTGTGGGAGAGTGAGGTAAGACTTGGGTGTGTCTTGACTTGAGGAAGCCCTACACAGCAAGTAACGTGTGCGTGAGTGGTAGAGTATGTCTGTTTTCTGTGTTTTAATACTCTGTATGTTTTATGTTATGCTTGGATGATTTGTGTGTTGGATTTATATGTTAGTTTTTTGTGCTTTTCTTTCGCCGTAGGTTCATGTATATTCCTCTTGTTTGTTGATTTATTGATTTCTCTGCTCTTTGTTTTGTACGTATCTCTTTGTTTTGTACATATAAATTGGTGAGTGGAAATTGTTGTGAAGTGTAGAGTGGTTGTTTGTGATTAGCATGTCGACTAGAGTAACAAATTTATAATTAGAACTTAAGCATACTTAGGTTTATTTAATTAACAAGCATGTTAATTAATGACTTAGCTAGTTTACTAGTTATCGATTTAGTTGTTAATTCATTAAAGGTTGTTAATCAATCGAGTGCATTAACTTAATCGATTTAGTCAACCTAAGTAAATTAATAAAAGCATGTGAATAAACTTAGGTTGTAAACTTTTCAAGCATGTTATCGTTCTTTAACCTTGCCGTGTATTGTATGTCCGTTATGGTTGTTATATGAATTCTCTTCTGTATGTTGTATGTACTTTTAGTCTTAGGCATCATAACGATAGAAACAATTAGGAAAAACCACAACGGGGTGGCCACACGCCTTGAGTGAGGAAAAGAATTAATCATACCTATATCGGGATCACAAGACCAATTAACATAATTATTTAGAAACCAATAGACTATCCCTAGCTCTATGTATGAGCTATTCAGTTCCTAAAATATGTAACTAAAAGATTAGTTTGGGGCGGACCATTCCAAAGTATTAAAAAGAGGCATCTCATATGCATAAACTCATACTCTTACTGGGTCTTAGGCTCACGTCTTACATGTGGTGTAGGTACACGACGCGCGGAGTTAACGAGCAATGAAGAAGCAGTCAATGAGGGATTTGCACACGCGAGCTTGTGGTTGGCCAAGCTACGAGTAGTAAAAGACAATTGAGTTGTCATTAAATTAAATTCAGTTTTCTCTTTGTAAATTGTAATTAAATGTTTAGTTTATTTCCTTTAATTATTTACACTTCCGCAAATGTTTTATTTTTGCAACGTTTTAAGTAGTCCTAACGGCCCGGCTTGCACTCTGATATTTCTTTAAAAAGGGCTTTTAACAAAAACTTCAAATTTCACGCATTTTCAATGAATTACAAAAATCTAAATCGTTACATATTGTGCATAAATTAAATCAAACAACACCAAAACTAAAAACATCAAACATACATGATACGAAGGGATTGATCTGATGAACCTCCACCCATCCACGAGGAGATCGAGACAACCACCAGGGGACACGGCATTGTCCCACGACAACGCATGCAACTCCAACGCACCAAACCTACACCTTAACCATGGGAAAATAGAGTCTAATGGGTGAGTGACAAACTCAGTAGAGAAATTTATACTAAATGCAATGCATGCTAAAAAAAAAAAATTGTTTTCCTTATCTTTTTGAAAACCATTTCATGTTTGTCATTTATCGTACATGGATTTGAATCATTAAAACATATTTATCATCTTATAAAACTAGCCTATGACCCTTGATGTGGGGGCATCAAAACCCACTATATATATAGACAACTATACAACAAAAATATGTTGTAACGCCCCGCGTTTTAAAAACCTTTTATTTGCTTAAATTTTCAGTCATAAATTTTTTTCGTTTTCTTTATTCTTAAAACGTGTTCAATTAAAACCTATTAGAGTAAATCATTGGAATTATTTCAAAAAATCATTTATAAAAAGTGCATTTATTTTACAAAACTTTTGGAAAATCCATGGTCAATTACATTACAAAATATTACTAAAGTAAAACCATTTTTTAAAATAACCCATCTATTCTTCTTGGGCCATAACCCTTTAGGTCGAGTCCAGTTAATTACCCAAGGCCTCTTCTGGTAATGCCTCCTCTTCCACATGAATATCATCTGTATCACGGGCAATACCATGAGCCTGATGCTCAACAAGAAATAAAATAATATGATTTTGCTTATGCAATACTTATGCAGTCATTTTCCAGAAAAGAACCTATCTTTTCTTCATTTTTTATTTCATCACTTCCTTTACATTTCCTTACTAGAGAAAAGATACATCTGTTGGTATGACTTATCCAACTCCATCCCTACGTGGGTGGAGGTTTCCATTAGGGGTGTCACCATTATCGCCACCTAATCTCTGTCTGACGTTCGAGGACTAAGAGCGGGGATACATGTCACAACCCGAAGACGGGCCAGACAGAACCGCTAAGTTAGGTGACCCGATCCTCGTAGAGAACCCAATTACCTAGCCCAAGGCGTGTGTTTTAGTGGAAGACTTATAAATACTTAGTTCGACCTAAAAGGATATGGGCCTAGGTCTGAGTAGGGATCATGAGAAAATAACGGTGCATAAATTAAAATGAAATCCAAAATACTGTGCAACCAATCCAATCCAACAGTATTAAGTTTTACAAACCAAATAGAAATGTCAATGTCCTCACCAAATAAAGATAAATAGCTCAGATCAAAATATCAAAACACTTCAGCTTCTAATCTTCAATTGCTCTTGCCTTTAACTGAAGTTTTGGAGGAGTCATTTTGGGTGAGTGACTAACTCAGTAAAATATAGCTATACTAGATGCACTCATGCAAAACTGGTTTTTCTATATTTTCGAAAACAGAGTTATGTTTCTCATTTTAACGTACATGGATTTTTAACTGAAATCTCTTATCATTTTATAAATCCAGCCCAAAGCCATTGATGAGGCTTTTATCGAAAAACTCACTGTATACATAGATAACTATACCTCATAAAATATAACATCATCCTTTCCCAAACTGAAAACATCATCAGTGAAAAAGGTGTTAGACTAAGTGTGTTAGGCGTATTTATATTTTGATGATGAGCAATTTAGTTAAAGTGTAAAAGTTGTTTATTCATTAAATTTATAATTATCATATTTGATGTTTAAATTGAAAATACCCTTGATCAAGGGTATTGAAGATGTTTAATATGTCTCTCTAAGTCTATGCAGTAGAGTGGAAGGTTCATGTGACTTCGAAGATGCGACTCGTGCAATAACGAAGTGATCTGTGTACGTGCGGACGCAGCGGTCGACTGCGGACGCGGAATGTTAGCGTCCGATATGAATCTATCCATTTCGATGACGTGCGGTCGATGCCATGCGGACGGTGCGGACGCATAACAGCATTCGCAGCCCTTTAGAGATGCGGACGGGAAAAGAAGAAGAGGACGATATTTTTGGCGTCCCCAACAGATCAGTGAAGACAGGGACGAACCGGATGCAGGCGGACGGAGAACCTTGGCGTCCGATTTGAATATGTCATTTCTGGGTTCGACGCGGATGAGAGACCCGGACGATGCGGACGCGAGTTTTTGGCGTCTGATATGAATCTGCCTTTCTTGAACTCGACACGGACGATGCGGACGTGAAGATGGCGTCTGCAAACGCACAGAATTCTACAACTGCTATTTTCCAACGTTCGACTGTGGATGATCCTAAAGGCGTTTAGGACGTCTGCACTGGGAAAATTATAAATACTTAGATTGCGAAGAAGAACATACACCAAGCAATACGAAGCGAAGCTCTGCCGAATTTTTGACTCAATTATTGTGCACAAATTTAATTGTTAAACACATCCTCCAAAGTATTTGAGTGAGATCAATTGATTGTTGCAATTGTGAGAGCTTAAAAAAAAAATTTCGTGAGAAAATTGCATCCGAGTGAAAAGGGTAACGCCTTACAAATCAGTTTGTATTAACGGTACAATTGACACCTGTGCAAGATCAATCATTTGTAATCGGATGCAGTTTGTGGAATATATCTTCAAGGGAGAATATTGGAGCGTGGACGTAGGCGTGCTTGGCTGAACCGCGTTAACAACTCGGTGTCGAATTCTCTAACCCTAATCCTTAGCTTATTGTTATTATTGTGGGTATTGGATCTCTTTATTGTGATAAATTTGATATTGGTTAGAAAATTTATAATCGCACGAAAAAGTTAATAAACCTAATTCACCCCCCCTCTTAGGTTAATTTCGATCCTACAATTGGTATCAGAACAGGTTAGAACTATCTTGTTGAGTGTGAATTAGTTGAATTTATATATTTGATAGTATGACATATAACTCAAATAGTGTGAACATGGAAGGTCAAGCCACAAATAGACCACCCTTCTTTAATGGTGATAATTACTCTCATTGGAAATCTAGGATGATGATTTTCATTCAAGCTATTGATTTTGAGATGTGGAGAATAGTGATAAATGTTCCTTTTATTTCGTCTAAAGAAGTAAATGGGGTGAAAGTACAAAAGGAATTAAATGAAATTGATGAAGTGGAAGGTCGAAAAGTGAGTTTAAATGCTAGGGCTGTTAATCAATTATATTGTGCTCTTAGTGCAAGTGAATTTAATAGAATTCAAAGCTGTAAAAGTGCTCATGAAATTTGGAAACGACTTGAGGTAACATATGAGGGAACTAATCAAGTTAAGAAAGATAAATTAACTATGGCTGCACATGATTATGAGATGTTTAAAATGGATACAAGTGAAACTATTACTCAAATGTTTACACGGTTTACTAACCTTACTAATAGTTTGAAAGCGCTTGGTAAGGATTGTACAAATGAAGAAATATGCAGTAAAATTCTCTGAAGTCTTCCGAGAGGATGGACATCAAAAGTGACAGCGGTTCTTGAGTCTAAGGATCTCTCTACCATGTCGCTGGAAGAGCTCATTGGATCCCTAATGACGCATGAAATTAGATTGAGGGCAAATGAGAAAGAAAAAGAATTGGAGAAGGAGAATCCTAAGAAGAAGACAATAGCTCTCAAAGTGTCCTCAAGCAAAGAAGAAGAAGACTCGGATAAAACTGAAGTTGATAAGGACGATGATGAAGAACTAACCCTAATCAATTAGAAAATCAAGATTCTTCAGAGGAGAAAACTACAAGGAAAGAAAAAATATAAAGGAGAGAGACCTCATCACAAAAAGACACTAACTTGCTATGGTTGTGGAAAAACGGGGCACAGACTGCTACCTTGAGAAGAAAAGGAATCCCAAAGAGTCCAAAAAGAAAGCTTTCAAAGCAACGTGGGATGATGATAGTGATGAAGAGCCCTCATCCGAGACGGAAGAAGTGGCCAACATGTGTTTCATGGCCAATGATAAAGAGGTAAGTAGTTCTCTTTATAGTGATGTTGACGATGATAGCACTAATATGAATGATAATGAAGTTGGTGATGAATTACTTGAAGAATTCAATATGTTAACTCTTAAATATAAGGAGTTCAAGAAAGAAAATAAAACAATTATGAAAAAGCATGCATGTAATGTGAAAGTTGTTGAAGATGAAAATGCTTGCTTGAAATTGAAAAATATTGAATTGAATGAGCATGTTAAATTAATTGAGAGTGAAAATAGCATTTTAAAGGAGAAAAATATTGAATTGAATAAGATAGTGCTTAATTTTACAAATGGGAGCAAGAATTTGAATATGCTTCTAGGAAAACAAAAGATGACTTTTGATAAAGCCGGTTTGGGATACCAATTTTTTCAAAAGAAAAAAAACTATAGAAATTTCTTTGTCAAACCTACTACTTGTTATACTTGCAATGCTATATGTCATAAATCTCTTGCTTGTCCATCTAGAAGCACGGTTAATGATAGGATTGTCAAATATGTGTGGGTTCCGAGAGGAATCGAATTTAACCCCAAAGGACCCAAAAAGATTTGGGTACCAAAGAAATCATCTTGATTTATTGCTTGTAGGTTAAAGCTCTTCCCGCTAAGGATCAATGGTACTTGGACAGTGGGTGTTCAAGACATATGACGGGAGATTTTTCAAGATTTTCCTCCATCAAGGACAAGAAAGGATTTGTGACATTTGGAGGTAATCAAAAAGGAAAAATAAGAGGTATTGGGAATATTGGTAATGCTTCTAATCCTATTATTGTAGATGTCTTGCTTGTTGATGGATTGAAGCATAACTTATTAAGTATTAGTCAATTGTGTGATAAAGGATATAAAGTTATTTTTGAATCTAAATCATGCATGATCATTGACGATTCAAATGCGAAAGTTTTTTTCTGGTTATAGGCATGAAAATATTTATGCTATTGATTTGTTCAGTATCTCTAGTGATATTGAAAAATGTTTTAAAGTAAGTGATTCTTTAAATTCATAGACTTGGCATAGGAGATTAGGACATGTAGGCATGGATACCTTAGCTAGGATTTCAAAAAACAATCTAGTTAGGGGTTGTCCAAAAATCGCGTTTGAAAAAGATAGAGTTTGTGAAGCTTGCCAAAAAGGAAAGCAAACAAAAAGTTCTTTCTCTTCCAAACAATATATCTCTACATCTAAGCCTCTTCAACTACTTCACATGGACCTTTTCGGTCCCTCTAAGGTTTCAAGCATGGGTGGTAAACATTATGCCTTTGTTATTATGGATGACTTCTCACGATTTACATGAGTTTTCTTCTTAAAAACTAAGGATGGAACCTTTGAAATTTTTTCCAGCTTTAGGAAGAAAGTTCAAAATGAGAAGGAGCTTACCATTATCACAATTAGGAGTGATCATGGTGGTGAATTCGAAAACGATCAATTCAATATCCTTTGTCAAGAACATGGTATTGAACACAATTTCTCCTCTCCTAGAACTCCTCAACAAAATGGAGTTGTCGAGAGGAAAAACCGATCCCTCCAAGAGCTTGCTAGAACCATGCTCAATGAGAACAATCTTCCCAAATATTTTTGGGCAGAAGCCGTTGCCACGGCATGTTATGTTCTCAATCGCGTCTCTATCCGTCCTACTCTGGATAAGACTCCTTATAAACTTTGGAATAGTAGGACTCCTAATGTTAGTTACTTCAAAGTTTTTGGGTGTAAATGCTTTATTCTTAATACTAAGGACAATCTAGGTAAATTTGATTCCAAGACAGATATGGGAATCTTTCTTGGATACTCCTCAACTAGCAAAGCCTATAGGGTCTTCAACAAAAGGACATTAATGGTGGAAGAATCCATGCATGTCACTTTTGATGAATCTATTCCTACTCATAGTGTTAAGAGACCAATTCATGATTTAGAAGGTGATTTAGAAAACCTTTCACTAGGAGATAAAGGGAAGGAGATTCTATAAAGTCCTCCTCAAGAATCTCAAGATCAATCCTTAGAAGGAACGTCAAGGGGAGAAAACCATGATGACTTACCAAGGGATTGGAGGTATGCCAAAAGTCATCCTATGGTAGATATTCTAGGTGATCCTAACTTAGGTGTGAGAACAAGAGCCTCCCTTAGAAATGAATGTGCTAATTCAGCATTTATTTCTCAAGTTGAACCCAAAAATTTTGATGAGGACGAAACCGATGAGAATTAGATATTTGCCATGCAAGAAGAATTGAACCAATTTGAGAGGAACAATGTATGGGAACTTGTTCCTAGGCCTAAAGATTATTCAATTATTGGAACAAAATGGGTTTTCAAAAATAAGCTAGATGAAAGTGGGGTAGTTGTTAGAAACAAAGCTAGACTTGTTGCAAAAAGTTATAAGCAAGAAGAAGGAATTGATTTTGAAGAAACCTTTGCACCGGTTGCTAGGCTAGAATCGGTGAGAATGCTTTTGGCTTTTGCTTGTTATAAAAATTTCACTCTTTATCAAATGGATGTAAAGAGTGATTTCCTAAATGATTATATTAAAGAAGAAGTTTATGTTGAGAAACCTTTAGGATTTGAAGTCTATGATAAGCTAGATCATGTGTATAAACTTCATAAAGCTCTCTATGGACTTAAGCAAGCACCAAGAGTTTGGTATGAGAGATTAAGTAAATTCTTGAAGGAAAGAGACTTCAAAATAGGAAAAGTAGATTCCACTCTTTTTGTCAAGCACAATGATAAAGATATTATGATTGTGCAAATCTATGTCGATGATATCATTTTTGGTTCAACCAATGGTACGCTTTGTGATGAATTTGCAAATTTAATGCAAAGTGAGTTTGAAATGAGTATGATGGGTGAATTGAAGTATTTTCTTGGTTTGCAAGTTAGGCAATCTCAAGATGGAATCTTTCTAAACCAAGAAAAGTATGTCAAGGAGCTAATCAAACGCTTTGGCTTGGACTCCTCTAAATCTTCTAGAACTCCCATGAGCACTACCACAGAATTAGATAAAGATGAAAATGAAAAAGATGTGGACATAAAGAAATATCATGGTATGATTGGATCTCTTCTATATTTAACCGCAAATAGACCCGATATTCTCTTTAGTGTGTGCTTATGTGCTAGGTTTCAATCTTCACCCAAAGAGTCACACTTAAATGCTGTTAAAAGGATTATCAAATATTTAAGTGGGACTATTAGTCTAGGATTGTGGTATCCCAAATGTACAAATTTTGATTTAGTTGGATACACCGATTCGGACTATGCGGGTAGTCTAGTTGATAGGAAAAGTACAAGTGGCACTTGTCAATTTGTTGGACAATCATTAGTTTCTTGGTTCTCTAAGAAACAAAACTCGGTTGCACTTCCTACCTCCGAAAGTGAATACATTGCAGCCGAGAGTTGTTGTGCTCAATTGCTTTGGATGAAGCAAACCTTGGAAGATTATGGTCAATTCTTTAAAAATATTCCTATTATGTGTGATAACACAAGTGCCATTAACATTTCCAAGAATCCAATTCTTCACTCACGGACAAAACACATTGAGATTAGACATCATTTTATTCGTGATCATGTAAATAAAGGTGATATCTCTCTAGAATTCTCCACCGAAAACCAACTTGCCGACATTTTCACCAAACCTTTGGATGAGAAGACGTTTTGTGGAATTCGAATTCAGCTCGGTTTGATCTTTGTAGATAATTCAACGTCTTCTACATAATCAATTTTATTTCTCTAGCAAGTTGGGAGAATTCCCTAAATGATAGCTTCAATTTTGTTCATTCCATTTTTTTTTGTGGTTTCCCAGATTCCATAGGGCGGACGCCAAAAATGGCATCCTTATCGTCCGTATGTTCAATTTTTTAAAAAAACTGCTTCAATTCTGCTGTGTTGCGAACGAGTCCGGACGCAATAAATGCCATCTGCTGCGTCCACAAACGCGTTTTAAAATAGATTGGGGATCCACCGAAACCCTAATCTTCTCGTCCTCTCCTCCAGACCCATCTCCTCCCGCGACTCCGGCGACTCTCCTTCCAAATTTTTGGTATTTCTCTTCCAATTTCAACTTCCATTGACGTTCTTTATCGGTATATCTCTAGTTTTCCCGATTATCTAGTGTTTTCTTAGGGTTACACTCAATTTTTGTCTCTAATACAATCATGTCTAGTCGTCGTCCTAGGAAACGTGCTTCTCTTCAGATTTCCGATAATCCTAGAACTCGTTTATTTCCCAACAATGAATGTAAAAAACGCTATGAGGATGAATTCAAGAATCGTTCCTTGATTCCATCTCGCAAAATTGATTTTGATCGGCTGTCTAGTTTAGACTTAGAGGATTTGTACACGTATATGGGCTTGCATAAACTATTCTCTCTTGATGGTCCATATGTTGACAAGGTTATTCGAATGTTCTACGCCAATGTGACGTACACTGAATGTCCATTAGTTGTCAAAATTTTTCTATATGGGCAGGAAATTGAAATCACCCCTCACCGCCTAAATGTCTTTCTTGAGTGTCCACAAGGGTTGTTGTCTGAAGAGTATTATAATGCTCATGTTCCTCCCCCTTTCCACAAAACGAAAATTGGAGATGCACGTCTTCGCCAAATTCTTAAAGACCCTATTAATGATTATCATCTCCGGCCCAAATCGAGACATCTTAATGTTAGGGCTCGTGTAATCCAGCATTCACTTCAATACAATGTCCTTCCTCGAGCTGGTCATCGCGATCATGTCAGCTATATGGACTTATACGTCCTTCAACATATGTATTCTGACACTCCCTTTAATGTCGGCTATGTCATCGCATCTCAAATAGCCTAGTGCATGTGGCGGCAGTGGCGACAGAGGCAGCAGAGGAAGGTTGGAGGGCACATTTATGAGTTTCAAAGTCCCCGAGACAGTGTCTGACATAGTCCCCAGACAGTCCCTGAGAGAGTTGTCGAGACAGTTCCCGTCATAGTTCCTGAGACGATTGTGCGCCCATTATCATGTTTACGTTTCAAGTGTTATTTGAATTATACTAATTTCATTTGCAATGTGTTCTGCATGAGCAAGGTCCACAAACACAAACATACACAAATGTGGACCTTAACCTTCATTGATTAGAGAAGACAACGTGACGTATTAGAGCTATTGTAGAACCTCTACTAAATTATTATACATGATGTATGTCTGGTTTCAATGCATAGTTAACAGTCACTTTGATTTACAGTTGTAATGCACATTATTGTTGTAATTGAATTGATATATTAGTTTGATAAATTTGGTTGTAATTTAATTGAATTATTATTGTTGTAACCTCAAGAAAAAATTTGAAAATTTTGCAAGAGTTTCTCTTCTTTTTAGTCTATCCCCCTTGTGACATATCAAAACAGATATTTTTCCCAATAGATATCATCCAACAAAACAAAAGAAAACATAAACATGGAAAGAGTCAATGAATTCTTTAGTATGTAGAACAATGTCAGTATCCCTACACATCCCAACTACCCTAAGACAGCTGCTTGCCTCGTTTCTTCTGCAAATCTGTGATGAAAAAAAGACAAATGCGGGCCCACTAGTGTGTGGGATGCTTTAGCATACAATGGACCCTTCGGGGGTTCACATCGTGCTCGTGGAAGTCCGCCTTGTTCTTGCAATGTCGGATCACCTCCAACCCCAGACTTGTATACCGTAAGATGGCATGCGGGCTGAAATACAAAGGGATAAATCATCACGTAAGCATAAAGCAATATGAATGAACACAAGAGGAGAGATATACCACTTTTTGTCCATTGGCGATACGACGATCGCAATTGCTTTCTGCAGCAACGCCTGGTGAGAGAAGTGAGTGTACAGGTCTAGGGATGACATAAAACACCCTTGCCTTGGGTGTGTCTGAAATGCAAAAGAAGCATGCATTAAAACTATTGAAACATGAACGACAACTCGAAATTGCAAGAAGTTTACTCATGTAAATCCACCCTAGTGTAAGGAGCGATTTGTCCAATTGAACTTGCCAGTATTCTTCTTCATTCAACGCATAACACTGCATACAAAAAACGCACCGCTTGGATGAATACTAATATAACACCTTCTAAAATACTTAATGTAACATAACGTAATTCTCACTGTGTTTGTCGTCCCTTTTTGCTGTGGAAAGATGATCTCAGCGATGTTGTACTCATCATCGACTAGCTTTCCCGAAAGAATTGCGCACGTCTGTATGTTCTTCCAAGTATTTGCATAAACTTACATCTTGAAAATATTCATCAGTTCACCTGGCTGCAAAAAACATTGACAAGAGACAATCAGACTAATAAAGCAAGAATAAGAGCAGACACACGTAAATAATCAAATTGAAGACGTATCACGCGCACAAGTTTTAGTGGCGGAGTCTGCAATCCACCCGACGCCATGGTGATGCCTCTTGGTGCAATGGAGCTACAGATTTCAGACACGTTATTACGTTGCGCACAAATGAAGTAAAGACTAAACTTTGCGTACAAAGTAAATAACTTACAAGTAGTCTGTGGCTTTCGTTGCTTCAGAGGACGATGGAGAGGCTGCTTGAGGGGCTGCTCGTTGCTCCATTCTCTGAAATGCTACCGACATCTCATGATGGGGCTCCTCTACTCGCTCCTCTATATTTTGCATTTGGAGCATCCCCGTTTGACATTTCTTCCCATTTTTTTTTAATTTGGAGTAGAACCATTTGAAGGTGCTCCTCCATTATTTCTATTATGTTTAGCACCATTTGATGGAGCTCCTCCATCCTACGCATCCAGCCGAGCATCTCCTCAGGCATCGAAGTAAAATGAGATGTCTGAGGAGGGAGTGATGTTGGAGGTTGTTCCTCCGAGGGGGTTGAAGGCTGAGCCACTTTACCTCTCTTGTTCGGGGTCTTGCGTACCCATTCCCCTCCAACTTTGTTGAGGTACAGTCTGTCCACTTTCAATCTGTTGTAGATGTCTGTGGTCATCTCTTCGATTCTCGGCTCATCCTCCAAAATGGGTACCCCAGACTGCTCAACAATCCTCTGGATGAGCCAGTTGAATGGCGGACTTTTGGCTGGGTTGTTGAGCACCTCATGCATGTGCCTCAAAATGATATATCTGATGTCCACCTTTTTCCTGGTGAACACATTCTTGAGCAAATAGAGATCCATGCAGCTAACATGGTATCGATGTTCATCCGTTGTGATGATGTGGATCACTCCTTGCCCTTTGGCTTCTTGTACCCGCTAATCTCGGGATCCCGGTGCAACAATTTATGTACTGCCAACCCATCTCCTCGCTTAACGAAAGGTGGCTCCCAAAACATATGGTAATATTGATCGCTTGGTCCCTCCATCACACATCCAAGCATCATGTTCAGATCGTTGGGAGTCAACCTCAACTCTTCTCCAAACATATAAGTGCAGACCTCTAATGATTGGGTGGACAGTTCCAAATTTGCATAAAACGGCCTCACAATCCTCTCACAATAACTTCCCCCCATTTGGCACAAACCGCCTTAGCGAGCCTCCTCAAACAATTGTTGAATTCCAAACTCTGCCAAGGACTCCAAATCTACTATTTTAGAAACAATAATTGAACGGTGTTTAATATCAGCTTCATACCGTTTCTTCGCATAAGTTGTCTTGAAGAGTGGAGAGTGAAAACCCGCTGCAACGGGTTGGAAACGGACTAGTGCACCTCCAGCCGGTCGTTGTTCAGATTGTGCCACAATTCCGCTAGATTGCACCGCCGCAGTTCTCCAGATTGCACTACAGCGGTTTCTTCATATTGCACCGCAGGGGTTTCTACATCGTGCCCAGCGGCGGTTTCTCCAGCTCGCACTGCGGTGGTTGTTCCTTACGCAGCTGGTGCTCCTTCTTGCACCGTGGCTGGTTCAAGTCGGCGAAGCTGACCGACGAGGTCAGTTGCAAGCTAACAACGTTGATGGGCAGAGTCCGTCGTTTCTGCCTGTGGTTGCGGGTGAGTTTGCAACGACCACCCTTTCGCTTAATCAGCATTTTCTTTACGCGGGAATCCATTGCTCTCGATTACATAGTGGAACGAAGGTCTGAGAGTTCGATGGTTCGCCTAGGGTTGTTCGCGGTGAACACGCCGGCACCCACGATCTAGTCTTATACGACAGAGGATCAAAGAACGAGGCACGCGAAATAGCAACGACTTCATAAGAAACCACGACGATGTGATGATAAACCGTTGCGTGTCATATGAAGTCGTTGCGGTTTATCGTCACACTGTTACTGCGGTTTAATATGAAGCCACCGTGGGCCATCAAAATTGTCGTGTGATTTTTTTAAAACTATGGAGTTAAGGCGGTTTATATACGAATCGTCACGACTTGACATTATCGCTTTTAACGTGACAACAATGTTGACGGTGTCATTTTTTCATAGTTCAGCGGTTAATTTGTTAACAAAAAAAAGATGATGGTTGGTTTGTCACCAACAGTAAAGGATGATTGTTGATTTGTTATTTTTTCTAATTTTAATTATTGACAAGCATAATAAAATTAAAGAAAATTAAAGGGTAAAGTTGACATTTGCCAAGAATGATATGTAGATGTATTTTTCAGTTTCATTTCAACATTTTACACAATTATTTCTTAGAATATATAAAGCTTACAGATTCAGCGAGCTTCAAACAAGGAAGAGATTTTTGTAGGTGAAAATGGTGGCGACGGATCTAAAAGCAGAGACTATGGCGCTGATGGAGAAGAGAAGCGCCCTAGAGAATGAGATAAACGCTATAATCGACCGCCTTTCTCCGCCTGGCGGCCCTGGACTTTCCGGCAATCTTGTCGATTCTGAGGTAATTATAGTCTTTTTTTTCTTGTTTTCGTATTTTATACGGTGTTTCCATCCGATAAGGACTGGTGAAAGTGTATTGGTGCAACCTGTGATTTCCGAGCTGCTCATTTACGTGAATTCTTAGTACTTGGAAACTAGAACTAGTTTTTCGACTTGTCGATGACGATTATTTTCTCTCGACAGTGAATTGAAACGGTGATTAATAGTTAGAGAAATAATTGAATGAGAGATATAATTCTTCTTTAATCTGTTTGGTTGTTGAGAAGGATTTCAGTGTCTGCTTTTGTCATGCGTTTTCATCGGTTCGGTTCTGAGCTTCAATTATCTTTGAAAGTTCGAAGGTTTATGAAGTTGTGAAAAATCACGATACGGGGATTCACGTGTAAGAAAAGAACTACGACTGTTTAATTTGAACTGCTTTGAAAAGAACATTTTCTGATTTAGTCCAGTCAACCTTAATTATGATTAGTACCAGAAAGTAAAATGGATTGATTTTGAATCTTCGTGTTTATCCCATTTCCTCAACGTTGTACAGGGGTTTCCTCGTTCAGATATTGATATTCCAGTTATTCGAGCAGAAAGGCATCGTCTTACTGGTATGCAATTATATTAGTTTTGCTTTGTTTTGTTTTTTCAATTATGTCATGAACATGTATGTAGGAAAATTTCTTGGATGAAGGTCTCTGGTGGGGAAATGATGATTAAACTTTGGTTGATCGCATTAGTAATTAAATAACTATTTTGGAGATGAAACACGTGAATTTTCTTTATTAGCACGTCTGGATTGTTATAGTATTCAGTTTCAGGCAATGATTATTAAATGAGTATCAATTTTCATAGCAGTAAGTAGACATGAAGACATTGTCTTTTTTTTCATTACAAGTTTCTCAGATGTCTGATGAAAATTTAAAATCAGTTGGGAAAATACGTGATTAAATTTCTGGCAAATGGTCAGTGAAGTGATTATGCACATTCTGACATAGTTATTCATGTTTTACATAAAGAAAATTTTGTAGTTATGTTTGTATGTTAACTGGCATATTCAAGATGCTGAAAATGTGTTTATCGGCCCGCCAGATGCACTGCGAAACATAGGGATTTTCTTTAGATCTCTTTTTTCGTTTTTCGTGCATAAATACTTTTTGGACTATTAATCTTATATTTGAGTCAAAAAAATTGTTCAAACTATAAAAGGCGATTTGGGTTTACCAATAACATGTTATTATGAATTCTTTAGTTGGCCCTACTTATCAAGATCTTGAAATTTTTAATTCAGGACGGTAGTTGGAGGTATACTTTAGCTATATCTGAGTATTACACAGCTTTATCCCGAAATTTTATAGAATAATTTAGTGTAGCAGTGGTTGTTTTAGTGTTTGGTTTAAATTAATTTGTTCTTGGACTTGGCCCAAATGCAGAACTGAGGAATGATCACAAGGAGATAACGGAAAAAATTGGTCAAAACATACAACTTTTGCATTACATAAAGCTAGCTCCCAAATCATCACCTCCCAAAGATCCAGGTGCTACTCCTTTATAAAAATTTTTGGATCAAAGTTTCTATTGAAAAAAATATTATGAGAGTGCATAATCTAGTTTGAGGATACAAAGGGTGAGAATGTTGTAATTGACTGTGCTTGCTTTCCTATTGGCTAGATGATACCCCGGATTCTGAGAATCAGAAGCCTTCGGCTGCCAATGCAACTGTGGCTACATCCTCACATAATGGCCTTCTGATTGAGTATGATCTAGGTTTGCTAGTTAATGTACCATTTGCAATGGTGGATGAAATAGCAGATTTATCCCCTGCATCCGAAGATGGATTACAGTTGGGGGATCAAATTGTTAAATTTGGGAATGTGGAAGCTGGTGATAGTTTGCTGCAAAAGCTTGCTTCAGAAGCTCAGACAAATCAAGGTCGGGTAGTACCTGTTGTCATATTGAGGCGGGGTGCACTGATCAACTTAACGGTTACTCCTAGATCATGGCAAGGCCGTGGCTTATTAGGGTATGTCTTTTATCTTTCTTTTGGGCTTGTTTCCTAATTTTGATTCACAATAAAAATAAGGGTGTTCAAATGCTTAGAGCTAGAGTATGTGTCTGACTTCCAATAATATGGACAGCAATTACAATAGGAGTTTGGTTTTTTTTTTTTTTTTCCTTTTAGTTTTATTTATTTTTCTGGCTAATGAAGCATTCTACACAGTAGCTAAGGATCAATTCCTCGAAAAATTTAGAGGCTTGGTCATTCTGGATATCTTTAAGCTAATTCTAAATTTTGCTTCTGTCCTCGTTTACATTTTATGCGAATATGTAGTTTACTTCACCGAAATAGCTTGGTCATATTTTATCGCACATCAAGAGACTATGAACTCGAGATATTTTGTTGGATACCTGCAGGTGCCATTTTCAGATCTTGTAGCTATTGTGATCTAATGAAAGCCGGGGAGGTATTCTCATTCGCTTACATGACTCTTTGTTTGGTGGTCATGAGATTTTCGGCATATTACCTTGTCCTTCTCCGTTCCAATTACTATGTTGCATCGGTGTTAGCTGTATGAATACACTTTTTCTGTACGACTGACTAGCACTGAAGAAATTTCAAGGTTTGTTTGTGAATTTTATTATTCTTCTCTTCTGAATTTTTGTTCATCCATGATGAAAACAAAGAGATGTATAACGATCTGGATTGAACGAAAGGAAGGTCATGTAACAATCTTAATCGCTGTCTTAGGAGGATACCAAGTCAAGGCTTGATAATATGAACTCAACCATTTAGATATTCTACCTTTGCAAATGGATTTAAGTTATGCCCCAATTGGTGTCCAATCAGATTTCCTCATGCGGTTCTTTGTTTGATATCTCGAAGAGGGATGAACAGCCTGAATTCACCCTTCACTGGTTTATCATCCCTTTCAAAATTTTCATTTGTTGTATAATTTTGTATTTTAACCTCGTGTTATTTATCCATTGAATGATGTTATTTCAACTCTTACCATCATAACTCTTTTTTCACTACGAGGAAAGAATGGTTGGAATAGAAACTTTGACAATTACTAAATGAGACAATATTTGGGAGGATTCAAAATCCTAGGGATTAATAAGATAACGGCATTACCTGTCGCACTCCAGTCGGCTCCTACTGGGTGCTGTAATTTAAGTTTAGTGATTTAAATTTGTCCAAAATTGTCAAATAATTTTCTATAATTTAATTCATATTTTGAGGAAATTGAATTAGGATGAGTTGGAGATTGATGTAATGTTTTTCAATAATCACTCATGTTGCGTTACTAAAATAATAATCGTGGACCCAAAAAGTGATTTATAGCCTAGGATGTCAAATTACATAAACATGTTACCATAATTAAATGTTATCCAAAAGAAATTCTTTTTTTCTTCTATTTCTCAAAGCAGCTCCAGTGAGGGCCTTGAAACATCAGAAGGAGATGTTGTGTTGGCTTGAAAAGTAACTTTGCAAAAATCTATTTGAAAAACAGTGTAAAAAATGCTGCTTTTTCAGAGTCAAATGATTCTAGTTTTACGAAAGCGTTGTTTTCCTTCAAAAAACGAAAAAGACAGTAGAACCAACCTCTCTGTCTCTCCATCACCAAAAACAAGTCTCAAAATTATAACAATGATGATGATCAGTGCGATGGCAAGATGGCAGACAAAACAATTCTCTATTTCAAATCACTAAACTAAAATAAATTAAGATTCAAAGCAAAAATGATGTGATCTAATTGGAACTTGATTACTGTGGCTAACCCGTCGAACCTTACAGCAAAAGTGAGAGAGCATACGCCTGTCATCAACTCTACAAAGCCTACTTACAAGTAAGAGACGTGCAACACAACACATCCACAGCTTTTACCTTCAATTCTACAAAGGGCGGACAGAAAGAAGACCAAGGAAATAGAAACGAGGCGGAATCGAATCAAACCTGAAAAATTCTGTACTTCATCTTGAATGATGTCGTTATTAATTTCTTAAGTTTTCGGTGAAGGCTTCAAAATGGTTTTATTTCAAATCCCATGCTCAAAAGAGTTCGAGCCGATTCCATTGCTTTCTCAGCTCCCAGGTCCAATGCCTCGCCATTTAATTCTCCTTCAGTGGGGACAGACAGTTGCGTTGACGACGTCTGGTCGTGCAATTTTTGACCTTTCTTGGCTTGCATGGTGTTCATGGAAGCTGGTGCGGAAGCAGCCACAAGTGGTGCACTCAGTGGGCCGTGCCATTTCTTCGGCACAGGCATGTCGTGGTCATGTACACCCTTGTAGGTTATAATTACGGTATTTGGGTTTTCAACATCCGTCTCGGTGTGCTTACGGACAGGACACCCGGCTGAAGTGCACCTGTAGTAGTTTCTGAAAATAGCTCACATATCAGAGAGGTGAAACGAAAGTGCAAATGGTTAAATTATTAACAGCCTAAGCAAATTCTCTACAAGTCTGTGTGAATTCTTTGCACTTTCCATATGCTATTTTTATCAGTACCCTGTCATTAACACAAACCAAAATGCCTTAATGATTTTCCCCCGTCTGAATCCCAACAGTTGGGGTTTCAACAGGCAACCCACCCATCTCCATTGAGGTCCGTTACAAAGCATTTCAATCTGAATCTCAGTTTGATAAAAAACCCTTCGAGAAGAGCATCAGAGAGAGAGAGAAAAACAAAACTACCTAATCGTTCTATCAGAAGGAATACTGATAACATTACCAATCCCATCAAAGTGTTCCTGAGACCCCAAGTAGTTAACCACTAAAATACGAAGATAGATTTGAGAGTTGAATCAGCAACTCCATCAGCATGAATAAAACTAAAAGTAAACAAGTAATTGGACAGTGGAAAAGTAGGACCGAGTGTGGGTTATGTAGAAAAGTCTTAACCAAGGAAAGGAAAGAATATGTGGGAAGCACATTGCAGTTCAACACTTCAAAGCTTTATTAATTTTCTCATCGTCTTACTTGTAATCCTACTCCTGTTAAATAAGTGTGGAAAATTCTTTCCTCTCACAAAAAACAACTGCTCTCTCCATCACACTTCATCTTTGACTGCGCTCAAAGCCTAGTCTCAGATTATAAAGATGATGCCATCAAATCTTCTCAAGTATGGGATAAAATATGAAATCCTTGGGAACTATAGCGATATGCACATAAGCTTTCACTTGTATTTCATAGCATTTTTCCCTTCGATGATCATTTAGGCCCATATTGTTTTGTTATGTTCTTAAACTGACTTTGGCTCCTCTTAGGTTGATCAAATTCCTCTTAGGTAGAGTCAGTTCTCAAGAGCAAAGAGCTATTACGCTTTATAAATTGGTAATATAATTTATGAATCTTAAAATGTGATTCTACAATACAAAAAATATATATATTAAAGAAAAAATGATGTATGCCACACGCTTTTGTTAAGAGATAGCTTTGTGAATTCCCTTATTCAAGAGAAAATTGTTCTACGAACTCTTGCTAGCCTACATATCACATTAAGATATTATTAATATATACATATTACAGTTGTCGGTTTTGGGGAACATAAGATTGAGGTGGAGCTTTACGAGTGGTCATTCTTCCTAACTTGGAACTTCTGCCTCACTCGGTGATTTGTTGTGTAAAGAGATATAGTTTGTGTGGATTATTCCACATTATTAGCCTTTGAAGAAGGTAAATGACAACTTCAAACACCATGGACTTTGTAAAGATGAAAAGATTTGAAAGCTACGCAGCACTAGAAGAACATTCTAAAGAAACAAATACAGTATAAGAAGTCGGAAATATTGAAAGAAAAGAAATGGGTCTAAAACAACAGATACATACCGGGGGTGAGGATTTCCCTTCACCATTTTCTGGCCATACTTTCGCCACCTATATCCATCGCCTGAAATCCCCACATCTCCAGCTGTGCGCACAACACTTATTTGTTTCTTCCCTGTTTTGAACAGAGAATCTGAATGTTCTAGTTTGCTTTTCTTCACTCTGATAACAAGAAATGACATATATCAAAATAAACTCCACCAGCTGCATACAAATAATCACACAAAAAAAGAGTTGATTTGTACCTTCGCTTTGGTTCGGGTTCATTAACGTCTTCCTCTTTGATAATAATGTTGCCATTCCCATTCGTGTAGCAGATTAAATTCTGTCGTTTACTTTCAAACCCAGAAACAGATTTTTCATGGTCAGGTTCCTTTAAAGATATGGATGGATCAGAACTTTCAACGATCCTGCTGTTTTCTATATCTCTGACGATAGGATCAGCAGATGTGGGTAGCTTACTTTTCCTCATGCTGCTAATCTTCCTTGGGGGATCGTGATTATGCTGGCTCTTGTAAACAATCTCTGCTACATGGCCTGAGTGGTCACAGCATTCGATTTTCTTAGCATAGCATTCCGAATAAGTACACCTGTAATAGCTTCGAGAACCTCTCAGACTCTTTACTTGTTTTTGTCCGTACTTCCTCCAGTTGAAACCATCAGAAGCAGATGTCTTCGATGTGGGTACGGAGGTTGATTTAAGGCTGGAAGAATTTTTTTGGTTTGATTCGGGCATACATTCACCATTGGTCACTGGTGATGAAATCATTTTCTCCAACATTGGACTCGAAACAGATTGAATAGATTGCGTAACTGATGTTGGTGACCAGTCCAATGAAGGCATTGGACATGAAGACAGCTGAATTTTATTTTGCAGTTGATCCTGAGGGACCTGGGCTGTTAAAGTAACTGGGACTTCACCATGGTTAAACCTAACTCGCTCCTAAAAAATATATTCACACAATTACAAGGAATCTAGAACAACTGATAGGCTCATACAAACTCGCTGATATATGTCGAACACAATTTTTGAGGACAAAGATGATTACACAAGCCAAAAGTGTATATATCATCATTCATAGGAAAATTAGAAGGTCCAACGATCCACAAAAGCATAAATGTAGTGCAATTAGAGTTGTGAGCATAGCTAAAGCCAACTATTTTTAGAGTCTAAACAACAAATGCCATTTATGAGTGTCTATAGTGCTGTCACCATCAAGAGTGAGAGAGTATTCACTCACATTTACAGTATTTTCTGTTTACACTTGGATGGATTATGCAATATTTTCATAAAAATATTTCTATATATTTTCTAGAAAACCTCAGCTGTGCTTTCAAGAAATAATATAACTAACGGTATTTTGATTCACTTTTATAACAGTAACTTCAAAACAGCAAGAACATTCAAACCAGTTTGCTAGTTCACATAACATCTACTGATCATAGAACTCCACATACTCATACCAGGTTTCTCAATTTAGAGTGTTTATTAACAAACCATAGTTGTTTGAAAATAGGATATTATGCAAAGCAATCCCAAATGCATTCGTCGATAACATCAAACACAGACTAAGCACAAAATGCATCAGATCAAAAAAATAAACCAAAAATAAAGACTCTCAAATTGAAAATGATCAAACTCCTAACCTCAAACTCAGTTCTTTTACTCAACTGTGAAGAGCACTTCGATAGAAAACCTGCCATTTCAGCAGGCAAAAAAGAACCTTCAGAAAATTCAACACAAGGAAAAAGAAAACACACTAAGTATTGTAAATGAGGGTTAACAAAAGCACCAAACAAGCCTACCGTCAGACTGGCCGTGCCCTGAGAATTGACGAGCAGTGATTTTTAATGGGGATTGTAAATGAGATTTCCTCGTCGCTGCTTCAACAAATGGCACAATACTAGTCACCTTCTCCTCGCAGCGTCGCAATTCGCTAACTTCTCTTCTTCCTTCTTCTTTTTCTTCTTCTTCTTCTTCTTCTTCTTCTTCTACTCCCTCTTCTACTTCCTCTTTATCGCCTTCTGACTCTTCCGCACCCTCCTCGTCTTCTCGACCATCGCATGGCTTCGCGTGTTTCATCTCCGAAGTTTCGAGGCTTTCTTGCGCAGCCATGGCCGATTATCTCCAAAGCATAAGAAGACGAGAGAGTAAAGTTTCAAACTGTTGGCAGTCCCTCGTCTAGAACAAACTGGATCCGACCGAAACAACCCGCACCGAAAACTTTCTCGGATTCTGTAGAGAGTGTAGAGACAAGGGTATACATGTCTTTGACTGACATTGACTCGGATGGTTGTTTTGGAAACAGAAGCCGTCACATTCTCCGTCAGTTGCTGTTCGTTGACTCATGCTAATTGACCTGGCAAAGACGCGACAATATGCAAATTATGGTGAATTATCACTTGTTGAATTAAATTGCTAATGTTTTATATTATATTTAAAAGAAAACAAGAGGGTGTGGCTTAAAGGCTGCCCCATTTTAGGGGGACACGCTGACAGTCATGGCTACTTTGAGGTTTCATTTGATTAAAGATAGAACTCAAGTGTGGAAAATTTCATTGTTTTAATGATTAAAACTATTGTCACATGCATTCACTTTTAATGTTCAAACATGTCGGTTCCCTTATGCCTTGTGTGTCTTCGTTTTTTTAATTCAATAGCTTCCTTGTATGGGGTTTTTAATGGGTTCCCAAAAAAATTTAGAATTTCTCACAAGTTTAGGCTCTCTCTCTCATAGGATTCTAACAGATTGGTGGGTTCTCATATAGAAGAAATTTGACAGCCGAAAAAGATGAGACGTTTTATCATTTTCATGAAAGCAACTCCATTCAACAAACCTATTGGCATTGCGGGGCAGTGAAAACGACACCTGAGTTCGGTTCGATTTTTTTGGGTTTAGACTCAAAAACAGGACCAACCCTTTTTGATCATTTGTTTTTCTTCCTTTCCCCCCAAAGCGGATCTTTTTCCTCTTCTACTTCTTCTTCCTTTTTTCTCTTCTACTTCTTGTTTCAACATTAATTGTGCAAATTGTTAGATTATTCTAATAATTTATTGTATGGTCCATGCTAATTAAAGTGCATTGACTTAATATTAAGGTACTTAATGTAATGATTGTTAAGCATAAAGGAAATTAAGTTAATCGGGTTTTAATTCTCTCCCTTTGACTTTATGAAAGTGTATAATGTATGGTTGAAGAGATTTAAATATAGGGATATGAATGAAAGGGCATTTGTGTAAATTTTCTTGTAGGATATTTCTTTAAATTCTCTTAAAAGAGATTGAAATAGTAGTTCGAAAAGGGTATACTGAAAGAAAAAACTATCAATCTTTCTCTCTTTTGAAAGGCAACCCTAGAACATTCTTTCTTGATCATCAAAGGGAAAATGAAAAGCGAAAGGATTAAGGTGATAAAAGTTTCCGTATCGAATTCTACACCAAAAGCTTTATCATGGACCAAGGTCAGTAATTTATAGTTTTGTTTATCCGCCAATTATAGAAACTAATGGTTGAATCAACAACGTTAAATATGAGACTTAAAGTATTGTTTATATGTAATATACATCTAACAATTGGTATCAGAGCACAGTAATTAACGTATTGATTTTCCATGAAAAATTAGGGTTTCTATAAATAAGGTTTCTGCATAATTGTTTTCTGCGTATTGAATTAATTTATTTCATGAAAAGGTAGAAAATTTAGGGTTGAGAATTATGCATGAAGAGTTGATTCTGTAATTAAAGAATCAAATCTCTAGAATCAATTCTGTAATGAAATTTAAATATTTGAATCGAAGGAAGTAGACTTCAGATGAAACAAGTCAAAGAAAATTCCTTTTTGCAATGAATTTTACAGTTTGCGGACACTATCGAACACTGTCGGATGACTGCAGTCATCATAAATCTAAATCTGTAACTTTTGTTGCATGTTCGGATGATGGTGGATCATGTAGGATGCCTGCGGACATCACTAAATTGAATCTGTAAAAATTTGTGTTGTTTTCGGACGATAATGGACGCAAGTTTCTCGTTCAGACTCGTCCGAAAAGCATAAAATAAAATTTCGAAAAATAGAGGATGCATGCGGACTATAGTAATTACAATTTGTAATTTTTAATGTGCATTTTCGGACGATAGCGGACACAAGTTTTACGTCCGCTAGTTGTCCACAAGGTAGAAAAGTAAATTTAAATAAATGACATAAATGAAAGTTTCTCAATTAAATATTATTGTATAGAAACTTAGTAGTCACCAAAGTGACCTAGTTTGAAATGATCAATATTAAATTGTGTAATTTATTCATTTAATTATAGTGATATTATTGAAAGGAAATTATTAATTATAAACTATTAGGTCACCCAAAGGTGGACCAATGTTTATAATAAATAATATTAAAGTGACATATTTACTTAATTAAATATTGTTGTATAGAAACTTAGTAGTCACTAAAGTGACCTAGTTTGAAATGATCAATATTAAATTGTGTAATTTATTCATTTAATTATAGTGATGTTATTGAAAGGAAATTATTGATTAGAAACTAGTAGGTCACCTAAAGGTGGATCAATATTTATAGTTAATAATATTAAAGTGACATATTTAATTAATATGTTTAAATATCCAAAGATATTAAATATGTTGCATTGAATATGTTTATGTATCTATTAAAGTTTATGTTATAACATCGATGATTGTTTATTTCTTTAAGGAGTATCCAAAAGTGTACTTAAAGAAATAAAATTTATGTTTATATGAATCCTGTTTAGATTGTTCAAAACATTAATGTATGAGCATGTATTATAATTTGTAACTACTATTAATTTATTCGCCTCTGGTAATTCTTTACTTAAGTTCAATGGGTTGAACTATGCTGATTGGTCTGAACAAATCCAGTTTCAACTAGGTGTAATGGATTTGGACTTAGCATTAGTTTATGATAGACCACCAACCATTAATGAGACCAGTACGGAAGCTGATAAGTCATATAGTGAGACATGAGAGCGGTCTAATAGGCTGAGTTGAGCGAAGATGACAATGGCTGAAAATGTTAAGCTATCAATGCCAAAGACGAATGATGCAAAGGAATTCATGTAAAAAATAAAAGAATATTCCCAATCAAATATTACAGATAAGTCTGTTGTAGGGAATTTGATGAGTGAGTGACTAAGAAATTTGATTGGTCTCAACCCATTCATGATCATGTAACAAACATGACCAATTTGGCAGCAAGGCTGAAAACGTTGAGTATGGATGTAAGTGAATCATTTGTAACACCCCGACTTTTTAAGTTGGATAATTATCGGGGTATTACCGAGGATGCGTTCATAGCGTTAAGTCTAGGGCTATTTTCGTTAAGTTTTCCCCGTGTACGCGATGTAATTAAATGATGGAGTAAGTAGGACATTATGTTGCGTATTTATACGTATCATTTTATGACGTGTATTTATGGGAAAAATACTATGGGATAGGAGTTAAGTGGGAAAAATGTGAAGAAAGGCTATCCGGGGCATTTTCGGACCCCTGCGGACGCGTTATGTCATCCGCAAGTGCATTGCGTAGCGTCCCCGATGTTTGGGACGCATCCAGGACGAGAATTTGCGTCTCGATGTGTCTGGAAATCGACTTTCGGACGCATGCGGATGACCTTGCGGATGAGAAGTGTCGTCCCTAAGAGCATTACACATCACCGTTAGCCTAGGGATGACTCAGGACGCGATTTTGTGTCTTGACTTCACTATACAGTGGAGTTTCAAACGAGGTTCCAGACGGTGCGGACGCGAGATGCTTTGTCCACATCGAATCTGTCCAAACTTTGGGGACTTTTGGACGAGTCTGGACGTGGACTAGCTGCGTCTGATTTGCCTCTGTCCAATTTTAGGACACTTTCGGACGCTATGTGCAAACGCCATATTGCGTTCAAATGTCGCCTGCGGACGGTACGGACCAGGACAAGGACGCTATTCCTCATCCGTGAAAATCATTATGCCTTAGGGATTTTGCACTTGCGGACAAATGCGGACGAGACCAGTGCGTCCGCACTCATCCAAAATGGCTCAGATCTGCGACAATAAAGGATTTAAAATCAGAAAGAAAACGACCCGTAGCCAATAAGAACGCGATTCCCCCACAAGAATCGGTCCCCCTGCCCTGGCCGTGTCCCTCCCCCTCCTAGGCATACCTTTTGTCCCCTCTCTCTTTCCCTGGTATTAGTAATCTCTTCCCTCATTTTGTTCAATCCTCCATTTCCTGAGTGGGAGTTCCAGAGAGAGAGAGAGAGAGCTCTTCCTGCGTGGTGTGTTTCTCTTTGGCGAGTGAGGATGCATGAGTGGTGAGCTTGTGAGTGTGAGCAGTGGAGTTGGAAGCTGAATGTGGAGTACTGCTGCCGTGGTGAAGCTTGGAGCTGCTGTGAGCAGAGCGTGAGGTCCTTGTCCAGCTGCTGGAGCTTCTATCCTTGCTAGAGCTGCTGCCGTGTGAGCTGGGAGCTGTGGGGTTGATGTCCCTGTTTTGTGTCTTCAGTGATGGTAAGGAATTTGGTTGTGTCTTGGTCATTTGGAGGCCCTACACCGCAAGTAGTGTGCGTGAGTTTGTGTTAGTGTCCCTAAAATGCTTACTGTTAGTTGTTGATTAGTTTATCGTTAGTTGATTTTAGATGATAGTATAGATTTGTTAGTGTTCTGTAGCTTAATTTAGTTATGTGATGATAGTCATTGTTGGTTCTACGATTAAGTGCTTTATTTGTTGTTGTTGTGCGGATTATTATTGCCTTGTTATTTTCTTTGTTCCTTGTTATTAGTTTTGTTATAAATGAGTAGGCAGTTGATGAACGAGAAAGGCTTAGGTAAAAAGGGTTAAGTTTGAAACTCTTAAATACTTAGATAAATGAATGATGACTTATTCTTTATGGTTTAATTGTTGTTTAGTTATTAACTATAATGTTGTTATTTCCTTCGTTATTGTTGTGTTGCTATTACTTCATTAATCTAGCATGTTTATTTGCTAATCAATTTAGTTAATTGTTAGTCAATTGAGCATGTTAACCTAATTAGTTAATTTAAGTATGTAAACAATTTAATTAGACTTGAGTATGATAATTAACTAGCGTAATTAACTTAATTAGGAATTGAGCATGTTAATCAACTAGAATAATTAACTACACTCAAACATGTTAATTAAATTAGATAACAATGGTAGATAACTTATGTATATTACTTGAGTATTTGATTCATTAGAATAATGAAAAACATGTTATTTAACTTAACTTAGAATAATATAGCATTTTAATTAACTAGAGTAATTAGCTATAGAGTAATTAATTAGAATCACAATTATAATCTTAATCAAACTTGAGCATGAAATCAATTAGGGTAATCAATTAATTAGACTTGATTATGTTAATTAGTCTAATTAACCATTAAATAACTAATTCGAGCATGTTAACTAGTTGTTTAAGTAGTAACTAATACTTGAGCATAATGGTGTAGCTGAAAGGCGGAATCGTACTCTTATCGAAATGGTTAGGAGTATGATGAATTAAAGTGATGTACCTTTATCGTTGTAGATGCACGATTTATAGATCGTTGCATATCTGCTGAATAGGGTTCCTAGTAAGGCAGTTCCTAAGGCACCTTATGAACTGTTGACATGAGACGACCTAGAAAAGGAAGCACGTGTTAGAAACCCATGATGAACGACAGGGAGGAGATGTAGACCCTTGATCGGATCCGGGAACTATCTAACGTGAGGTTCACGGATTCTAGATTTTCGAAGAAAATCTACCAATCGTAGGCAATGGTTTAGTTTTCCCTCACTCAAACTCCCAATGGAAGTTTGAAAAGGGAAAACTTACGAGTTAGCTCAAGCACCACGAGCTGGCTAACAAGGAAGTCCTCTACTTCGTCTCGGATTCGAAAATCCGGGGCTGACTCACTACAGGGTCGAGATTTCTCTCACGGAGGAGAAAGCTACTATTATATTAATTTGATCAAAAGTTTTTCCAATGCATCTAATCCATGGATATTTATAGGCCTAGGTGATGATGAGTAGGGGATGATGGACGGCCGAGATGAGGGATGATGGACGGCCGAGATGAGGCAGGTGGTGGCAATATGCATGACGTGCACGTGGTAGCTCCTGGTTGTTTTCTTTGTGTGGCAACATGCAGGCCCTTGGATGAATGTGGAATGAATGGCCAAGATTAAAGCTGGTGGGAGATAACATGCATGGCGTACACGTGGTAGCTCTTTCCTTGGGCTTTAAATGGATTGGACTTGGCCCATCAACCCATAACTGAATCATCACCATCTAACCTAACCAATAATCTAAATGCATGAATGAGTAAAGCTTATAATCATGCCTTACCTCACAAAATAGGCTCAATGTTTGCCATGAAAAGAAAATAAGAAATAAAAATGCAGAATTGAAAGGTTACACGTTTGGGATGCCGGGAAGACAAATTCCCGTCTGATGAAGCTCATAACATTCACGTGTGTCCCAAGTCAAGACATGCACAAGTTGCTCCCTATCCGTTGGGACAACATCCCAAATAGAATCATCCTCGAAGTTAATACCTGCAAAAGAAACAAGATCATCAGTAATTTGGCTAAGTGACAGTAAGGACCTTGTTTGCGATTGAGTAATAGGCCTTGGCCCCCGAGGCATGTCAACTGTGCATGGGAAGAAAACTTAATTTGAGACATATCCATATTTGGGGTTGTCTGGCAGAAGTAAGGATATATAATCCACATGAAAAAAAGCTCGATGCAATAACCGTCAGTTGTTACTTCATCGGCTATTCAAAAAAGTCAAAAGGGTACATATTTTACTGTCCAAAGCATAGTACAAGAATAGTTGAATCCGAAAATGATCGATTCATTGAGTATGGCAAGTTCAGTGGGAGTAATGAATCACAAAAGGTGAATATTCAAAAGAATTGGGTGGAGGAAACAACACCTAGTACTTCTCATCAAGTTGTTGTTCTTTTTGTTGTATCACAGTCCAACAACATACCGGAACGACATATGAATATTCAAACCATCACAAGAAACAGAATTGTGAAAGTCTGTGAGGCAAAGGAGACTATCAATTTCTGATGATTATCTGATTTATTCACTTGAAGAGGAATGTGACTTGAGGAACGACAAAGATACAAATTCATTTAAACAAACCATGGAATGTAATAATTCTGAAAAGTGGTTAAATACTATGAAAGAAGAGTTGCAATCGATGGATGACAATAAATTCTAGAAACTTGTAGAGTTACCTGAAAGGAAGAAACATGTTGGTTGTAAATGAATTTTTAAAGCCAAACGTGACTCGAAAGGTAACATCGAAAGGTAGAAGGCCAAACTTGTCGTCAAAAATTACACTCAGAAAGACAACATTGATTATAAAGAGACCTTCTCTCCAGTTTCAAAGAAGAACTCTTTAAGAATAGTTATGACTTTGGTAGCTCATTATGATTTAGCACTTCACCAAATGGACGTAAAAACCGTCTGTCTTAATGGTGACTTAGAGGAAGAAGTGTCTATGGATCAACCGAAAGGATTTTCATTTCTTGGAAATGAAAAGTTAGTGTTTAGATTGAATAAGTCAATATATGGAAGCTTCCAGACAATAATATATTAAGTTTAACAATATCATTACGTCGTGCGGTTTTATATAGAACATCATTGATCGGTGCATCTATATGAAGGTCAATGGGAGTAAGTTTTGTATTCTGGTATTGTATGTTGATGATATTCTTCTTGTTGCAAATAATAATGGTATGCTACATGACGTAAAGACTTTTCTATCTAAGAATTATGAAATGAAATATATGGATGTGGTATCCTATGTAATTGGAAGAGAGATATTTCGTAATAAACAGCAAGGTTTGTTGGGATTATCTCAGAAAGGATATATCTATAAAATTCTAGAGAGATTCAGAATGTATAAGTGTTCTGCTGGTGTTGCTCCAATTTAGAAATGGGACAAGTTTAATCAAATGCAATGTCTGAAAAGTGATTTGAAACGTAAGGAAACGGAATCTATTCCATATGCATCAGCAGTAGGAAGCTTAATGTATGTACAGACATGTACTCGACCAAACATCAGTTTTACGGTAGGGATGTTGGGCTGATATCAAAGTAACTCAGGAATAGATCACTGGAAAGCTGAAAAGAAAGTCCTTTGGTATTTACAAGGAACAAAGGAATACATACTCACGTAAAGAAAATCACATCATCTTGAGGTGATTGGATATTTAGATTCAGATTATGGTGGATATGTAGACTCGAGGAAATCTACATTCGGTTACATGTTCCTATTAGCCGGAGGAGCCGTTTCATAGAAAAGTGGAAAACAATCTTCGATTGCTACTTCCACTATGGAGGCAGAATTTATGGCATGTTTTGAAGCTACAATTCAAGCATTATGGTTGCGGAACTTAATTCAGGGTCTAGGAATGATCGACAATATTGATAAACTGCTGAAGATTTATTGTGACAATTTCGCAGCTGTATTCTTCTCGAAGAATGACAAGTACTTGAATGGAGCAAAACATATAGATTTAAAGTAATTATCAATCAAAGAAGAAATACAAAAACAAAGAGTGTACATAGAGCATATAAATACAAGTTTGATGATAGATGATCCATTAACCAAAGGATTGCCACCCAAAACCTTTAAAGAACATGTTGTAAGGATGAGTTTATCATTTATGTGACAAATATTTGTATATGTGATTGTAATAGCATAACTTGTATCTTATAACACTTTTGAATTCATTAAAGAAATGTTTTTTTACGTTTGTTTATTATTCATAAAATAGTATATATAATTGAAGTTGTTTATGAATAATATATAAACTTAATGAAAAGTTAAGTTAAAAGGTATATATATAGTATTCCTCAATTAAAGAATTAATGAATTGTGTTAATTTGTGATACATGGAAAGAATCACGTCGTCATTAAAGATTTGTGACTGCCATGATCCGATTATACAATTCATTATGGAAAGAACGCTTGATAAATTCACATTATGATATACTATATAAAGTAATTGTGAATTCAAGTTAGGACAACTAAAAAGTAATAGTTGGAAATCAATTTCATTAAAGTTAATATAACATGGCCTAAGTGGGAGATTGTTAGATTATTCTAGTAATCTATTGTATAGTCCATGTTAATTAAAGTGCATTGACTTAATATTAAGGTGCTTAATGTAATGATTATTAAGCATAAATAAAATTAAGTTAATTGGGTTTTAATTCCCTCTCCTTGATCTTATAAAACTGTATAATGTATGGTTGAAGAGATTTAAATATAGGGATATGAATGAAATGACATTTGTGTAAATTCCCTTGTAGGATATCTCTTTAAATTCTCTTAAAAGAGATTGAAACGTGATACGTCTCCACCACTTAAATTTACTTATGTTAGAAAAATAAAACGAGCCAATTAATCTATAAGGCCTTTTAGGGTTTTTTAAACAGTCTCTTAAGCCTTTTAGAGTTTTTAAAATAGTCACTTAGTATTTGGGTGTTGTTTTTATATAAGGAGGGAGTTGTAGGGGAGGAGGGCATCGGAAAATTTAGAAATTCACTTGTAGGAGAGCTAGCAGACCTCTCGAACGTCTGCCATTTGTGGGAGAGCTAGCAGACCTCTCGAACATCTGCGCTATCGAGTTGTTTATCTATTTATCGTTTAATTCATATGTTTTCATTTGATATTCAAGTGTGATTTTATCTGTTTCTATTTGATATTCGAGGGGTTCCTATCATTGGTATCAGGGCAAAATTTTTCTGGGAAGTCGAAGTTGTTGACTGGAGCTTCAAGGTCATCAGGAAAAGCTTGAATCTGTGGAAAGACAAAAGCGTACGCACGGGTGACATAACTGGTTCTCATAGCAGGGAAGAAAAGTGAGGGAAAGGAGGAGCCTGGAGAAGACAAAGTCGACAGAGAGAAGTTCAGAATAGAGCTCCAAAATATTCAGGATGAGTTGTCTCAAGGGTCAGGCTCATTGAAGGCTGATATGGCGTCGGTAATGGAGTTCCTGGAGTCTCTGAAGATGGAACGCGATGAAGCTCGAGCTGAAAAGTTGTGCAACGCTGGGGACTCGCACGGTGAGTTCCGCGCTGCTCTGTTGCGCAGCAAAGCTCCGGCGACGGAAGTGGCAACTCACCCGAGAGATGGGTTTGTTCCTCGCATAGGGGCAGAAAGCTCCTGGGTTGCTGAAAGGTCTAGGGTTGCTGAAGGAGAAAGGAACAGCAACCAGGAAATGAGTTTTGAAAATTGGGCTACCCAAGGAGAAAATAATATGGGTCAGCAAAGGATAGTCCAGGAAAAGTGTTTTGAAAATTGGGCTATCACAGGAGAAAAAAAAATGGGCCAACAAGTGAGTTAGAAAATATGACTGCCCACTATATGATAGGTGGGCTACCAACCAACCAAAGTCCAATTTACTGCAGGTAGAATGGGATGGACCGTGTAGCAGATACAGATTATGATGAGTTGGCCCGATTTAGGGCAGGAAACAACATAATTAAAAATTTAGAAATGCCCGTGTTCAATAATGGCGACCCTGATGATTGGGTATTTCGAGTTGAGCATTTTTTCGCTCTTCATCGATTATTAGAAGCGAAAAAATGAATGTCGTGATTTTACACTTTGAGGGAGAAGCTCTTGCATGGTTGTAATACCCCAAATTTTTATATCAAAATTTATTAAAAATAATTGAGAACTAATTAGGGGTATTTGGTAGTTATCGGGGTATTACCAAGGACGTAACTGTTCGGTTATAATTTAAGAGAATTTATTGGAGGTTTAATTGATGGAAATCAATTTAGGAAATGAAATTAAGAAATTTAAATTAGACCTCTAATAATCTTTTAACGATATTTGGATTAAGTCGAGAATTACAAATCGGGTCACTAATATTCAACACTTAAATATGTGCTTCTTTTAATATTAATTAATTTATGGTTAAAATGGGGAAATTAAAAAGGGAAATTAAATTGTAGAGGGGAGGGAAAGCTAACCGGTTCAAACTAAATTGGCTCAGTTGGGAATTAAAAGAAATTCCCTCATTTGGCCCCTGGCCATTCACGAACAGAGAAGAAATGAGGGGGAGAGAGAGGGTGCTGGAGAGTGAGGGAGAGAAGGGAGAGCCGGCGAAGGGGGGAAACGTCGTCGACGCACGGCTTGAGCCTGGGTGGCTCCTTCATGGCGGTCAGTGGTGCGAGCAGCTGCGGAGGGGAACAATGTGAGACAGCTAGGGCTCCGTCGAAGTGTCAGTCTTCGGGGAACGGTTCAGTGCGAAGCTTGGGTCATCGTTTGGCGTCGGTACTGCGATGTTTGGCGATTTCCGACGACGTTCAACGACGATGGACGGAGAGAGCGACAAAATGGCGAGGTTTGGCGTCGGGTGCTGCGACTCGGACCTCAGGTTGATGGCAGCAGGGACGATTTGAGCTGGACCGACCGTGGTTTGGACTGAACGGGTACTTTCTTCCTCTGGTTTTGTCTGGATGAAACCGACAACAAGTCTAGCGTGGGGAACATCCTCTGAAAAGTTGGAGAGGTTGTCGGGCATCAGAGTGCAACACTCTGCCTTAAGGAATGGCAGTGTTTGTTGTGAGAGAATTTGGCTATGTAGAGAGGAGAGGAGGAATGGAGGCAAAGCTGTTAAATGCTCTCGGTTGAGCTCTTGCGAGAAGGAAGAGTGGAGAGGTCTGAAATTGAAGCTGGAGAAACGTGATGAGAAATACCAGCGAAGGGAGGAGGTCGGGTTGGTTGCTGTCCTTGGGTTTCCTCAGGTAACATAGTCTTTCTCTGCTAGTGTTGGTCTGTAAATGAAATAGATCGGTGTTTTGACTTGGCTGTGGTTTTCCTTTGACTGGGTTGTGCTGTTGTGTTTTGCGTGGGTGTGCTTGAAGGAGTGGTGGTAGTGCACAACTCGGCTGTTGGTTGTTGGAATTGACTGAGAGCTACAGTCTTGGATGCTCTGATAGTAAGGTTCCTTTCTCTGTTGCTTCAAGTGCTAGATTCATGGGTGGTTAAGGCTTAATTTCATAAGATAAAATGATTATAATTTGCCTTTGATTGATGCTTGTTGATGTTGGACTCGGTTCTGCTATTTCGATGTGAGTGAAACTGTGTCTTTGAAATATAGTTATTGATCAATGGATGATATCTCTACGTTATTATTGGTCTAAAGCATGTTAAGCTTAATATTCTAAATGAATTGTTGGACGTGGAAACAGGTTGGAGCATATGTTGTTGGTATCGATAGATGATTTAACTACTGTTTCGTTTATACAAAGATAATGAAATATGTTTTGTTGTCAGTATCGGCTGTGTTGGTATCGACTATTATGATAATCTGTGAATCATTCTGTGAAGCACATTTTTAATTTGCAAATTGGTAAAAGATTGGATTTATGTTCTGGAAATTGGTTCTTAATGTTGGTTGCTGGAGATGGTTGATATGTGGATTATTGTCGAATGTGAATATTACTGATAAGGAAAAAACACACATCGATTCAGATCTACGTCATTAATTGGATCGATATATTCTGGATATTTGGATTAGGTCATTGAATATTCGCTTGGTAGATAAATGTAGTTTTGCGACTCGATTTAAATATTGTCATTGAGATTAAATTATTGGGCTATGTTATATTTCGTCAGACGTCGGGGAAGTACTTAGAAATTGTACAAGTTAGAATACGTCATTGATTAGTTGTAATGTTTTAATTGTGAAGGTATAGAAAAGAGAAGAAGGATAGCGATTAAGTGCAATACGCGATAAAGAATTGAGGTAAAGAACTTGGGTGTGTCTTGGCTGTTTGGAGACCCTACACCACAAGTAGTGTGCGTGAGTAGTGTTGTGTTCCATGAATGACATTCTGTTGTTATTTCCTTGGATTGTTAGGGTAGATTATTGTTAACTTTGTGATATTGCTTGGTTAATATAACTGCTATTATTATAGCAATACTATTAACCTGCTATCATTGTTAATCATTATGATAAACACACAACTATCATATTTACACCGAACAAATCCAATGTTTGTAATAAAAGTATCAAACTTTACATTACATTCACTAGGAGATTGTTTTAAACCATAAAAAGATTTCTTTAGTAAACATACCATATTCTTGTTGGATGTTTCAAAACCTTCGAGTTGAGGCATAAGAATGTTTTCTTCAAGATCTCCATGTAAAAAAGCAGTCTTTACGTCCATTTGTTCTAATTCTAAATTTTGTATAGCAACTATTGATAACAGAACTCTAATTAAAGTTAGCTTAACAACAGGAGAGAATATTTCATTAAAGTCTATACCCTTTCGTTGTGTAAAAACCTTTAGCAACTAACCTTGCTTTATACTGTGGTTTCTCCACTCCTTCTATGCCTTCCTTTAGTTTGTATATCCATTTAAAACCGATTACTTTCTGCTTATTTGGATTGTCGACCATCTGCCATGTTTTATTTTCAATAGTGAGTTCATTTACTCATGCATGGCAGCAATCCATAGATCTTTATCATCTCTGGTTAAGACTTCAGCATAGGAGGTTGATTCTAAATTTTCAAGATTTGATGCAATCAAAAGGGCATATACAATCATATCTGCATAAATGAGTCTTTGAGTAGGTTTAATAATTCTTCTTGATCTATCTCTGGTCAATTGATAATTAAGAGAACTCTCCTCACTGGCTTTGGATTCTTGCTGTAATTCATTCTGAAAATCAGTTATGGGTTCTGTTAAATTTTTCTCCAGAGCGTTGTCTTGCTCCACCTCAATGTGCAGTTTCTCACTAGAATTTTCAGATTCACTCGAACTTCTTTTAAGTGGAAAATTCTTCTCATTAAAGACCACATCTCTGCTGATCAAAACCTTTTGTTGATTTTGTTCAATTGACTAGAGCCTATAGCTTTTAGTTCCTTCAGGATAACCAATGAAAACATACTTCACAACCCAAGGTTTCAATTTGCCTTGTTTTATATGTGCATATGCCGCACATCCGAAAACTCTTAAATCTGTGTAAGTTGTAGGGTATCCGTGCCATAATTCAAATGGAGTCTTAAAACCAATAGTTGCAGAAGGACATAGGTTGATTAGATAACATGCTGTTTTTACAGCTTCTGCCCAAAAATTCCTAAGAAGCCTGCAGTTAACAGCATACATCAAACAGGTTCTAAAATGGTCTGATTCATTCTTTCAGCCAACCCGTTCTGTTGAGGTGTGTAACTCACAGAGTGGTGTCTAACTATGCCTTCTACAGAACAGGTCAAACTTTTTTAGAACAAAATTTTAATCCATTGTCAGTTCTCAGTTTCTTGACTTTCCTTCCCGTTTGGTTTTCCACAGCTTTCTTCCAAGTTTTGAAGATATCAAACACTTGATTTTTGGTCTTCATACAATAAACCCAAACTTTTCTTGAGAAATCATTGATTATTGTGACAAAGTAATGAGCTCCTCCTTTAGATGGGGTATATTCTGGCCCCCACACATCCGAATGGATGTAATCAAGAATACCCTGAGTTGTATGAGAAGATTTAAAAAATTGAACTCTGTTACTTTTACCGAGTACACAATTCTCACAAAATTTTAGACTTGTAATTTTGTCTTTGCCAAGGAGCTTCTGTTTGTTCAACTCCACTAGACCATGTTCACAAACATGCCCAGTCTCAAATGCCATATCTCAGTTTTATTTTCTTTCTCAGTGACGGAACTAGCTTCTCCTATCACTGTGCTTCCATTCAAGATGTATAGCCCATTATTTAACTTTCCTTTCATCACTATAATTATTTCTTTGTTTATCTTCAATGAACCAGATTCAATCCTTACTGAACATCCGCTTGAATCCAACATCCTAATTGATAAAAGGTTTCTCTTTAACTAAGGAACATACCGTACATTCTGGATAAGACGAATGCATCCATCGTACATTTTAACTTGTATAGTGCCTTCACCTTCTATTTGACAAGATTTATTGTCTCCCAAAAGTATCTTTCCTCCCATAGTCTTATGGAAATTCTGCAACCAGTCTTTTCTAAGGGTCATATGGAAAGAACAGCCCGAATCCAGAACCCACTGCTCACCGGATTCCACTTCAGAGACCACCAATACATCTAAAGATTCATATCTGTCAGAAACCACTGAAGCATCCCCCTTTTTGGTCTTCTTTTCAGCTTTTTTTCTTTTCCTTTCAAAATAGTCCTTTTTGTAATGCCCTTCCTTATGGCAGAAGAAGCATCGTCTGCCTTGTTTGGATTTTGACCTTGATTTGCCTCTGTTATTTTTATTTTCTTTAGTATGTGGCCTACCTCTGACAGTCAACCCCTCTCCTGCAGATGAATCTTTCACATCAACACGTTTCTGCAATTCTTTAGAATTTAAGGCTGCTTTAACTTCAGCCATTGTAAGTGTTTCTTTCCCATACAACATCGTGTCAACAAAGTGCTGATATTCTTTCAGCAAAGAGCTTAGAATTATTATTGCCTGATCTTCTTCATCAATCTTGACACCAATGTTGTTGAGATCTAAAATAATCTTGTTGAAGTCCTCCAAATGTTTCCTCATTTCCTTTGAGTCTTCCATTGACAATGTATACAACTTCTTCTTCAGGTAAAGACGGTTTGCCAATGACCGTTTCTTTACAGAGTTTCTAATTTATGCCAAACAGTTAGAGCATACTTTTCTTCGGTGACTTCCCTTAAGACCTCATCACCCAAACTGAGTAGTATAGCACTGTGTGCTTTTGATTCCACCTCTTTAGCTCTAGACTTATCAGAGTCCTTCAAGATTTATAAAGCCTTCTCATCAATCGCCTGAGCGAGACCTTGATGAACTTAAAGTGCTATCATTTTTATCCTCCATAAACTAAAATCATTATCCCCTGTAAACATATCCACTTCAAATTTTTTCCTTGAAACTGAACAGAATACCTTTCTAAAATCATAGTATCAGAAGCAAAGAAACCTTCAAGATCTGAAGGAAAGAAAAAACTACAAGGTCTGAAGCAGCAAAAACTACAAGATCTGAAGCAGCGAAAACTACATCTGAAGTAGCGAAAATTACAAGATCTGAAACAGCAAAAACTACAATATCTGAAGGTTGCGTATTTGATCCATGCGCACCGCACCAATTGTAAAGAAAATATTCTCTAAATCGAACACAGAAACTATCGCAGATAAAAATCTCCAAATCCAAAACCAAACATCACAGATTAAATATCAAGAGAGAAAGAACAGAGAACATGAAGAATCACGTGGTTCGGACAAAGTCCTACATCCACGGATCCAAAACCCACAGCAATCTTTGCATTAATCCAAATGATTCATCATCTTTACAAGATCTCTCTCACAGAGTTTCCAGAAAAAGAAGAAAAATAAAACCCTCAAATGAAACCCACAAAAGAAACCCCACCTCTCCTTTTCTGTAAACACACTCTGTTCATCACACCTACCAAAGCAGAAAACAATTAATTAGGACCCTGTTTACCTAGCAGTCATATTCCATAAATGCCCTCCAATGATATGTTTAAAGAGAGAAGTCACATGTGACGATCACATGCCAAGATAACATGAACCATTTATTACAGAAGGCATTTTTATGAAAGCACCCAAAAAACAATCAATAGCTTATGTATCAAATAAAAAGAGTTTCATCGATTAATTGAACCTAAAAAATCTCTTGGGCATACTATATGTTTAAGCAGCCAAAGTAGATACACAAGTAATGTAACTTGTTTGAAAGACATTTGACCAAAATTATCACTTTAAGGTTGTCATCTGTATAAATTTTACTAGACTTGGTTGCGCTACAAATATGAGAGGGTCTACGCTCTAATGGCAAGAAATCTGTTTATCATTTTTATCTTTGTAAGCTGATATTTGGCTCTGGGTCAAGCTTGCTGTCATTTAGGCTTTGACGGAGGATGCCATGGTTCTCCTTTGTACTGGAAATGAATTGCCTCCGCCGCATTTTCGTGAAAGTGTTTGCAGGTCCGTCGTGGAAAGAGAGAGGAAGGTGTATAAAATCATAATATTAAAATAATCATGATCATCTCACATGTTTATTTTAAAGGTATTATTTAAGCTAAGGATAGTTAATTTAAGGTAATCATTGTAAATTACCCCGAGTTCATGGGATAGAAGGCACTTAAGTCAATGAGAAATAATCAAGAAAAATATGCGTGAAAAGAAAAGAAAAGCTATAATAATAGTGAAACTTTCAGGATTTGAAAATAGATTCTATGATCTGAATTTGAAATTATCAAACTCCAAAAGATATTTATGGATTAACTTGAAATAAAGACTAATCAAGAAAATATGTGCAGTAGAAAACAAAAATCTATAATTTTATTGAGAAACATATTATTCATTATAGTAATTCTATCAGGAACTCAAAATAAATTTTAATCTGAATTTAAATTCATCAAAAAGATAATTTTATGAGTTTATAACAAAAAAGACATTATTTTTTCAACTTTTAGGGAAAACAAGAACAAAATATTGTTTTATGCAACAAACTCTGAAATATTGAGAGCAGAAAAAAAAAATATGAAAGAAAGAAATTCAAAGAACAAACCTCTATAAGACTATAACGACACTTTGCAAGAATGTTAACCAAGTTGGCGTGACAAACATTGTTATCTTCTACAGCGAGAACTCGCATGCCGACTGGAAAATTGGTGTCATCGTTATTCTCCACCACATGAACTTTATTCAAGTCTTTATGACTTGCGAACATGATAAATCCTAAAATTCTCTGTGAAGATTCTACTATTTGATTTTGAGGGATTTTCTCTGAGATTTCTTGAAAAAAAATCTTGGAGAATTAGGCAATAGAGGGTGAGTCTTATATGAATTATTTTTAAGAAAAAGAAAAACAAAAATTACGTGGAAAGAAGGGTCCCTTCTCATTGTGTTTTGGTTTTAATTGAATATAGATGGTCTTAAACCCTTTTAATTGATTCATAATTAAAAAAAAAGTTATTTGAGAAACGACATATTATCAAAACAAAATTTTGAACTAGTTAAGATTCCACTTATGGTACATTTAATTGGTCATCTTTTATATCACTTTGATTTTAAAACAAGGGTAATGATTTACTCTCTAATTCTACACTCTAACATTATCTCTAATTCTACACACCAATACTAACTTTTGAATAAATTGTACTAATTAATAAGTATCAATCATAATGCAAGATTTATATGTAAAATTAGAATGTAAACTTAACATTACTCTTAAAATAATGAAGAGAACAAAACAAACCCTTTATTTGATATGTTTGTATATTTTTAGAAAAAGAATAGAGCTGATATTTATTTTTCATCTATATTTGATTTGGAATTCATATTGTATTCACGAGGTATGACTTTATATGAAAATCTAATTTTTAATTCGATGGATATAGACGAGTACTTGCAAAAATCATTTCACCTACACGAGCTATTTAAATGTTAATATTGAAGAAAATACTGTATTATAAATAAGTTTCTTTTTAAATATTTTATTCCTTATGTAATTATTTTATTTATCGAACTCTTTAAAAAAAAATGATTGCATGGTAAAATTTTAGATCAACGTGGTTGGTATCAATCCTATTCATATCAGATTCAAAGGAGCTGTTTTGATTCAGTTTGAGTCGGATGTGTATTGATTCAGCCTGGCTTTGGGTCTATTTGAGTGGCTTTGGATGGGACTGGATTGAGTTGGGTGTAGTCAATTTTTAACTAGATATTGGATTAAATATGACTTTGGATAGCCCATCTGATTTTTGGTAAAAATAAGTTCTATCCCCCTAAGTCGATCTACCTAGGCTGGGCAGCTCCATCTCTGTTCTTCCTCTCCATTTTTTGCTTCTCTCTTTGGTTGGACCTAAGACCGGATGATTAGTGTCCCAGGCCCAAGCCTAACTATGTCCTCCTGCAGCATCTTACGCACAAAAAACAAGACCCTTTCATGCGCCGATCAAACTTGGTTCACTCGACCATGAGAATTAATAAATGATGTGCTGCTCAAAATAAACACGTCTAGTGAAAATTACACATATAATATAAAAAAATGCTGTCATAAACGAATCCATCATTTTATATGAGAACACATTTCAAAATAATTGTTTTAAAAACAATGCAATGCTGGACATAAAATGAACTCCTCCCTCAAATTGCATACCAATAGCCAAAAAATGCTCAATCAAATAGGAATCCGGTCCAAATCTCTCGTTAATTTATTGGACCTATCAAAATATATGTATACAAATTAATTCGCTTCTCAAAATCTTTTAAAAATTCTTTGAAACACATAATCAAGATAGGAACCAATATGGATAACTCACGGAATAAGCTCCAAAAATATCCAGCTTTTTAAAATCTGGTTTGAACATTTATTCTTCACATTTTTAAAAAGTCTGGTCGATTGTTGATTTACGTCTAGATGTTCACTCCTGAACATCATTCTCTCGATCTACTTCCACGGAAGCAAACGTTTCTGCAGATGCGTGTGCTTTCATAGAAGCCTCGCTTCTGTAGACACACTTCCTCCGCATATACTCGTAGATGCGTTTATTTTTGTATTTTTCCAGAAACCTACGCTTTCGCCACGAAAGCCTACGTTTCCGCAATAGACACGTGCATCCCGCAACGGAAACTTTCCTTTTTGTGTTTTTCCATGGAACCTTCGTCTTTGCGGACACGTACACTTCTATAGTAGATACTTACTATTGTGATGCGGATACTATGCTTCCACCACGGATATGTGCTTTCCGCAATGGAACCTTTGTTTCTGCAGATGATTTCTTGCAAAATTCTGGACAAACCAGGCAATCAAAATTTTTTATTTTTCTGCAACAATTTTTCAATTTCTTTGGAAAAACTCCAACTTTAAACAACCAAAATATTCCATAATATAAACTAATTCGTTTCAAGTAAAGATTTATAACTTTTTAATCCATTAATCTAAACTTTCAAATCCAAACAGAAGCAGTTTGATTAATGGACCAAAACCCTCAATATGCAGCTGAATTTAAATTAGAACTCGAGTTTTATCTCACATAAATGTTCGAAAATCTAAGTTTTCAAACCTCAAGCCTTAGTAATTCAACTGGTTACTTTAAATTGTTAGATTATTTTCTAATAATCTATAAATGTGGTCTATGTGAATTAACGTATATTGACTTAATATTAAGGTGCTTAATGTTAGGGGTGTTCACGGTCCGGTCCGGTTCCACAGTGAACTGGTACCAGACCGGTCGGTACCGGTTTGGAAATCCTAGCACCAGTACCGGTCCCATGGAGACTCGGTACCAGACCGGTTCAGTCGGTACTGGTACTGGTTCGGTACCGGTTTAGTACCTGTTAAAAAAAATAAAATGAACAATATAAATATCTTTTTAACTAAAACATTGGTGTTGGAACCTGTAAATAATCAAGCAAAGTGGCTAATAAAAGAGGAATTTAATACTCCAAATGCCACTGAACAAAGTCATTTAGCAAATTTCAATTAGTAGAGCATAAGTTTTCAGTTAGCAGATTGCACAATAAAAAAGAAGTCATCAACAAGGACAGGTTCCAACGCAAACAAATGATAAATCATAGAGAATGAACACAACAACTTGAGATTCATCGACATTCAACAACCACATTCATCAACAATCACAAAATCATAAGTCAAAACACTAAAACAGATTAGATTTATTGAATATTGAGTACTGACCGAAGTGCCTAGAGCTGGAGCTGGATCTGGTGCTGGAGACTGGGACTTGTGAGATAGGGCTGGTCTTGGTCATCGTGGTTGGCTAGAGCTTAGAAGAGGAAATTTGTTCAAGAGTCGGACCCATCACTCACTCGGGATTGGAGGGCCGAAGTCTGCGCAGCACTAGAGCTCGGTAGACAAGACTCATGAATACGAAACGCTGGTCACTGCCTCGCTAGGACGCTCGTCGCTTGTGGTCGCCTGATCGACTGTCTGGAGTGAACTTTGGAGTGAACGCTCGTCGCCTGATCGCCTGATTTCAGAGGTGAGACCAAGTCCAGAGTTTTCGCCCTAATTATCAAAGGGCGAAGACTCGGTTTCCCTTGGTACTCGGGGCTGTGATCCCGAGTACCGATACCCAGACCGAGGAAATCGGTACTGCTTTAAGCAGTACCGATTTTGGTCTGGTACTAAACCAGGCCATACCAAACTGGTCCAGAAACCGCCGGTTTCGGTCTGGTCTTCGGTACCGGTCCGGTTCTGCACACCCCTACTTAATGTGATGATTATTAAGCATAAAAGAATTAAGTTAATTGAGTTATAATTCCCTCACTTTAACCTTGTTAAGTAAATAATGTATGGTTAAAAGAGATGAAATGTCATTTACGTAATTCCCTGTAAAATGAAGGACAATCAAGTAAATTGACAAGGAAAGAAATTAAATCTCTTAATTGAGATTTGCATGGATATGGTGTTGTCTCAGTTTTGAAAAGAGAGTGCAGGAGTTTTGAAAAGAGAGTGCATAAACACGTGAGAAAAGGGAAAGAGAAGTTAAAATAGAATTCTCTTTCCTTCTCTATATTTTCTTCTTTCTTCTCATTGAATGCTCATTGAATGGACTACGACAGGAAGAGAAGTTGGAAAAAACAAGTGTTAATTTTCTTCTTCCTGACACTCTCTCTTCTTAATAAAATGTTCACTCTCTTTCTCATTAACAACCCTGGGTTTTTGGCATTTGCTCCATCTCTTTTGAAAGGCTTCTCTCTCTTAATGCCATCTCCACCCGAGAAGACAGAAGAGGGAAAATAGAAGAAATCATACATTCATCTCTTGATCATCAAAGAGACGTAAGGAAAAAGGTTCAAGGCTAGAAAACGTTTTTTGGATCAACGTTTACATCAACAAAGCATGGATTAAGGTAAGCATAAAGGTTTGTTTATCCGTAATTAAACGTAACGATTGGTTGAATCAAACGACGTTAATTGATTTTGGGAAAAAAAAGTATTGTTCGTATGAAAGTATGAAATTAAAGAAACTAACAGTTGGTATCAGAGCTCAGTAATTAACTTTTTGATTTGCCATGAACAAGAATTTAATGAGTTTCGTTTCGGCATAAATATTTTATATAAACGTTTCTGCATAAAAGTTGTAAGTTGTTGAATAATTATTCTGAACATAAAGGTTATTTTGCAATTGTTTCAAACATAAAGGTTAATTTTGCATCGTTTATGCATAATAATTATTGCGTTTCTTTGCTACATAATTATGTATAATTGTTCTGCATAATTGATTCAGCATAAAAATTTATTTTGATATTCAGCATAAAAATTGGATTGTTTAAGGTTAAGTATGGATGTTAATTTATTAAAATAAAAGAAAATGGCCAAAACACATTATGGAGAATCAAATCTCGCTCTAGAAGTAAGATAACCAAGTGGGTGACCATTTGGACTATGACAGTTTTTGTGACTATTTATTTATATATAAATATTTGTCATATGCATATTAATTTTGAAGTGTAGAAAAGAAAAAAACCTGGGATTTAAACCCAAGCACTCCACACAATAAACCATGTGGGTGGCCATTTGGACTAACCTGTTTTCAATTATTATAGATTCATTTTTTATATTTACTGTTCTCGTAAGAATTGAATCTGTAATTTTCAGTGTCCATTTAAGATGATAGTGACATAAAAATAAAAATACAAGTTAAAATAAATGAAATAAAGGAAAATTGACTCAATTAAATATTGATGTATAGAAACTTATGAGTCACCAAAGTGACCTAGTTTGAAATGATCAATATTAAATTGTGCAATTTATTCATTTAATTATGGTAATAATTATTATGATATTATTGAAAGTAAATTATTAATTAAAAAACTAGTAGATCACCCAAATGTGGACCAATGTTTATAATTAATAATATTTAAGTGACACATTTACATATTTAATTAATATATTTAAATATCCAAAGATATTAAATATATTGCACTAAATATGTTTATGAGTCTAGTAAAGTATAAATAATAACATCAATGATTGTTTTAATTTTTTAAGGATTACCCAAAAGTGAACTTAAATAGATAAATTATGGTTATCTGAATTCGAATAAATTAATGAATGAGCATGTGTTATATTTTGCAGCTTCAAAGAATTTATTTGCCTCTGGTAATGCACTACTCAAATTCAATGGTCTGAACTATGCTGATTGGTTTGAACAAATCCAATTTCAACTTGGTGTATTAGATTTAGACCTGGCATTAGTTTGTGATAGACCACCAGCCCTTAATGAGACCAGTACGGATGCTGACAAGTCATACAGTGAGACTTGAGAGCGATCTAATAGGCTGAGTTTGAGCTTAATGAAAATGACAATGGCTGAAAACGTTAAGTCATCAATGCCAAAGACGAACAATGCAAAGGAATTCATGTCGAAAATAAAAGAATAGTCTCAATCAGACATTACGGATAAGTCTGTTGTAGGGAATTTAATGAGTGAGTTGACGAGCAAGAAATTTGATTGGCCTCAATCCATTCATGATCATGTAAAAAGTATGGCCAATTTGGTAGCATGACTAAAAACGTTGGGTATGGATGTAAGTGAATCATTCTTGGTTCAATTTATCATTAACTCACTTCCTCTTGAATTTGGCCAGTTCCAGGTGAATTATAACACCATTAAAGAAAAATAGAACTTTCAAGAAATTAAGGCCATGTTAATTCAAGAAGAAGGGAGGTTGAAGAAATTAAAGGACCATACCGTTCATTTAACGTTTCAAAAGGAAGCCACTAGTAGCAGAGGAAAACCGAGTAAAAAAAACAAACAGAAGGGAAAATGCCAATTAAAGATAAAAGATGGTCAGATCCACAAAGCGCTTAAATGCTACTTCTGTAACAAAGCTGGACACATCAAGAAAGATTGTTCGAAAAGAAAAGCTTAGTTCGAAAAGAAATGTACATTATTTGTTTCAGTATGTTTTGAATCAAATATTATAGAATTGCCTAGTAATACTTGGTTGTTAGATTCTGGAGCTACTACTTATGTATCTAATGTAACATAGGGATTTCTTTTGATCCAGCCCATAAACGGGAATGAAAAATTCCTGTATATGGGAAACAGAATGAAAACACGGATACACGAAATTGGGACGTATAGATTGATCCTGGATACAAGATATCATCTGGACCTAGAGAAGTGTCTCTACGTTCCTAACTGTGCTAAGAATTTAATTTCTGTTGCAAAGTTGGAGTTGGATTTAACATTGAGATTGGTAATTGTGTGTTTTCTTTGTACCAATAAAAATACTGTTATGGTTCTAGCATTTTGAAAAATGGTTTGTACTGTTTCAATCTTTATGCTAAATATTTTGATTCCCTATTTAATGTTGATCATGTGATTGGAACTAAACGTAATGCAACAAATAAAAGTTCTACTTCATTATGGCACAAACGTCTAGGTCATATATCTAAAGAAAGGATGTTGAGGTTAATGAAAAGTAATATTTGACCTCAATTAGATTTAAATGACTATGACATGTGTATAGATTGCATTAAAAGAAAGTAAACTAAACACACATCAAAGTATCATTCCACAAGAAGTAGTGAACTTTTAGAATTGATACACACTGACATATGTGGTCCATTCGACACTCCTTCATGGAGTGGTGAAAAATATTTTATCACATTTATCGATGACTTCTCACGTTATGGTTATTTGTATCTACTGCATGAAAAGTCTCAAGCGATGAATGTTCTAGAAATATTCATTAATGAGGTGGAAAGACAGTTAGATAGAAAATTAAAGATAGTGAAGTCTGATAGAGGTGATGAATATTATAAAAAATTTGATGAGAATGGACAAAACAAAGGTCAATTTGTAAGGTTTCTCGAAAGTCGAGGCATTTGTGGACAATATACAATGCCGGGAATACCACAACAAAATGATGTAGCTGAAAGGCGGAATCATACTCTTATCAAAATAGTTAGGAGTATGATGAATCAAAGTGATATACCTTTATCGTTGTGGATGCACGATTTGAAAACTGCTGCATATTTGCTGAATAGGGTTCCTAGTAAGGCAGTTCCTAAGACACCTTATAAACTGTGGATAGGAAGAAAACTTAGTTTGAGACATATCCATGTTTGGGGTTATCCGGCAGAAGTAAGAATATATAATCCACATGAAAAGAAGCTCGATTGAAGAACAGTCAGTGGTTATTTCATCGGCTATCCAAAAAAGTCAAAATGGTACATATTTTACTGTCCAAAGCATAGTACAAGAATAGTTGAATCTGGAAATGCTCGATTCATTAAGAATTGCCAGTTCAGTGGGAGTGATGAATCAGGAAAGGTGAATATTCAAGAGAATTGGGTAGAGGAAACAACACCTAGTACTTCTCATCAAGTTGTCATTCCTTTTGTTGTATCACAGTCCAACAACATACCGAAAAGATATATGAATATTCAAACCATGCAAGGTGAACGTGTCAATGATGAACATATTAATGATAATCAAGTCGTAAGTGAACCATCACAAGAACCAGAATTGCGAAGGTCTGTAAGGCAAAGAAGACCAGTAATTTCTGATGATTATGTGATTTATGCAATTGAAGAGGAATGTGACTTGAGTAACAACAAATATCTAGATTCATATAAACAAGCCATGAAATGTAATAATTCTGAAAAGTGGTTAAATGCTATGAAAGTAGAGTTGCAATCGATGGATGACAATAAAGTCTGGAAACTTGTAGAGTTACTTGAAAGAAAGAAACGTGTTAGTTGTAAATGGATTTTCAAAACCAAACGTGATGTGAAAGGTAACATCAAAAGGTATAAGGCCAGACTTGTCGCCAAACGTTACACTCAGAAAGATGGCATTGCCTCTAAAGAGACCTTCTCTCTAGTTTCAAAGAAGGACTCTTTAAGGATTGTTATGGCTTTGGTAGCTCATTATGATTTAGAGCTTCACCAAATGGACGTAAAAACCGCCTTTCTGAATAGTGACTTAGAGGAAGAATTGTATATGGATCAACCATAAGGGTTTTCATTTCCTAGAAATGAAAAATTGCTGTGTAAATTGAAGAAGTCAATTTATGGATTAAAACAAGTTTCTAGACAATGGTATATTAAGTTTAACGATACTATTACGTCATATGGTTTTATAGAAAACACCGTTGATTGATGTATCTATATGAAGGTCAATGGGAGCAAGTTTAGTATCCTGGTATTGTATGTTGACGATATTATTCTTGTTGCAAATGATAAAGGAATGTTACATGACGTAAAAGCTTTTCTCTCTAAGAATTTTGAAATGAAAGATATGGGTGGGGCAGCCTATGTAATTGGAATAGAAATATTCTGTGATAGACAGTAAGGTTTGCTAGGATTGTCTCAGAAAGGATATATCGATAAAATTCTAGAGAGATTCAGAATGGATAAGTGTTCTACTGGTGTTGCTCCAATTCAGAAAGGGGACAAGTTTAATCAAATGCAATGTCCGAAAAGTGATTTAGAATGTAAGGAAATAGAATCTATTCCATATGCATCAGCAGTAGGAAGCTTAATGTATGCAATGACATGTACTCGACCAGACATCAATTTTGAAGTAGAGATGTTGGGTTGATATCAAAGTAACCCAAGATGGATCACTGGAAAACTGCAAAGAAAGTACTTCGGTATTTACAAGGAACAAAGAACTATATGCTCACGTATAGAAAATCAAATCATCTTGAGGTGATTGGATATTTAGATTCAGATTATGGCGAATGTGTAGACTGGAGGAAATCTACATTTGGTTACGTGTTCCTATTAGCTGGAGGAGCCGTATCATGGAAAAGTGGAAAGCAGTCTTCGATTGTTACTTCCACTATGGAGGCAAAATTTGTAGTATGTTTTGAAGCTACAATTCAAGCATTGTGGTTGCGAAACTTAATTCAGGATCTAGAAATGGTCGACAATATCAATAGACCGCTGAAAATTTATTGTGACAATTCTGCAGCTGTATTCTTCTAGAAGAATGACAAGTACTCGAAAGGAGCAAAACATATGGATTTAAAGTACTTGTCAGTCAAAGAAGAAATACAAAAACAAAAAGTATGCATGGAGCATATAAGTACAAGTTTGATGATAGCGGATTCGTTAACCAAAGGATATCCACCCAAAGCCTTTAAAGAACATGTTGAAAGGATGGGTTTAGGTGACAAATCTTTGCATATGTGATTATAAAAGCATAACTTGTATTTTATGACATTTTTGAATTCATAACAGAAATGTTTTTGTATGTATGTTTATTATTCATAGAATGGTGTATACAATTAACGTTGTTTATGAATAATAAGGTAAACTTTATGAAAAGATAAAGTTGAAAGGTATATATATAGTATTCCTCGATTAAAGAATTAATACATTGTGTTAATTCGTGATACATAGAAAGAATCATATCGTCAGTAAAGACTTGTGACTGCCATGATCCAGTTATACAATTTATTATGAAAAAAACACTTGATAAATTCACATTATGGTATACTATAGAAATAGATTGTGAATGAAAGTTGTGATAGCTGAAAAGTGATAGCTGGAAATCGATTTTATTAAAGTTAATATAACATAGCTCAAGTGGGACATTGTTAGATTATTTTCTAATAATCTATAAATGTGGTCTATGTGAATTAAAGTATATTGACTTAATATTAAAGTGCTTAATGTGATGATTGTTAAGTGTAAAAGAATTAAGTTAATTGGGTTGTAATTCCCTCACCTTGACCTTGTTAAGTAAATAATGTATTGTTAAAAGAGATGAAATGCCATTTAAGTAATTCCTTGTAAAATGAAGGGCAATCAAGTAAATTGACAAGGAAAGAAATTAAATCTCTTAATTGAGATTTGCATGAATATGGTGTTGTCTTAGTTTTGAAAAGAGAGTGCAGAAACACGTGAGAAAAGGGAAAGAGAAGTTAAAATAGAATTCTCTCTCATTTTCTATATTTTCTTCTTTCTTCTCATTGAATGCTCATTGAATGGACTACGACAGGAAGAGAAATTGGAACAAGCAAGTGTTAATTTTCTTCTTCATGACACTCTCTCTTCTTAATAAAATGCTCACTCTCTTTCTCATTAACAACCCTGGGTTTTTGGCATTTGCTCCATCTCTTTTGAAAGGCTTCTCTCTCTTAACGCCATCTCCACCCGAGAAGACAGAAGAGGGAAAATAAAAGAAATCATACATTCATCTCTTGATCATCAAAGAGACGTAAGGAAAAAGGTTTAAGGCGAGAAAATATTTTCCGGATCAACGTTTACAGCAACAAAGCATGGATCAAGGTAAGCATAAATGTTTGTTTATCCGTAATTAAACGTAACGGTTGGTTGCATCAAATGACGTTAATTGATTTGGGAAAATAAAAGTAATTGTATGAAAGTATGAAATTAAAGAAACTAACATAAACAACCCAAAAATGTTCACCAAAAGCCACCCTCAATTCTCGTTCTCTCGCCCTCGAAATTTTCTCGTTGAAGGACCATCGCTTCTCTTTGCAGAATGGAAGTACAGAGAGAAGAGAAGTTTTCGGCTTTTAAAAAATAAAAGGGGGACCAAGAGCATTGAAGAGGAGGGGGAGACGCTCAGCTAAAAGGAAGAAGATCCATCCTCAATTTCAACGGTATTAAATGGACATTCTATCAAACTTAACAATTTTAAAGCACAAAATTTTTAGGTTTGAAGTTTTGTCTAATTAAACTCTAAGTCAGTCTATTACTTCTTTTTGGTATGTGATTATTTCATCAGGATATGAAAACCAAAGTATCGAATAGTTGAATAATTTTCATACATTATAAAATTAAGTGTTTGGGAAATTACTGATAAATTAATAGGGGGAGAATTTCATAATACTAATAGAAAAATTACATATGACGAAGAATTATGAGAAATATCTTGAAATTACTGTAACAATTGCAGTTACTGCTGCAACAGAAGCATATGAAGCATTGAAATTGCTGAGACAACCGGAAGAGAAATTTGACATTGTAATCTCTAACACAACCAGAAGAGAAATTTGACATTGTAATCTCTAACGGGGAGAGGCTGGACATGGATGACTTGAAGCTGCTGGAAATCATCAATCTTGAAATGGATATCCCAGTCGTCTGTAAGCTCCAACATCCATCTATATTTCTTTTGTTTTATTTTTTAATTATATTTAAACAGTAATATATAGTTTTATTTTAGGAGAGCAACACCTTTTTCTTTCATGCTTAGATGTGTTTTATGTTGATCTTTTAGTGCAAGTGCTTACAAACAATGTTAAATACATGTCGACGCAGTGGTGTCTGCAAGGGATGATCCTGAAAATGTAACGAAAGGGATAAAGAGTGGAGCCAGCGCGTATCTCATAAAGCCTTTGAGGGTGGAGGAGATCAAGAATATTTGGCAACATGTTGTAAGTAGAAATCTCAATAGATCTGATAAATCATGCATTACAATGGACATCGCAGATCAGAGACAAAATCCGGATTTGCATTTCAAGTTTGTTAATGCTCTCCAGCACCTGCGAGACAAGGATCATGAATGAGCCTGGACATACCCAACAATTACATTACATTTATATTATTATTACCCTATTACAATTACATTTTAATCATTGTTTAATACAATAAAAATGTTGAAATTTTAATTCTTTTATGTAACAAAATCATATATTTCACTGCTTATTAATTATTAAACGAACCGTTCTCTATTGGAATACTTTAGCAATTAGTCTCAAAACCCAACAATTAAAAATTAAACGTCACTGCTTATTTCACTCTTAATCCCCATAATTAGTTCTTCAACTTACAAAACTCTTTCTAGCCCAGGAACCTGCTGATTAGGGTTGCCATAGACCTGGCAAGGTTGTCTGCCGCTTCTTGTGTTTCCGCTTCGGCGTAGACGCGAATGACATCTTCCGTGCCTGATGGTCGAATGAACGATCGTCCTTGAGGGTATTTTGCTGCATCATTAGATAGCAAATTACGAAAAGCTGATTAAGGAACTAAATTCATAATCATCTTCACGAGTGTTGATATACTACAGAGTTTTTCTCAGTGAATCGTCAATGCTTAGATTTGAAGGCTTTATAGACAGTAAATAGCAATATCACACAAAAAAACTATTTTTGTTTTTTTTTGGCTCATTATGATTGCTCAAATAATCTTGGTTCAAACTCTTAAACCATCAATGCTCGATGAAACAATAATGGCTAGTTTGCAAAGTTGAACGAGATCAATCACCTGTTTCGATATTGATGGCCTCTTGAATGCCATGCGGCTTGACGACCATGGTTTCTGCATTTGTTGTTACAACAGCAGTTCTGTCTGGAACTTTAACCTGAGGAATAGAATATTAATGAAAGAATCATCACCTTGACGACAAAGGCTAATGATATAGCAGAGCGAATACAAACTATGAATAGAAAGTGATAATAACCTGAGGCAGTTTAAAAAAAATGGGAGATTCATATTCATCAATGCAGATTTTGCATTTCTTATCGACTTTAAAGATATCGTTCCATTTTAATTTCTTAATGCTGTCATGCTTTTGAGACAAAATGAAGTTTTTACACGTAAAATCATGGAATTTTTCAAACAAATACGTATGTTCTCACTTCTATACAGTCGACTTCAAGTTGGATAACAGCAATTAATTAGGCTACCAAACATTAAAATGTCGGTTTCTACAACAGGTGATCTTCAGTTGGAGTAAATGACATGCAAATATGTCACTGCTTAGTGGTCGTTTTTAACTTCTCCAAGACACTATTTTCTCCCAACTTTGCACAACAACCAGAGGTGGACTTTTCACCATCCATTGATCCGGCCCAACTCTCCTTAGGCGCCTTAGTTTACAATGGAATCGCACCATAGCTTGAATTTGTCCAAAGTCTTTCAAGCAGATTCAGATTGTACCCTGTTTGAAGGGAAGAGTATGTCTTTTTTCCTACCACTAAGGCAGCAGTTTCTAACTGTTGAGATGCCAGAGTTTTCCCGTCATGCCTTCTTGATTGTATTCTTCCATCCTAGCATAGAAAAAATACCTATCTAACAGAGTCAGCCAAGAATCTATCCACAAGCTTAGAAAAAACTCTTGTTTGAAGGCAGTTCCTGGAGAGACATATGATTCAATTATAGTCGATTCTTCTGATCCAGCAGGTAATTTTCACAGTTATATTGTCTAATGATACTGGTAACTTCAGGGATTAAATGATTTACTTTACTCAGGACCTGCACAAAAGCTTTTTGAGAAGCTCTTTTATGAGTCGGTGGCAAAGGCTCTTCATCCAGTAGGTGTTGTGTGTATTCAGGCAGAAAGTAAAGACATCGTGGTAAACTGCCGCCAAATATTCAAAGGCTCAGTTAACTATGCATGAACTACAGTTCCCACTTATTCTAGGTATACTCACGATTCTCTGATTTTGTCCGAGGCCACCAACTAATAGTTCTTGACCTTTTCCTTGTCTTTGGTGTATTGTGGTGCATTTGTATTTATAATTATATTTATGCACAGTAAATTGTAGCATAAATTATTTCCAGCAAACCTGGGCTTAGCATGGTATTGTTGTCCTTTGGAGTTTGGACAAAACTAGTTTCTAGGCTTTCTAAAAAGTAAATATTCTAGTTTTTGATATTAACATATGCATATCGTGAGAGTAGAGGCAATCCAGCTTATCAAGTTGGGGTACAGACCTTTAGTTGCCTACTCGGTAGATCCTGATAAAGTTCATTCCATCTACATATCGACCATTGTCTATGTTGCAAAATGGCCTCCACCAGAAGCATCCCACTAAGAGCATCCCCAACAGCTTGGTTAATCAACTTACTCACAGCCAATAATCTCAAAACAGCCTTTTGTTGTTCTGAACCTGAGAAACAACAATGAAATACATCATCCACCCAAAATACATTAATTTTGCGGCTGCCCCCATCTATAGTTAGAAGAAAATTAAGTTAGTGCCACCTTTAAATACATTGCAGAGTTCACTATTTCTTCTCTCTAACCAACGCAAAAAGAATTTTGAGAAAAGTATAGTTCCATGACCATTTGCTTCGAAATATATCCCAATGTCGAACTCAGCAGCTTTCTCGTGCAAGTATTTCACTCCAGTTGGGGTTAACTCAACTTTTAAACCCAACTCTTTGAGGTACTTTGTTGATGCTCCATTTGCATAAGCAGTTTGTACTATGCCCAGGTGAGTCTTATAAGTATTATATAATTCTTGATTTCCATCTCCCATCTCTAAAATGCTTAACTGTTCCTTGATAAATGTGGCGAATAAAGCTAAAATTTTGTCCCCGTCAACTAGATTAATCTTGTTGCTGCAATCTGACTGCATAGTAAAATACACAAGTCGGTCAGCATCTCCATCCAAGCTTGCACACCTGAAAAGTTATACCCATCCAAACAATTAGCCCTAGTCTCTCACCCTTCTCTCTTCAAAAACAACAATAATTTTCACTAAAGTCAAATATCTCTTTCCAAAAACAACTTTTACCAAATCAAATATATCTCTTTGAAAACAACAATAACTTTCACTGAAATAAAATTCATCATAAAGATACACTTCGAATTGATACATTGCTAACTTGTGTAAACAAGAACTTTCAAAACCTAGCATTAAAGGTTAACAATGTCCTTTTTCCATGACTGTATGATGCATATTCTTCCTAAATTTCTTTATCCTCCACCACTTTTGTAAATTTTTACTTTTGATACAAATGTTTCCGATACAATAAAAAGGTTTAAAAAGAAGTCTTATTCAAATCAGTAAGCTAAATTGTTTTTTTCTTTTGCTTTTTATCAAGCTATCACCAATGTTGACTTTCATCAATTCATATTATTTGTCAATAAGCTAAAAAAGTAGTTCCCTCCCACTAATTTCAAAGAGATTTTAATTTAAATAAAATTTTTGTATGTATGTAAGGAAAATCTATCCAACAGACAAATAAGTCACGTCTGAAAGAATTTGAGTATCAAAGTAAAGCTAAAAATGAAATACACATTTAAATAAATGACATGTACGATTCTAAGCATTGATATAGAAGTGGCTGACCTTAATCCAACGTCTTGGGGACCAAAGTTACATGGAGCAACCTTCTCTTTCTGAACATAATCAGCCCCAACGCCATCATTGAGTTCACCTTCTCCCTCTCCAGCATTTCGAATCTCATAAACCAAATTATTAATCATTTTCTGCAAAATTTTAAGTTTTTGTCCACCCACACCATTAGCTCCATCAACAATCAGTTTATCATTCACTTTTGTGTGCTTACTTCCACTTGGGATCAAATCTACCAAGCACCTACAAATTACAAAAACTTTGTGACATTATTTCAACTTTGATTATCCAAACAAACACAAACGTAGTAGCACCTCAGCCAAACCTGAATGAACTAGAAAGCTGTTTAAAGTAGTCGAGTTCAGATGCTTCCATCTCCATATTTTTAACATGAACCATCCAATGTAGCTGTGGGGTTGTCAAAACTCCCAAGTCACTTGCATAGGCTCCAACTATTGAACTAATCCCCTTCAATCAATTTTTAAAATTTGTATAAAACACCGGAAAAACAGAAGCAAATAAAAATCAACTTTATCAAATTATTCGAAAATATTTTTACCTGTTTAGCAGCATCTAGAAGCGATTCCCCACTTGGCCTTGTATCTCGTCCCACTAATATCTCAGCTGGCTTTGCTCCACTTAATGAGATTTTTTCCTTTTTTATGAATTCAGTAATTAGCTGTTATTAAAAACATAACAAAAGTTAGTTACTTCAAGCAATAGAATGATAACCAAATATTACAACCGTTTGAAGCTTCCTACACGATCATAGTACCTATTCACCAATTCTTTCTTCTATGGAAGAAAACACAACAAAAAAATATTTATGGATAAGTAAGAACAATTGGTCTTAAGAGAAACTATGTACATAGGGGCGAGCGATTAAACACGATCAAGCCACCGATACACTCTACAAAAAATAAAAAATAAAAACACTCCACAACACCTAAAAAGAGATTAGATCAAAAGTATCTAGAGTTATGAAATCCACATTCAATTCATAAAACATCTTATTTCGAATGTTCCAAATTTACATCATTAAAAGATAAAGAGTGACAGACCAGGATTAGATTTGCAGGTGAAGGGGCATTAGCAAGAGCATCAGCAAAGGGCTCCCACTCCTGGGTGAGCATTCCACCACTTGGATCAGCAATTTTAACCCCATTATCTGATTCTTTGTTATGAGAGGCGGTGATCATCAACCCAATCACCGACTTGGTTTTAAGCGATCTCAGAGCCGCTAAAATCCCCACCCTGTACACAGTAGACTGGAGCAGAGAGGCGTCGGCTCTGAACCCAGCCGTACCATATGACAACCTCACCCCTAAAACAAATTTATAAACATAAATACAACAGTGTATACCAACAATCTGCGCATTCCATCCGAGAAAAAGGGAAATGAGTATCACCTTCAGGCGGCGTAAAAAGAGAGGAGACTCTAAGAAGGCGAGCTTCTTGCTCCTCGTTCATGCTTCGGAAATGACTTGTTGGAATTCCTTGATTTCTGTTTCTAGGCAAACTAATGACTCCAATATTTTTAAACAAAATACAGTCCCAGAAGCTCGCTTATTCAACGATGTCAGACCGAGCTTCTCCCCGACAGAACTCGCAGCAATCAGCTCAAACGACGTTTGACCTATACAATCCAGCGATCTCGTCAATCCCATCATGCTTCGGTGAGTAAGCCCTCATCCCTCCAATGCCGGAATCCGTGATCCGCTGTCTCCGTGTTCACTTCCGAAGAGAAGAAATAAAAAACAATAAAAAAGAAAGAAAGAAAGAAGAAAAACCGTCCAGGACGTGTAGGCTATGTGTAACAATTCGGGCTCGTCCAGGACATGTTGTCCATGGCCGCCCATGCTGCTAGAATAGATTTCTTCTATTCTTAGCAACTCCTTTTTATTTTTTTTAATTTCTATTTTTGGCAAGTGACTCATCGCCACTTTTGCATGTTTATTTCTGCCAGAGTGGAGATGGAGCGGATTGCTCTTTAGGGAGAGAGGCATGATTGCACGTAGACCCCCCTACCTAATGTAATTTATTGACAATCAATGATAAGACTTTTTACATTCACACTATACTTACTATGCTCACTATGCTCAATGACGCTCTTTTCAATTAATCTCGCTCGTTTACTGCTCGCTCGTTAGACACAAAGCTCGCTCTAACGTCGTGGGCAATTGGTGCCGTTGGCGCACTTCGTAGGCTGATTCGTTGTTCCCCCTAAAACAACGAGTGCCGCACGACCCTCCTTAAGTCTCTTGAAAGTAGGACCGTGACAGTTGGTATCAGAGCCAGGTAAGCTCAAATCGAAAGAAAGCATGCCGAAAAAGAATTCGTCAGACAAGACGAACTCGTCGATGGACCAGCTCGAACGGCTAATCGAGTTGGAAGAAGAGGTAAAATACCTCCAAGAGATACTTGATAACATTTGTTTTCTGGAGGAACGAATGAAGGAAATGACTGAATTTCCTAATGAGATAGCTGCTATCCACAACCGGATAGACTCCATCTCGATCCAAGAGCTGCTAGATCGAGTGGAGAACCTCAAATCCCGAAAAGAAAAGCGAAAAGGGGTAGATAGTGGAGAAAGTTGCACGAGTGCTATGGTTGGGGTCCTAGAGCGCGTCGTAGAGATCGACAATGCTCATACTCAACTATTTGGCACCCTGACTGTTTTGACGAAAGACTTCAAAGGGATGTTCGAATCCCTCAAAGCTGAAATTTCCGAAATAAACATCAAGTTGAATATCACTATGAGAGCTATGGGAAACCAAGAACAAGCTTCAAGCTCGGTTGAACGTAGTCGGGTGAAAATCCCAGAGCCGAAATCCTTTGGGGGAGCCCGCGATGCCAAGGAAATTGAAAATTTCATCTTTGACATGGAACAATATTTCAAAGCAGCCAAAACTGATGAAGAGTCAAAGGTGACCTTGGCCACAATGCATCTTACTAAAGATGCAAAACTCTGGTGGAGGTCAAAATATAATGACATTTGCAATGTTGATTGTGTCATCGATACTTGGGAAAAGCTCAAAAAGCAATTGAAGGATCAGTTCTTTCCCGAAAATGTTGAGTTCAATGCACGCCGATCATTACGAGAACTGAAACAGACTAGCAGCATTCGCAAATATGTTAAGACGCTCTCAGGCCTCATGCTGAATATTCGGGACATGTCAAAAAAAGACAAGACCTTCACCTTCATTGAAGGACTAAAACCCTGGGCTAGAGCAAAATTATACGAACAGAGAGTTCAGACCCTCTCGAGTGCTCTCGCTGCAGCTGAAAGACTGTTCGACTATACCAACGAAAATCCTAGTCAAAAGAAGAACACTCCGAGCACTTCAAGTAATACAAGAGGCCCAAAGCCGACTACAAGCACTACTGAAAGAAAGCCATTTGTCCCAAGGGAAAGCCAAGAGCCATGGAAAGGGGCTAGTAATCAACGACCACCAAATAAACCTATATCCTGCTTCTTATGCAAAGAACTGCACCGAGTTGTAGAATGTCCTCATAGGTCAACATTAACAGCATTACAAGTCTCAATCCATAACGACAACCATGCTGAAGGGGTTGCCAAAGAAGAACCTGTGGAAGTGGCTAAAGTAGGAACAATGACCTTCTTATCAGCAGTTCAACAACAGATGGTAGAGTTGAAAAGAACCCCAGATAAAGGCCTTATGTATGTGGAAAGCCTTGTCAATAATAGGGCTGCCAAAAGCACTATGATTGACTCAGGAGCCACACATAACTTTATCACAGAAAAGGAAGCTCACCGTTTAGGCTTGAAACTTGAAAAGAATGCTGGCAAGATGAAAACAGTGAATGCAAAAGCAATGCCAGTAGTTGGGGTGGTAAAAAGAGAGCAGCTAAAACTCAACACATGGACGGGACCAATTGACTTTGTTGTGGCACAAATGGATGATTTTGATATTATATTAGGGATGGAATTCTTGATGGAACACAAAGTCATTCCCATCCCATCGGCTAAGTGCATGGTAATTACCAGGAAAGACCCTACAGTAGTTCCTGCTATTATCAAGCAACCGAGTGCTACCAACATAAAGATGATCTCTGCAATGCAATTCAAAAAGGGATTGAAGAATCAAGAACCTACATATATCCTTGTCCCTTCGATCATGGATAAAAGTAAAGAAGAAATAGTGCCATTTGAAATCATGGAAGTTCTTGAAGAATACAAGAGTACTATGCCTGAAAGCTTGCCAAAGACATTACCCCCGCGCAGAGACATCGACCATCAAATTGAACTGACCCCAGGGACTAAACCTCCGGCAAGGGTGCCTTACAGAATGGCTCCGCCAGAACTAGCAGAATTGAGGAAGCAGTTAGATGAACTACTCGAGGCAGGGTTCATCAGACCAGCAAAAGCACCCTTTGGAGCACCTGTCTTGTTCCAAAAGAAAAAAGATGGTACCTTAGGGTTATGTATTGATTATCGGGCCTTGAACAAAGTCACTGTTCGGAACAAATATCTCATCTCAATCATCTCAGATCTCTTTGATCAACTATACGAGGCTAAATATTTCACAAAACTCGACTTGCTCTCAGGTTATTATCAAGTCAGGATTGCAGAAGGAGATGAGCAAAAGATGACTTGTGTAACCCGATATGGAGCTTTTGAATTCTTGGTGATGCCCTTTGGACTGACAAATGCTCCCGCGACTTTTTTCACTTTAATGAACCAAGTATTCCATGAATTCATTGACAAATTTGTGGTAGTATACTTGGATGACATCGTGGTCTATAGCGAGAGTATTGAAGAACATCAAGTTCATCTTCGTCTAGTCTTTGAGAAACTGAGACAGAACCAATTATATGTAAAGAAGGAAAAGTGATCCTTTGCTCAGAAAAGTATTGGATTCCTTGGTCATATTATTGAATAAGGACAGCTTCGCATGGATGTTGACAAGATCAAGGCAATCCAAGACTGGAGAAACCCCACGTCAGTTACAGAGTTACGTTCTTTTCTCGGCCTTGCAAACTATTATAGGTGGTTTGTGGAGGGATTTTCCAAGAAGGCAGCACCCCTCACCGAACTGTTAAAGAAGGGAGTCCTCTGGAAGTGGAATCAAGAATGTCAAACGGCCTTCGTTAATCTAAAAGAAGCTATGATGCAAAGTCCAGTTTTGGCTCTAGCAGACGTGACTTTGCGATTTGAAGTCGAAACTGATGCATCTGACTTTGCACTCGGGGGAGTCTTGCTACAAAATGGCCATCCTGTCGCTTATGAAAGCCGCAAGCTAAAAGAAGCTGAAAGAAGGTACATAGCCTCAGAGAAAGAAATGTTGGTCGTAGTACACTGCCTTCGTGTATGGAGACAATACCTACTTGGGTAAAAGTTTACAGTAAAAACTGACAATAGCGCAATTTGTCATTTCTTTGAACAGCCGAAGCTAACCTCCAAGCAAGTGCGATGGCACGAACTTATCTCAGAATTTGATTTTCATTTTGAGCACAAGTCCCGCCAATCAAATCGGGTAGCTGATGCCCTCAATCGAAAAGCAGAGTGTGCCAGTCTTTGCTATTTGTCTCAACTGCAAGCGAGTCGTCATGCAATTAGTAAAAGAAAAGAAAACCCGACAATTCTGGATCGAAGAATACCTGTTGTTAACTAAGGGAAACCGTCTTTATGTTCCCCGAAGTAATGATCCATGCCGAACCCTATTGAGGGAATGCCATGACACCTTGTGGGCCGGTCATGCTGGATGGCAAAGAACGTATGCCCTATTAAAGAGGGGATATTATTGGTCTCACATGAAAGACGATGTGATGCAATATACCAAGACTTGTTTGGTATGTCAGCAAGACAAGGTGGAAAGAGACAAAGTGGCGGGTTTGTTAGAACCATTACCGGTGCCAACAAGACCTTGGGAAAGCATATCTCTAGACTTCATCTCTAATCTGCCATTCACAGGCGACTTTGAAGCAATCTTGGTGATCATCGACCGCTTTTCCAAATATGCAACTTTTATTGTTGGCCCAAAGTATTGTTTTGCTGAAACCACAGCGCAACTCTTCTTCAAACATGTTGTCAAGTTATGGGGTATACCGGTAAGCATCATCAGTGATAGAGACACGAGATTCACCGGATCCTTTTGGGTGGAGTTGTTCAAGTTGCTGGGATCAAGTATGAATGTCTCTTCTAGTTAGCACCCTCAAACTGATGGACAAATGGAATGCTTCAATAGCTTACTTGAAGAATACTTGTGGCATTTTATCAAAACTAACCAGAAGAATTGGCCGAGTCTCTTGGACATAGCCCAATTCTGTTTCAACTGCCAGAAGAGTTCTTCAACTAGATTGAGCCCATTTGAGATAGTTTCTAGAAGGCAACCAACGATGGCCCACACACTCGATCAACCATACTTTGGGAAGTGTCCAAAGGCGTACAATTTCTCCAAAGAATGGAAGCAAAATAACGAATAGCTCGGGCATATTTGGAACGAGCCTCCAAGCATATGAAAAAGTGGGCAGATCGAAAGCGGCAACTAGTGGAGTTCAAAGCTGGAGACCTAGTGTTGGTAAAGTTATTACCTGAACAACTCCGATTTAGAGGGAAGAGAGACAAGCTGCTTGTCCGAAAATACGAAGGTCCAGTTCAAGTTATTGAAAAGATCGGGCGGCCATCTTACAGAGTTAATCTACCTGTGTGGCTTAGAATCCACTCGGTAATCCATATTAGCAACTTGAAGCCCTACCATCAAGACGATGAAGACCAGACAAGGAACAACATCACAAGACCGGACATCGCCCTCAACTACCGGAAGAAGAAGAAAGTTGAAGAAATCCTAGCAGACCGGAGCGTCAAGATAGGCCACCGCCTACCCACGGAGTACCTGATCAGATGGGAGGGACTTGGAGATGATGAAGTCACTTGGGAGAAAGAAGACAAGTTGAAGAATGCCACACAGAAGATTGAAGAATTCAAGCTGAAGACGATTTGACGAGGATGTCAACAGCTGTGTTGGGGGAGAATGTAACAATCCGGGCTCGTCCAAGACGTGTTGTCCATGGCCGCCCATGCTACTAGAATGATTCCTTCTATTCTTAGCAGCTCCTTTTTATTTTTTTTTAATTTCTATTTTTGGCAAGTGACTCCTCGCCACTTTTGCATGTTCATTCCTGCTAGAGTGGAGATGGAGTGGATTGCTCTTTAAGGGGAGAGGCATGACTGCACGTAGACCCCCCTACCCAATGTAATTTGCTGACAATCAATGATAAGGCTTTTTACATTCAAACCATGTTCACTATGCTCAATGACGCTCTTTTCAATTAATCTCGCTCGCTTACTGCTCACTCATTAGACACAAAGCTCGCTCTAACGTCGTGGGCAATTGATGCCGTTGGCGCACTTCGTAGGCTGACTCGTTATTCCCCCTAAAACAATGAGTGTCGCACCGCCCTCCTTAAGTCTCTTGAAAGTAGGACCGTGACACCATGCCTGCGGGCTGGACAGGGTAGAAGTAGGGGTTTGCATTTTTTGGTTCCGATCGATTTTGATCTAGAATAGAACCGAACAGGTTGATTTCGGTTTTGACATACCAAAATTGAAACCAATGTTTTTGGTTATTCAGAACCGAACCGAACCAGAATTTCAGTTTCGGTTCGGTTTCGGTTTGCACACCACTTTTTTTTTTCTTTCAAATATAAAAATAATGAATTTTTTCTCTCTCTCTCCCTAAATCGAAAATGAAAAAAAAATAACGTATAAAATGAAAAAGAAAATGTATGAAAACCACAAAAACAATTACAAAAATCAATAGAAATTTTGAATAAATTTTTTTTTTCAAAATCAGTTTTAACCAAATGAAAAATTGTCAATTCAGAAATAAACAAAAAGAAACATACAAAACATGCTAAATGACTCATAATTGAGACATGCTAAAAGACTCAATCATAAGCAAATAATTAAATCAATATTTCGTTAGAAATGGATTACTAGACATACAATTTCCAATATAGAGTTACTCAACTATTTACAAAGTTTCCAAAATCATAGCAATCACAAAGTTTGGATATTTCTAATATTTCCAAAAAACACAGCAGCTAGGAATAGATCATCAGACATACAATTTCCAATTTTTCGAAAATCACAGCAACATTGCAACAATGCTTGAATCACAACTTTGATTAGAAATCACAGCAACAAATGCAGAATCAAAATCAACAAAATCACAGCAAACTAGTTTGCCCACTATGCTTGCTTCTTCCATTTTACATAAAACATTGCCGTTAAGCAAAGTAGAAGGCTTTTTATCTTCCATGACTATTTCCTGCATGACCGTGAGTGTTTCCCTTTGAGGAGGAGCTTCTTCCTCATCCACCTTTAACTTTGGTGGCTCATCATCAATATAACTTTCTTCAAGACAAGATGAAACATAAAAGGACTTGTTAGAAACACATGGAAAAAGCAACTCTTGGAAACAGGTATTAACTTCATCTAGCTCAGATTCATTTCTAACAAATTCTTTCCATGGGCTTGGTGTTTGAAGAATCTTGCAATGTTGATCTTGTATATCCATCTCATGTTCCTTCTCGACCCCATTAGTTGTGGCAAAAAAATTATTTTCATTTTCTACATGATCATCTACACAGATTTGACCTTTCAAAAAAACTTTTTCAGCCGCTTGAGTCTCCATCATGAATAGTGGTCCTTCTAGAGCATAAATAGTCTCTACTTCCAAGGTGTCTTCTTCATTAGTGGCTGCCATGGAGTCAGCTTGGCTTCTCTCATCAACCAAACAATCCTTTAGGATAGTACTCTTTTGATTCAAGCATTTAAAAGCATTGTGCCCAATTTCAAGGCACTTGGAGCAACGGATGTCTTTAGCCTTTAGCCGAGATGTATCAAATCTTTTTCTCATAAACTTTTTCATCATCTTCCAAGTAATAAGATCATCTTCCCCATCAATTTTCCGCTGAGCTTTTAAATCATTCCACCAAGACTTTGCATGACCCACCAATTTCGAGGAGGCTAGTCTCACTTTACCCTTATCAGAAAATTCGTGACCATCAAATATGCTTTCAACTTCTTCCAACCAATCCACACATGCCATATCATTGTTGAATCTTCTAAATGGAGGGATGGATAAATACATAAGCTTCAAACCATCTTTTTCATGAGATCTTCTTCTCGAATTCGGAAGCTCTTTCATAACGCTTTCACTCGAACCCCAATCATACAATTTTTTATTATGACCCCTTGACTCGATTGATGTGTTCAATTTTTCCTTTGGTTTAGGAGTCCTATGGCCCCTCACATGCCTATTAGAACATTTCTCTAGACTTTCTTGAAGTCTAAGAATCATGTCAAACAACTCCCGCTTAGTAGGCTTGGTTTGCTCATGAGTTTCCTCGGGTGGTGGTGCACTTGAATTATTTCTCATCTCTCTAGGGTTATGATAATGAGCCCCACTTCTAGTACTCATAAAAAACCCTTTAAATCACAATAATACAGCAAGAAAACGTGAGCCAAAGCTCTGATACCAAATGATAGGTTTCAAGAATCACTTAGAACACAATATTCAAAACTGTCCAGAAAAACTGTAAGACCTGGACAGATAATACTAAAACAGAAATAACTCAAAATCCAACCGTGAACTTTAGCTGGATTTTGGTGACCACCACATCAACACATTCATGAATTATGTATCAAAATTACAGCTCAATATCCACTCTGACATGGAAGTTATAGCAAAAATAATATAGTCTAGAAATCTGGAATTCCCTTGGACAGATCCAACAACCTAGATTAAAACAAACAGAACTTTTCTTGCATATGGAATATTAACGTCGTTTTTGGAAGGTAGCTACGTATCACAAAACAGAACAATTCTCCAGAAGGGACCGAATTAAAATAATCAGTGCAAAGGCCTCAAACAGATTTAGCAATCAGTGACATTAGCAGATCAATAAGAGAAACAGATTCAGCAACACACAAATAATCTAACAATAACTTTCTTAAATCAATAATCCACACAAAATCTCTCCAACAAGGATTAAGTAATCAATCACCAGAACATTAGGGCATCCAAGATCCAAAGAACAAACCAAGAAATCCTTCAAGAATCAAGAGTAACGTCGAGGAGTCCGTGCACCTCCTAGTAAGAGGGACGACTTGCGGTTTGCTTGGAAGCAAACACTCTCCAAGGATGGAAACTTTCTTTTACCTCCACACCACAATCCTCACCACAAGGATAAGGGATTGGAAGAGATAATAACCCTGGATTTGCAAGGAAAAGAAGCTTCAAGAACTCCTTGCAAGGGAGATGGGAGAATCGGCTCAATGGAGGGGGGGAGGCCGCGGGTAGCTCTTCAAAGAGAAGCAATCTTCTATTCAATCATCAACTGGTTCTTCCATTCGAAAATAGGGTATATAAAACCCTAAGGTTTTACAACAAAATCATAAAAGGACTAAAATATCACTAGGTAGCAAAAGACTAAACAAACCCTTAATTAAAACAACAACAATAAAATCTGAGTCTGAGTTTTACTCTCGGAAACAAAGACATTTGACATACAAAATGGAGCCCAAATACAACTTCAATAGCTCGTTCGAAACCTCTGGATGTTGGCTATATTTGGTATGAAGGACTGAAGTTGAAAAGACGTCATCCCGATTGTCAAAAATCCACTTGAACTATGGGAGGTCAGATTCTAGGTTGAAAAACAGCTCACAATTTTTCTCCAAAGATTGTAAAACGTCCATTAGCCCAAATGCAAACTCCTCTTTGTTTATTTGATTAAAAAAACCTACAAAATAAATAAAGAGTTAGAAAATAAAAGCCCCTGGCTAGGGCTCAAGTGACCGGAATTTGGGGCACATCAGTTGGCGCAGCGCAGCCAACCATAAACCAACACGTGGAGATACGAATCTTAGGATTCTTAGCTGCATTAGGTTTCCTTATTTGATGTAAATAGGGTTTATTGACTCTATAAATAAGACTCTTGAGACACCAACCAAGGCATTGATAATCGACGAGCGATTAGTCATCCTTGAGAGAGTTGTGGTGATCTGAGTGGCGAGATTGTTTCCTAGTTTCTTTGATTTGGAATCGAAAGAAAGGATTGGGGGTCGGGCTCCCGTATAGAGTTTGTGTTCAACATGAGGAGACGACAAATGAGAGTATTCGGAGAGAGGATGGTCATAGTGGGACTACGGCGCCGCACACCAATTCGCCCTATTCCGTACGGCGCAAAATTAGGGGTGTGACAGTTGGTATCAGAGCTTGATTCCAAAGCTACCATTTTTACAACACTCAACCACTATTCAAGGCGTTATACAATCCGATTCATTGGAGGTGAATCACGATGGAAGAAGTGCTTGCAAGACTTAACTGACTCGAGGAGTTCACGGGGGTACGAGAGGCAGGCGACATGAGGTCTTTGTTACTTCAAATCTCTTCTCTTAAATCTGATTTTGAGGCCTTCAAAGCTTCGGTGAGCTAAGATGTGACGGCTACAAGACAACACGCACGAGAAGTACTCGAGCGCGTTGATGGAGAACTCGCGCGACTAAGCGCAACAACGGCGGCGGGTGGTGCGGCGAGGAGGCTTGGTGCCACGGCTACTCAATATAAAATTCTGGAACCGAAGCCTTACAACGGCAATCGGAATGCAAAAGAGTTAGAAAATTTTCTATTCGACATAGATCAATATTTCCAAGCAGCCGGGATCAAGGAAAGCAACAAAGTTATGATTTTTAGCATGTACTTGGCGGGTGACGTAAAATTGTGGTGGAGGCAGTGCCAAGACAAGGAGTCAAAGATCGATACTTATGATGTTCTGAAGCGGGAGTTAAAGGAACGGTTCCTACCTCTTAACGCTGAGTGGGCGGCGAAGCAAGCTTTGAGAAAGCTCCGACAAATTGGATCTGTACGAGACTACGTCCCATAGTACAGTTCCCTATTGCTAGATATCCGTGACATGCATGAAAGCGATAAATTATTCAACTTTATGGCTGGACTTCAACCATGGGCGCAAACTGAGCTGCGGCGCCATGGGGTGAAAGATGTGTCATAGGCAATTACAATTGCCGAAGGATTGGTGGACTATAGAACCGCGCCTACCACAGAGAAGAAGAAAGGGAAGGAAGACAAGTGCGGCAAGCAAGGCGAGCACAACAAAGGCAAGCGAACCGAGGGATCTAAAGGCAAGGGACCTGATCAACCTCAACGCAAGAAGACCCAAGTGTGTTTTATATGCAACGGGACGCACTATGCCTGTGATTGTCCAAACAAAGCGGCGGTGTCTACCGTAAGGGCTCAAGGCGACAACTCTGACGGGGAAGAGAAGCCTCGGATGAGTCCTATTCAGCTAGTGAATGCCTTGACAAGCGGCGGTGAGGCGGCGGTGTCGAAAGGGCTAATGTACATCGAAGTGCAAATCGACGGCAAGAAGGTGCGTGCGATGTTGGACACCGGTGCCACCAACAACTTCGTCTCGCAACGGACCACTGGCGCGCTCGGCTACAAGTATCAAAAAGCATGAGCATGATTAAAGCAGTCAATTCAGGAGCTTAGCCAATCAAGGGCACAACAACACCCTTGATGCGTGTAGGAGAGTGGGAGCGGCCATGTCCAATGATGGTGGTGCCATTGGACGACTTTGACATGATTCTAGGCTTGGAGTTTTTCCGCCAATCCAAGGCGACGGTATTGCCACATCTTGGAATGATGTTCATCCAAGACGAATCAACACCTTGCACGGTCAAGAGTGAGAACCAGGGCAAGTGTGCTATGCAATCTTCTCTACAATTAAAGGCGGGAGTGTGGAAAGGAGAGACTAGATTTTTGGCAACACTACGCGAGGTCAAGTAGGACCAAGTGGGGGAGGTACCAACGGAGGTGCGCGCAGTGTTGGAAAAACATCGAGACTCGATGCCAACAGAGCTGTCGAAGGCACTGCCACCCAAGTGTGCCATCGATCATCACATTGAGCTAGAGCCGGGGGCACTGCCACCATCGCAGGCTCCCTACCGCATGGCGCCATCAGAGTTGGTAGAGTTGCGACGACAATTGGACAAGCTGTTGGAAGCCGGTTACATCCAACCATCTAAAGCACCATATTGTGCACCAGTGCTTTTTCAGAGGAAGAAGGACAGAACGTTGAGAATGTGCATCGACTATTGGGCTTTAAACAAAATCACCATAAAAAACAAGTATCCTATTCCGAATGCAAGTGACTTGTTCGACAGATTGGCAAAAGCTTCGTACTTCACCAAGTTGGACTTGAGATCGAGATATTGGCAAGTGAGAATAGCGGCGGGTGACGAGGCCAAGATGGCTATGGTCTCGAGATATGGTTCATATGAGTTTTGGTTATGCCATTTGGGCTAACCAACGCACCTGCTATGTTTTGCAATCTTATGAGCGATGTGCTCAATGATTTCTTGGATCATGTTGTGGTCGTCTACTTGGATGACATTGTCATCTATAGCGAGTCTTTGGAGGAGCATGCACATCACTTGGAGGAGGTCCTAAAGAGGCTCTGGGAGCACTCTTTATTCGTGAAAAGGGAAAAGTGAGAATTTGGCGCGACGGAAACCAACTTCCTTGGCCATTACATTCGGAGAGGAGAGATTTGCATGGATGGGAAAAAGGTGGCGATGGATGGATTGCACCCAAAAAGGTAACCGAATTACGGTCATTCTTTGGTTTGACTAACTACTATCGGCGTTTGTGGTAGATTACTCTAGAATGGTGAATCCCTAGACCGATTTGTTGAGGAAAGATAGGCCATGGGCGTGGACGGACGCATGCCAAGAGGCGTTTGAGCAAGTGAAGAAGGCGATGACGACAAAGCCCGTGTTGACACTACTAGATTTTTCCATGCCATTCGAAGTACACACGGACGCATCAGACTGAGCAGTGGGCAGCGTCCTAGTTCAGGAGGGGCATCCGATTGCTTACGAGAGTCGGAAGCTTAAGGGAGCAGAGGAGTGTTATTCAGCACATGAGAAAGAGATGGTGGCGGTCATACATTGCTTAATTACATGGCGGCACTATCTACTGGGCACGAGATTCAAAGTGGTCACAGACAACGTGGCCAACACCTACTTCAAGACTCAGAAGAACCTCTCGCCGAAGCAAGCAAGATGGCAAGAGTTCTTGGCTAAGTTTGACTTCACTTGGGTACACAAGCCAGGCGTCGGGAATCGGGTGGCAGACGTGCTTAGTCGCAAGGAGCATGCGGCGCGCGAGGCAGCGATTACAGAGGTACACTCGAACTTCCTTGATCGGATCAAGGAAGCATCCAAGGAGGATGCAGCGTACTTGCGCATTGTCAAGCAAGTACAGGATGGGTTGGTGAGGAGATATTGGCTAGACAGTGGGCTGCTGAGAGCTCGCGGTGGCCGATTATTGGTTCCTATTTGGGGCGGCGCGCGCCAACTACTCTGGAAGGAGACACATGACACTCATTGGGCGGGACATCCAGGCGTCGGGAGGATGCTTGCATTATTATCTAGAGACTATATTTGGCCAAATATGGAAAAGGATGTGGAACTTTATGTCAAGACATGCCTCACTTGTCAAGTGGACAAGACGGAGCGGAAGAAAGTAGCCGGCTACTTCAACCACTTCCTATTCCGAGCAAGCCATGGTAGTCGGTCTCGATAGATTTTATCACTGGGATGCCAATGGTGGATGGGAAAGGATCTATCATGGTGGTTGTAGATCGCTTGACAAAGTACACCGTGTTCATTGGCGTATTGAAGACGTGCACCGCGTAAGAGGCGGCGGACTACTTCATGAGGTATGTGGTAAAGATCTTTTGTTTGCTGAAAGACATTGTGAGTGATCGGGACTTGCGCTTCACGGGGAACTTCTGGACAACATTGTTCAAGATGCTAGGGACCAAGCTCAAGTTTTCAACATCAAATCATCCCCAAACAGATGGCCAAACAGAGAGGATCAATGCATTACTAGAGGAGTACTTGAGACATTATATCTCGGCGAGTCAACGTAACTGGGTAGATCTACTTGAAGCAGCACAGTTTTCTTACAACCTATATCAATCATCGGCCACGGGAGCGAGTCCCGCGGAGCTAACTTTGGGATTTCAGCCAGCCACGCCCGCCGAGGTGGGGCGTCGCAAGGAGTAGGGCCCTTGTCCCGCAGCATATCGGTATGGGCAAGATCGTACGGACATGCTAGACCAAGCCAAAGACAGCTTGAGCAAGGCTCAACGACGGATGAAAAAGTACGTTGACAAGGGAAGGCGACCGATGGAATTCAAGGAGGGGGACTGGGTCCTTCTAAAATTCACGCCTCAAATATGGAAGAAGGTGACATCGCGGCGATATCACAAAGGACTTCTTCCTAAATACGATGGGCCATTCATGGTGGACAAGAGGGTTGGATCAGTGGCCTACCAATTGCACCTACCTAAGAGACTCAAATTGCATCCTACATTCCATGTAAGTTTCTTGAAGCCCTATCACGAAGGAGATAGAGTTCAAAGACTGAGGGCTCCACTCGGGGTGTGAGTGGAATTTCAAAAGAAGATGTCCAAAATTCTTGATCACCAAAGCATGGGAGAGAGCTCGAAGAATAGCGGGAGACAATTCTTAGTGCTATGGGAGGATGATGACGAGGCAACTTGGGAAAAAGACACTGACTTGTGGCAATTTGAAGACGAGGTGACGGCTTACTTAGCTTGGGCATCGACGTGGTCTTCGACTTCAGCTAGTGGGGGAGGATTGTCACGCCCCCAAAATCATAAGGCATGAATGGGCTGGGGGCCCGAAAGGAGGCTTCTTGGAAGCCTCCTCAACGTGCACCGGGTGCACGGTGTTCATACAGGCAGCGCACGCAGTGGGCGCTCTGTCGGAATTCAGACAGTGGCCCAAGAAACCTGGAAATGTTGGAATTCAGACAGCAGCCCAAGAAGTTGGGAGATGTCGGAAGCGCGCGTGGGCCCTTGACGAGATGGGCCGTGCCGCTTGAACTAGTAGGTGGCCGGGCCGCACAGCAGACCAGGCCCAGCAGAAAGATGGGCCGCGCCAGCCTAGGGGAAGAGTCCATCTTGAAGACGGGCCGCGCACCCTAGATAAAGCCCATATAAGATATGGGCAGCACCAGATAAGATTTGGGCAGCGCTAGATAAGATCTGGGCAGCGCCAGATAAGATCTGCGTTGCGCTGGCAGGTTCAGTGCGCCCACTTGGCGCAGCGCAGCCAACCATAAACCAACACGTGGAGATACGGATCTTAAGATTCCCAGCTACATTAGGTTTCCTTATTCTATGTAAATAGGGTTTATTGACTCTATAAATAAGACCCTTGAGAAACCAACCAAGGCATTGATAATCAGCGAGCGATTAGTTATCCTTGAGAGAGTTGTGGTGATCCGAGTGGCGAGATTGTTTCCTAGTTTCTTTGATTTGGAATCGAAAGAAAGGGTTGGGGGCCGGGCTCCCGTAAAGAGTTTGTATTCAACGCGAGGAGGCGACAACCGAGAGTATTCGGAGAGAGGCTGGTCGTAGTGGGACTACGGCGCCGCACACCGATTCCCCCTTTTTCGTACGGCAAAAAATTAGGGGTGTGACAACAGAACAACCCTAACCTAAACTATAGGCTTGCAGTTCAATTTTGGTTTTGAGAAACCAAAACCGAAAACTGAACATAAATAAGCCAGTTTTTACTAAAATGAACTACATTTTGGTTTGTAGCTGTGCAAAATCAAACCGAATAGAATCGAATTGACCAGTTCCAGTTTGATTCTTCGGTTTCGGTTTGGTTTGCACACCACTAGGTATAAGTAGGACTTGAGCTAGTCCTAAGCATGGTCATGGTCTTAGGCATGGACCTGGGATGTACCAGTACTAGGCCTAGGCTGTGTGTTCCTTGGTCTTGCTGGGTTAGGCATAAGTTAATACTTTGGCATGGCCATAAGTGCATGAGTCACGACTTGGCCATAGGCCTCAACTGGTCTGAGTCTTGGCCTAGCCCATGCCAAGACCCTTCTTGTACCTTGACATGATCATTGTAACACCCCGACTTTTTAAGTTGGATAATTATCGGGGTATTACCAAAGACATATTTGTGAGTTCTTGCTTTAAAGAATTTGTTAAGATTAAATGGAAATTTCCGTAATTAAAATAAATACGTTAATTTAATGAATTAAATTAGAATGTTTGGAATTTCTTATAATTGTTTTGAATTAAGGATTCATTGAATAAAAATAGAGATGGGCTAAATTATTGGGGGTTAAATTCTAAGGGGATTAAATAAGTTAGATTAATTAAGATTTAATTGTTGGGGGTTTAATTAATTATTAGGTTAAAGGAAATTATGGAAGAAGTGTGGAAGGAATGAACCGATTCAGCTGAACCGATTCACACACCCAAACTGCCAAGGCCAAAGAAATGGCCTTCGGCCTTTCTTTGCGAAAGAGAGTAGATGAGAGAGAGAGAGAAGCTTGAGAGAGAGAGCGCCGAGGGAGAAATTGGGAGAGGGGGTGCAACGAGCGAGTGAGGAATAACGGGAGGAGGAGCTCGGGCTTAGGTGTTCGAAGGGTGGCTGGTGACGTGGTGCGGTGGTCTCGGGCTTTCGCTGGCTGAATCGCGATGGAGGTGCGAGGACGCGGTCATCTGTGTGTCGAGCTCCGACGATGCGTTGCCGGCTCTTGGCGTGTGTGTTATCCGGTGAACGGCGAGGCAACGGTGCGGCGACAATGACAATAAGGAAGCAATGAACGACAAGTTGGGGAGGCAGGGCTGGAGCTGGCAGTCCAAGCTGGACTGGCCGAAGGCCATGGTCTAGCCTGTCGAGTTTTCAATGCCGAACCGGTGCCATCTCCAGGTGAAATGGACATCGTGTTGGCATGGGAAACATTCTGAGAAAATTGTAGTAGCTGGTCGGCGGGTTGGAGAGTGTCACTCTCTACCTCCTAGGTGATGGCAGAGAGTGTCCTCTGGTTCGTTATACATTGGAGAGGGACAAAGAGAGAAGAGCAACATAGCTCAAGTGCTGCAGTCTGGAGATGAGCTTAGCCGAGAGCTTGTGGAGGCTGAACAGGAAGGTTGAGGCTCTCGAGTCCCTTGAAATCTTTAGGTAAGGGGGTTTCCCTTGCTGTTGGTAATGGAATGTTGGAATAAGATACTCTATCTTTTACTCTGTTTGTTTTGCTAGATGGAAGCCCTGCCAAGAGTGAACTGGAGGCAGAGGGTGAGGATGCTCCCTGGAACTTTGACCCGAAAGGAAGGGTTTCAAGCTGGAACTCTCGGTTCCTCGCATCCTTCACGGGTACACTTCAACTCTCTGGAGTGCTTCAGGTAACTACATCCTCCTTAGATAGTTGTTAGTCTGTTGGAGGGTATTTCTCTGTGGTTGCGATTGCCTTGGTTGATTCTGCATGACTAGTCACAAACTATTGGACAATAAATGGATGATGCTATTTGTGTAGTTGGTTAAGATTGATGCTTAGTACTCTATTAACTCTCTCTTTGTTGAATATCATGGACTTGGTTTTGTGGAGGATAATGTTGAGTTTTAAAAATATATGCTGTTGTAGGATAATAAGCTGTTGTGTGGTTGGGTTCAATGCTTTGAATATATGTCATGTGAGAATCTGGAAGTTAATAAGTGAGAAATCGTTTGGTGCTAGTTGTTGGAGATAAGTTATTAAACCATTTAGGCTGTTAATGTAATGTTGGATAAAGAATAATGAAACAACTTCTATTGGTTATTTCCTGGAGTGAGAATATGTTGGATTTAGTGTGGTTGCGGATCTATACTTTGTTGCGGTTTATGGAACTCTGTAAATGTTTGTTGGAGAGATTGTTATCTATAAGTAAATGTTTCTAATTTTGAAGGTACTAAAAGGGGAAGGAGGATAGCGATTAAGTACCAACCGCGATAAAGATGTAAGGTAAGGAATTTGGGTGTCTTGGCCATTTGGAGGCCCTACACCACAAGTAGAGTGAGTGAGTTTATGTTATGTGTTATGTAGCTTATTGTAGTTTGTGATATTATTCGATAGTTTTGTGATTTAAATGTTTTATTATGCTAAATGTTTTCCTTCATTATAGTGAAGATTTATTAGCACTCTGTAGTTCTATGTTAATTGTTGGTTGTTCTCTTTACTCGTGTTGCTTCTCTTTAAGTGACGGTTCCTGCCATTATGTATATATATATGCTGCTGAAATTTGCTGTAAATGATTTCCTTGACTACATATGAGTTCCGCAATTTCTAGCGATAGATGGTGATAATGTTGAAAATGTGAATGATCAATGGGTATGAATGGGAATGAAAAGTTTGGAAATGAGCTAAGAGTTCTTATGGTGTTGCTGAATGTTTATAATGAGATCATTTCCTTGTTATTGTTCTACCACTTAGCTAAATGTTCATCAATTATTAAGCATGTTAAATAATAATCAATTGAGCATGTAATTCTATTAGTAGTCCAAACCTGTAAACCATTTGAATTCCCACTTATTTATTAGCATATTTAATAAGTACTTAACTATCATGTTTAATTAACTTAAGCATATAATTGATTAGAATATTGTAACAGCATGTTAATTTACTTAATTAGAATAATTGATTAGAATAATCAATATGCGAGCATGTTCCCTAACTGGTTGTAGTATGTACTTAACTAGAATGTTTAATTAACCAACTAGATAAATATTATGCTAAGTAAACCTTGAGCATGTCAATGAACTAGCATACTTAATTAAAGTAATTGATTGAACATGTTAAATAGTTAGAACAATGAACTCAACCTGAGCATGTGTAAGTAACTAGTTTAATTAAGTCATTAATTAACTCATGCTAATTATATGTATTTTGATTAGTAATTCAAGCATGCAATTAACTAAGTTTGTTAATTCTTCTATGTTTAAGTGGAACAACTAAGATAAGTAGTTAACTTGAGCATGTTAGGTAACTAAACTAATAATGGTAGCATTGCTAATAAACTAGCGTAAGTAACTCAAGTAATTAAACTTGAGCATGTAATTGATTACGATGACATGTCTCAACGATCTCTTTTATTATGTGAATGTATGTTTATAATTGCTTTGGTTATTGTTTTCTTGGTATTGCTTACAATCTCGATTTCGATTACATGTCCTTAGCATGATATTTTTTGTTAAACAAAGCATGGTAAATTACTTGGATAACTGATTAGAATAATTACCTAGAATAATAATTGTAGGAAGCATGTAAATGGACTAGGAAGTCAACTAGATAATTGGCATGTTATTCCTGTATTCAATATTATAAATGTTCTCTATAATATTGGTTGTCTTCATTGCTATGTGCTTTTAATTACCATTATTTTTTATATGTGCTTTCAATTCTAGCTACTTTTATTTTATGCGCACTTCAATTTCTATGAATGTTATATTGTGAAACACCATGCATCATGATAATAGAAACCCGTATGGAATGCCACTTTGGGGTGGTACTCATACATGCACGAGTGAGGAAAGATGTTAAGGAATAAAAAAGTATAAAAGAATATTCAGGATAGGTGGGACATGCCTATCACTGAGAATAAGCCTCGAGGGCGGATATGCCTGAAGGGAAAAGAAAACGAAACCTTGAGGGTGGGATACGCCTGAAGGGAAAAGAAAACAAAAGGGAGTTGGGGTAGATGGGTAGTTCGGATCTAGCTTGGCAGCTAGGATACACCCTCACTTGGTCGGGAAAGAGACTAGTGCGCACACAGAAGGTTAGAAACCGGTCAAATTAAGTCATTTCAAAGGACAACCTCCAATCTCCAGCTCGATGTACGAGTAACAATCGAACGAACGTAAGGAAAATACTGGTTTGGGTAGCCCCCATCCCAAAAGAACTAAAGAGAGTCATAAGCATAATTGTATTAAACCATTTTCCTTACTAGGCCATTAGGCTCACGTATTACTTGTGGTGTAGTTACAAACGATGAACAGATAATAAGCGAATAATAAACAGATAATGGAGCAAGAATGAAGGATTTGCACGAGCGAGATTGGGGCTGGCTGGGCATAAAGAGAGTAAAGAGAACTACACGATTGTAATTAAATGGTATTTAATTGTTAGTTTTATTTCTCAACGCAGTATTTCAATTGTTTAGTATTTCTTCCTTAAACAAATTTATTTACGCTTCCGTAATGATTTAAACAAATGAATTTATTGCACTTCCGCATCTTATTAATTGGTTTTCAAAACAAGTTTAAAGAAAGGTTAGTAGTGGTTCGATTTATGTCGCACTCTGATATGTTTTGTCTTTAAAAGGAAAATTCAAATTTCCATGCATTTCAAAGGATTTACGAAAAACCGGTTCGTTACAGTCATAGTACTAGACATGGGCCTCTTTGCTTGTGCCTCGACTGATCGAGGCTTAACCCAAGTCTTGGGTATGGTCCTAGTCATGGTCATGGTCATGGTCCTAGGCTTGGGCATCACCTTGACTTGGGCTTGGCCACAATTGCATGAGCTAGGCCTGAACCTAGAGCCTAGATGATGGTTAGAAACCAAGCTTGGTTGGGCCCAGTCTAAGCCCTGTTGTATCCCTGCCTTAGAATTGGTAATATTGGTCTGGGAAAGGCATGTGCTTGGGTCTAGGCCTTGCAAATTCCTTTGTTGGGATGGCCTGGGCAGAAGCCAAGACTTGAGTCTGGTCTTTATGACGGTCATGGTCATAGTCCTAGAATAGACTTGGGTCACGCCACAAGTGCATGAGTCAAGCTTAAACATGGGCCTCAAATTGGAATTGGGCTTGAATGTTAGTTTGGAACTGGACTAGGCCTAGGAAGAAGAACATTTTCCATGAAAAAGAAAAAAATGGCAAGTGTTTTGAAACTGTGTTTTGAATTTTTAGAAAAAAATGGCAAGTGTTTTGAGCAGCAAACATTCTTTGTTGGATAATGGCCACGGGTTCGGATGTCTGTTGAATCAGATCAAATCCATAGTACTCAACATCACCAACTTCACTCCAGGAAAGAGGGGATCTGCACTTTCTGTCGTACAATGCTTCATAGGATGTCATACCAATGGTTGCTTGGAAGCTATTATTGTAAGCAAATTCCATTAACGGTAATTTCTTTCCCCATCTAATTTGGAATTTTAGAACACATGCACATAACATATCTTCTAATATCTGGATCGTTCTTTCACTTGGACCATGGGTTTACGGATAAAAGGCAGTACTAAACATCAATTCTGTACCCATGGCTTTATTTAGGCTTTTCAAAAACATCGATGTAAATCTTGGATCTCGATCAGATACTATAGAGACCAGAACACCATGCAGTCGCACAATCTCTTGAACATAGAGGTCTGCAAACTGATTCATTTTGTAGGTCATTTGCACTGGTAAAAAATGAGCAACCTTGGTCAATTCGTCCATAATCACCCATATCGCATCATGTCCTTTTATAGTCTTTGGTAATCTAGTGACGAAATCCATCGTGATGTGCTCCCATTTCCATTCAGGTATAGGTAATGGTTAAAGCATTCAACCAGGTCGTTGATGTTCAGCCTTCACTTGTGGACATACTTGGCAATGAGCAACATAAAAGGCAATGTCGAATTTCATTCTTGGCCAATAATAATGCACCTTAAGATCTCTATACATCTTATTACACCCGGGGTGGATGGAAAAACTGGAAGAATGAGTTTCTTTCATAATCGCTATTCGTAAAAACGATTCGGGTACGTACCATCTGTTCTTATATTTCACAATACCATCGGCAGACAAAGAAAAATCTTGAAATTCAGGCAGAGTCGGATTTAGTTTGAAATCTCTACACTGAGTGTTCTCCTGTTGTGCTTCCTTAATTCTTTCAAGTATATACGGTTTTAGCGTTACGGCCACTAAAACAGCAGCCAATTGAGCAAAAGCTAACTGTACATCTAACTCTCTCAAGTCTTTCTGTAATCTAGCAGGCATTTCTTTGCACGTTACGCTCATCAAAGCAATCTTCCTGCTTAGAGCATCTGCCACAACATTTGCTTTTCCAAGATGGTATTTGATTTCACAATCATAGTCTTTAACAAATTCTAGCCATCGCCGCTACCTCATATTTAATTCCTTCTGTGTGAATATATATTTCAAGCTTTTATGGTTCGTAAAGATTTCACACCGTTGTCCATAAAGATAGTGTCTTCAGATTTTTAGTGTGAAGACCACAACAACAAGCTCGAGATCGTGAGTATGATAGGTAATCTCATGCGGTTTAAGTTGTCTTGAGGCATAGGCTATCACCTTTCCATTTTGCATTAGAAGCCCACCGAGTCCATTTTTGGATGCATCACAGTAGATACAGAAATTACCTTCTTCAATCGGTAAGGTCAATACTGTTGCTGACGTTAGTCGACACTTTAATTCTTGAAAGCTTTCCTCGCATTCGGTAGACCCCTAGAATCTCACATTCTTCTTAGTTAAACTGGTGAGAGACAGAACAATTTTTGAGAATCCGCTAATAAAACGTCTTTAATATCCAGCCAAACCGAGGAAACTTCTAACATCACTTACATCACTTACTTTTTTCTCTATTGGTTTCCACTCTTAATCAATAACTCACTTTACTCTTTTATATTTTATTCCTTCAATAATCCTTATTATAATCCTTTTTATTATTTTTCCTATGCATTTTATTCCTTCAATTCTTATCTCCACCGTACCCACCTAACCTAATTCCTTCACTTCACTCATCCTTCCAACTCATTCATTCTTTTTCATCTTTTCTTTAATCTTAATTTATCACTAATTCAATTTTCTTTTTAATTCTAATTAATCGTCCCTTTTTTTTAATCTTCTTTTAAATTTTAATATTTTTATATATGCTTCATAAATTAATCCACCCACTTTCTTCTTGATTTAGTCCGAATATTTCTTACCCGACTAATTTAATAAATTTTCTTTTAAGTAAACCCTTAATAAATTATTAACCAAATATTTCATTTAATTAATCCTACTAATTTTTCTTCCATTTATTAACCAAATATTCCATTTAATTAATCCTATTAATCCTACCAATTCTACACAAAGCAGAAACTAATATCCGATAGCTTGATTCTTCAAGCCGAATTCCCATGCTTTGGCTCTTTAGCAAAACTTGAGGAACCATTTTAAGGCCGCCGCTACTTCTACAAAGCAGTAAAAGGAAGGAAATAGGAATTAAACGAGCAAATAGAAGGAACACACCTGAACTAGGGAATTCGAAAAAGTAAGTCTACAACATCGTGTATTTTATCTGTTTCGCGGTAAACCCTAAATATCTGGTTAAAAATGTATTCAGAAGTTTCGAATTTCTCCATTCGTTCAAGGCGATTGAGAACTAGTGCAACATGGCTGAATTGAGAAGTCCGGAGTAAGAACTTGAGAACAAGAAGGTAAGTGCTAGGGGTTGGGGGGACGTTGAAAGAATTGAAGGAATGCGTGAGAGCTGGTAGAAGATAGGGTTCTTCCGAATTTTTCATAGATGAGAGGTTTGCATTCGACGATTTGGCTGCCTGCTATGCCTGGTGCTCGTTAAAGATTTGATGCCACTCTCGCCATTTTTTGTGTTTTGTTATGATGAGCACTCATATAATATACATGGATTGCCAACGTGAAGTTCCTCACTGCTTAGGCATGGATTGCCAGCGTGGAATTAATTGGGAAGGGATACAAGTTAGATAAAAGGAGAAAGGAGAGGTAGAGAAGAGGGTGGAAGATGTGAAAATCCTTTTGTTAAATTTATGTTTTTCTTTCTATTTTTTCTGTAAAATCTCATCTCCCTTTACTCCTCTTTCACTGTAATTCCTCTTTGGTGGTTGTAATCTTCACTTTTGAATGAAATATTGCTTCACGTGAGATAGTTTCCGATCTCCTTTGTGGGTATCCGGTCAGGTTGTGGTGCAACCACAAGAAGTGGTATCAGAGCCACTACGATCGTCTATGGCAGAAAATTGACTAGAAATCGATAAAGAATGCAACTATCCAACTAGGGCAGAGACGCTTTCTAAATTAATCAAAGAAGTCCTCCAACGAATTGATAAATATTCTACATTTTCTCAAGCGCTTCCATCTCAGGCGGATACGATTACAAAGCCACAACGACCATTGGCCGAAACACACTCCAACAATCTTTCGTCGCAGCAATTTCATCTGAGGTGGAACTGATTTGAAGACAAGTTTGATAGTTCCATTCAGGATTTCAACTCCATACATGGTCCTATTATGGCTAGGTTAAATCAACTACTTCAAACTCGATTGGAAGACAGCCAGAAGCAAGTAGTCTGCTCAAACCATCTTCTGACGGCCATGATAGAAAGCTCATGGGAAACATATGACGAACCTTTTCAAAATATTTATAAGCAATCAAAAGAGATAAGAGCACCACATTGTCCATTTAGTGACTTTCCGACCTTCATTTATCCCTCTTTGGATATGATCAATTTTCTTGTCTTCTCTGGCGATCCATACTCAAGTGAAGGACCAAGGGAGTGGACTACAAGGGTGAATCTCATTTTTGATACTCATCGGGTTGCTCCTGAACATCGCATCAGTCTCATAAAGCCATTGCTCACAGAGAGGGTCTTCGTCTGGTTTTACAACTTCCAAATAAATTTTCCTAATACAACTTGGGAATTGTTTTTGGCTGCGATTTCTCAACCCTTTGCTGCTGCAAGTAGCACTACGGAGAAGGATGGGGAAACAGATGATGAAGAACTGGAGATTAACAGTGTGAATACTAGAGGGGAAAACACTATCATCACTGATGGATAAATAAGGGAGTCACCCGCGGAAAGTTGGAATACAGCATATAGGTATTGTCCTCTTACAGCGTTTACATTTCAAGTAGAAATAGACAATTCAATTTTAGAAAGTGATTTGGTTGTTCAAGATATGGAATTGGGACTAATTGGATTTGATGATATTGGAATGAATTCAAAGTCTGACTTGGATTTTGAGGAACTTTTCAAAATCAATTTTGATTTGTATTATAGAGAAACAAGTGAGAACAATATTACAAGTTTAATGGATTTCAAGTTTTTATTTGATCTTGGTGGAGGGAACTTATTCTTGGAAGGTGCAGCTATTTACAACAATCTCCTAACTGTAATAGCAACAAATTATACGATGGTATCCCCAATGTTCAATGGGCACATTTAACCAAGCTCATATCAACCAAGTTTATTAGATTTGTTCATGAAGAGCTTGATGGGGGCAAAGAGAAGGGGTTTACTGATTGTTGTCACACTCACCAACCTTCTTTTGCTTTCTCAAAACTAGAAGTAAGAAGACTATTTGGATGCCTGATATTATGTTCAAATTTTTTTGTTGCAGTGAGCCTTTTGTGTGAGAATCAATGGTGTTATACGGAGGTATTGACTGCTATTTATGCATACGGAATAAATGGATATGGACTCTCATAATATTGTGGGAATACTGATATTAATGTTGAGGAAGGTTATAGCTATTTTGATTCCTCATATTTCAACTTTTTAAATGATGGTATGGATATGAAGGGTCTAGTTGAAGGAGAGTTAAATTTGGGGATGGAAAAAGGGGAACAAAATTTTGCATATGCAAACTATGGCTTCTTTGCTTAAATTGCATGGGAAGTGGCCGAAATTAAAATGGGTTGAAGAGCTCTTCGAGGCAGTTGCAGATTCTTCTCAGTCCAAATGTGTGAAGGGAGATCCGACTTAAGAAGCCAAAAAAGCTTACAAAGAACTAATGCACCCATCTTAGTTACAGCCAATTTTCATTGTTGCTGGCATGGTAATAACAGTTCAGAGTACAGCTGGTGATGCTCCTGTTATTGGATCCTTTCAGCTTGTTCAGGTTGATCCAGCATCTTATGCTTCTGTCTCTATTGGTGATACTTACCTTCTTGTTAACTACGGGAGGATCAGTTGCTGTTCGAATCAATGAGGACTGATTTCAGCAGTGATACAGACCTTTTCAGTTGGTACTGGTAGTCGACTACAATCAGAATTCTTCTCTTGGTTGTCAAATCTTTATATCCTTGGGAACAAAGATATTTTTAAGGGGGATGGATGTTATGATGAGACACTTATATAGTATACATGGATTGCTAACGTGGAGTTCCTTACTGCTTAGGCATGGATTGCCAATGTAGAATTAATTGGGAAGGGATACCGGGTTAGATAAAAGGAGGAAGGAGAAGCAGAGAAGAGGGTGAAAATCCTTTTGTTAAATTTATGTTTTCCTTTTAATTTTCTCTGTAAAATCTCATTCTCCCTCAACTCCTTCAACACTGTAATTCCTCATTGGTGGTTGTAATCTGCACTTTTGAATGGAATATTGCTTCACGAGAGATAGTTTCCGATCTCCTTTGTGGGTATCCGGTTAGGTTGTGGTGCAACCACTACATGTTTTCTCAGGAAATAGTTTGCACCCCTCACTGCGGACATGGCAACTTTCATAGCCACCTTCTTCTGCAAGGTTAGTTGGTGAATACAGAATGTGGAAGCTGCGACTCTCTGAGCGATTCCTAAGTTCCAGGTTAATAGTAATGTAATTCCAATAAATAAAGTAAGACTACAATGATATTTAATTTCATCTTGTTCGTCATACAAACATAGATTTGAGCTTCACTGAAAATTAAAATGAGTCACTTCTTAGACAGAATCCATTCAGGGACTCTCTTCAAAACAATTACTCAACTATGGATCAATCAATGACAGTGTTTAGAGTATGACTCGTGAAGCTCGGACTGAAAACCTTAAATACTGGATCATTTGTGGTTATATAAAACTACATACTAACTATTCGCATGCTGTCAGAAACCAATGCAGCTCAATTTTCATACTATATACAAATGGAACAAGAGATGGTGCAAAGAAGAGCTGAAACACTAGAATTATGGCGGAAGATTAGAGTTGGAAGCTTTTACAAATGGAACAATGGGGCTGGGGCTGGGGCTGGGGCTGGGACTGAGAAGAAGAGAAACGCCAAGAATATATAATATAAGAGAAAAAGTAAAATATTTACACTGGAGATTATTATTAGCCAAAGCCCCCAACCAATATGCAAGATTTTCTTGGCATCGTGCTGTGAACCTTTACAGTGAGAGGCTAATAAATTTATAGCATACACCACCAACAGACCTGAGCGCTTTACAGAGCGACCGGCAAAGACCAATCTATCCAAATGCACCCATCCAGACTATCTTGACGTTAGAAGGCAGACCCCCTGCCTCCCCATCGGAAGGTCAAAATAGTCAGCGAAAGAACAGGAAAGACGTCTTCAACTTCATCGAGCTTGGGAGTTATCATCTGCGTAGATGGAAACACATGCACCGGCAGCAAGCTACACCTCGTACGGGTGGAAGGTGAGGCAACTAACAGAGCCAGTTTTCTGCGGCATTAATGTAGGGTGGTATCCTATACTGCCCAGCTGTTCACCTTCTACACTGAAAACTTTGATAAGTTGTTTAGCTGAGCCACTGGCTATAATTGGAGCATGCCTTATGCCTATGAACGGCTAAAGCTGTAAGTGAACCCCTGTGAGCATCGATTGTGAGATAGGCACTCCCTTGATTTCTGATAACTAGGAATTGAATGTCACCTGCCTGAGATGCACTCACAATCTGCAAGAGTGCATTCATACAACTTGTTAAGAAGGACCAATCTGAAAAATGGAGTTCTTTCAGTTGCATTGTATTTATTATTTCAAGCAAAAGAAAGCCAAACCCAAAACTGCTGGATCATCCACTTTGTAGGCACCAGCCTAAGAACAACAAAGGATACTATAAGTGCAGGCTTGAATAAACGTAGAAAGAAACAAGACCAGATTCTGCGTTGCATAACAAATCATACTAAATAATTCTTAAAATACAATATGGTTGATGTTTAGTCATATCCATGAAAAGTGGGTAATGAATGAAAGCCAATACAAGCAGTGAGCATAAATGAACAATAGTTTGTGTGCTGGAATCCGAACATCATATATTCTTATAGAGCCATCTGGATGATATCTCACCACAACAGCATTTAAACTTCTTACACCAGGCCTATGCCCTTGGATAGCCGCGAATGCAGTAACAAGGTTTTGTCTACCCTTCCAGATTCTGATATATCCATCACCTAAATCTATATAAAACTATTTAGAAGGGTAGGTTCTGTATAATTCCATACCCTGAAAGACAAGGCAAGGCCCAACAGAATAAAAGAAAGTGAACTTGCAAGAAAATAGGAAGAAGCACGATCTACTTCAAGTTCACATATTTTTCAAATCTAGGTCCAACGTCCTTGGTTCCCTAAACAAAATATTGAACATCATATTACTCTATACTTCCTAATAAGTGAAAACAAAGCGTGGAGAAGGGGAAGGCAAGAAGATCCCAAATATATGATCTTCTGAGTTCATTAGATGAGGTCTAAACTCCAACGACCAAACTCTTCGCATGCCTGTCATGTAACTTGGTCTAGGAGGGCTGACAGGCGGAGTTGGGAAGGTCAGGGGTAGATGACCCAACTAGTCCAGCAAAACTTGGAGCTGGAGATCATATTATTTCATTGGGACGAATAAAAGTTGCCGCAATCTTTGTTGGCTTTGTGGCTACATGTTCAATACATATAGACAGCACACGCAGACCAAGAGTGGCAATTCGTGGAGATGGATCCTTAGCTAAGGTACACATAGCTAATACACATTGAGAATACAGAGAATTATCCAATGGTTTTAACCTTAGATTATTGATAGCCCCATTACTCACAACATCATCATTCAAAATTCCAGAATCGGAATGTTGTGAGGAATCATCTGATAACGGAGATCCGTACACTATTATAGAGTTAGCAAGAGGACTGCTAGTGGAGACCCTTCCTTCTCGATTCAATCTCGAGTTTTCATTGCCAACTCTCGATAAAGGAACAATATTACCATGTGATATATACTGGTTTTTACTCGAATATCCACTACTTGGACCTTTCACATGAGCCAAAGAGGTAAGAGAAGTCAGCTGAGGCTTCCAATATGCTGCAGCAATTGACTTGAGGTGCTTCTTGTGCCCAAAGGCAAACCGTGCCAGCGCTGCGATAATAAATAGGACATAAAACCAAATCAATTTATTCTGTAATCGCAAGAACACTTGACTCGTGTATGAATTGCAGAGTCCTTTACTTTCCACCAACAATAACTAATTGTCACCTTGATAACAATTTTCACATGGAATAAGCATGTGCAATGTCTCCTGCCCATGTTTGTGAACCTACTCATGGTTTTAGGCCTGGCCCGGGCATGTGCCTGTGCCTGGGCCTGGGCCTGGGCCTGTGTCTGTGCATGGATGTGGGCCAGATCACAAGTGAATGAGACAGACTTGCATTTGGGCTTGAAATTGCAATTTGGCTTGGGCCTTAGATCAAGAATTGGCTGGGTTTGAGCCTATATCAGCCTAGATGTATCTCAAACTTCAATTGGTCCTAGTCCTAGAAATTAGGGGTAGAATTTGGTTCGGTTCAATTTTGACAAGAAAAAAAATTGTTTTAGGACTGAACCAAATATGTTCGGTTTGGTTGTCAATTTTAGTGGAGCGAACTGGGTAACCAAAATCGAACCGACTATCCTAAATAAATAAACACAAACCTAGTCCTAAGCCCACTACTTTAGCTGGCAATCGCAAAATTCCTTTGGCCTGCGATAGTGTGAAATCCTGTTTTCGGCCTATAACGACGATCCCTGGCTCACGGTCCTCACCCTGTAAGTCTGAAGTCGTGCTGTCTCCAGCGCAGCCCGCAAGTCTGTTGTTCGCAATGTGGCAGTGCCGATGTGAACTTCAATAGCTTCGTCAACGTTGAGTTCACTGTTCAGAGCATATATTCATTTTTTTTTATTTCAAATGCATTAATTAAGCGAAGAACAAAATGTGATAGGAGATCAAAACTCACAGTCACTTGTGCTCTCCTTTCTAGCGCAGCCGTAACTCATAGTCAGTGCCGGTTTCGTGTAGTTCAGGTTAGTGCCAATTTTTTTGTTAACATTTTGAACGTGGTAATAGTTTGAGAATGCTTGACATTTTGTGGAAGTAATGATTACATGACTGCTGAATTAGAGTTTTTGAATTGGGTGTATCTTGATTTTCTACTATGAAACTTTAATTTTTAAAGGTGTCATATGATACCATTACTTACTGGCATATTTTTTTAATTGGGTGTATTACTTTGTGGCATATGATCTATTGAAGTATATTATACAACAAATATTTGAAATGGTATTGGAGGCACCTTCAGTTACATACGCAAGATATTTGTATGTAAAACAAAATATCATTTTGATTTGATTCGCGTTAGTGTTGTTGTTATGATTGGATTTATGACTAAGATGTTAAAACTATTATTCAAGTTTTGTATAGTGTTTATGAATGCGTTTAATCAAAAATATTTGCGTTGTTTGTAATTGTTTAATTTTACATTTTTCATGTTAGGATGGAAAGTGATATGAATAATAGCAGAAAAAAAAATGTGAAGTGTGGAATTACTTCACTAAATAGAACCAATAGAGTCAGATAACCCTTGAGCAACTTGCAATTATTGTAGAAATTTGTATGCATGTCATTTAGGAATAAATGAGACTTCAAACTTGAACAAACATGTTAGTAATTATAAGAAATTGTTTGCTAGTTTAGACGAGACACAAAAGACATTATTGTTTCGTAAAAAAAAAAAAGATAGTAGAAGCAAATAAAAGTGGGTTATTTAATAGTAAAATCATTTAGTGCTGAAAGATGTCGATATACACAGGTTAGAATGATTGTGATTGATGAGTTACCTTTTAATGTTGTTAATGGAAAAGGCTTTATAGATTACTCAAATGAACTGGAGCCAAAATTTATTGTTTCTTGTCGCAAAACTGTTGCGAACGATATTTTCAAGCTCTATGTACAAGAAAAGAGTAATATGAAGGTTTTTTTCTCAATTGCCTGGAAGAGTATGTTTAACCACTGATATGTAGACTTCTATACAAAATATAAATTATATGGCTGTGACTGCTCATTTCATTGATGAAAACTGGTCTTTACAAAAAAAAACAATTATCAATTTTTGTGTCATTCCTAATCATAGAGGAGAAACTATTGTTATGATTATGGAAAATGTTTATTGGATTGGGGGTTTTGACTGTCATCGTTGATAACGCTTCTGCCAATGAAGTTGTTTTGAATCATTTGGTTAAGGCAATTAAAAACTGCAATGGTTTGGTGCTTGATGGAGAGTTTATACACGTCAGATGTTTTGCTCATATTGTAAATTTGATTGTTTGCAATGGCCCAAAAGAGAATAATGATTCTATTATAAAGATTCATAAATTATTGAAATATGTCAAGTCTTCTCCTTCTACGACGCAAAAGTTTAAAGCATGTGTGGACAGTGCGAAGATTACATGCAAAAGTAACGTGTGTTTTGATATTCAAACTTGATGGAACTCAACATACTTAATGTTGGACTGTCACGACCCGAAGACGGATCTAACAGAACCGCTGGGTCAGGCGACCCGATCCTCGTAGAGAATCCAATCACCTAGCCCAAGGCGTGTGTTTTAGTGGAAGACTTATAAATACTCAATTCGGCCCGAGATGATATGGGCCTAGGTCCGAGTAGGGATCACGAGAAAATAACGGTGCATAAATTAAAATGAAATCCAAGTACTGTGCAACAAATCCAAACCAACAGTGTTTAAAGTTTACAACCCAAATAGAAACATAAATGTCCTCACCAAATAATGATAAATCACTCAAGTAGAAATAGTAAATCGCTTCAGCTCCTGATCCTCAGCTACTCTTTGCCTTTACCTGAAGTTTTGGGAGAGGAGTCGTTTGGGGTGAGTGACTAACTCAATAAGGTATAGCTATACTAAATGCACATCGTGCAAAACTGATTTTTCTATATTTTCGAAAACAAGGTTATATTGCTCTTTTTACCGTACATGGATTTTTAAATCGTTTCAAAACTCTTTATCATTTTAACAAATCAGCCCAAGGGCCATCGATGAGGCTTTTATTCAAAACTTGTTGTATACATAGACAACTATATTTCGTAAAATAGGCCATCATCGTTTTTCAATCCAAAACATCATCAGTGAAAAGGGGTGGTCACTCATGGACTCACCCGCCACACAGCAGAGAATAGGTGGACACCCGTCGGCGTCAACACCTTATGAGGCTGGAGGAAGTATAAATGACAGTGGTCCGTAGATCCAACACGTCACCCGGATTACCCTTGAGAACTCTGCGTCGGTAGAACTAATCTAGGGGTTTCAAACAATGGGGAGAACTCTGCGTCCTAATCCAGGGGCCAAATGGCGAGAACTCCGCGATGACAATTCGTACGATAAAATAAAATGGATACGATTGCTCGCCATATATGGACTCGATATAAATAAGTCTCGGCGAATGACAACCGTCTGATCCGTGTGACAAAAACCTTGGCCAGGTTTAGGGGCTTGCAACCCAAGGAGACGTCATCACTCTCTCATACTAATTTACGACTTTCAGGAGTTTCAACCTGAGGACACGTCACAATGCCCTACCTATATTTTTACACACCAAACAATCAACCTTCACGCAGAAGAAGGTATTCAAGGGGATAGCTAATTCCATCCCTCAATCTATGCACAATAAATTTCAAACCATGTACGGAATTTAAACTTGAGAAAACATACTACTAATAAAAACTGACGTGCTGTCGAACAATCCCCGTCATTTTTCAAGTGTGATATTCCACAAAATAATTATTTTGAAAACGGATGGGGATGCAATGTAATGCAAGAGGTATAGAAACTCCAACCTTTTTGACGTTCTTTACGATTAAGCGGAGCAACTACCTCCTCATGAATGATAGCACACGTGTCATAGTCGTCAAAACCTGACAATGGCATAAATACGAAAAATCCATAAATAATCCTTGAGAATAAACGGAGGGTTCTACATCGAGAATAAGGAGCCCAACCGACGTATAACAACTCATCTAAAATCCCCAAAGAAACTTTTAAACTTTATCCTTTGATACTAACAATGTCTCTTTCAAACAACTCTCAATCCTTAACTCAATTTATTATTGCACAACAATCATGCTCAATATCCATCTCAAATTTGAATCTCCATCTACAATTTGATGTCCATTATTCAATATTGCAGACAATCAAGTTAGAATCCTCAAGTTCACAAATTAAGAAACTTGAACCATAACACATCACCTCTCCAACCTATTACTAAAACTTTAAGCTTATATTATCCTACCTAATAATGAAACGAATGGCATATATTCTTAGAACAAGTCCTTAGAATTTATCCATGCTCAAAATTTAATCTAATCTCAACAGGAAGCTTAAATCACCATCCTTTTCAACAAAATAGGTACCAATATCTCACAACAATAATCAGATCCAACAACTATATGTGGGCATAGACAATACAGCTACGTTCCTAGCAGAGCAGTCTATGCAAAATCCGACATAGTTTAAAGATCAATTTTTATAACCCAACGCATTCATCATCAAGATTAAATGAAACCAAGCCACATTCGAGAATCCATCCCTCAATCCAAAAACACCCAAACAAAAGCATTCAGATATACAATAAATTACAACATTTAACTTAGTCCTAAATGGCAGCAGGAATTCCAACTAAACATCGAACCACTCTTAATCCGAACCAGATCCACATTCAAGACCAAAATTAGAATAAGTGTTTAGCTCACCCATTAGAACAAAACAAAACTGAGGGTTTTGTTTTCGCCGGAATCGAATTCGGAGCTGCCGTCGCCGGAGGTCGTCTCTCTAGAATCCTTCAATCGATCGCTGCAAACCCGCAACATAGATCAACCAACGACATCACAAAACCGAACTTAACATCAAAGCTAAAACCCGAATCGAAAAGTCTCACCCACCGAACAGAGTCGGAATTGTTCGTCACCGAAATCGAAAAATCGGAGCTCCCTGCTCCGGCCAACACCTCGTTGCACAGGGTGTCCCTGACCACCGTCCGAACCGCCTCAGACGAAGACGCTCCGCCACTTAACGGAGCTCACAAACGTCGGAATCGCTGTCTCCACTTCGGCCTACATCTAGGCGTCGTGGTTCGCAGCTCGGGAGCGCTGGACAGAGTCACTCGCCGCTGCACGGAGCTCGCCGGTCGTCGCCTCGTCTCAGTCGGACGTCGCCGTCGCACGGGATCGGTTCTCCCGCGCCATTCCTCCCTCTCTCTCTCTCTCTCTCTCTCTCCTCTCTTCTCTTCTCTTCTCGGCCAACGCAGACATCAACAGGGGGAAACCCTAATTTCATTCCCCCCTTTTCTTAACCCTTTTTATTTATTTATTTATTTCAACTTAAACCCTAAACTATCCAAATTCCTATGTAATTGGCGGGATTTTTCCCTCCTCTTCTCAATCCCTTTTAATCTCTTTTCCCCAATTAACCTTATTTTTATCTTCATTTTAAATTCTCCAATTTAACCCACTTTACTAATTTAAATCTCACTTATTTGCTTAATGTCACACATACATCTTAATTATGCATACCACATTTTTAATTCTTTCATACCCCATTTCCGACGTATCCTGAACGTCGCCAAACAACAATTATCATCCCAATTTTAATTTTCCATTTTGTTTGAAAAATTTTAATTTTACAAACTTTGACCCATTGACCAAATTTGTATACGTGGACTTGACCAATTGACGAAGTTGCGTACGTGACCGCTACATGACAACTCAGTCAACTCCTCCAATGCTATGGCTGATTTTCAACGCAAAAAATTTACACGTGGAATTTCTTATTTAAAAATTTCTCGGCTTTTACATGGACCCTGCTGAAAAGTTAGAAAAAGCTTTTATGAAATTAAAAGAATATGATAACCAATATGTATACGAATTTCTTCATGATGAGAATGTAAAAGTTCCTCTCTTTAATGAAGGATTGGTGTGTCGTTGGTCAATTCATAGAATTTTTCAAAGTATTTTATGACGTGACAATAAAAGTTTCGTCAACTTTACGTATTACTGCAAATGTATTTTTCTCAGACATATATAAACTTCATAGAGTTATTAAGAAATTTGTTGCAAGTGATAACTCTTCACTAAGAACCATGACATTTAATATGAAAATAAGTACAAAAAGTATTGAAAAGGTAGTAAAGTAAATCATTTTATGTATGTCACTGTTGTGCTTGATCCATGATATAAATTAAAGTTTGTGAAATATTGTCTATTGAAATTGCATGGATTGGAGATGACCAATGAGTTGATAATGGAATTAGAACATAGAATTAGAAGGTTGTATTGTGAGTACAAAATGGATTTACCAATAAATAACATAGAACAAACATTTACTTCTAGGCCTGTGGTTGAAGTTATTCATGACAATTTGAATGATGACGAGTTCGAGTCAACATTTCATACAAAATTCAACAATGAAGATGAGTTTACCAATAGAAATGAAGTTGAAAATTATTTGTCTAAAAAACTTGAGAGTTTTTCATCTGAAATGGATATATGGAGTTGGTGGAGAATGCAAATTACAGAATATCCAATTTTGAGTAAAATAGTAAGAGATGTGCTTGCTATTCCTATTTCGACAGTTGCCACAGAATCGACATTTAGCTGTGGTGGTTGAGTAATAGATTCATTTCGGAGTTCCTTAGCTCCAAAAACTGTAGAATGTTTCATTTGTTTTCAATGTTGAATTCGTGACTCCAATAGACCTACAGATATTTACGAATCATTGGAAGAAGTCATGCAATTTGAAAAAGGTATAATTATTTATATTTTGTTCTATTTAATATTAGTTTGTTTATACGTTATTCTAATTATTTACTTTTTATAGATTTGGATGATTTTATAACCACAACAAACAAAAATTGATATTTTCAATGCTGTTTTCTCTCAGGTGACAGTGTTTTTGTTGATTTTTGTCTGTGATTATCCATTTCATTTGTCATTGGTAGTACTAATTCATTTCATTTGTCATTGTCTGTGATTAGCATTCAATTCTCTTTGTCGTTGTTTGAGTTTCATGCAAATTGAAAAGTTTATTTTTGAAACAAATTTTTTTGGATATTTGCTTGAGACTTCATGATTTCCAATTCATAGCATGCTAAGATACTTTTGTTGTATGACAATTTTATAGAATTTATATAAAATTATGTCCAGGATTAGTTGAAGTTTCTAACTTCTTGTAGTTGAAAATTATTCGAAAGCATCTCGTTGGAGGGTATATAAAGGCAGGTGTGAGTGCCAATCGAGCAATGATTGCTGCTTGCTTCATCGAGATATACGGTTACATCGATCTTCACAGTAATATGCCTACCAGTAACCAAGGTCTTAAGAAAGTGGGAAATGATCTTTGTTTAGTGAAAATTGGTGCTGTCATTCTGGATGATGAAATGCAGGTATACAATATATTTTTCTTCAATATTTTAATTCTTCTTTCAATTTTCTCTTCCATAAGTTTCTCTATATTTAATACTTTTAGTTAATGTTATAGATGAGTTTAGATTAACAACTTACAGTGATATAGTGTCTTATTTGGTGTCTTACATCATCACAAAGAAAAAACTGAGCCCAAAAATTAGAAAAACTGAGCCAAAAAATGAATAACCAAATTCAGAAACCAAGAAAAAAACAAAACTGAACTGAAACCAAGGTTGGTTTTCGATGCGATTTTCTGGTGTCATCGGTTTGGTTTCGAGTTTTAAAAGACAAAACTGAATCGACTGCATTCGGTCAAAAATCAAACTAAACTGAACCGAACCAAACTGTTTCCACCCTTAGTAGAATTTTTTGTGTAAAATCTATAATTTTTGAATTTTATATTTTTTGAGTAAATTTTTCACTTTAATTGAGATCCATTTGTTTGTGGTAACTGCATCGTTGTCGCGTGTTGTGAGTTTTTTACCACGTGTGAGGGATTTAGTTAATTGGTCAAAGGATGAATTTCATGTTTCCCTGCCACCCGAAAACTTCTGTAAGTTCGTGTTACCCGTAGTTTGGGTTTTAGATCGTTTGGATTTTCTTTCGGATTAGAATTGTTAGGATCGATTTATATCATGTATATAATATTATATATTATATATATTAGATAAATTAATAAATTTTTTTTATTTAATTCCAAGGAAGACCTTCCTTCCATCTTGGTGCCACGAGGAAGGAGAGTGGATGAGAGAGAACCAAGTGGCGTGTGGGGGGTTTCCATTGCTAGGATTGTGTTTGTGGCATCCTGATCTCTAATTTTTGTAAAGAAACTTCACAGGTACGTCGATTTCTAATCTATCTTTTCCGTTTGAAGTTTTCATTTTGTATTGGTTTCAGATTTGAGATTGGAAATTCAAATTCTTTGGTTGTTTCTATGTTGTTGTTGTGGATTTAAAGTTTAGGCAGAAGTTTGAGCTGATTCTGAGATATAATCGGTGAAAGGGACGGGGTTTCCTCCCGATTTTGCACTGGAAATGTTGTCCCCAGTAGATGGGCACTATGGGTCTGTTCGACCCATGCCGTGTTTTGGAACACTTTGGGGGACGTCGGATGTCCCAAGTGTTTGCACTGTAGTGCAGGGTTAGACGTCCGTGGGGGTATAAACGTCTGCGTGGGGCATCCATGGAAACATGGGACGTCAACGGAGGGTGTCTGCACTTGAGCCGGTTGTTCGCTATATGGTCTGGATGACCACATCAACCATTTTTGGGTCCAATGTTGTAGCTCAGCGCTACGTGCCTTGACGAAATTCGTGACCATGATTTTTTTCCTTTCCAATTTGGGTTTCTGCGTTGTCTCTATTGACCGCAGGATGATTCGTCAATTGTTGCTTGGTCTCGATTAACTATTGATGTGTCCTGTTGACTGTTTTTTAGTCTTGGATGACGTTGGCGTTTCTTATCGAGTCTGAGTGGTCCTGATTGACCGTAGTCGTACTTTGTGAACCGCAGTTGTGTCTTTTTATTGGTGCTTGTTTTCCGTTTGGTCATAGTTTAGTTTCATCAACTGTTGTGATGTTTGGGTTGGTCGTAGTGGCATCTCGTCAACCGCAATTGTGTCTTGTCGACTGACAGGTCTTTTAGGTTGACTGTTGATGTGCCTGGTCGACCGTTGTTATGTCTAGGTCGACCGTTGTTATGTCTTGATGAACCACACAGTGTGATTTCGTATGGTTTGATTTTAGTGATCTTCACTTTGTTTCCTCAACTATGTCTTAATTTCGTTCGGTGTCACTTCATGGTTCGATGGGAGGGTGTTTTTCGTTTCACGATTTGAGCTGGCAGATCTTGTGTTAGTTCTTTCGGTTTGATTTTGAATCTCGGTTTAGGAGTCGTTATGTCCCCAGTGTTGATTTAGGGTTTTGACTTCAGTTAGTTTTAGGTTTTGACAACACCTCTAGGTTTGGTGCCTGTTTTCGATGGTGCATACGGCTGGTCGACTAGGGCTTTTGTTGTCACGAGGTAGGGATTTTTATACTATACTGCATTGTTAATGTTTTTCAAACTATTATTTTGTGGGTTGCCACATATGAAAACCTGACGAGGCTTGGTTGCCAACACATCTATTTTTACTTATATGTACACTGTTTTACGTGTTTACCTTATGCGTGCATGGTACTTCATTTCATTTGACTTATATGCATCATAGATATTGGACAAACCTCTATTGCTTTGGGTTGTATTGGGTTTCCACAACCAAAACAAAGGGATGCAGTTGTCCCTGAACACCTTCTGCAGCGTGAAGATTGTTTTATTTATTCATGAAAATGGGTAATAAGGCATTGATAACGTGTCCTTGGTTTTTGAATCCATAAAGTAATTGAGTAATAGGTCGATGATGACGCGCTCCTTGAGTTTCGAATCTCTAAACCTAATCAAGATATTTAGCCATTTCTATTGATTTTATAGGTTGTGTCATTGTTTTGTTTTCGGACGATGACAACCCTTAGTTGTTGATTTTACAGGTTATGTTATTGCTTGGATTTTAGATCGTCGGTAGCCCTTGAATGTTGATTTCACGGTTTGTGTCGCTACTAGGTCTTCGGATCGCTGGTAACCCTTTGTTTTTTATTTATTAGTGGTGTCACTGCCTAGTTTTCAGATCGTCGACCACTCACGTGACCATGTCGGGTCTTCGAATCACCGTCACTCTTATTCTTTTTGTTTCATGAGGTGTTGCCTTTTTGTGATAGTGTGCCAAAGGGGTTTTTGTGTGACACTCCTTTTTCACTAAGACTATTTTTTAGTGGAAGGCGACATTTGCCTATTTTTTATTATAGCTGTCTATGTATACAACAAGATTTTGATCATTGCCGCATCGATGGCTCATTGAGCTTGTTTTGTTAAAATGGGAAAAATAGATTTTTAAATGATTTTAAATCTATGCATGACACTTCATTGATCATGGTTTTGAAATGAAAGATAAATCAGTTTTCTCATGCATTGCATATAGTATAAATTTTTTTATTGAATTAGTCACTAACCCCAACGACCCCCTCCTTCCCAGTTTTCTAACTGTGAATTTTGTGAGTTTGAAAGTTTCTAATGCTTTTCGAGTGGTTTTTAGTGTATTTTTAGAATAACAGGTATTATACATAAATTAGAATTAAAGCATAATTAAAAATGACGAAAAATTGTGAAAATGAAGAAAAACTAGCGCAACCGCGGTTAGAGGAGCGCACCAGCGCTCAAGAATATGAAATATTAGTGCAAAACAATAGTTGAGTGCTCTCATTGGGCACAATTGCGCTCGCTAAGGGGGAGTCGAATGTAGTAGCTCAGCACTACTACGCTCCTAGAGGACATTATTGCAGTCAATTGAATGAGTTTAGGAAGCAGAAGTTAAGCGCTATTGAGCTCATTTTGAGCGCTTAGTGATTTTTGTGCGCAACACAGCTGCATTCGTAAGTGGGCGCAGTTGTGGTGCAGTGGGAAAATTAAGGTTAATGGGCCGTTTTAATGACGATTTATAAATACAACACACACCAGACAAAGAAGAGAGGCTTCAGACTCAAGAATTTGATAGAGAATGGAAATTTTGATGATCGATTATTGATGATTTTTTAGAAGACTTCAATGATATTTGATGGATTATCGAGAGAGAGGGCTATAACTAGTTTTTATGTCTCTTTATCTATTATTTCTTTCTGTTGTTGTTTATTTTCCTCTTGCTATCATGAGCTAATTTTCTGTTCTAAGATTACAATTTGAACTCACATGAAACCTAATTAAATTTTTATCTTTTTCATTATATTGATTCATATTGAGTCTGTTTATTTTGTTTGGTGCTATTGTTAATCTAATTATTTGACCAATGTTAGGTTAATTTTTGTTAGCTTAGTTTGAATTAAGCTTAGTTGTTTTGATGATGTATGATTTAATTATATTTAAGTTATTTATAAATGAAAAATATAATTTTTAATGAGTATATTATTGATTTTCATTGAAAATACTCTCGGAAGTTGATATTTAAGTGTGCTAACATGTTTGTTTAAATATTTGTAGTTAATGTTTAAATTTTTGGGGGTCCACAAGCTTCAATTGAAGGAAAATACGAAGTGACGATCGACTAAGACAAAATGGTGGTCGACCGAGAAGATTACAGAGTGTTTGAGTTTTTTCAAATTACAAAAAGTGGTCGACTAGGAGAAGTCGTGGTTGACGGCAACAATTACAAATAGAGCATGAAATTTTGAAGAACACAAAGTGGTCAACCATAGCAGGAAGTGGTTGACCAAGAAAATGATAGCGAGCTTTGAAATTTCTAAAGTGCAATACGAGGTTGACCAAGAAGAGTCATAGTTGACATGACAAATTACAAAGAGTTGTTTTGAGGTGCAGAATGCGGTCGACCAGGATAAGTTGCGGTCGATCGGCAGAATGACAGAAATGAATGTTTTTCTTAATCGTGTTGAAGTGGTCAACAGAAGAAAGCATAGGTCGACCGGTGTGGTAGACCAAAACATGACTTGGTAGACCAAATGCTCACAGAAAACTTGTAATGGTTAGGAAGCGATCGACCGAGACGCAGATTCCTGAAGTAATCTATAAACAAAAGAGAGGTCCACCGGGAGGTTTACCGAATAAGTTATCTACAATGAAGTGTTGCAAAATTTTCTGTTGTATTCTGAGTCTTCACTTGCATGCATAAGAATCTAATCTCTCATTGTATACACTTGAGTTGTCTTTAGTGAGAGTAAGGTGTTTTTTGTATTAAACATTTCAAAAACCCACCATTTGTTTCTTGGTGATCGATTTGTGGGTGACAAAGAAGTCTTTGTAGTGTTAGATTGACATCCGAAAGTTCAATCAACTGTAACCAAGAAGGTTGAAGTAAAAAAATTTTCAAGGAGGAGCCTTGAACCGTGGACGTAAGCGTGTTTGGCCGAACCGCGTTACCAAAATTTGTTTGTACTTCTTCTGTTAGATTATTTAATTATAATCTATGTAAATATGGTCCATGTTGATTAATGTTGCATTGACTTAATATTAATGTGCTTAATGTGATGGTTGTTAAGCATTAAAGACATTAAGTTAATTGGGTTTTAATTCCCCCACCTTAACCTTATTAAATGTGTATAACGTATAGTTTGAAGAGATATGATTGAAAAGGCATGAATAAAAAGACATGTATGGAAAGGTGTCTTTTGTAAAGGTGTCTTCTTCAATCACCTAAGGGGAGCGAAATGACAGCATTCATTCGAACAATTCTTCTTCCTTCTCTCTCGAAAATCCTCTCAACAAGAAAGGCATTTTACACTTCATTTTTGCATCATCTGGAGAGACGACTTAAAGGAAAGGTCTTAAGGCTGATAAACAGAACTCAACATCATCTACAAAATCAGTTTATATCATGGACCAAGGTTGGTATCTCGTTTAAACTCGAATGGTTAAATCAAACACGTTGTATGTGACTTAAAGTATTGCAAGCATGTATAGTAAATAAAAAATGGGATTAAAGTCTGCAAGTTAAATGAAATATGCTACAGCTTCACCCTTATCTCTTACATTACTTGTTTAATTGTGCGTGTAATTTAGTAGTCATTAAACTCACATAAAAATCACTTAGAGATATCCAACAAATAAAATTTATTTAATCACACAAAAAGGTTAAGAAGCCTAATTCACACTCCTCTTAAACTAATTTTGATCCTACAATTGGTATCATAGCAAAGTTTCAAACTTTAATGTGATTATTAATAGAATTTTTATTGATAAAATCTCTATGGCCTTTAATATGAATAATGTGCATGGTGAAGGACAATCTATTTCTAGGCCCTATTTCTTTGATAGTAGTGATTATACTTATTGAAAATTTAGAATGAGGAAATGTGTTCAATCCATGGATTATAACTTATGGTATATTATTGAAAATAGACCTTATGTACCCGTTAAACTAAAAAATGGTATGAATATCCTGAAATTATCTTTTGAATATGATAAAAAAGATAAATGTAAACTGAGTATGAATGCTAAGGTATTGAATATATTATACTGTGCATTAAATAAAGATGATTGCAATAAGGTGCAAATGTGATGACTCAGCTATTCATTACCTTTTTAAAAATGCGTGAAATTTAAAATTTTTTTAAAACGACTGAAATCTTTGTTAAATCCTTTTAATTGAAAATAAGAGTTCTCTTCTTATAACTGGACCGTCAAAATCTCTTTTCTTTGACTCGTTACTAAAATCGTTATAAATAGTAGAAAATTATAGTTATAAAAATCTTCTCAAAACATAGTAGAAGTGTAAATAACTCCGTTAAGAAATATTAAATAGTATAAGACTGATTGATAAAATCCTTTTTATTTAAAAACGTAGTGGAAACATAATTAATTCTTTCAAAGAAAATTAATAAAATGTTACTTTACGTTTTACAAACTTGTTCCCCTTACATTAGTTAGTCTGACCATCCGCAAGTCTCGTCCGTGCAAATCCTTCATCAGCTGCTCCTAAATCTGTTCGTCATTTTCTCTCATACTTGTACCTACATGGTAAGGAGTAACCTATGAGCCTAAGGCTCAGTAAGTGATAATACCTAACATCCTACATGCTTATGCTGTGCTCTTTAAAAAGATATTATGCAGTTTATGTTCTTATTTTTTCTTATGTTCTTATCTTTTACGTTTTAGTCATCGTTATATTTCTATTTTCTATTCGTGACCTTTGGTATAGCAGCAATGACATAGTCCGAAAGCCTGCTAACCATTGGCCGTTCTTTTCATCTTTTACTTATGATATAGTAGCAATGACATAGTCCAAAAGTCTGCTAATCATTGGCCATTATGTCCTAGCATAGTCCAGGGACTGTCCTGGCATAGTCCAAGGACAATGCAACAAATACGAGCAGCAATGACATAGTCCGAAAGCTAGCTAGCGACGATGACATAGTCCGAAAGCTCGCTAGCGGTCGTGCCCACGAAGGGCTTAAAAGGCCTTACATTATATCGTTGCCTTTTCTTTACTTTACTTTTCATTATTTATTAATTCTTTTGCTTTACTTTTTATTGTTCATTATTCGTTCATTATCTGTTTCTAAAATCGTGCATAAAATTTATTTTCGTATGCTTTTGAAAATCGTGATGCATGATGCTTGTGAATGCATACAAGTTCTGAAAGCATAAATAAACATTCAACATGAGATTCACAAAACATGTTATAAGTACTGTAGACATGCTGTAAAAGCAGTAAACAACGAAACGTGCTATTAAAAACTGTAGACATGCTATAAAATAATCAACAACGAAGCATGCTATTAAAAACTGTAAACATGCTAGGAAAACGGTAAGCAACGAAACATGCATATCTTATTCTTGCGATGTAGGGTCCGAAAACCAAATCACACACGTATCACTTACTTCAATTGCTTAAAGCGTTCAACACTTAATGCTATATTTCGTCTTTTTAGTACTTTCACAATTCGAAGCATTTATTCATTAAAAAAAATCAATTAATCTACTTATTAATCTCAACGTCTTTTACATTCTAATTCCTTATACGTTACTTACTAGAATCTCCTAGTTGAAACTGTTTCATTAATTACTGCTTAACTTACTAATTAATCTCAATAGTTAGCTTAATTACTTAACAGTTTCAACAACCAAACACAATTCATTAGTTCAACTCACTAAACCTCATTCTCCACATTTTTCATCACTTCCCTGTTTATTCAAGTCAACTACAACAATTAATACCACATAGGCATCCATACCACTAATCCAAATTCAATAATCAATTAAAAGTCTCAACCCTTCAGCAGTTTGTAACCGCCACAACATACAACTAGCAGTACGTGACTGTAATTAACAGAGCATATTTTCCTCTTAACAATTTATTCTAATTTGACAAAAACAACATTCAATATGGCAGTTCAAACCAACAGAGCCTAACCGATCGTAACCTGGCAGATAAACAATCATCAATGATTCCAATTAAATCAACAGGGAGTATATTCAAGCCTCAACAGAGTATAACACACCATATTATTGACATCCTCACTTTTTTATCTTTCACTTATAACTTCCATAAATCCCATAAAATCCATAACAACATCTAACAAAGCATACATCCATCAAAGAACCAAGGAGTAGAAACCAACCTAGGCAATTCCAACAACAGGGCAATAACATCCAACCAAATAAAACATTCCAATGGAATATTTATCCAACTACTAAGAATAAACATTGAAGCTGAATGTACAGAGGCAATCCCCAGCATACAAATCCCAAAAATCCAAATTGACAGGGCATAAATATTCTCCCTTTGTATATTCCTATAATAAAAAGAATATACACCCAACAATATCTCTCAACCAAACATGACAGGGCAGAAAATCTAGGGAAGAAATTTTTACCTGCAACAATTATCAACACTCGGCCATCAGTTCCAGAGAGCATTCGGTTCACCCAGAGAGCTCTTAACTCTTTTCTCCTTTTCTCTCCTCTGTTTCACTGCATTTCTACTCCCCCACGAGGCACACCGTGCCATGCCCTGCCATACACGCCATGCATTGTATTCTCCATACTCAAGCATGCCCTTCGCACGCCGAGTTGTAGGTTTCCAATGCAAGGACGATAGGTTCGAACTGCAAGAGGCCTTCGACCGGTCCAGCCCGAACCGCCATCTCCCGCCTCTGTGAGAATCATCCCTGCCAATTGCGAATCGCCTCAACAATCACTCCCTACCAACGCCCAATCAACAGAATGTAAAGGAGGAGGAAAAAATCGATTGAGCTTACCTCAACAACCTCGCCCGAAGCCAGAAATCGTCGCCGGCAGAAACTTTGATCTCGAGTCCTAGCCGAGACTCGCCACTCTGTTTCATCAGCAGCCGCCCGCCCGGACATCGCCGTCGATGGAAATCGTCCCGATGCTCCTGACGCGTCCTTTGCCCGAGCGCTCTCCCGCTTCGTCGCACTCTCTCTCTCGATCTCTCACTCTTGGATCAGCATCAAATGGCCGAAGGCCAATTGATTTGCTTCCCCCCCTCATCTAATTGATTCTAAACCGAACCGACCAAAGCCATACAATTTGAACCGGACCAAACCAACAAAATCTGAACCGGTTCACTCTATCAAACCTCCATTTTAATTTCCTTTAATCCAATCCTTCACTTAATATCTAATTAATCTCCAATTAATCACTCTCTAACATTTTAATCCCAACTAACCTAATAAATCTCATTTTATTCTTGTTAATTTAACTAAAAACCGTGCCACTTAATTGTTTCCAGACCGAGTTGAACCAAACTGGTTCAATCCATATTTCTCCCATTTAAATTATAATTCCATTTAATTATCCAATATAATACTCCCCTCAATTAATACAAATTATCATCAAATGAATTCTCATAATTTGAAATATTACGAATACGTCCTTGGTAATACTCTGATAATTATTCAATTAATCCAAAAATCTCCAATTTCTTTCCAATTACCCTTATTAAATTCTGATATAAAAATCAGGGTATTACAGCAAACATATGACAATGCACATGAAATTTGGAAATTACTTGAGGTTACACACGAGGGCACCAATTAAGTTAAACAATAGTTGATTAGAAAAATTCTCTGGTGCCTCCCAAGTTCATGGTAATCAAAGGTAATGACTATTCAAAAAGCACATGACCTCAAAGCCTTTAAAATAGAGGAGCTCATTGGATCACTCATGTGACATGAGATCACAATGAAGGCCAAGGGAAGAAGGAGCAAAAGGAGAGAGAAGCTTCCAAGAAGAAGGACATTGCTCTCAAGGCCATCTTTAACAAATAAGTAGAATCTGAGAAAGAAGATGAATATAAAGAAATAGCTTTAATGACACGGAAATTCAACAAATTTGTTTAACAAAGAAAGTAGCAAGAGAAAAGGAATTTCAAAGGAGAATGGTCTAAAAAGGAGAAAGAGATCATATACTTTAAATGTGGAAAACTTGGACACATCAAAGTCGATTGCTCACAAGTAAATAAGATACCAAAAGCCTTTAAGAAGAAAGTGTTGAAGGCAACATGGGATGATAGATGACAAATATGTGCTTCATGGCTAAGGAGAATGAGGTACATGACTCCTTTATTGATTTAGATGATAATCTGTACTATAATGGTTTGATAGATGCCTTTGATGAACTATTTGAACAATTTAACATACTCAAATCTAAGTATAAATTGTTAAAAAAGGAAAATGAAAACTTGGTGAAAAAGCATGTCAATGTGGTTCACTCATTCGAAAAAGTAGTTTGTGATTTAAAAAACAAAAATGATGATTTGAATACTGTAGTGCTAAAATTTTCAAATGGCAGCAAGAATTTAAATATGCTTCTAGGGCAACAAACGGTCACATTTGATAAAGCTAGAATTGGATATGAACCATTTCAAAACAAAAAGGTTTATAAATTTTTTTTTGTTAGTCCATCCACTTATTATGCATGTAACTCGATAGGTCATAAATCTTTTTATTGTCCTTTGAAATCGAAGGATAGAAAGATAACTTCTAAATTAGTATGAGCTCCTAAAGAAACCAAGACATTGAACTAAAAAGATTTGGGTACCTAAGAAATTGAACTAATTCTTGCTTGTAGGTTGGAGACTTTTCCGTAAATAATGAATGGTACTTGGATAGTGGATTTTCAAGACACATGACGGGAGACTCCTCAAAATTTTACCTACATCTTCAAGAAGAAAGGTAATGTGACTTTTGTAGGTAATGAAAATGGTAAATTGTTGGAATTGAAAACATAGGTAACTCTTTAAATCCTATAATTGAGAACGTACTTCTAATTGAAGGGTTGGAGTATAATCTATTGAGCATAAGTCAATTGTGTTATAAGGGATATAGAGGTATATTTAAGTCCAAAATTTGCATGATAAAAGAGAGTTCAAGTAGAAAAATTTTATTTATTGGGTATAGAAGTGAAAAGTCTACACGATTGATATGAAAAATGTATCGTGCTTTGATGAAAAATGTTTTATTGCAAATACTTCCCTTAATTGTTGGTCTTGACATATAAGATTAGAACATGCAATAATGGATACCTTAATTAAGATATCTAGAAACAGGTCAATTAGGTTTATTTTTTATTTTTCGTTTGATTAAGATTCTAATTGTTTATTATCTCAAATTAATTAACTTTATCTCATAATTAGTTTTGATAAGTCAAATAAATAAGCAATAAAAATAAAAATATGTAAGACAAGAGAGTGCAAATAATTTGTTAACATAGTTAAACCAATGTGGCTTATGTCCATGCTCCAAGGCTCCTCCTTGAAAATTTCTTCCACTATAACAATTTTGGTTATAACTAATTGAATTTTCGAGTGTCAATCAAACCTTACACTGATTTTTCATGGGCATTACTATTTAATTGTTACAAAACTATGTATGTAGAAGTTTGAAGGTTAAGAAACGATAACCTAATTTTTACAAATGACAATATCAAGTTAAGCAGTGAGAGGAATTAGGTATTTAGCTCAAGTTTGAAGGGTTAAAAACTCAAATGAAATTAGCAGCACTTCCTCGTAGATATTGCACTTGGTGAGTTGCACAGTAGAGATTTATTAGATTTCTTCTATTTATAAGCGCCTTCAATTGCTTGGACTCTAGTCGACCATCTATACAAATTGGTTGACCCTTTCACGATCGTTGTGTGATTTTTGAATAGGTCTTGTCAACCACTAGTAACTTTAGGCTTACTGTCCCGTTGACCACCCATACTCCCTGGTAGACCTCTTTAGCATATTTTAGAATTTGATGCTCTTAGAGATTTTCAAAATGACCTCACTTTCTTTCTGGTCAACTTATGCAAGGTCTAATTGACCTCTTCTACAAATTTTCAAAACTTCGTTGCTCTTGGGAATTTTTTAGGATGACACCTCAGTTCAAATAGGTCAACCGCATTGGTCGACTTATGTAGGGTCGGGTTGATCTCTTCAGCAAATTTTTAAATATTCGTATATATTTGGTATGAAAATGATTAAGGGATCAATTAGGTTTCTTAAATATTTTGTGTTTAAGATTCTAATAGTTTGTTATCTCAAATTAATTAACTTTATCTTTTGATTAGTTTTGCTAAGTCAAATAAATAATGAATAACAATAAAAATATGTAAGAGAGTAATAGATGAGAGTATAAACAATTTGTTAACGCAGTTTGGCCAATCTACCCTACGTCCACGCTCCACGGCTCCTCATTGAAAATTCATTCCACTATAAAAATTTCAGTTATAATTGATTGAATTTTCAAGTGTTAATCAAACCTTACACCAACTCTTCATGAGTGTCACCTTTTAAGTTATAATTGATTGCTTCTATTTATAAGCGACTTTAAGTGTTTGGAGTCCGGTAGACCACCTATACAAATTGGTTAACCTCTTCACGATTGTTGTGTGATTTTTGAATAGATCTCGTCGACCACCGATAACTTTAGATCTATTGCCCTAGTTGACCATCCATACTTCCTAGTCGACCTCTTCAGCATATTTCATAATTTGATACTCTCGGAAGTTTTCAAGACAACCTCACTTTCTGTCTGGTCAACATCACCGGTCAACTTATACAAGGTCTAATTGACCTTTTTAGCAGATCTTCAAAAATTCGTTGTTCTCAAGATTTTTTTTAGGATGACCCCTTCGTTAATATAGGTCAACTACAGTGATCGACCTATGCAGGGTCAGGTCGATCTCTTCAGCAAATTTTCAAATATTTGTATATATTTGATGTGCAAAGGATTGAGGCTTGCATTTGCTTAGCAAAAGAACAATGACTTGATTGGGACTGGACAACAGACTAGCCTGATCGTAGGCTTGAGAACTTGGATGGGTCTAGGCCGAGAGCTAGATATTTAACACAACCTAGTGTGCACTGGTAATGAGCTTAGTATAAGGCTTATGTTGAGCCTATTCAGCAAATGAACCTATTTAGAACTAAGATTGGCTTGACATTAGACCAAGGATTGTATTTGGACTAAGCCACAGACTAGGCTAATCATAGGCCTAGAACTAGGCTTGGCCTGGGCCACGGTGTGTTTTGATGTCTAAGTGTTATAGTCTATTATGTGAAAGTAATGACGATCTAAGTAGATGTGACAAACGAGTTAGTCGAGTCGAGCCTGAAAAAGTCTGGCTCACTAAGCCTAGTGAGTTAAATGAGCCTAGTGTAACGAGTCTAACGAGCTGAACCTAATGAGCTTGCCCAAAATTTTTTTCAATCTGAGTTAGTTTGCGAGCCACAAGTTAAACGAGCCGATCCGAGTTGTAAATGAGTCTAACGAGCCAAGCTTGACGAGCAGAGCATACATAAATGTTTCCAATTTATATCAATATAATGTACATTTTTTAAAAAATTTAGTTATTGAAATTATAATAATAATTTATTATTATAATGTCAAAATATAATAGTTAGTAATTTAATTAACAAAATTATTTTATTAATATATAAAATGACATGTATTTAAAAAAAAAATTATTTGAGAAGATTCAATAAAAAAGTATATATCATAAATATCATTGCAAATATTTAACATTGCATATTGGTGATGAAAAGCTACAAGTTAGGAAGTAAGAAATTAAGAGATTGAAAGAAATTTTGATGAAAAAAAATAAAGGAAAAATATGGTATTTATAGAAGAAATAAAGAGGAGGAAGGAAAGAGTGAGAGAAAAAGAGAGAGAGAGAGAGAGAAAAGAAATGGGGTGGCGGGGGATGGCAACACTCATATGAACATGTTCTTTTTTATTAGTATTTTGGTTGCATGAACCTTGTAACATTTCTTGATTTTCCATCAAACACAATACATCCAATAGACACATATGACGTAGTTATAATTAGTGTTTCCAACAATACTCGAGAAACAATATAAGCAAAAACTATTGACTAAAAAGATATGCAAATATCATAGTTTGCTGAATTTTATATTTCAATGACTAATTTTGAGTTAATTAGTCTAGTTAATAATGAAATTTATCTAAAATAACTAGGTAGAGAATAAAAAAGCTCATTTGGAGTGATGAGTCTTGGTTGAACAACTTACTTCCTTCGATTAAACTTTCATTCTGATATTTATACAAACATGTGGAGTGCATTTGAAGGTAGAGGTGACAAATAAGCCGGCCGAACCGAGTTTAAAATAGTTTGGATCATCAAGCCTAGCAAGTTAAATGAGCCAATCTTAATGAGTTTAGTGAGTTCAGCGAGCCACGCCTAATGAGCCTGCCTAAAAATATTTCAACCGAGCTAGCTCAAGAGTCACGCGTTAAATGAGTCGAGTCAGGATCGACCTGCTACAGTACCCCCTGCACGTTTACCATCTCTAGATCCAAGTGAGGGTTTGATCCCATATCACTGGGGGTGCAAAATCTCATATTGTTTGAGAGAGTGAAAATTGCATAGTTTATAAGTAAGATTCTTCTCCCTATCTAGTACAACGTGTTTTTTTGGATTGATACCAAAAACAAAACCGTTTGGGCTTTGGTCCAAAATTGACAATATTATATTAGGAGGACTAGCGACGTTACAAATGATATTAGAGTCAAAGCTCAATCGGAAGTGTGGTCGACGAGAACATTGCACTCCCAAGGAGGAGATTATAGCAGCTCGCCCTGTGAAGACAAAAATAACCTAAGTGAGGGTCCGATCCATACTATTGGAGGTGCAAAATCTCATATCGCTTGAGAGTGTAAAATGTATGATTTATAAGTAGAGTTTTTCTCCCTATCTAGCATAATGCGTTTTGGGCTAATTGCAAAAATAAAACTATATAGATTTCAGCCAAAAGTGGATAATATTGTATTAGAAAGATTGACGGTGTTACAATAAGTTGGGTAAAGGATTGAGTTGGGCTAGATTGGCTTGACACCATAACAACGACTAGACTAAGCAACAAACTAGCTTGATCTTTTATGTTTGGAATTTTTCTGTTTCTATGAAACGTGATTGATTGGATTAGGCTTCTGCTGCTGTATCTATTGCGCAAGTAGGTTGAACTGTTGAAGCTGGGAAAATAGAGATGAATGAATGAAGGAATGTTCGTTTTCATGGAGAATGTGCGCACTAATTGTACGATGAAATGCCAAACTGAATTCTTTAGGTAGTAGAAACTATAGCTCAAGTCTTTTTTGTTTCTTGTGAGTTGCTGAAATTGCCGTATGAAGCATTTCATATTTGGAGAGGGTTATCAGGCTTTAAAGCTGTAAAACTGTGCTTATGATCAAACCGGGTAAAAATTGAGCCCAAACTAGATAAAAACTGAGCCCAAATTGGATAAAAATAAAGTTCAAATTGGCCCAAATAAAAAATCGAAACTAAAACCAAACTTAAATCAAATTGACAACCAAAGTTTGGTTTTTGTTTGGTTTTTCAGTTTAATTGGTTCAGTTTTGATTCTCCCTTTCCAAAACTGAGGCGAGTTGGTTCGATTCTAATTTGGCTTTAAATAGAACCAAATCGAATCGATTTCACCCTTACCACGTATTATCGTAATCATAGACCTGAAAATGGGCTTAACTTGAGCCATGAGTACAAAGCCGATTAATGGTAATGGGTGGGGGCCTAGGGGCCTAGATCGACCCTAAAGCCTCGGCTTGCATGTGACTCTATGGCTGGCTTCTGGGCCTGGATTGGATTAGGTGCGTGGCTACGCGCGTGACGTTTCATGGGCTTGGAAGTGTTCATTGCTTGGAATTCGGGTCCAAAGGTGGTCGATTTATGCACAATACCTTGAAGCTCGAGATCCTTCGGAAAGTCTATTTCCCAGCCCAATCACTTCCTTATTACGTGATTGCTCTCAACACGTTGTCTATTTCTTCCACATTTTCAACCCACTCTTCGATTTTTACTTAAAAATGGAGTTTGCAGCTGGGGAGATGGAATTTGTCATGCTTGGGAGTTGCTTCAGCCATGAAAATCTCTTCAAGACAGAAAATGAAACTCAAAATGCAGTTCTATTGCAATATAGGAGCCCAATCCATACCTAAATACTGAAAGAAAAAGAGAAGAAAAACAGAGATGAAGGTGAAGAAGCTTAAGAGGAACAAGAGAGGAAACGGGGAATCCAGAGAGAGTGAGAGAGAGAGAGGGCGGTGGAGAGTCTGTTCTTCCTAACTCAATAAAATATTGCCAGAACTGTTGTCCACAAAATGGAAAGATGAAAGATGGAACAAACGTTTGATTTGGTTTGGTCTAAAAGGGATTAAACTTAAGAAAATCAAGTTTAAGATTTCTTTTTAGGTGTATGATAATAAAACCAGGCGAGAAAAGAACTTCTTGAGCGGGACAGCTAGCTGTTCATCATGCCTACTACTGCAAACATTCTTCACTTACAATCAAATGCAACATCGTCTTTTGTATACATCGGGCAAAAAGATGGTCATTTTATAATAAAGCCTAAATCTTTTAAAGCTATGAACATGACGCCAATGCCAGAAAAGAACAACCACACAGAGAGAAGAGAACCTTTAAATGCGGCGGAGGATGAGATTAGCCTTTGATTTTGGCGATTATGAAACAAACAAGTAGAAAAGAAATGAGCAAATTCATTTTCTTTCTTGTTTGTTTATTGGTTCGATGTCCCTGACAAGTCCAACTATCTGCTGCATGCTCGGCCGCTTTGCCGGGAAATCTGCCGTGCAAAGATATCCAATCTTAAGAGCCTCTTCCATTTGCTCGTCCTGACCAGTATATCGTATTTTTGGATCGATTGCTTTCAACCCTTGATTTTTCCTCACTAGTCCTCTAACCCATGTCACTAAATTTGCTTCTTTCTCTTCAGGATAATCATCTCCAACTGGCTTTTTACCAGTAAGTAGCTCGAACAAGACCACTCCGAAGCAATATACATCGGATTTTGGCGTTGGAGAGTCATTTTCAAGCAGCAAAAATTCTGGTGGGGTATAACCTGGTGATCCACGAGAGATTTCCTCTACCAAACCATTTCCAAAAACTTTGGCTAATCCAAAATCTGACAATCTTGGCTCCAAGTTATAGTCAAGATAAACACTACTGGCCTTAATGTCCCTATGAATAATTGGAGGTGAGCAGCCATGGTGGAGAAATGCCAGAGCTCGGGCAGTGCCAAGGGCAATTTTGTGGCGAAATCTCCATGTTGTTAACGAGCCTTCAGAGCCAACATTTTCAATCCCATTATTGTCTTCTTCCCAGGTATCTAAGCTCCAATCTTCTGTAGTTTGAAGACCAAGTGGCAAATCATGAAGCAAATTTTGCAAAGTCCCATTCTCCATGTAATCATAAATGGCAATTCTTTGATCTCCAGCAAGGCAATATCCCGTCAATGGCACAAGATTTGGGTGTTTAATCCGACCAAGATTCTCAAACTCCTTTGCAGCCTCTTCATCTGTCAGTGTAGAACCAAGGACCAAAACTTTAACAGCAACATGTATGCCACCGGGGAGAAATCCTCGATATACAGGCCCAAACTTTCCTTCAGCTAAGAGGGTTCCTCTGTCGAAATTTGACGTTGCAGATAAGAGATCTGCAAATGTAAGATTCGACAATGGCTTCTCGAAAATTACTACTGGAACTAATGTTGCTTGCTTTACATCAGCCACCCATGTTGTCGAATCTGTCTGAAATGAAAAGGGGCCTGAAATATTCTGTTCTTCTTTGTATGAGGGCTGCTTCACAATCCACCTTCTGCTTTTTCTTCTGCAACCATAGGCTAGAAGTAGTAATCCAACAAAAAGGAAAATCATAAAGATGCTCAGAACCAGAGCTAGCTTCAGTGCATCATGTTTATTCTCTTTTCTCTTGATGAGGGTCAGGTTTGCAGCTATTGGACAGCTGTTCGATGACCCGATAAACGCTGCGTGGCGGATTTCCGGAGGAATTTTTAAAGAACAGAAGGTCAAGTTATTGAAAGAGAAGTTGAATTTCTCCATCCAAGATAGTTTTTCTAAAATAAGAAATGGAACTTCTCCCGTCAAGTTGTTGTGTGAAACATCAAGAACTTGGAGGTTCTTTACACTTATTGGCGGAATTCTGCCAGTAAGATGGTTATAGGAAAGATCAAGCGTATTTAAATTCCGTAATTGTGAGATCTCAGCGGGAATTTCATGAATAAGGCTAGTTTTAGACAAATTAAGATACTGTAAACCGAGCATCATTTTGATTTGAGGGATTTCTTGCCGGCTAAATCGATTGTTAGCCAGATTAAGGTGTTTAAGATTATGGGCTTGATTTGAAATATGGAAGATTTCTCCACTGAGTTGATTCTCAGATAAATCTAGATAAACCAAATGAGACCAATTGTAACTAGAATTGAAATGTACCTGAGAAATGTGGCCACAAAACTGGTTTCTGCTCAAGTCTATCACCTCCATTTGCTCGTTGAACACTTTCATGGCCGAACCCATAAACCAGTTACCAGAGATGTTAAGATAAGTCAATGACGTCATCCCCGAGAAATCCGAGTCTCTGCCAATAATTTCATTTCCTGCCAGGTTCAAGCTTTTGAGCTTTGGAAATGCAGACCCAAAACCATCGGGAAGAGACCCGATTAGCTGATTCGACGAGAAGTCGATTAAACTCAGGTACTGGCATGTCAGCAACCCTGAAGGGATGATGTTTTCAAACCTATTCCTATATAATTTTAAAACCTTCAAACTGGTCAGGGAGCTTATACTTGCTGGAATTTGCCCAGAAAAATTGTTTGCAGAAATGTCTAAGGTCTCCAGCAAACCGAAATTCCCAATGTCGTTTCGGAGAGGCCCAGAAATCTGATTATTTGATAGATTGAGGCTCTTGAGTGAGCCTAAACCCCAGAAATCTGCTGAAAAATCAGTGATTTTGTTGTTGCTAAGATCCAGGGATTGTACCTTGCTGAGCTTTCCAATGGTGTTATCAGGAATAGAACCAGCGAGGTCTAAATCAGAGGCAAGAAACTCAATAACATGTTCTGTGCCAGAATCGCAGAAAACTCCTCGCCATGAACAAACTGGAGCTAAGAAATTATAATTTCTGGATGAGGAATTGAAACCCATCTTCTTCAAGAACTCAGAAATGAAAAACCCATCAGTATTCGGCTGTTGACAACTCATCCGGCTGAAGAACAGTGAAAGGACGAGTATGGAACAAAGGAAACCAAAACCCATTTCGAAGGAATAAACAAAAAACTGAAAAATTGAGAACAAATGGCAAATTAAACAAACCCAAAACCCTCAACTATATAATCCGCCCCGAGAACTTCAATATTCTATGCACCTTATCTCATCAATGGCCACGGATCCATTTTCAGACAGTCATTTCTAGCTTCTCCAACTCCCTAAACTACCATTCTCGTTTTTCTCTATATCTGTAAACATGGGGGGACCTCAATGGAAGTACATTGTGAGCCTTTGGACGATAGAAAGAGCATATGAGCTTACGTTGTCTGTCTCTGAAGCATGTCTATGGTAGCAAACAAAACAAATAACTAAAACGAACCAAATTTTGTCTGTGAGTAGAACATGAGAAGCGCTGGTTCTGCTGCAAAACTAAGATTATCAACAATACGTTAAAACTTCGCTTTGTTTAAAGGAGAAAAAAAAAGGAGGATTTCTGGGGAGAGAGAGAGAGAGAGAGAGAGAGAGAGAGAGAGAGAGAAGGCTTGGCAGGAGAAGAGAAAAGCAGGGCAGAGTGGTCTGCAGTTTGGTTTCATAACTGAGAGGGTTTTGATAGAAATGAATCAAACAAGTTGGAGAATTTATCAGAGATTGTTGGTGGAAGTGATGATTCCTTCCATTTCATCATCGTTCATGTCAGTGTTAATCATCATTTTGTTCTACAGAAAAACTCTGTTTAAACTCAATTGCTGTTGGCCTTTTCTTAAGAAGGAAATGAAAATGGCTCCAACCCTCTTTTGAAACTCCATCTACGCAGAATTTTTTAAATACATTTTAATTTTTTTTCCTTCTAACTTAACAAATAATTTTAGGGAAAATGACAAATCAACCATTGTAGTATGATCAATGATAAGTCAACCACTATGGTATTTTTTCTAACAAATTAACCACTGAAGTTTGAAAAAATAAGAAAGGAAACATCAAGTGGGGTTGACTTGTCTCGATTCACGGTCTCACTCCAGTTCGCAGTCTTTGGTAATCACAGAGATCGCGAAAATTCGCGGTCTCAGTCCAGATCGCAAACCACGATTTCAGAGAATCACCGATTTCAGAACGCCGCTTGATTTCAGAGAACTACCGATTTCAGAACGCCGCAAACCACGATTTCAGAGAACCACCGATTTCAGAACCACCAATTTCATAGACCGTGAATGACAAGCTCTCTGGAGTGAGACCGCGATTTTAGAGACCGCAAAATAGTCTCAAAACGTCGCTCGATGTTTGCTTTGTTATTTTTTCGAACTTCAGTGATTAACTTGTTAAAAAAAATACCATAGTGGTTGACTTGTCATTGACCACAAACCACGATGGTTGATTTATCATTTTTCTATAATTTTATGTACAAAAATATTTGGGTAATTAATAAATAAAAGGAAAATTAACACCGCAGACCCTATAGTTCGGCGACCTCGCAATCACGATTTCCGTCCAGGACCGTTGAGTTTAATGCCTCAGTTTTGTCTCTGTCAAGCACTGTCGAACGGAGACGAAGGACGTCAAGTACCGTCCCTCCTGGCAGTTCGAAGAAGAAGGACGATGGCAGGCGGGCGAGGACGATGGCGGATGATGGTGTCCCTCCTGGCGGTTTCGTCTCTGTCAAGCTCATTGGATGTTGGATTGCAGAATGTAGGACCAGGATTGCATCTGGCGTTTCCATAAGGTGATGGATAGACGAATATCCATGGCCATTGGATCGAGCGAGGGAAGTCCCTCATCTAGATCGACGGCCAGGATTGACTCCAAATTAACTGGGTCATGTGCAAGGCACACGCGATTTTAAAATGCGTGAATTCCCTCAATTAAGACGAACGTCCCTCACCTAGAAACGGACGTCTGTTGGCCAATACTACGTCGTTATGCTCTCAATGGACGCCTCTCATCTTTGACGGTGTCGTTTAGGCCATGACGGACGTCCGTCTTAATACGAGGGAAGTCTGTTTCTCTCAGATTTCATTCTCTGAACGCTAAACGACAACGTTTTTCTCTTGACAGACGACGAAAATCTGCCTTATAATCGCGAAGAGCGTCCCTTGCCCTAGATATTACAGAGAGGAAAATGAACTTCCCCCGACAAACTCGAACTTCCGATATCCATCCTCCCGATCGTTGAAGCGAAAAATAGCGCCGAAGGCAGGACAAGTGTTGAAGAAGCGTAAAGTGGCTCCCTCCAAGCCTGCAGGTCCAATCCACGTGTCTGCAGAGCCCTCTGAACCTGGGTTGTTTAGCTCGGCCTCCTCCAAAGAACGGTACGATAATGATAATGTACCCCATGCCATAATTATATCTAGGAAGGTAAATTTCAATTTGTTCGCTGATTTTGGATTGAAGGAAATGTTTGAGCGAATTGGTTTGTATGAATTGTGCACGATGGGAAGTTATTATTGTGAGAGGGCTGTGAAATTGTTTTATGCAAATTTGGAGTTGGACATCTCCAATGACAGTGAGTTGAGGACTTTTCTATATGGGAAATCGATTAGGATAACTCTTAATCAGTTGAATGAGCTTATTGAATGCTTCACGGAGGAGCCGTTGGAGGAGTATTTCAATGTATCGAAGGACCCTGAATTTGTAAAACACGGAGAATATCTGGCATTGCTAAGGCGATTGGTTCGCAATCCTACAACTATTGAATCTTTCTTCTGGCCCAAATCAAAAGACCTCAATGCTAAAGCAAGAGTCATCCATCACATGATCACCTACACAGTTGTGCCTCGTGATGGACATAGAGACCTTGTCATCTGCATGGATCTCTACGTGATGGAGAAGCTCTACAATAGGAAGAGGTGCAATTATGCATCAAATGAAGGTAAGCCTGAATAGTGCAAGGAACAATCTCTCTTATAATTGGCTCATTCAGAGCATTGTTGACAGCAGCGGGTTGATTGTCCCTCCCATGGAGCAACGAACCAATGAAAAACCACTTGACGTGTACAATCAAGTGACATTGGCTCAGAGAGGAGTGGGTATTCAAAGGAGAGGTGGTAGCTGCACCTCCTCCTTCCACGTCAGCTGCATCTCCGCTAGACAAAAAGCGGTATGTTTTTCCACCCTGTGCTTTGAATGAAGTGACAAACTAATTTGGCCTCCCAATTGCAGCCAACACCGCATATTTCAAGTCTCTCACCCTTTAGGGTGGTCGGCAATTGCCAAGTGTCCGCAGCAGAGCTTCTATCTCCACGAGCCGCACAAACTGGAGGACCTTTACGAGGAGACCACTCATGTCGAGATGAGTTTCAACTTGCAGTTCAAGGTCATCGATATCCGGGACAAGGTGCTTTCCCTTTTAGAAGATGCCCCAGCTATAGAAGAGGCAACAACTATAGAACAGACACCAGCTATAAAAGAGGCACCATTTGTAACATATTCAAGAATTGCAAGAGGTGCAAGAGGTGCAAGAATCGCAAGAACATTAAATAAGTGGCTCAATTGAAATTTCTTTTTAAAGTTTTTTGGAAGTTTATTGGTTTTGAAACTTTAGAAAGTTTTTTTAAAATTTGTTGTTGTATTTTTGCTCTTTGGTTTTTTCTTGTGCAAATTGGTTGTTGGTTTTAGGCGAGGGATTCCCCAAATAGGTTGAGGGTCGTCCTTGGTCGGCGAGGGACGTCCGTTATGCTACGAGGGACGTCCATTATACCGATAAGGCAGAATCAAATCGAATGAGGGACGTCCATTATGCTATGAGGGACGCCCGTTATGCTGAAGGAAATCACAGATTCAGATCCAAATTATTCTTTAAACACATATACAAATAAGATTGGCAACACATATAACAATTCTAACGCATTGAAATTTTGTGTATTATATATGTACAAATAAGATACTAACAAATACGTACATGAAGCCCCATGGTTAAGGATGCGGGTGTGGGGCGACTGACTCCTGCAAAACACAAAAGCAATATAATGTCAGACAAAAAGCACATAGTGAGAACAACGAATGAAAGCATAATAATCTAAGCACCTGTGTATTAGCGACAATGGTAAAACCCATGAAGGTGTCGTGTGAGCGTTCTGCTCTGCCACTACCACTTGTCACACCAGCGGTTGAGCCTCCACCTTAACAAGAGAGGACATTGTGGCCCACACCGTGACAATGGCTTCATGTCATGGGAACATGTCTCCTGCTGAGTACCGTGCGGCTACGAGGCTCGTGTGGCTACGGGGCTCTTCCGCCTCCCGCACTCTTTGTTTTCAAGGCCGACCTGGGAGTCTCTTAACTAGCGGCGGTAGAATTGAAGGCTGGTTCATTTCAAGCCACATGTGGTGGCCATTGATAGGTTGGGTAAAGTGGGAGTACACCCTCATAAATGTGTCCCAATGATACCATACATGCACATAATCCTCAGCTGAAGTCCTCATAAAATTGATGCACGGGATGGCATGCACGCATGAGATTCCAGTCAGCTCCCACCGGTAATAGTTACAGATGCACGTGTCTAGATCGACTACGTACCATTCATTACTGTCACTGACCTGAAACTGATTAGCTCCTGCAGTTTGTTGGACACCAATTCCAAGCTGCATGTTGCAGATTGGAAAGCTTCTTTGTGGTCTTAGAACACAATAGATCCGTCGATTCGGCCATCTGGTTATGTTTCTTAACGATCCTACACATTATGCCCGTTCTAATCATCTCAAACATAATGAGGATTAGTTTGTCTCGGGCTGGCATGAGGCAGACATTGTAGCACTCGCTCAAATTATTGAGGCCCATGTCGCACTTTGGGACAGAACTGAAAGCATGTTTCGACCAAGACCTCTGGTTAATTTTCTGCAGACCTCTCTTGCACGCATCCAAACACATGTACATCCTTTTAAATATTGGACTTGGATGAGGTGTAAGCTCAGACATATCTACCACCAATAATAATGTGCTGTCGGGATTGGATATTCGAATCTCTTCTGCGCAGGACCATAGTTGCTTGTACTATTCGTCACCATCCCCTTCATTCAGGTTCGGTGCTAAATTCCTAGCCCTTCTGGCAAGACTCGGGGTAATATTGACATTAAAGTCCTTCCTGACTGTCTCAATAATAGAAGGTAGGTCCCACATGGGTTGTCTTTTGAATCTATTCAAATATTGGTTTGCCACCCATTTGTAGGAAGCATGTTAGCTTTCCATTTGTCGTGCACATGTGTGCCTCATTATAGCTCTTAATTTGAAAGGTAAGCTCACCTTTCATTTTTGAAGCGTGAAACCGTCAACTGCATCCATCCTTGCACACAGCAGTCAACCGATGACGTTCACTTTTGACAAAGTTGATCCTGTGCCCATTTTTCAAAGCATAATCAACCACTTTATCTCTAATATCCTTCAACGAACTATACTTCTTCTCTAGATAGAGCTTCGAGGATGAACATTCTAGTTGGGGATACATACTCTCTGCCCAATCATCATCATCTGAATCACATATTGAATGGAGCGTCGAGTCCAGAGATGCCGAGATTGAATGCACCTCTATACCAGCTTCGTGATAGAACCACCGATTCTCATCGGTCTCTACTACCGAAATAAGATTAGGATGTATCTCCATTCCGCAGTCAATGGATTCTTCAACAATAGATGAAGTAGCACCCCTTGACTCCATGTGATTTGCAACACTCAAAAAACTTTGTTGTTTGTTCTATTGTGTTCAGGGAGTTGGTCAGGGGAAGACAAAATTTCTCTCTCAAATATCTAGGGGCAAGGGGGACGCCCTTCACGATTATAAGGCAGAGAACGAAATTCAAGAGGAACAAACATCCCTCGCATTAAGACGGACGTCTGTCATGGCCTAAACGACACCGTTTGAAGATGAGAGGCATCTATTGAGGGCAAAACAATGTAGTATTGGCTGACGGACGTCCGTGTCTGGGTGAGAGACGTCCGTCTTAATTGAGGGAATTCGCGCATTTTAAAAACGCATGTGCCTTGCACGTGACCTAGAAGATTTAGAGTCACTCCTATCCGTCGATCTAGATAAGGGACTTCCCTTGCTCAATCCAACAGCCACGGATTGTCCTCCGCCATCGCCCCTGGAAGATGCCAGATTCAACACAAAAGACAAAGACAAAGACAAATGGCTGTGAATGCCGAGACATGCCCGTGAATGATGAGGGGTCCCGCAGTACTAAAAGATCAATGCCTGTGAGGCCCATGAATGCTGAGGGAGAGTATGAGTAGGTCTCCTCAACTATATAAGTGGTTAGAGTATGTCTTCCCAACACATAGAGTTTGCTGAGATAGGCTAAAGGCAGTGAGGCTTTTTGTTGAAGCATATGTTGGAACCAATTTGTACCTCTAAAGACTTGCAGACATAATTCATTGAATTATTCCAGTGAGTCTGTAACGACCCGGATTTCTTAATCTTTTCCAATTTACTTTCTTAATCGTTTTCAATACGCATTATCCATCTATCATACAAATTCTTTCATTTGTAAAACTTCTTTTCATTTCGTAAATAAATCAGAGTGCCAAAATCCGATCGTTACTAAATCTACATTTTTTTTTTAAATCTCTCTTTTCTTTTGAAAAACAAAAAGAAACTATTGCGGAAGCATAAATCAATTTAGTTAAAAACGAAAAAGAAAACATTTACAATTTATGAAAACAATATATATAAAGAAACTTAAACCATAAACCGAAGTCCTTTAAAATCCAACCGAAGTGCATAATATAGGTCTACATCACATTTAAAACTTTGCATAAAGGATTACGAAAATCACCATTTGATTCTTACTAAACCTTTTCCGTTCTTATTTCTCGTTCTCATGCCATACTACTACTCCGTTGGCGCATCCATCGGACCTATCGCAGGCTCCACGGGAAATGTCTCCTCCTTCACTTCCGGTATAGCCAACTCGTTACCTACACCACAAGTAAGGACGTGAGCTTACGCTCAGTAAGGAACGGGGAAATCACATATGCTTCTCTCTTTAGTTCCGCTTGGAATGGGGCCACCCAAACCAATTCTTTCATTACGCTCGTTCTTTCTCCACTCGTATCCCGAGTGGAGTGTGAAGATTGGGGGTTCTTAGGGGATGAAATCCGGCCTCCAACTTCTTGTTCGGTTCCTTTTCTAGTCTTTCCTTCGAGGTTCCTCCTCTTCCGGCATGTCCCGCCTTCGGAGTTTCCACCCTTCTAACGTATCCCGCTAAAGGGTTTCTTCGGTGATGACGTATCCCGCTCATCCCGAACATTCTTATTATCGTTCATCCCCTCTTTGGCGTGTCCCGCCTCCAAGGGTCTTTCTCTATTGGCGTGTCCAGCCTCTAGAGTTTCTACCCTTCGGACGTATCTCGACGGAGGGTTTACTCGGTGATGACGTGTCCCGTTCATCCCGGCATAATTTTATTCATTCTTTTTCCTTACTCATGCATGTGGCACCATTCCTTTGGGTGCTCCTTATTTAGTTTCTATTAACATGACTTAATCTACTCATCACATATAAAAGACCAATATTCCACAACGATTTCAGAAAAAGCAAATCATTTCATAACTTACTCATACGAACTAACATACAAGGAATATTGACAATGGAAATCATGCTGTGACAATATTGATCAACTAATACTTATGTTTTACATCATAGCAATAGCAATATCTTTTCTTGCATTTCTAGGCAATACCAATTCTAGCACTTAAATCATCCTTATGGTTTTTGCACAATCAAAGCTAGCATATAATAGAGAATTGAAGAAGTCAGAGCATCAAGAAATTGAGCATGTCATTTTACTCTACACCAGTGTCTATCAATACCATTAGCAGCACAAACTAGTATGTTTTAACCGGAAAACCAGTGAAACTTAGCATTTACAAGTCATGCTTTTTGACATATATGAGAACTACATTTTAATTCATGCTTTAACAATATCAATCTCATCAATTAAAGCAACTGGTACTCCTATGTTCGACATTACAGCCTTGTAGTCCATATCCTCTATCATTTACACGAGCAAAACTTTCACATGAGAAGACTATGCCTATGAAACTACTACTTCCAGAAATTTAAAGAACATTGCACCTTTATAATCACATCCAAAATGGAAATACAGCAAGTTTATAAATTTTCTAAGTTGAAATTCAGAAACTTCCCAGACATCAGAACATCAACTTCCTGCATATCATTCCTTGTAAATAGAACTATGTTCATGCCATATCATTTCACCTTTCATTCATCCTTTTTCTTTATCATTCATCAGTCATCATTCATCATTCATCAGTCATCAAATCAGGGGAGTTCAACCATTTGACAGCAAATGAAATCTAAGAGTTTAACCGTTTGACAGAAATAAAATGAAAACAACTATGCCTCTCTATCTTTGTGAGTTGTTCTAAAATGTAGGACTTAGCATGACCATTACCATATCCCTTACAATTTGTCATTTTGTAACATGATTATTCCATCCGTTTCATCTATGTTTCATCTTGTATCATAACCAAACCAGTAAAATCAGGAGAAAACCAGCAAAAACCAGGAAAAGAAAACTTAGAACACCACTTTTGCACAACAAATACTTGGGTGTAGGGCACAAAGCCAAAACAACCCATTCCTTACTTTATTTTCCTTAAGCAGTTCATGTTAACATTCATCACTTCTTTCCTGATTTTCATCCCTTCCTTTCTCCAACATTTCATTTCATAAATTTCAGTAACGTAATTTGTAGGAATATAACAAACAGAAAAGTAACAACCAAAGAGTAATTTGCAGGAAACGTCCAACAATAAGGAAAACTCTACAACTAATCACTTGTGGGTAGGGCTTAGACGGCCAAGACACACCCAATCCTTACCTTTGTAGTCAAATGCCTTTACCTCCAGTAGCTCCTTCCCTCACGGAATTTCGTCCCAGCACACACTCAACACTCCACTCTCACCAAAGCTGCCCCCATCCCGCTGCAAGGAGTGGAAGATGCCTAAATAGAGAGGGAGATCTTCCTAGGGGACAAAACGTGCATATAGGTTGGGCTATCTCTGAAGACTTTCTTCCTCGCCGAAAGGGTGAGAATTAAATCACACAACGTCAATTTTCGTCGTTGTTTTCTGACTTTTAATTCGCAGAGTCTGCTGTCTGCGGACGCGATATTTGCGTCCGCTGCGTCCGCAACATCAAAATGCAGTGTAATTGGCATCCTCAGCCATTCATCCTTAGCATCCAATATGACGTTGCGGACGCCATTTATGTGTCCGCACCGTCCGCATGAATCGTCCGCACGAAATCAGAATGGGCAGATTCAAATCGGACGACTCGTTTTGGCGTCCGCCATGTCCGCAATTGTACAGACAACGTCCGCACACTACAACAGTGAGTTTAGGACGCAAATTTTGTGTCCCCACGCGTCCCCAAGTCCACTTCTTCCTCTTTTATCACATTTTCTTCAAAATCCTGTCCAACTTAAACGTCTACAGGGTTTTATGTCGCAATGTAACATTCATAGAACGATGCATTAACTCAATTTATTCTTAACAAAACAATTACATCATTTTAACCAGAGAATTTAGGATCGGGTTATTACAGAGTCTACAGGGGTTTTAATTGGTTCTAACATATGCTTTAACAGATGCTTCATAAATGGGTTCTTTCTTCTTTCATCAAATAATGCGTGTTCAAAATTTCAAATTCAAAGCTTATAAAACGACGGAGTTATTGGCTTCCAAAGACAGATCGAGAAAATAGACAATGGACGTCCCTTGTATTAAGACAAATGTCCTTCATCGCCTAAACGACGCCGTCTTAAGAAGAGAGGCGTCCATTGAGGGCAGAACGATGCAGTATTGGATGACAGACATCCGTTTCTTGGCAAGGGACGTCTGTCTTAATTGAGGGAATTCTTACGTTTTAAAAATGCGTGTGTCTTGCACGTGACCTAGTTAATTTGAAGTCAATCTTGGCCATCGATCCAGATGAGGGACGTCCCTCGCTCGATCAAACGACCATCGATCGTCATCTAACATCGCCTTTGGAAGACACCAGATACAATCCTAGCTGTAGATCCAGATGAGGGATGTCCCTCGTTCGATCCAACGGCCAAGGATCGTCATCCGTCTGTCGCCTCTAGAAGACGCCAGATTCAATCCTGGCCGTCGATCTAGATGAGGGACGTCCCTCGCTTGATTCAATAGCTAGGGATTGTCATCCATTCGTTGCCTCTAGAAGACACCAAATTCAATCTTGGCCGTCGATCCAGATGAGGGACGTCCCTTGCTCGATCCAACGATGAGGGATTGTCATTCGTCCATCGCCTTAGGGAACCAGATTCAATCCTGGCAGTACATTCCGCGATCTAACGGCCAATGAGCTTCGTCTCCGCCATCATCCTTCTTCTTGGAACTGCCAGGAGGGATGGTACTTGACGTCCTTCATCTCTGTTCGATGGTGTTTGATAGAGACAAAACTGAGGTGTTAAACTCGACGGTCCTGGATGGAAAACGTGACTGCGAGGTCGCCGGTAAACATTTCTTATAGTTCAAGATTTTAGTTGTTAAAAAAAATTCTCCAATGTTTGACTTGTCATTGATCGCGAACTATAGGGTCTACGGTGCTAATTTCCCTAAATAAAAAAAACCTTGAACTATGGGGTAAATCACAAACCAAACCTTAAACTAACTTTGTTAATAACTAAAATCCTTAATTATGAAAAATGAAGGAAGTAGACTTCACACTTACGTTTTCCGTTAAAAGACATTTCTTATACCCATTTACATGAAAGTGGACGTCGGTAGTTATATGAAGGACATTCGCATATACCCATTTACACAGAAGCGGACATCCATATTAAAATGAGCAGAGGCCCGTTTCCTAGGAAGAATGTTTGTTAATATGTGAACATTAATAGAAAGACCGTTTGTGTAACATCCCGATTTTTCTTTCCTTTTAAAATGTCGTGAAATTTAAAAGTTTTATTTTTCTTAAATCAATTTCTTTTACATTTATAATTCACTTTACAAAACATTTTTCTTTTTCTTACATCCTTTAGCCTATCCAACCATAAGATCCACCCGTGCAAATCCTTCATCCATTGTCTTTGACTAGTTCTCCTGTTTCTCATGCATACCTACATCAACAACACTTAAACTAATGAGCCTAACGCTCAGTAAGTGATAGAATGAAATGAGATGCTTATGTTATGCTCATGTAAATGCAATTCGGGAAGGAACCTATCCTTTCCGTTATCCCGAGAAAATGGATACATCCTATGGTCATGTAGCTATCCGTCATCCCTACATGGGGATACATCTTATGGCCTCACTATCATGACCGTCACCATTTTATTTTGTTTGAGACGTTGGGGATTTCTAGAACAAGAGAAATGATGAACCCTAGAGTCTATGTGGTTAACCGTCACTCCGATGGGGGGATACATCCTATGGTGTTCCCACCGATGAACAATCATCAAATCTCCGGAACCCCCACAAGCCTATTTACATATACTATCCATGACATGCAATATGTTGACAAGAAATAAGGTGAAATGCAATGCTCATGTGAATGCAATTTGGGAAGGAACCTATCCTTTCCGTTATCCTGTGAGAATGGATACATCCTATGGTCATGTAGTTATCTGTCACCCCTACATAGAGATACATCCTATGGTCTCACTACCATGACCGTCACCATTCTCTTTTTGTTTGAGACATTGGAGATTTCTAGAACAAGAGAAATGATGAACCCTAGAGTCCACGTGGTTAACCGTCACTCCGATGGGGAGATACATCCTATGGTGTCCCCACCGATGAACAGTCATCAAATCTCCCGAACCCCCCCACGCCTATTTATAAATATTAAATATGTTATGTAATATGCTCATGAATGCATTAGTCCTATATCCTTAAACATGATCATATAAATGCCTCACTATAAACAAGTCATTAAAAGAACCTAAATCTAATAAACACACAGCAAACAATAATACAATCCTCGATGCATAAAAGATCAATACCTAAAACCTCGAAGAAACTAGTAAGGAACCTGAATCTAATAAACAATCAGCATACACACACACACACACACACACACACTCATTTTATCCAAAACAAGGGCGGTTCATCGAGCCATAATCCAAAACAAACCGTCGAACATACAATGCTCGACATGGAGATCGAGAAGTCAAAAATGCAGGGGAAACTACCTTACTATGACGCTAGAGAAAACGCTGCCCCCCATGCCTTGCCAAGCCTTCGTCTTCAAGACTCCCGATAGGAGTTGCGAAAAATCCAGCTCGCGGGAGTATCGTCCCTCAATATCGGGCACCACAGAAATCCCCAACATCTCGGTTCCATTCATCCCCACGACTCAAACGATGTCGCCACCCCGTGACTCAGCAAGTCATGCGGCGATGCATCTTTGCACCCTTCACCGCGAAGGAGATTGCTCTCGGGAGTTGCCTTGTTGCGAAGTCTCTCTCGATATCTCACTCTCCCTCTTTTCTCAATGCTGGTCGGGGTTCAATTTAACCTAATCCCCCTTTTTCATTTCAACAAAATCGAACTGCAGACCCAACTAATGTTTCTTCCCAAAACCTAACCGAACCGGTTCACTCCCCCATTTCTTTTAATTTCTTCTTTTATTTAATTAACACACACACACACACACACACACACACACACACACACACACACACACACACACA